>CM031240.1:606544618-607744618 GCA_018340775.1 Taxus wallichiana var. yunnanensis
TTTTGGATGTGATGGAGTCAATCCAGGCAATTAAAGAAGTACACGAAGGAGTATGCGGAGCACATACAAATGGAATGGTCTTGGCTAAGAAACTATTAAGAGTAGGTTACTATTGGCCCACCATGGAAACTGATTGTTGTAATTATGTTAGAAAATGTGTGCTTTTCCAAAAGTATGGAAATTTCATCCATGCTCCATCGCAACCATTGCAACCAATCACTACCCCATGGCCATTCTCTAAGTGGGGACTTGATCTAATAGGGAATCTTACTCCTACCTCATCTGATGGTCATACACATATCATCACAGCTACAAAATACTTTACAAAATGGGTGGAGGTTGTCCCTTTAACCTATGTCATAGGAGCACAAATTTCTAAATTCATCATGAATCACATTATTTGCCGATATGGTATCCCTGCAGCCATTGTCATAGATAATGGGAAGTCATTTAAGAACAAAACTATGAAAGGTCTTTGCCAATGGTTCCAAATCAGATTGAAATGGTCCACACCATATTACCCTCAGGGTAATGGACAAGATGAGGCAATAAACAAGACTTTGGTAAGGATAATGGAGAAGATGGTTAGCAAAACCGGTCGAAACTGGCACCTACAAATCCACCTAGCCCTTTGGGCCTACCGAACATCAATTCACACTCCTACGGGTGCGACGCCATATTCCCTAGTGTTTGGGATAGAATATATCATCCCTTTAGAGATTGAACTCCCATCCCTACGAATTTCTCTTTGGGACTATTTGGATAAGGATGAAGATTATCGAGTGGCAAGATTGGCTGAGTTAGAGCTCTTGGATGAGAGGCGCATTCGCGCTCTTAATCACCTGAAGGTATATCAACACAGAATCTCCCACAACTACAACAAGAGAATCATCCCTCACCAGTTTGAGGTGGGTGATTTAGTTATGAAGGAGAACCAGTTCAACACTAGAGTAGAGCGAGAAAAGAAAGGGAAGTTTGAACCACACTGGTTAGGACCCTATGTCATAGTTGCCAAGTACAACACTGGGGCATACAAACTGGCTCACCCCAATGGTGATGAGCTCGAGAGCCAATGAATGCCATGCATCTTAAGAATTTATATGCTTGAACATGGCACAAAAATAAAAAAATACAAAAACATAAAAAAATCAGAAAAAGAAAAAGAGAAAACAGGTCATCCACTAGTGAAAACCATGCAATTGTGGCACTTTGGACAAGTCCTTGGGTGAAAACGTTTCGGTGCCTCGGGAGGATTCGTTGTTCACAAGCATTATGTATTAGAAGGGTAGTTGTCTTTGGCTTGGACCTAGTTCTGCCTTCGAGTTTCCTTGTGCACACCATCTTGTCCAGCCTTGATCCGGCTTTGCCTTCTTCTATTCATCTGTAAGGGACGTGGTCTTTCATTATTTCCCATCTTACGCTGGGGGAAACTCAATGACTTCACCTTCTTGTTCATAAGCATGTGGCTTCTGCCCTTGTATATTCCCCACCTAACACTGGGGGCATCCATGCTTTCTTGGTTACCTGCACATAGCTTTGGAAAACTGTTAAAACAGTTAAAACAATATAAAATAGTTTCGAGAAAAACACAAAAACAATAGAAAATTGTTTCACAAAACACAAAAACAATAGAAAATTGTTTCGAGAAAAAACACAAAAATAATAGAAAATTGTTTCGAGAAAACACAAAAATAATAGAACATTGTTTTGAGAAAACACAAAAACAATAGAAAATTGTTTCACAAAACACAAAAACAATAGAACATTGTTTGAGAAAACACAAAAACAATAGAACATTGTTTTGAGAAAACACAAAAACAATAGAAAATTGTTTCACAAAACACAAAAACAATATAAAATTGTTTCACAAAAACCTAAACAATAGAAAATCGGTTTATGAAAACATATCTTACAAAAACATTTACTTGCATTGTCTTGTTTTCTTGCTTTGCTTGTTGCTTGTATAGTGTTTTGCGTGCTTGATTTTGAGTTGTTTGTTGCTTGGGTGTACTTTTTCATAGTTCATCTTTTCTTGCTTAGATTAGATTCATTCTTGCTTGTGCATATTGCGGTGGGTTTCGACATGCTAGTGTGTTGATTCATTATTTCTTTCTTAACACATCTGGTTGTGTTTTGTTACTTGTTAATAAGGCATGGTGATTCATGGTGTATTGCATTAATTCCTAGTGTTCTTTGTAGCATTTGAATATGTTTCTTGCATGTTCTCTATTTTTTATCATTCACATCACATTACTATCACTATCATCATATCTAGCATCATCTATACATCATATATAAACAAAATTGCTAAGTTTTACATCATGTATGTATGCTAAGGTGATCATCACATATCATATCATCAATGGGGGCAAGAGGGGTTGTGCATAATCAAAAATCTATCCCCCCCACACCAATATCATCATATCATCCCATCCATATACATCAAAATAACACTTGAAAACAACATTTGATATTGTCTATAGATCTATCATCTACAATCTACAGCACGCCTCAAACGATCACGTGCGATCACCATCTCTCCTAAGTGTCAGAGCCTCATGGTAAGTTTTCTAAACTAAGTGGTTAAAATGAACTGATTGCGATGTTTTTACCCCCTGGGGGTATATTAACCTGTTTTTCATTGATCGGATGGTCGGGACACCCGTTTAGCTCACCGTTTTCTCCTCTATTCGCTGTGGAATAATTATTTTTAATTAAATAATTATTTTTCTCTTATTTTTCACCGTATTGGGGAATTTTTTGTCCAATACCCCTTTCTTCTCCCTCGGACAATTTTATTGCTCCTTGGAAATTTTTATTCTTCTTCACACCCTTGTAAATAATTATTTTTCAAATAATTATTTTTTCTTAATTTTTCCACTAAACAAGAACATTATTTGTCGTTTGTTTCTCTTTTCTTCCACCTATGGCACTTTCTGTTGCCCCGAGGCCCTTCTTTTTCTTCTTCTCCTTTCTTCTATTGTTTATCACAGTTCAAAAAGCTAAAACAATACAAACATTTACTATATCAAAAAATCCAAAAACAAGGCAAATTTTTTCAAAAAATTCCTAAAAAGTAAAACACCCTACAAAATGGTAACTTGCTTCTTACGGCTGAAACTTGTGTCTTGCACATGGTATCTTCTCCATATCTTGTTAGTTTGTCTCACATATTCCCCGATCAATATGAATCGCAGATAATCAGATTCACAACCATTCATAAAAGCTAGTTGCTTGCTTCGTCTATACTCTGGGGCACTTTTGGTTACCTGGTGTTGTTTCGTTGCGCACAAACACTTTTCATGGACCCCATGTCCATTTTCATTTCCCCTTGCATGTATCCTTGCTTGGGGCATCATTTTTTAACCCTTGTCATCAATCATGAACTTGTGGATCTCTCCAGCACTGATAACAAAACATTTGTACAACTGTCTTGACCGTTGTTGGGTTGGATATGTGCATTCGTACTTGTTTTCCCTGTTAGATGAGCTTGTTTCCTTCTCGTATTGCATTACATTTTTGTATGTTGCATGGAGTTGGTATTTTCAGCAATGAACAATTTTTCGTATTATGGATTTTCATGTCATTCTACCTTTTCGTATGCTTATATTTTTCATAAGGACCGATGATGTAGTTCCTATGGCAATATGATGACATCCAAATTGTTTCAAACAAATACGTGGCTAGAGGATAATCTCTTCTCCCCCCTCATCCATATTTCTTCTACACCACTTCCATTTTACCCCCTAATTCTCCCTCTCATTGAGGCATCCTACCTCGTCCCCCTTCTTCTGCCTATATCTCACCTTTTTCGATCGTCAATCGGCTTCTTCCATCACCCCATCAACACTCGAGGGGGCATCTCTCCCTCCTACTAATTTTTCTTATATCCCTTCAAAATATCTTCTGTCTACTATCTTTGAAGTGGCATCACTTATGCCACCCCAAAGAGGGGAAAATGTAGACACCTATAATTACACCCAAGTAATTTAAATACTTAAATTGCGCTAATTATCCCCTTTCTCACAAATCAACGACATATCGTCAAAAGCACTCATTTTCCCTCATATCATCATTAATTAATTACACTAAGCTAATTAATTAAGTTTCCTATCCAACAAATACCCTAATTAATGACCTTCCATTAATAAATCACCCCTTCTACCTAAACTAATTAATTATTATTAATTAATTAGATTTCCCTTTAATTTAACCAATAAATCAATATTTAATTGATTTAATCCCCTTCTAATAGCCTAAATCGTACTAATATTCCTCTAATTGGCTTCTATAAGCTCACATCTACCTATTAGTTAATCACATTTGATTAATTAAAGCACCCCCAACTCCCATGACTTGCTAAGCATAAATTAAACCCTTATAAAGTAAGGTTACCTTTAATAAAACAACCTTATCCATTCCTAATCATGTTTTACCTTTATCCCACATTCATGAGAATGTGTTGAATCGTTATCCTTTGGGCTATATAAAGAGCCCTTCACCTACATTTTTACTTACATTTAAACTCCTTAGAGAGAAAATGCAAAGCAACCTTGCCCTTTTAAGAGTTCATAATCTTGAAGAGTTGAGCCTCTTTCTTAAGTGCTTAGGTCATATGGGAGGTGTCAAAGGGGTCTTGTAGCCCAACTTTGATAGGCCCTCATTCCTAGGTTACTTGGCATACTAAGGACAACTATTTTGATAGCCATGGAGCTTACTTAGGTCCATTCATTTATTTGTTGTTAGAGAATAGAGGAGTTTAGATATTTAGCATTGTTAGTTTCAAAGTTTGTATTGATGAATGCTAGCATCTAACCCTTGTTTAATTCTTATCTTGATGGTGTTTAGTTTGTTTTTCAATTCTTGCTAAGTTAAGGCTATTTAGGTGTTAGACTTTACTCATATTAGCATTATTTTGAAAACAAACACATGCACACAAGATCCTTTCAACTGGAAAAAGTGGCAAATCCTAATTTCACCGGTGGCTCAGGGAGTTAATTTTCTTGGTATCTAACAAAGTGGGAGATTCCATTTCTCATATGCTTGAGATAGGTGGACCTTATTTCAATGGATAAGGCACCGGTTATTATTGTATATTTTAAAAGGTGTTGTTATTTTCTTTCAGAAACTATGGATATTTTAATTAATTTCTATTTTTGGTTGACTTTCATAAATTTGGTTGAAAAATTCAAAGGTCACTTACGTTTCTTATTTAATGATCATGTAAAACCCTAACTACTTTGTAACCAACTTTTGGGTTATAAAAGGAAGTGAAGGGCTCATTTGAAAGGGTGAATTTGAGAGAGGAGAAGAAATAATTTTGTGTACAAGCTTTGTTTGGAAGAAAATTTGTGTTCTTTTGTGAAAACATTTTGGAGTTAATGAAATACGAACTTTGTGTCTCATTCATTGTCTCTTGTAACATTTGATGCTCTTATGTTCATTAGATGTTAGGTGTTTGAATCTTGCATGAAAATATTATATTTTATCTTATTATCAAAATTATTAATCAGTTGTTCTAGTTCATAGTGATCAAGCTCTGATTATCTACTTGCTCATGTGTGTTCCCTTTTACACATTCTTGTTTGGCTAACTCAAACTCCATTTTATTTGTGTTAGTTATTCGTCTTTCTTCCTCATGCAATATTAGGCTCTATTTTACCTAACTCTTGCATGTTCCTTCCATTCATTCCATTTCACTCCTTTCCTTCATTCCATTCCATCTCCCTCATTCACTTTTCTTTCCATTGATGTTCCAAAACACCCCCCACATACAATTTTGAATGTATAGATGTAAATACAATTTTAGTTTTCAATAAAGGCAGACTCATCTTCATTGAGGAGGGACTTCGTTCCCACACTGTTGCATGTCATTTGCATGCATGCAAATCCATATGTTAACAGTACCAAAATGAAATCATACCTTAGGTAAAATCAGGGGATGAGTATTGAGACTCATCCATTAATTTGGGCATCACCTTGCAATATTCATCAAACTTTTTAAAAAATTACTGATATATGCTGAGCTATTCTGTCATAAAAATATTTTTGAAAAATTCTGATTTGATGATATTCTTTTTGTAGAGATTAAGATGATGTACATTGACCATAAGTGTATAATATACTGTATCAAATAGTTGATAGTTTGACAACCCCATTGGTAAACACTTGCTCATTTCATATGAACCAAGCCATCTTATTCTTAATTTTCCTTTATGATCATTGTATCATCGTGAGTTATATAAGAGTGTTTAGTCACCAAGATGGAATTATTTATTTTTGATGAATCTATCATGTCATTGCATTATTTATGTATGGTGCACTACTTCTTTCCTTATTTTATCCGATTCAATCAATTACATTATTATTTTCTTATGTGATTCAAAAAAATTCATTCCTAATTCAAGAGAAGTCCTCAAAGTCTTATGTTAAAATTCAATAGGAAGGACATCTATCTTACCATAAACCAACTCATAGGGTGTGAATCATGTTGCTTTTTCCCATGTAGTATGGTATGGCCATAGAAATTATGGGAGTAGATTTACATAATCACACATATGAAGTGATACAATTTTAGTAAGAATGTTTTCTAACTCCCTTTTAGTGACCTCAACCTAACCATTTGACTGAGGATGGTATGGAGTAACCTTCTTATGTCTTATTTTATATTATTAAACAAGGGTTGTTATTAAATTTGATGTGAATTTTGGTCCTTTATCTGTGAAAATATCCCTTGGCACTCAATAACATATGAATATTTCTTTGTATAAGAATTGTGTCACCTATTCTTCTTGTACATGAATTAAAGATTTTAGTTCCACCCATTTTGCTAGATAATCAATTAAAAAGAATGTACTCCTTTTGATCTGATGGTGGATTAATGGGTCCTATGAAATCCAATCCCAACTTCTAAAATGGATGGAAAAAGTTAAGGTTGCAAATAATTTTCATCGAGACTTGGTTTTCTTTCCCATCCTTTGACAACTATCACATCGTCGAGTATACGACGTAACATCCTTATGCAAGGTGGGCCTATAATACCCAATTTTCAAGATCTTTTGGGAAGTTCTCTTGGATGAAAATTTTCCTCCACAAGGTTCACCATGATATGCATTTAAAATGTCAAAAATTTATTCTCTCTCACACATATTCACATCACATTTTCTGGTCTAATATAGAAAAAGTACCCAAATATCCGAGTATGGAAGGTTCTTTTCAATAAGATTGCACTTTTCCTTTAGTGAAAATTGAAGAGGATTTATTCATATAACCAAGTAGTTTTAAATATTTTTATGCCATAAAGTGTTAGTGGTAATACCAAATAGGATCTCATCAGGGAAGGAATCATCTATAATAGGGCTATCTTTATTGGTAGTGAGTCGTAATTTGTTTTGCAACAACATTGGATTTTCCTAGCTTATTATTTATAGTAATATCAAATTCTTGTAGTAACAATAACCATAAGATTATCCAACCACCTACTATTGGTTTATTCTTTGCAAAATTCAAGCCACTTCATGACCATTAGCAAACACCTTATTATTTTTAAGTTTGTTGTGTTCTAATAAAGAGAAATATGCAAATTTTAAATTTTGCTAACATATTTTTATATGTATATATGGTGAGTTCCAATAAAAATAAATATGAAAAGTTTGATTTTTTCTAAGATATATTCTTTATAACCTTCAATAAATCTAACATAACATAATGAAGTGTTTTAGAGGAAAGGTGTGAATACTTGTACACCCTAAGTTTATGGGTAATAAATATATCATATAAACATAAATAAATGTATGAATAAATAACTAGATTGAATCTTAACATGTTTTTAATACATTATTCTTATTCAAGTATGTTTTAAATGGAGGGAAAGTCGTATAATAAATTGTTAAAAAAACATTAAAAAGTAGTTGATTTAATAATTGTGATGTGTTACAAATGTATAATACAAACTCAAAACCTGTCATAGATGTCTCTTCAAGATCCATTTTGGGTATTACAGAGGATTCAACTGAAGACACAGGACTAGATGTCAAAACTGTGGAATCCATAGATTCACTTATTGTTGCTTCTTTGTTGTCTATAGTTTTTTCTTGTGTCTTAGTAGTGATAAAAGTGTTTTGGTTGTCATCAATAGGTTTCAAATTGGTAATTTCACCCCCACTGGAGGCCTTTTCAGTGGAACCATCAACCAATATGGCAATGTCTGATTGAACTCCCACCATCTTTGAGCTCTCTAATTTTTTTCCTATGTGTTCACCAAGAGAGAATTTTCATACTAATCTATTTTGTGTTTTATCAATGATAATTTACTATCTTCTTATGTATGGCCTCTACTAATATACAATTTTTAATAACTCTTTATAATATTTTTTTTTTTTGTATTATATCTGAGAATGAAATTGAAAATATAGAATAATCTTAATGGAGGAGTCCCTCCTTTTGAATTTGTAGATATATTTAGTTTTATTAACTTTCTATTTCATTTTTTTATAGGATATTTGTGATTCTCTTTCTCTGGCGGTAAAGAAAAGAGTGTTGTCTCTAGATGAACTTCAAGTGGGTTTCAATATTGATTGAAGTATTTATTCAATTGTTATGTTTATTGCATATTATGGGCTAAAAAATTATTGTAGAGAGTTTACATGTTATTTGGTGTGGATTGTTCCATTTATATTTGTATTTTGCTCCAATCCTTTTCCAAAGTGACATGTGGGGGAATATGCCTTCATCAATGACATGATTCGTTATGTGCTGAGGGGATCATTCCCCAATGAGGCCATTTCAAAGCATCCCAAGTTAGACATTAGATTGATCAGCAACATGGATTTTAAAGATCCTGTCATACCTAAGAACATCTTGGTGGACTAACATACTTCTTTTCCCTCTCCAGTTTAATATGATATAGACTAGAAACACAATTCCCCTCCCCACAATGGGATTGACATTAACTATGTCTCACTTGCAAAGGGAGGAAGAGTTTAAGCATATTCAATGTGTTGTTAATGTTTTGCATTATAGGAAACTGAAACCACCTAAAACAATGATAGCCCAAATGATCAGAGATTGCCTCCACTGATGCCAACATCCTCAATTTTTCTCTCAAAATCGAACAATTGGAGATCATTCATGAGGATTCTACTTGATTTATGATTCTAATGAAGATGCAATGAAATATGAACCACCCCAAAAATTGAGGAGAATGGGAATACCAATCGAGGCATCTGTAAATGGACAAAAATACAAGAAACATGTAAAGAAAATTGCACAAGCAAAAAGCAAGAAATCTGATTTAAAGAAATAGCTTGTAGTGGTTAATTTATAAGTGTTTTTGAAAAAAACTGTAACTCATACCAAATAATTCCATGTATACATTGCAATATATATATATATATATATATATATATATATATATATATATATATATATATATATATATATATATATAAGATAGAGAATCAAACTTTTTAAACACATGTTTAGTTTTTGTAATCCAACAACTATGCATTTCGAATTTCTTTATCATTGTATCTCCATATAAATACCTATAGTTTTATTACTTCAAGTGTACATATTTTTGTTATTGTATTCCATTCTATTTTCTTAACATAATAATCTATAATTCATTGCAAATAAATGCATGTATATATTGTGGTGGAACATATGGATCACATAATCTAACTTTTTAACATACTGTTCAATTATTCCTTTATACAATTGCTCACTTATTTATGTAAACCAACAACACATTTCTAATGTGTTATTCATAATATATCTGCACGAAATACATAGTTTTAAAATTATGAGAAACAACCACGTAAATTTTATTTATTTTCAACTAAAGCTTTGTACATTATATCACTTTTTTACATATTGAATTGTTAAAGGGTTAGAATTTATGTTTGTGCTTTTTAGAAAATATAAAAGAATAAGGAAGAAAACTTTAAAGGTTCTCATTGTTTACAAATGCATTCTTTCTTGAACACATCCTTCATTTCATGATTGGATGCCCTACAAGTTTACATTTTCCACCATATATTTGCAGAATTCCCACTATCTTGAACATCTTTTAGTTACCATGGAAATAAATTTGACACATGAAGGAATTTCTCAATTGATTGAGGGTGGTTCCAATGTTGACCCCACATTTTAGATACTGCACTTTTCCTCCCTAAGGTCCATTCTCAACACGGGTACCCAACATCATGTTGACCTTTTAGATGGAATACATTTTTAGACATCACTTCTACCCTCCAAATTTACAAGTTGTGTAACTGAAAAATCAATACAAGAAGGATCCATTGTGTGCTTAGACAAATCTCACATTATAATGATCAAAAGTGAACTGCCATATTTATCTCCTACTTGATTACCAATGTACATAAACTCCCTATATTAATTATAATTTCTTTCTGTTTGTTTTTTCCATCCGTTTCTCAGTTCTAATTCTATCCTAATTTTCTTTTCAACTGCAATTTGTTTTTATCATTGAAATGGATGTTATTGTTGAAAAACATTTGATAATCAAGTGCTCTAACACGACTACCAACAAATTCTCTCCAAGACAAACATTTTCCACAAACAGATGCAAGTGCAAACCAGGATACTAAATATTTTGCAAGAACACCAACTAAAATAAGTGCTTTGAATAAATCTATGCACATGCGGTCCATAGAGGGTCGTGGCCTAGCTTCAAATATCACAAGGAAATGGGATATGGTTATGTGTTTGGGTTTGATTTTGTAGATCGGTAAAGAGGGGAAATTCACATCACCTATTTCAATGAGGCCTCTAAAGGATTCTATGAGCATATTGAAAACATGAAGCTATATACAATTTCCAATGGGAGGATTACAAGAATTCTTGATGAAAATATATGTTACAACCATTATAAAAATGCTTTGGAGATTTTCCTACAAGCGTCCTCAACCATAACTCCAGTCATAAAAAATGAGGATACAATACCTTCCTATCACTTTCACTTCAAAAAAATCAAGGACATACCTACAAGCACTAACCATTGTAAATTTGATTTAATTGGAAATGTTCTTGTAATGTCACCATGCTAAATGATTTGTAGGTATGACAAGTCTGCGACAAAGAGAGGAAATATGCAATTAAAGGACATGTTAGGATTCAGTGTAAGTGTCACATTATGGGGACAACACTTAGATGAGATAAGAAAAGAACTTGAAGACTTGCTTTCTATACTACCTCTTCCGGTCCTTACCTTGAAAGCTGCCGCGTCTCCAATTTAAATGGGAGCTTAGTTGACACTGATTCAAGTATTAAATGTTATGTCAACCCTCTAATTTCAAAAACTAATAAACTTCATGGCTGGGTAGTTTTTGATGACTACTACCTTCCGACGCCCTATATTACAAGCCAATTTATGGGCCCTCCAAAAGCTTGACCTCTCGTAATAATGATTTCGAGGTACTACATATATGGGGAACAACGAGGAAAATGAATGGGCCATGGTTCTTTGTAGAAATCACAAATATCAACATGGATAACTTTTTTACAAGGCATGTCCTCTACAAAAAGGTGACAAGCAATGCGGGAAAAAGGTGAGAGAGAATGGTAATGGTTCATAGTTCATTCGATTTTGTAGCATACAAGTTCAAAAATATGATTATAGATATGCACTTAGGATCAATCTAAAGGATCCAATAGGAGAAATTCAATCGAGTTACCACTTTTGATGAGAAAACTGAGTTAATCATGGGTGTTGCAGCTAACGATTTCCATATATTATCTATAAATGAAGATGTGACTAGGGGTAAGTGCAGGAAGTTGATGGACAAATATAGGGTCATCCGTGGACATCATATTGCAAATAACAACATAATATCAACTTGTAGGGATTATTAGCAATACATACACTCAAAATTAGACAAAATTATATTAATATGAATCGTAGAATCCGGAATCTAGTTTCTAAAATAATAATTTTTGTAAAAAATGGACAAGATTAGCTATATTAAACACTCAAAATTCAATGACTTGGTATTTTTTTTTAAAAACGCCGATAAGATTATAGTTCGTTTGCCCACAATTTGGATGACCAAAAACTGATATATATTTTTTTCCTTTGGTGAGAAGTTAGATGCCACTATCTATCTTGGGATGGATTTTATTTTGTATTTTTTTGAGTAATATTTTATTTTTTATGATTTTTTCCGTGAAAGTGGTATGAAAACATAAAGAAAACAGAGCACTTTCCGTTTGCCCACCATAACTTCATCAAAAAATATTGAAATCAAATAAATTTTTTTTTGAACATGTATATAATTTCACCACAGTTGGGATGGTATAAGTTTTATCACATTCTGATAAGTGAAACAAATTTTGCAGTCTTAAACGTAGACATAAACATTCACGGGAAAAAGTGTCTTAAAGACCTACTATTAGTAAAAAATTATAAAATGATATTTATCCTATTCTATTCACTTTAAAATCAGTATTTCTATAAATCTAATAGTCTCCCCTATGCAATGGTACCATTTTTATGACATAGTTTTTAATTTTCGGCATGGTTCAAGTCTGCGGAAGACTAAATTTGATGTTTTGCTGTTTTTAATGTAAAATTCAGGATTTGATGTCCACTTAATTGTCCCCCAACTTGGTGCACTTACCCCTAGTGAAATTATAACTAATGTCATCGACAAACGAATACTCTTCACACTTTCATTGAAAAAGAGACATAATGTGGAAATAACAAATTGAAATGTGTCATCCTTAGTTCAAAGAAAAAAAAAAAATGTAACTCCTTCGTAACCTTTACGTAAATATTTATAACCCACCTTTCCCTTCAAACTTTACACCCTCACCCATCCCATTCTATACTTTGAACTATCACTCATGTTATGTTTCTCATTTCTTATCTATGTTTCACCTTTTTCCCTACTTTAAAAGAAAACTATTGTATTCCCTTATACACTGACATACTATTGTCTCCTACTACTATGTGGATTGTAAGTACTTTTAAGAAAATAAATAAAAATTACTTGCACTTTTGTTATGTGCGTATTTGCATCCTTGTGTACTATGTGAACGCATTGTATGTTTCTATATATCTAATACTCTTTTCCTTAAGAAAAAAATTAGTTTTTCGATACTCAAATTGTTACCTCTTACACATATTTCCCATTGGAACTCCACATGCATTACAATTGTATATAGTTTTATAGTTTGACTTATTTCTACATTTGTATGTCATGAAACAATGTATTGTTACTTGCTAACCCACACACTTTTTTTTCAATAGGTGGTACTCCATAAGCCCTGTGAATTTGTAATCATGTTGACTCATGTAAAACAAGCCCAATGAAGAGAGAACTACGCAAAAAATAAAGTACACATAACCGATGAGAAACAACATCATAAATTAGAGCATAAAACAACGAAAATCTCTAATATCTTTCAACTTACATCGACCAACAACCTACGATTCCCTGACATTCCAATCTTGCCATCAAATACAACTATTGAAGAATTGCCAACCAACATTCCACATGTAACTTCCATGGAAACAAACTTTCACGAGCATACCAATTCCTTCTATATGAACCCATCTTCGCTAAATACTGTCACTTTTCCCCAAATATCTAGGATGCCACATGAAACTGTCTCAAGTACCGACCTTTCTTCAGTTCATCACACATGTACAACCTGTTTCTCCTCTCCTCTTGACTACTTTCCACCTTGCAATCCAAAATGACTCAAGCAGAACACCCCACCCCTTCTAATAAATAGAGATTTCCCATATTACCACCCTCGTCGCTAACTATTGAAGCCCAACGTTGATTTCACAAAAGAATATATTTGTTGGCGAACATCAAAACTTGATCAATTTGTTTGCAAAATTACCCTGGAATTAAAACAATTTCCTTTGAAGGCTTTCCCTCCTGTAACAGATGTAAATCTAAAAAACAAGGCCACCGCTTCTCTTCATGGAACAACATGGAACCTAAAAAGCAACCTACCATACTTGCATCTTTAACCCAAATTGAGGAGATTCTTATCACATGAGTTAATCCATTCTTGCAAGTTTCCCAAGTACATGGCGGGAAATACAAATACTCCAGACACACCATAAGTTTCCCACAAAACATTACTTCAATAGCAAAGACCCTACCCCACTACCTTGGAGATCTGGACATAGTTGTCATACAAAGGGAAGTATCTAATTTAAAAAATTATGATTTCTACGTTAGTAGATCTCATGCTTATGAAGCCTTGTAATATAAAATCCAACACGATCCCTTTTACAAATATTTATTAATTGACAATGACTCCATTTCCTCTACCATCCGAGTTTTCAAATGTTTCCTTTTCTCTTAACACAACCACAATGTAATTTGCCTCAAATGTAAACCACCTCGAAAGCTCATGGTATTGATGTTCCTACCGACTTTGATGAAACATATGAACAATCATCATCTTCATGCCACCACCTCATAATACAGAACAAAAGAAGAGGAAATAAAACAGATCTTTCTCAACCATGATGGTAACAATCCATATACCATGCCATGGCCGAACTTGGGTTCTCTCCAATAAATGAATACAATACAAAGGGCTTGTCCTCAATGGCTTTCCCAACTTTTTTTTTTGACATGAAAATAAATGTGGCACTAACCTCACATTAAAGAAGTTCTAATGCATGAATACACTCTTCATTTGATGCATTACCATGATGGGAACTTTGGTTCCAACCCAAGATTTCATTACCTCCTTCTAAACCTCATAATGTGACACATGAGCTAGTCCACAACAATGGTTTTTATGAAAAAAAATTTGAATAAAGAATCCCTCTGACAATTAGAGATCTGTGAAGATAACTACTGGAATGCCCCAAAGACAACTGACTAGATAAGTTAATGCACTTTGGATCGAGCCTTCAAGGGACATGTTCATTTTAGGAAAAAAGTAGAAGTGAGATTTCAGATATGGTGGAACAATTGGGGACACCAACCTTATTCTTCACTCTAAGTGTTGTAAACACTAAATGGCTAGATCTCCACAATATTATGTCTAGTGAATGCCTAGCTGATCCTTGAGCCACACAACATTGGAGAACACTTAACATTATCTCTAACCCTCATCGAGTATCAACATACCTACATCATAGATTCACAATATTTCGTGAATAAATATTGCAAAAGGAACTTGGAGCAATAGAATTTTGGTATAGGTAATCAAATATACTTATTTCAAAGTTTTTTCCAAACTACATAGCTAATATTTATGTTCCCTCATCTCACATGTATGAATGGAAACATAGAGGCTCGCACATGTCCATGGTTTGTTATGGCTTAAGAATGTGCCTAAATTTGATAAAATGGATTGGGAGGATACAATAGTCATTGAGGAAACAAAACAATACTTTGATAAATTTGTGTTTACGGAACCCACCCGTCTTGCAACCACTTGGATTTTGTTTGTAGGTCACTCTTAGACAATCCTTTCTTGTTAGATACATTTTTTTCCTCCTCCCCACATGTAAACCTCAAAGAATTGATTAATCATGTTCAACACCACACTAAATGTTCAGAGAAGACATACCTACGTAGAAAGAAATCATAGTTGTAGTGCAGGTATAACTTGCCCTTGGCCATGTAACCTACATATTCCTTACACATTGAAAGTGATGGGAAAATTAAGTACCTCCTTTCTAGAAACAATGACAGTTTGAACATCCATAATCAAACTATGATATACATATGGAGATAAAATGTTGATTTCCAGCCGGTACTTTCACACCATGCCATTCTTAAGTATATTTCAAAATATGCTTTGAAAGTCGAGCAACGTTTAGAAACATATCACCAAATGTTATCCATATTTTCAAGAGATCTTTGACATAGATTATCCAACACATATTACGATCCACAAAATGATCATAGAAAGCATTGTTGAACATGACATAAGCACACAAGAAATATTCAACATGCTATAAAATTGCCACTTGTTATGTGCAGCCATTCCTTTGTATCATTAAATGTTGGCAAAAAAATTCTAAAAAGTGCCATTGAAAGTGACGCCAATGCACAACAAAAAAACTATTTTATTGGATGCATATAAAATTTGTTCTACAACAATGGAACATCTACCAATTATTCAGGTTACTCGAGATTGGATCTACAATAAGAACCATAAAGGTGATAAAAGGAAAAAGTGACTGAATCAAGCAATTGTTCGGGTCCACCTAAGATTTGTGGATGTCCAAGCTCATGATTCAACATCATCAAAACTTTTTTGTTGGTCATAACTCCTTTTAAACAAAACTTTCATAAATATTTCCTTCAAATTTGACTTAATGACACTTGGGACATGTTCAAGCACAACTATAAAATGTGTCATGTTTTATGCACTACTGCAGACATAAGACATACTAATAATGTTAGTTATGACTCTGATCCCGAATGTAGTATGTAACATGAACCATTGCAAGAATGGCAGGTCTTCACATAAATTTTCCTAGGAAACAACATAGGTCTTGACATGTTGGGGAAATGAGATTTTGACATACAAAATAATTGGAGCATACATGACGTTCCCCATGATTTGTAGATAACTAGTTCATCATTCATTGAGAGAGAAAAGGAAGACATAATTAACAACAACATGTAGGCCACACCACCATCTTCCACACTTCCTTTGTCTCTAGAACAAAAATATCTCTTGATACCATACTACACCATTCATCAAACAAAACCCCTCTACCTCTGCTAAGATTGATAATTCAAGGAACGACTGGCACAGGAAAATCATTTCTGATAAATAAAATATAGAATTCATTCACATCATCAACCACATCTCCCTCACCTCTACTTGTGCTTGCCCTACAGGTGTTTCAACATTCAACATATCCGCATCTAAAATCCATGTAGCCCTACATATTCTAATCAAAGAATTGAAACCCTGAAGGCGCAGTATTATCATATTTTCAAGAGTAGATGAAACATATAAGATATGTTCTTATTGATGAAATGAGTTTCATTGGCCCAAAGCTACTAATAAAAACTAATGAAGGCTCCGCAAAGCTTTCCCACACTTAAGAACATCTGAATTTGGGAACATATCAGTCATTCTCCTTGTGCAAACTCACCCAATTACCATCATTTTTGGACAAACCTCTTTACGCAAGTAATTCCTATGGATCTGCCCTTTGGAAGGGATTCAATTATTTCATTACATTGCAAAAATATTTCAGCAACAAGGAACAACCAATGCACAAATTTTATCCCAGAATTTCTTGCTCCACATGCAAAATTCAACCCTCTTATTGAGGACTAGGAACTCTTAATGTCTTGAGCAGACACAAACCTAACTCAAAGAAGAGCTCAACATCTTTAAGGACAAACAAATTTTTTTGCAAAAAAAGGATTTGGTGGATTCCCACAACCTTCAAATGTTGAAGGCATTGATTGTTTCGATCACCCAATCCATTTCTAAAAGTAACAGTAGTTTGGACCAGGAAATCTTGATGATGATCAATTGGAGCACAAAGTTCTTTTGTGTACAAAACAAAAAATCATGCTTATTGAAAATCTATGGGTGACGCCCTCAACCCTATTGGGGATGCCACTCCTAGACCCACGCTCCCTCTTCCCGTGTTTAGTACCTTATGTGAACAAAACCTCACCTTTGTGTATGCGGTGATTATTCTTACATGATTTGGTTATGTATTCAGATCTATTAACTATAAAGTCTTATTTATTTTTAAAGGATTAAGATAATAAAGATATATATGTTTTTTATAATTTTTTTTAGTATGTGATTACTAAAATATTATTATATGCATATCAAACAACACTTGGGGATGCCCTTGCATTCATATCGAGACATCCAATCGATTACATCTAATATATATTTTACAAGAATAATATGTTGAAATTATCATGGTTAGTTGTTAAGCATATTGTTATGTTAGTTATTATACAACTAATGTTTAGCTTTTACAGATAGTTTAAAGTGAAATCAATAATGATTTATGTTACGCTTATTATGATGTTTATATGGATATTGTGACTCTAACCATGTTGATTTTGTGTTAGATATAAAATATATGTGATATATGTTCAAGTTTTTTAGTATAGGTGCCATTACTTGGAAGAACAAAAATCAACCAATAGCCTCCATTTCTTCTACTGAGGAAGAGTATAGAAGTGCAATGGAAGCAACAAAGAAGCCATGTGGCTGAAGCACCTAGTGGAAGAGATACACATGGAAGATGAAGGAATTATTCCTCTTTTATGTGGTGGTCAGATTTTTATTACCCTTGCTAAATAATCCATTTCAAAACAATGAAGAATATTGAAGTTTATATGCATGTTATGTGAGAGAAGGTGCTCTACGGTGATAAATATCTCCTATTATGCCAGATTGAAGATTATATTGCAGATATGTTTATAAGCCATTGTGTGCTATAAAATACTACAAGTGTGTGTAATGTTTGGCCTTTCAGAGTTTCCATTGAGGGGGAGTGTGCATGCAACGTCACCTCCTAATGGCTGATCGGTTGTCGAATCCTTCTCCTCTATACTTTTACTCTTGTATAACACATTGTAAAAATATCTTTTATGATTTATGTAAATTGATAGAGTTTATGGTATACAATCCAAAGTGTGTTACATCTATTTATAAAGGAGGTACTTGTGTTATAAAAGGATCCTATAGATGTGGTTTAAGAAAAAAATTTCATGAGAAATAGTGGGATTTAGTCTCAAAATCATGCTTAGCTTAAATCATACTTATGATTTATGGATTCCAAATCATTTTGGGTAATTTCAACATGATAAAGGTGTTATAATTCATTCAAAAATACATATCCTAGCCTAAGCCTTTGGGGTTTATGGATATGTAAATCCTATTGTACAAATAGGTAACGTTGGCATATGGATCCCCACTTAATATTAAGGTGTTAGAACTATAATATTAAGTGAATCATAATATTTAGTTTATAATTAAATAATATAGAATAACTTATATTTTTATTATTTAAATATAAATCATATAGTAGGTGGTTAGTTATTTATTAACTTACATTAATTGGGGAGGTGTGCCCGATCACTTAAGAAAGTCATAACCCTTCATGTTATTTATAAATATGGTTATACATCATATTCGAGGAATTAATTTACTCTGGGTAAAAAATGGAGTGAAAGTGAGGAAGGAGTTACTAAACTGGATAAAAAGTTTCTCGGTTAATGGAAAATATTATTCGTAATTTTTACCCGATTGGGGATTTCCACATTAATTTGTTGTCTCTGTGTTCATTACATATTCAATGGTTTATTTTTTTATTAATGTTTTGTGAAATATATTTATTAATATGTTAATATAACTAACCCCTCGGATCGACATGTTCATTCTCAACTGTTGAACTCACAATCCAAATGTAACATGTCGTGAATAAATTTTCAATGAAAACTCCTTTTATGTAGTCAAGAATATTTATATGATGTGGCAAGAATAAGAAGGCCGTGTTTGAAAGAAACTTAGAATGGAAGATTTTTGGCTAGATTCTTGTACACCAAGAAATGTTTCACATTTGATCTCGATGTAATCGTTGTCAAAACGTAGGCCAACTATGCACCACCGCAAGGTTTTTTCAACAATACTTAGATGCAAATCCGTTGGATATAAAATGGATATAGTGAAATCACATAGACCTCCACTTGGAAAATATGTTGATATCTTCAAAATACAATAGATTCCGTAGGGCCACGACTAGGAATACGAACTACCGGTCTAAAACTAGTATAAAATCTGTTACGAAAGCTTCAATAATTTTCTCACAAAATCGCCATTACTTAGGGCAAAACAACACAACAACGCCCTTATAAAATTAATTATTATTTCATTGCAAATCTTCCATCTCTCACAAATACCTTCTTTGATACCACCGATAGGAATTAGAAGGGAATTACATAGAAAAACACATAATGAATATAATATGTTATTATTCTCTTCAACTTACACGAATCATAGGGAGGTGTTACATAGAAAAAAAAACCTCTAAAATAATAGGGAGGTGTTACAACTAATATCCTGGAATAATATTCACGGGTACAACATACTAACCACTAAGTACATAATATTGTTATAATATACAACAATATTATTTAACAAAACACTAAATACAATAGTTACAAATATACTTGTAACCATACCACCAAAATAGTAAGTACTAATTTACCAAATGGTAAATCACCCACAACCGAGTAAATATTAATTTTCTTAACATGAGATAATCCATGCACATCAAGGAGTTGCACTCAACCGAGAGATGGAGTATCTTTAGTATTTAAACAAGAATTCAACCATGAAAAATATGCATGCATTTTTGGAAACAAGTATCTATGCTCATAGATCAAGAAGAAAGGTATACATATAGGGGAGTGTCGAGTAACTCCCATGCATAGCTAATCATACCTCTATGATGGAGAAGAGGAGTTACTTCCAAAAAGGGAATGCAACTCCTATATGACATAACTTGCACATATGACAAATTCCATGATGGAATATGTCATAAGTACTATGACACATATTATCCATACTCCCACCTAAGTGAGATGAATTACCTAGTGGGGTGGTAATACACCTAATAAATAAATAAAATATGGACAATACCACTCACCCCAATAATCCCCTTCATCATAAATTAGGATGAAGCAAGGTAAATAAAAAAACACAAAAAATGAAAAAGGGTCCCGAAAACTAAGTGTGATGAGGTAGGCACACACAATAAAAATATCAAGTATTGAAGAAAAAACCATTGGGAAAAACATCCACTTACAATAGATAGAAAAAATACCCTAACTAAGAAGAAGGAGAAAATAAAAAGTGTTATCTAGCCTCCCAAGAAGATGAACTAGTCACAAGCCACCTTGTACTAAGTGAAGAGGAAAAAGAAGATCCTCGAAGTGACAAGGTGTTGTTCCAATCCAAGGAAAAATTCTCCATATGTGAGGTAGAAGTTCTAGATGCTCCATGAAGGAATGATGAATTTGAAGAAATTACGAGGAAGGAAGGTGGAATGTCCTAAAACTATGAAGAAGTTTGCCTGATGCTTGATGAGTCCTGAATCATAGTGCCTGCTCCCTGAAAAGCATGTAGTGGACCAAAAGTAGGTGGATCAAGAGACAAATCCTCAATATTTTCCAAGTGATAAGTAAATGGTCGAGGTGGGTCCCCATCACTATGCTAGAAGATATGTCATCAACATCAGAAGTGGGATCAAAAGTATCATCAACTCTAGGTGAGTTGGATGAAAAATATTAAAGAGGAACAAAGTGAAAGGAGTAAATCCGAGTGTGATTATCAACTATACCAAATACAATAACAATGTTGCTATGTAGCTCTCTAACATAGATTTGAATCCGAGTGAATCGCATGCCTTTTCCAAGGTGAATGATCTGATAAAATGAAAGAATATTAGTTATAAGTGAAGGGATACTAAGAACATTGTTGAAAGTACCACCACTCACTTTAACAGACCCTCTTTCAAAAACATATGTAGAAGTGTTGTCACCAAACTGTATAGGAGACATTATAGACACAAAATCATGTACTTTAGGCATTATTTATCCCGGTCTTATACTACTATTTAGAAGGTTCTCAAGTGGATAAAGTATTAATTAATCCCACCTTTTGGCCATCTTTATTTTATATTTTATTTCATCATTCTGCATAATTTATTGCACTTATCCACCCATTTCGCAACTGCTCCATCATTCTATCCCAAAATCAAAGCACCTTGGTCCCACTTTGGGTGCCCCGATCTATGCACATCCTTTCCCACTTCGTTTTGGGGCCTTTTTATTCATTTATTGTCTTTATATTTTGCTCAGTTGGCCTTGTTGGGATTAATTAAGAAATTAAGCTTGAGATCCCTATAAATATAAATTTATAAGACTATAATGAGGGTCCTAGGTCCTAGCATCACATACTACTATCACTCCATCCAGAGTTACATCCATTGCATCACTTGCATCCACATAGTGCCATGCATGAAGGATGGAATATCTACATAACACACACTACATAGGGGGAGAGATTCTATTCTATTCCATTCACACATGTTATCTACATTTTCTATAGTTATTATTTCTCACTACTTCACAAAGTGTGATTGGCACAAGAGAACCTAGGGAATGACATGCACACACACACAAGAATTACATCTAGGTATGAAATGTAGTGCAACAATAAGTGATAAGACCACTAGTTTGGTGGATGAGGTTAGTCTAACCCATTCATTTAAATCTTTTATTTTTCTAGGGTTTGATACTTTATTTTGTATTACGGTCATTATTCAACTCACCGATGAATATAGTGCGCATGCATGACCCAAAGTTTTAGTTCAACTTACGACCCTACTGAAATCTGGTTTTTGAGCATTTGTAGAGACCAAAGTTTCTAAATTACAGACCAAGGTGCCCGAGTAACTTCCATAACACCTCATTCAGTTCAAAACTTCTAGATATGCCCTTTGCGGGACCTCGAGTGACTATTCTAGGTCCCGGAACTTGTTATTAGACACTGGGACACGTGCAACCATCTAAAAAAAAAGCTAAGTCATTATTATACTTCCCTTGGCATAGTTAGGGTTTCATTTCATTTAATATAATTATTTAATATCATTTTATATTATCTACTGCATTCATACAATGTTTTAGTTCTCCTAATTAGATTAACTAGGGTTACTATTTCCTAGCAAATAACTCTTATTTTTGTTAATCGGACATGTCACATGGATCCAATGAAGCAAACTCAATATATGATGAGTTGCACCCAAATCAATGATCCATGTAGGAGTAGGTGGCACAACTGTCACTAAATATATTCCCTTTGGTTTCTCCTTGGTTGATTCTTTTACTTTTTCTTTCTCTTTCACTTGCCCTTTTTCACTGTCTTTTTCCTTAGAACATTTATGAGTTGATGAAGATGATTTGAGAGACTCTGGAACTCGATGTTGTTCTTCTCAAGAAGAATTTTGAGGAGATCAATATTTTTCTTCAAACATTTTTCTTCATCATGCCTACCACTACAATACCCACATTTGATCTATTCTTTAGGAGGTTTAGAACTGGAAGAGGAAGTGGAAGAGTTGGATTTTGGTTAGTATTTTTATTTTCACGATCCTTACTATTTTGTTTCTTATCCTTTGAAGCATTTTGTTTTTTCGACCAAGAATGAGAGCATGTTATTTTCTATATTTTAGAGTTCCCATATGAATTAGCTTATCATGTTCCCTAATTAAATCAACAATAAACTCATCAAGTGAGGGTATAATCCAAATTTTACCAAGTGCCCTTTTTTTTGCATGGAAGGTAGAGACAAAAACAAAATATTTGGGACCAAGTTTTGCAAGGATGGAAAGTATGATATATGGGTCCTTTTTATCTATTCCACAAGCTTCTAATTGTAATTTGAGAGATTTGAATTTGGTGAAGAAGTCCTGAAGGGTGTCAAAACTACTGGGGCTGAGGCTAATCAATTCATTTTATAGTTCATGCCCTCTCATCTTGTTTCCCAAAAAGTTTTTATAGGGAATCCAAAACTTCCTTGGGTGATTTGGTTGAGGTAATATGGAAGCGTAGTTCGGAGACACAAAAAGAGATAAAAACCTAATGGATTCATCACATTTGTCAAACCATTTTTCCTTTTCTACAACATATGTAGGTTTAACTTGTAATCCCGTGGTTATCCAGAAGAGTTGTTTCTTTTTCAAGGTGAAATACATATCTTATTTCCATTTGGGATAGTTGAAATGGGTGAGCAAGGGAACCTTATTGGGATCCATGACATAAAAAGAAAGTAAGGGAGAGTGTGGAAAGAAAGGAACAAAAAAACACCCCCTAAATATGGAATGGAAATGGGGTTAAAAGAAGGGGCGTACAAAGCCAATAATAACACCCAAAATAGATAGATTTTTCCCTCAAAATTTACTGTTCTCTCGATGAGTTTAAAAAGGGATTGCTTAATTTGTAATTAAAAAAAGTAACAAGAATGAGGGAAAAATTACCTGGGGGTGTGAAGGGGCTAGCTCAGCTCAACGAGTTGGCTCTTAGGTGAGATGGGAGATGGTCTACATGAACTAGTAGTTATCTTACCAAGTTGGTTGAGTGATGTAATAAGTTGGGTATGTTAGCGAGTTAGAGGATGCAGTGCCGAGTTAGGTCAAATGTGGCAAGGTAGGAGTAGAGATACAAAGCCACATTTCAAATTAGGTTCCTATGTAACGAACTAAGATAATCATGTGTCATAGGGTCCTATTGTGTGTAACCACTAGGCACATAGGTATAGGTTATAATGACGAGTATCACACTCATCAATCAAAGGTGGAAGTGTGCTTTGGAGGCATGAAAAAAGGTCACCGTGTAATGTGAAGCTAAAGTAATGTGAGCCCAATACAACATATATCAATATAAACTAGTAACATATAACATTGCATATGAGGTAGAGCAGTGAGGCATGCACAATGCTAACATGAGTGAAAATAATAGAGTGTCGAGGTCAAATCAATGCATATAGATGGGTCAAGAAAACATTTTAGAGTATAGGGCAATATCCAAGCGAGCCTACGAGTGACATGGAGAGGGATTCAAAAAGGATCCGAGAGAAAATGTGATACCCAAGGTCAAGGAAAACACAAAGTGGAATGAGTGACATAGTAATGAGGTCAAGCCAAGGTGAATACATAGGTTGAATAACAATGTAAGGTAGTAGACTTGGGATATTCAACAATGGAAAGTGATGAGAAAACAATTCAATGTGAGATGAGCTATGGGACAACTCGGTTTCTAGCTCGGTGAGATGGGGATGTTTTGGGCCCTTAAACCACCCTTCAACCTCTTCAAAAAATTGAAACCAATACCTTAAAACTCTATAATTTTTCTTTAACATGTATACTTGGAATACTAGCAAAAAAACACACCCAACACAACCAAGTACAAGAACCCTTGAAAAATGCAAGTAAATCACAAAGGAAAATATTGAGAGACTTGCACATGAAACTACAAGATAGAGAGTGGTAAAAAAATGTGGCGATAGACACGATTCTAATCCCAAAGCTCTAATACCATAATAGAGGGAGGAAGGATGAGGATCTAGAGGGAATCCATGCACATCAAGGAGTTACACTCAAATGAGAGATGAAGTAGCTTCAAGATTCAAACAAGAACTCAACCATGAAAAATGTGCATGCATTAAGGGAAACACGTATCCATGCTCATAGATCAAGAAGAGAGGTGTACATATAGGGGAGTGTTGAGTAACTCCCATGCATAGCTAATCATACCTCCATGATGGAGAAGAGGAGTTACTTTTGAAAAGGGAATGTAACTCCTATATGACACAATTACACATATGATAGATTCCATGATGGAATCTATCATAACTACTATGACACCTATGATCCATGATCCCACCTAAGTGAGATGAATCACCTAGTGAGGTGGTAATATACCTAATAAATAAATAAAATATGGAAAATGTGACTCACATCAACATCCTCCTCTCAAAGGCAATGACCATTAAAAACCATTCTTATATCTCATCTTCTCTCAAATAGTATTAAAACTAGATGGTGAACTTCATTTAAACCTTGAACCTTGGTAGGCCAATACACAAACAACAACCCTATAATAATGTGGCCGTATTATCCCTGACTTGATAATATCTTATGTAGACACAACTTTTCTATGTAATTAACAAGAATAATCCTCTTATAATTGGGGTGGATAAAGTTCCTCTTCATCTTATATGAAGCGGTTGGCTTGAAGCTCCCAGAGCTCAATATTCCATATTATATATATATATATATATATATATATATCAAAAAACCATATGTAGCCTAGTTATTTTTAACCTAATATGATCTTCATGTTTACAAAACCTAGAATGGGAAAACCTAAATTTAACTTCTTTAAAAAAAAAAAAAAAGAAAAAAAAACTCGTAACTCTAAAACATGTCATTTTCATTAAAATTCCAATTCCTTATACAACTACAAGACCTCATACTCCTAGAATTTCTTCAACCATGAAACAATTTCATATAGAATCAAAATTCCATGGGAATATTTTTCTAAATTCCTTGAAATAAAGCTTTTTCATAAATGTGGGATAAAACTCCGAAGTTCTTATAAAGTAAAATGTCATTGGATTCTATATTTTGTAATGATATTCCACATTAATCCTTGGTCAATGAAACTTCACTCACTTTCTAGAGGAAAATAAACTATTAAGAAAAACCTAAACCAAAACCTAGGTGTAAAATATTAAACTATAAATTTTTGAAGAAAATTTATCTTATCAATCAAACCCTAAACCTAGAAAAAGGAGGGATCCTTTTTGTTTTAAAAATTGAAATTTAATTTTGAATAATATATATAAGAAATTTAAATTTATGTTCTTTAATCCAATGTGGTTTAAGGCACTAGCTGTAGGTGTGGAGCTTCTCAACCATTTTATCCACCATGTTTAGGTGAGTTTCCCCTTTTACATCCTCCATTCTCTTTAAAACTCCATCAAACTAGTCCATTAGGGAAAGAAAGTCTCCCTCTTTACTAGGTCGTCATTCTACTACTCTATAAACACTTTATACGGTCCAATCCCGATTCCCTCCCCCTCTTCTTCCTTTGGTGGGAACCCCTCATCTCTCCCTAACGTTAGAGCCTCTAAGAAAATACCTAAAGATGACCCCCATAGAACGCTGGACAAGAACACTACCAAAACTAAGGTTTCTAGGATTTATTTCCTCCCATGGCTAGTGAGGGTGAATTAGTTGCTCTTAATCTTATCTCCTTTTAGTAATACTACTACTGGGACTTTTAAAAGAACTGGGTCAAACATCGGCCCGAGGTGGATCTTCATATGGACAAGATCAACTTGATTAGAAAGGACTTTGAGCTCTTAAGGATAAGGTCAAGGGGTGTAAGCTTGTTGTGGAAGATGGCAACATGAACACTATGTTTATGGAAGATATGCCAAAGAGGCTATCCTTATCAAAGAAAGAGATGGGGGTCATTAGAAATAAATAATGTGACCTTGTTTCCCTTTGCAAAGTTGTTCTCAATTTTCTCACTCTTCAAGTTTCCCAGGTTGGCTAAGCTAAGGAAGCTCACTCCAAGGGGGATAAAAAGGAAAAAGGAAAGGCACTAGAAAATTTCAATACTGGTGACCCTAATGGGAATTCATACAAGAATATTATTAAGGTATTGGAGAACATGAAGAAGGATTTTTATAAAATCCTTGAGTAGTTTTTTGATCTTGTTGTCTTTCTCCCCCAATTTGGGGTTGTTTTTACATCTTGGGTGCGATGTATCGCATTGCGGTTTGGATGATTTTTTGTTTTGTTCTGGATGGTTTTATTACTAAATATAGGTTTCATACCCTTTTTTACTTGGGTAAAGTGCTATTCGAATAACACCTTTTTACCCTTATCACATAAAAAATGTCAAACTAAATTATTTTATAAGGAAAAAAAATGTGTCTTATATTTCATATTTTTTCTCGACATGTTTCTAATGGAATTACGAGCCCTATAAATGATTAAATATTTTTCTAATACATACCTTCAAAGCCCCCACCTAATACCGTTCATCATCGTTTACTTAAAAATGTGATACATATGTTTTTCTGTCT
This sequence comes from Taxus wallichiana var. yunnanensis, assembly GCA_018340775.1. Classification (NCBI taxonomy): domain Eukaryota; kingdom Viridiplantae; phylum Streptophyta; class Pinopsida; order Cupressales; family Taxaceae; genus Taxus; species Taxus wallichiana. Next base: position 606,572,279 of record CM031240.1, read on the forward strand.
AAGGATTTTGTTTGTACAAGTGGGAAATGCTTTATTATGACATATAAGTAAATTAATATTTTTTAGTATTTAACTAGTCAAGGTGACATTCTTTATCCATCTTATAATGTGTAAATTTCCTAAGTTATATTTATTATAATTGAGAAAGTGTTATATATTGTGATATAGAAATGAATCTATAATATGCTCAAGAAATATTTTTTAATATGATAACAATTCTTAAGGAGGGACGCATTATACTTTCCAAAATACCTACTTCATGTGTACATAAAAATATCAAAAGGTTAAATACCTCCCACTTACGGTGCATGATTTACATAATAAAAATAATTTAAAAAATATTAGTGTAGAGGTTACTAACATGTATAATCAATTATAGGTAGAATCAAACTTTAAAATCCTTTTTGGATTATAACGATTTTGGCTCATATGAGTAATATGTTGATATTATGATATGAAATAAATCGAATCATAGTGGATTTATTAAAATTTTGTATGTGAGGAATATAAGTTATAAAATTTGAGAGTGATATAGATTAACATAGGTCAAACAGATGTAGTTTAGATATCTACACTAGTAGAAATACCACTTGGATCAACATGGTAGACACCACTTTAGGTTGGGTAGACATTAACTTGTTTTTTTATCGGACCATTATTTGGTCACTAATTTTTAAGAGATAATTACCAATTGTAGACATGAAATTATGCACTTAGTAATATTACATCATGCCTCTAGTATGCCATTATATGCATGATTCCTAAGAAAGAAAACTAAACATTAACAACATTTGTTTTGCTTTACATTATTTTATCCTTTTATACTTTCATCCTTTACTTTTCTAGAATTACACCTTTACTTTTGGACATTGCACAAGATGTGACCCACCTTAGTATTTCTCATTTTATCCTTAGATCCTTTTGGAAAATAGATCCAAATAGGGAAAGGAATGCCAGGTGTTATAGTCCACTTTGGGTACTTCTACCCTCTTTCCCTCTTCTCTTATGTTTTAAAATTCCACATCAACCATTATATTTTCTAAAAATTATATTATCACTTTGGGTCAGATTTTAGGGTTATTAATGATGAAATTCAAGCAAAGGAATCATATATATATACATGAATTACTTACTATTTTAAGAGGTTGGAAAAATTGGGCTATTAATTCCTATCTACTACTTGGGCAAAAACAACACTTAAGGAATGCATTTGGGATGCATCATTCACTACATAGGAAGGACAATTTCTAAATTCCATCACACACATTGATCTTGGGGAAATTATTTGTATACTACTATATTGGTGTGATGACACAAGGAAACCTAGATTCAAGGGACACGATTCTTTCACACACACACATGAACTACATTGAGTCTGAAATGTAGTGTAGTGCTTGGTGAAAATCACATTAGGGTGATCACCAAGGTCGCCTCGACTTAAACATATGCAAATTTCATTCCATATAATGTGTGTTTGATTTTTATGTAGGTATCTAGGGTTTTTTTTGTAGGTACATGTGTGAGAATTAAACCCTATAGATAAATTGAAGTGATAAAGAGTGAAGTGAAGGAGATCTTATTAAAGCTTGAAAAGACTAGATCCCGACTCACTTCCGGACACCGGCACCCAATACAAAAATTAACACCTAAGGTAGTCATGTCCCCTTTTAGGAACTACTGTCTAGAAGATATGTAGATCTATGTTTTCTATATGAAGTATATACAACCTAAATCCTTCTTGTTCCATCGTATCCTAGCCCAGATCTAGCACAAACAATGAGTAATTAGCTAAGTCAATCTCATCCCTTTATTTATTGTGTTTGCTTGCTATCAAATGTTATATCCTATATGTTTATGATATTATATATTTGAACTCAATCCTATAATAAATATTTAAATTTTGTTAAACCATTTGGTAAAATGAATCCTTGCATGCCCATTATTGGATCCATTTTTATATCCCTAGTGGCTATAGGTTTTATATGATTCTTCTTTCATGCCCATTACCCATAATGGTCACTTTATTCTTCTACATCATAATGAGATACTCACATACAATTGTAATCATTCCAACATTATGAAAAAATCACACATGATAATCCTCTTCTTAATTCCCATCAGGCCCCCTTAAGTATGTAGAATATTTTGATAGCGAGTATTTTTATGATGAAGACATTAATATTTATCATGTATAACTTGATGCTCTCACTAATTTCTATTCTACATTACATGAAAATCCCACTCATGTACCACATGTTCTTAATGATTTATTAGTAGCACAATGTGTCTATGGTAATACTTCTCATGTCATTATGGTTTGTACCTAAGAACTACATACTATCACCACCTCTTTATTCCACTTTCCTTTCCCGAACATGGTGGAGATATCCACTATCCATATTCCTATTTGTTGGACCCCGAAAAGCTAAGTATAGAGGCATGAGAGTGTTGGAAACAAAAATGTAGGCATGAGGGTATGTGAAAAATTAGAATAGGAAGAGTGTGGAGGCTTGTGCCTAGGCCGAATACCTTTGGGACTTAGCCAGATTTTGAGCCATGAGATGGAATTGGAAGATGAATGGTTGGAGTGGCGGTCAAGAAAAGTTTTGGAGATAGGGTTAAAACATGAAGACTTGGGGTCAAATAAAAGTCTATTTTGAGAGAGGTCACATGTAGAAAGAAGATAAATTGTCATGCAAGGATGGAAGATAATAATAGGATGCGGATCTAATGTTAATTATAGGTAATATATTATTAGGAAAATATTTCATGCTTCTTGATTACCTTTGTAAGGGATGCATGGCTATTTTGAGCATGCAACCTATTTTGAGAGTGCATAGGCAGTGAAGGGAAAGTTCCCACCCCTATATATATTTATTAATTTTCACAATTTAGATATATTCGGATTGTTACTGAGTTATGCTTTTGGTATGATTTTGCGCGCATGACTTTGTGATGGTAACTATGATGTATTCAGCTATTATGGTTTGTGAAGAAGTAATATAATGGATCTTTATGGATGGATATTGGTTATTGATGTCTCTGTTATTGGTTATTGCATGGTAAATATGATCCTAATCCTTGTCTTATTCTCTAAGCACTATGGTTGTGATCTAGTTCTTGATATGATTTTTCTTGATTACTTGTTATGAATATGAAATATATAAATGATCATGCTAACATATTGAAAAAGATGGTATAAAATGAGGGAACTATAAATGATCATGCTAACATATTGACAAAGATGGTATAAAATGAGGGAACTGGTACCTTTGCATGATTCAGGTGAGCACTCATATTTGTCTGAGTGATGGGCCAATGCATTTAGGGTTTGAGTAAGAAAAATATACTACATTATGGTTCAGTTGTCGGGACCTCTTTTCAAGCTATTGCAAAGATGTTTCATGATGAAGACGTATCTGTTGAATTTAGATAGCATTAAGAGTTCGGGTTGTGGACTAAGAACATGAGTTTACTCACAGATATAATACTGGACCTGATTTAAATGCTCACACGTGGGTTGAAGAACACTGATATCATGAAATCTATGAGACATTATTTTGTTGTTTTCCTATAGATCTGTACAAGTGGATGGTAGTATATGCATCAAAGTAGAATTGGAGGTATAGAACAATTGTTTAGACATAAGAAGTTTACTAGAATCTGTATGATGTTGATGTGAATTGAACACGCAATGTAGATCATTAGTGGAGTGGTGTTTTGCATAGTTACATGATGGAGTACATTATTTCTACTTATTCATGTTCATAGGTTGCTAAGTTTTAGTTCTTGCATGAGCCCAAAGGATCTTATTTGTGCACCATACCTTTAAAAATTAAGATCTTATTGGTGAATTAGGATTTGAAAGAATGACCTATGCCTAGCTAAACCTACACTGTGCATGGGGGCATGAGCAAGTGTGGTGAAATATGGTGGAACTTATGGAAGAAAGGAAGAGAGAAGAAATGCGGCTTAAGTATAATGAGGTGTCTGAGAGGGAATTAGAAAAGAAACATGACATTGAGGATTCTATGGAGTTTTAGAGGATGATGTATTTTGAAGGATTTTAGGCTCACATGGAAGACATGGAGCCAGAGCATCAAGCTCTCCCCACTTAGGTAAGAACAATATAGAATCCTCCAAATTCTCGATGAGATTTTGTTTGATGAAAAAGGATTAAGGATGGCGGGTGCACATCTGATATCACCTAGTGGCCTAGCCCATACACTCGGTGTTCCAGTTCTTGAAACATTTATTGAGAAAAATCCTAGTGTTGGTGATAGACTAGAGATAGGTATATTTCATTTTCCGTTGAATATAAAAGTTCATCAAACGAAACATTCATCAATGGCTGCACATACATCTTATTTTTTTAGAGGTCTAATTGGTGGTATATTTTTGGCACATCATTAGGACAGAGTGTGGCCATGTAGAACGTTGGTAATACATCTAGAAGTAGCACAAATTTGTAGAATGTGGGAGTTAAATTTAGCAAAACAGTTAGAACATAGAGTAACTCATTCTTTTGTCGATGCTTCCTACACGGGAGGTGGATTAGGAGGATCTAGAGGCTTGGGATCTATCAGATCCGGTGGTTCTCGGGAGGTGGAGGAAATAATGGGGGTAATATAGGTTCTAGGTCTGGTGAGCATGGTACACACCAGCCACAACAAGTCTATTTCGAGATGTCTCTTCACCTTCTAGAGTACAAAGGTATTGAGGATGTAGTGGAGTATGTACACATGTGTGAGATATTATGGCATGCTAAGGGAATTACAACTCATGAGCATAAGGCAAGTTAGTTTTCTACTAATTTGCAAGGGCGCACACATAGTTAGTATAGGAAGTATTATCCAAACTAGACTGTTGTAGATTATAACGTGCTGCGTGATGCTTTCTTGGCTGAGTTCCATATACCTGATTTTGAAGAAAAAAAATCATTACACTAAAGGAGATTAAGTAGGGCATGGCTGAGAGCGTAAGGGAGTATGATGCATGATTTAAAAATTTTCTATCAAATTTGTCTTATGATATTCACCCTAGCCAACATGCATAGTGTTTTTTGGTGGTTTGATCACACCTTTTAGAAGGGTGATCTCTCATAAGACGTTTATAGATCTGCATGAGGATTTAGAGGAAAATCTGCATGATGAGGCATTTGGGAGCATAGACACTGGGGTTATCCCATTCTTAGAGGCACATATTACATCCATGGCTATAAAGTTAGAGAAACTATCAACCAGTTCAACACATAAGATACATAATGGAATATGGTGTACATATTGTGAGGTTGAAGGACATAGTAAGGATAACTACCCTCATAAATTAGTGTGTGCCATGTTGCTGCATTTTGAGATATGTCACTTAGATCATGATTCGAGTAGGTTCCCATTTTTGTAGCACGTAATCTAGAATAATGTGTCTTATTATTGTAATATTTGTAAATCCCACACTCACGATATAGAGAATTGTAGATTGATTGATCAGATTCATGAATCTATTAAAACTAGCTTGAGTTAGACTAGTGTTATGAATAATTCAAAGGATAAGGAAGGAAAACATCATGAAGGGTATTCTAATGGAGGTGGTAGAGGTAGAGGTCACCAAGGAGGATAACTATGCCATGGTCGTGGCGGTGGAAGAGGTGATTTCCCCCAAGTAACATGTTTTACATGTGGATCCCCTGATCATTATAGGTGCGAATGCCCTCATAACATAGTTTGCTTATGGTGCAGAAGCAACATAAGTTTGAAGAATGTCCTGAGTTATATGAGCACATGAGTAAGAACTATAAGAAGAATGATTAGGGTACATGGATGATTAAAGTGCAATGCACCATAGAACATCAAGTGGATACCTAAGATTGCACCTAATCTTGATATACTACCTATGTTAGTGGCCGGATGCACCGAGGCTATGCTAGCTTGTGAGATCCTGGAGAAGAAATATGTTATTACAAAGCAAGAGGTGATAAATATGAAATATATAGATCCTACCCTTTAGAAGGAATTTTATCAAGAAACTATGGAGGTTATTAGAAACTTGCAGGGTGAGATACAATGCTTAAAGGAGAAGTCACGGAAGATGGAGTAGGTGAATATAGTTGAGCTTCCTCAGAAAGATGTTGATGAATTGAAGGAGGTTTGTAATATGTTGCACTAGGAAAATATCATTCCTTTGTTAGGGGAATGGCTAAGGGATAAGATCATTGCATGCTTGATCTGAGTGTGAGAGATAGATATTGCATGCAAAATTACCTCCTCATAGTCTTGAGTATGATAAAGAGATCACTTTAAATGCAGTTGTTGATGGGTGGTTTTGAGTAACATATTTATTGATACAAGTGTAGAAGTAAATGTAATCACTTTGGATGCGTGGAATTAGATGGGGAGACCACCATTACAACCCTCTTTGAATGTGTTGTATATGGTGAATAGGACTAGAGCCATGCCCATTGGAGTATTGAAGGATGCCAATATTACTATACAAGGGGCCAAGTTCACTGGGGACTTTGAGGTCTTGGCACTTGCAGAAGAGATAGTTTTCCAGCATTTCTTGGGCACCCTTGGTGTTACGTGAATAATGCTAATATGTGCTTTAATAAAGGTTATATCAGTTTTGAGAAAAAGAAGAGTGCACAATTATTCCTTTGACAGATGGGAAGGCTACACCTTATGTAGAACCCTTGAGTGAAGAGGATCTAAAAAGATATATGTGCGTATAGTTAGAGACCCTAAATTTATTGAACCATCTAAAGAAGGTATTATTCAGTGGGATGATGCTCAATCTATGAGTGATACAACCAATATTTCATATGATAATTGGGCACATGGAACATATGAAATGGTTAGGTGAGAGACGAAGAGCACAATTACTCATTTAATTAGGTCTTGTGTTGTTCATGCTTGAGTCATAACCTGGTACCTTGGTACATTGGTGATGGAAATAATGATGTATTTTTGTGTACCATGGAAGCCTAGTGAAAGGATGAGTGTGATAAAATAAATATGATGATTTATACCTTTCATGGGATAATGTGCATTAGTGGACCACACACAGAGATAACCTTTTGGAGTGGCGAGAGGTGAGAATCACCTTTTCTATTAAGTTTCTAAGGAAAATGTACCTTCATAGATATGTGAATTCCATGGGAAGGATTTTGCTTCGCACCACACTCGTAAGTGTGATAGACTATGGACAGAGGGGCAGGAGGCCTTGCCACAATAACTCTAGATACATAAGTTCTATGCCACTCTAATCGGTTACGCGCCGCATGGTATGTTCATACAAAGTTAGCAAGAGCAATAATTAGTTGGAATGATATGACATCACGTATGATTCAGACCTTTGAATATTTTCTACTAAACCTCTGGTGAATGAAGCATTACAGATTATGAAGTGTCTTACAATGGGAGATAGTGCAAAGGATGAGGAACTGATGTTAGATATATTTGGAGAAACTGATTTGGATGCGTGCTTTGAAGAAGAAGAGACAAATGATGAGCATATTGGGCACTCCCCGCTAGAAAAAGAGAAAGGTAATTTGGTTTACATGATTGATGATGAAGACGTAGAGAATATGGATGTTGAATACACTATAAGTACATGCAAGGTATTAGATAGTGATGATGCAAAGGCATGCACTTTTCATGAGCCTATGAAAAAATAAGGTCAACATTGGGACATATAAAAACCTAAAGAGGCCATTATTGGTGACTATTGGTCTGAATAAGAGGTGGCAAAGATTATTGAGTTGCTACGTGACTTCCAAGACTTATTTCGTGAGGCTATCATGAGTTGAAGGGAGTGCATCACTCTTTGGGTGAGATGAGGATCAAATTAAAGGAAGGTGTGTGCCCATTTAGGAAGAGGCCTTACAAGATGAATCCTAATCTCCACGTCAAATTCAAGGAAGAGATTGATAAGATGTTGAAATATGGAATTATTCAACCCATTGATGAGTTAGAGAGGGTTAGCCCCATGGTGATAATTATAAAGAATGATGGTAGGATAAGGATCTATGTGGACTACAGAGAGTCGAATGCTGCATGTGTTATAGATACTTTTCCCACCCCATTTACTGAGGAAATCCTAGGAGTTGTAGGGCGTGAGATATACTCCTTTATCGATGGATTCTCTGGTTATGATCGTGTTTGGATTTCTAAAGAAGATCAAGAAAAGATAATTTTCACCACCGACTGGGGAAGTTTTGTATACACAATTATGCTTTTATATTTAAGAATGCACCTGTGAACTTTTCGTGCATTGTTGTATCAGCATTTGAGGACTTTATACACAAATTTTTACATGTTTATTTGGGTGATTGGACTGTATATGGGCTTGTAAAGGATCACTGTGAAAATTTGAGACTTATGTTTGAGAGGTTCTAACAGTTGAGCATCTCTCTCAACATTAAGAAGTGTATCTTTGCTACAACCTTTGGATATTTGTTGGGACACATTATATGTAAAGAAGGTTTATTGGTAGATTCTATTAAGGTTCTTGTTATCTTAGGCTTAGAGGAGCCTACCAATAAGAGTGAGGTGGGTGGATTCCTTAGACATACGGTGGTATTACAAAAATTTCATTAAAGGATATGCTAACATTATTGTGCCCTTGGAAGAATTATTGAAAAGAAAAGGAAAGTTCCATTAGAATGAGGTGCAAAAACTATTGTTTGAGACATTGAAGGAAATACTTACTTCGCACCAGTCTACACATTCCTTCTTAGGAATTTTTTTTTCATGTACACGTTGATGCCTCTCGGCATGGCCATTGGTGTAGTATTAACACAACATGGTGATGGGATTTTTGATCATTCTATCTATTTTGTGAGAAATAAGTTGACACAAGCTAAGTAAAATTATACAACTACAAAGCGCAAAGCATTTTCCATGATCTATGTGCTACAAAAGTTTAAAAATACTTATTGGTAACTCCCTTTATATTTTATACAGATCACATGGAACTTAAGTATTTGGTTAATAAGATCATTTTTACAGGGCACATATGTTGGTGCATTATCTTGTTTCAGAATTTGATTTTATTGTGGTGGTGAAGCCGGGAGAGAGCAATTTCGGATTGGATCATTTATCAAGAATTAACTTAGGTGAGGATGCATAGAGCATTAAGGACATAATGCTACATGCATAACTATTCAGATTGGACTACACACCCTTTGAATTAGAAGATATTGTTGTGTTTTTACATACTGGTGTGGCACCTAAAGGGATGAAGATCTTAGAGAAGAAAAAACTTGCCATACATGTTGCACCTTACATGTTAATTAGTTGATATTTATACAAGTTAGGCCACGATGAGATTTTGCGCTAGTGTGTCCTTGAACATTAGTGAGAATATATAATTGAGGAAGATCATGGTGGGATTATAGGAGGAAATTATTTAGGCAATGCTACTACGTGCAAGAACTAGCCTTTAGTAGGAAACACTATATAAGGATTGTAAAGAGTATGCTAGGGCGTGTGATCATTTTCAGCACCTTGGGAAGCCTATGCATAGGGACGAAATGCCTTTGTGAAATACTATAAGTAAAGAACCTTTTGAGAAATGGTGAATTAACTTTGTGGTCCCTATTTCCCACCAAGGCGTAGGATTGGGTAACAATATATTATAACATTTACTGATTATTTGACCAAGTGGGTAGAAAAATGCCTACAAAGGATTACACGGAAGCTAAATCAACAAGGTTGTTATGGGAAAACATTATCAATAGGTATGGATGCCCATTGATTTTGGAAAATGATAGGGAAGACACTTTTGAATGAGACTATAAAGATATTATTATGAGTTTATGGTGGTACATAATAAGACACCACCCTATCATCCATAGGCCAACGATACTTCGAGGCTTTCAATAAGATATTAGCACATACCTTGACAAATATTTGTGATTTTTGAAGGAAAGAATAGGATGATAAAGTCTCTTTTGTACTTTGGGAATATAGAAAAACTTACAAAATATTGAACAAATCCACACGCTTTCAGTTGGTGTTTAGCGCAGAGGTTGTTTTACTGGTGGAATTTATGTTACCCTCCCTATGTATTATGAAAATGAGGGTTAGAAAATGAACAAGAACTTGAAGAGTGTATAGATAAAATGATGTAGTTAGATGATCGACACACCATCACACATTGGATCCAGAAGACAGAGGAGGCCAGGAAAAAGGCATGACATGAAAGGCATATTAAGAATAATCAATTTAAAGTTGGAAAGATGGTTCTTATTTATGAATCCAAGTTTGTGCACCACCTTGGGAAATTGAAGGTGCATTGGTTGGGACCATATGTGTTGACATATATACTTGATTTAGGTGTTTTTCAATTATAGGTGTTGGATAGAACATAATTTACCAAATAATTCAATGGGAGTAGGATGAATCCCTACTATAAATAAGTCTTCTTGGTGTTTGTGATAAGGCATTAGTGTCATTTAGCTTAGATTTCCCTTTAATGCATTTTATTTATATGTGTTTCCTTTCATTATTGCTATGATTTGTCAATTTAGTTCAATGTTTTGTTGTAATAAGCACTCCTATGTGCAAGAATTGATTACTATTTGAGTGAATTCATGCACAAATGACCACACATACTATTATTGTGGGGTGGATTACAGAATAAATATGAGAATGGTTGGCCCCCCTCTTGATACATGTTGGTTTGGTTAAATGTATCCTCTGAAGGCAGAGATAGAAGTGAAAATAAGTGATACAAGTGATGTGCATAAGGTGTTATGAAGAAATTGGGTTGATTGAAGACCACACAGAGAATATGATTGTGCAAAGTGTAATGTGAGGTAGGTAGTGACATGGTGAACTACTTGGTATATGACACAGAGGTTTTTACTTTAGAACATGGAGGCATATATGGAGGAGGCATGTGGCTAAGAAGTAGTGTAGCATGCCATAAGGTTGCAACTGTAGTGCATGAAGTGAAGTCGTGAAAGTGGACAAAGACAAAAAATTACTTTTTGTAAAAAGTAACTTAAAAAGTGTGGGTCAAAGGGACATGAGGGTCATGAAAAAAGTATAAATAGGGGTCTAGGGTAGTCATTTGGCTACCTTACATTCAAATAAAATTTGAGCTACCGAGTGAGTGAAGTGTAAAGATATCTAAGTGACAAAGAGAACATACGAACAGAGGTGCATAAAGATTGTGTGTGAGTCATTACGGGAAGGTGAGTTAGAACCAACAATAGAGAACATATGAAGAGGGTTTCATACATTTGAATCATTCAAAGTTTGTAGAGCTCGGGTAGGAATAAATTTTCTAACACGTAACACCTAGGGCATGCGGTTGTAGAGAAATGGAACCAAAGGGACATAAATTATGGACAAAAGGCCGAGGTTGTTGCAGAAGAACTCTTAGAATAAATATATTCAGAAATACGAAGTATCCCCCTGGTGTTCTTAGGGTGGAGATTTGGAAGTCAAATCTCACTAGATGTAAAATTAGTGAATATAATCACTGTATGGAGGAGATAGATGCAAAGTTTCTAGAGATCCTCCATCCACCCGTGCCTTAGAGAATTACTGATATGATGTTTATTTTTGGGCCTTGAAATTTTCCTATATCATCCAAACATTTTGTTTGCATGGTTAAATAATTGTCAGGATGGTAATCCAATTAGTGTGACAAAATATCGGACCCTTGAAATATGCTAAGTATAGCAACACTAGGGTATGCACAAAAGTAGAATAAGAAGAGTGTAGAGGCTCGTTCCTAGGATGAAAAACTTTGGGAATTAGCCATTTTTTGAGCCACGGGATGGATTTGGAAGATGAAAAGTTGAAGTGGAGGATGAGAAAAGTTTTGGAGATGGGTTTAAAACATGAATACCAAGGGTCGAAGAAAATTATATTTTGAGAGAGGTCACATGTAGAAAGAAGATAAAGCATCATGCAAGGGTGGAAGCTAATAATATGATGTGGATCTAATGTTAATTATAGGTAATCTATTATTAGGAGAATCTTGCATGATTCGTGATTACCTTTGTAAGCGTTGCATGGATATTTTGAACATGCAGCCTATTTTTAGAATGAATAGGTGGTGAAGGGAAATCCCCCACCCCATATATATATATATATATATATATATTAATTTACACAATTTAGATATATTCTAGATTGTTACGAGTTATGATGTTGGTATGATTTTGCATGTATGAATTTGTGATGGTAACTATGATGTATTCAACTATTGTAGTTTGTGACAAAATAATAAAATGGATATTTTTGGATGGATATTGGTTATTGATGTCTCCATTCTGGTTATTTCATGGTAAATCTAATCGTGATCCTTGTCTGATTCTTTATGCACTATGGCTATGATCTACTTCTTCATATGATTTTACTTGATTAATTTTTATGAATATAGAATATATAAATTATCATGCTAACATATTAACAAAGATATTATAAAAAAGGGACTTGGTACCTTTCGCATGCTTCAGTGAGTGCTCGGATCTGTCTAAGTGATGGGCCAACACATCTAGGGTTTGAGTACGAAAAATGACTACACTATTTCCACATCCACTAATCACTATTCCTCCCCTTTCATTTATCATACCAAACCTAGCACTTATTTAGGAACCCATGCCCTAGAGTTTTTATACCATGATTTACAAGCTCAAATTCACCAATTGCGACATGAATCTTCTTCTTATTCTCCATGTCTTGATTCTTCACTTCTCCTACATAGTCCTCTTGCACCCAAAGTTTCTTCTTACCCACTTCCTCCCAATTTTGCTTCACCCAAGTTTCCTCTTTTGACGTCCATGGATATCTAAAAGATCATCTTAGATCATTTCATGTTGTTGCGTTGACTATGCTTGTGATGATATATTATTGACCAAGTTATTTCCTAAGATCTTACAGGACTATGCTTTGCGATGGTTTTATGATTTTCCTTTACACTCTATTAGATCTTTCAATCCTCTAGAAAATATGTTTTGGCTCACTTTTCTATGAACATTGGAACTAAAATATCATATGCACAAATGGATAAAATGAAGCAAGGATCTAATGAGCATATTAGTGACTATGTTTTGTGTTATAAGAATAATATTTCTAAAATGAATAATGTCTTGGATGAATCTAAATTGCAAGATCTATTTATCCAAAGTCTATTTCCTCCTTTATAAGAATGTGTTCTCTTTGATTATTTTTATCATTTATGTCACACTCTTAAAGCATGTGAAAATAAGTTACTTTTTATGGGAAAGCTTAAGTATGGTGATAATATTTCCAATCAATCTACTAACAAATTTCAAACCAAATCTACCTTTAAAGAAAATCCCAAAGTGAGCCTAAGCCTACTGTCAATGTTGTATCTCAACCAAAAAGATCCAGATATAACCTACATGACACATTTTTACTAAGTTTCCATATCTTCCCCATATGTTGTTAGCTCAGATCATTAAAGCAATATGATTTTTCTTCCATCTCCTCTTGAGCTAGATCCTAATTGTCCTTATGGAAATATTTTCAATGAAAAGGCGTGTTTTGATTATCATATATGAAATGGCCATTCTACTGATAGATGCTTTAATCTTAGACATTTGATATAATATTTTATTGACAAAAATGAAATTGAGCTACATGAGCATACTATTTCTATTTTTAAATTTGCTAATGACAATGGTGAGCTTAATATTTTAAATGATCCATTACCCAAACAATAAAAAATAAATCTTGAATCATCTTTGAATCATGCTTATTATGTAGTCCTACTTTCATCATCTTTGGATCATCCTCTTGGATTAATTTTTGGTACTATTGATCTTTCTCCACCTGTCACTACTATTACGGATGCTGATTTTCATGCTTCCTTTTCATCACATAGATTGCACATTGATGATTCTATTGTTCATAATGCTATTAAAAATGTTATGGTGCATCCTAATTTCAAGTGTAATACATTCTTTTTATATTTCCTATGAGATATTAGTTTTCTATTATCCCAAATGACACTCAGATCACCTACTTCTCATGGGCATGTGGTTCTCCCAATCATTAAATTAGGCATATTACTATATCTATGCCTTTCTCTGTTGATCCGATGTTACATATTGTGATATGATCTTAGGATTTCCTTGGCTTAGGGATGAAAAAGTTATCCCATATATAGTTCATTTAATCCTTAAGTTAATACACATGCATCACATTGTCACTATTCAAGGTATCACACCATGGGAAGCTTTATCTTTGGTGCCTCTCATAGAAACATCTTTAGTTTCTACTACCAATAGTGCATGTACTTGTACACCTACTAATTATTGTTCCTTGGGCATATACTACTAAGGAATCTAGAGTTCATATCAATTCTTATGTTACATCCACACCTCCACCTATATCTCCTCCATATGTGAATTTTTCTTCTCTTTGATGATGGATACACCGATCACATAACCCACATCATAGGGATAGGCATACACATCATATGCATAATAATCCTAACACATATAAGCCTATTTTGTAGTCTCATTCTCTACATACATGAGATAGTCCCACTCCAAACATTATGACACATAAAATTTCACATGAAACTACATCCTTGGTTCATGTCCATATACATTCCTATTGTTGGTTAGATATTTTGTTAGGGAAAAACTATGAGGTTCAACCACGACATGTGGGAAAAAGTCTCTCCTTGAATAAAGGGGAGGCACCTTGTTTATTACTATTCTAATAACACCATAGAATATTTACGATATTTACACTAATCTAACCATTTGGGGTTAGGATCTCATCCCAATAGATTTATTTATTACAGAATAAAGAAATATTAGGAATGGAATTTTTTTTTAGAAAGTGGGTTTTCTTAACTTTCTAAAACTTTCTTCCATTCCTAATATTTATTTCATTCTGCGATAAATAAATCTATCGAGATGAGACCCCAACCCCAAATGGTTAGATTAGTGTAAATATTGTAAATATTCTTTAGTGTTGTTAGAATATTCATAAACAAGGTGCCTCCCCTTTAATTGAGGAGGGACTTTGTCTCCTTGTTGTGGTTGAACCTCATAACTTATCCCTAACAAAATATCCAACCAACAATTTTTGGCGACTCCACTAGGGAATACAAATGAGTAAGACTAAATTTTATCACACTATTAGTGACTCCTTATTTGTTTTGTCCCACTATTTCCTTCCGATTCAAGGTGGCAAGAAGGATGTTTACTCATGCTAGCAGAGCAAGAGGTGAGGTACATCATACGTTCAAGTTGTTATAGTTGCATAGCTTCAATATTTCTCCTGAAATGTGTTCCTCCAGAATTCAAATAATTCGCCACCTATATGCAAGAACCATGATACACAAGAGAAAGATAAATCATCCATTTTTAAAGATTTATTTTTAAGTGGACTCGAATTTCTGCATGTAGACCTTTTAGAAAAATGGCTGCACCACCATCACATTTGGTCCCTTGGAAACTATCTATTGGCCCTCTTACATTAACTCATCCTGTACAAAAGTATTTACCATGTGTTTTACAATAGAACTTCCCAAAGTTCACTGTCGATGGAAAATAACAACCTCATGAGCACATAGTTGCATTTTTATAGATTATGGAGTTATTGGTATACCTCATGAAGATGTATCTGTTTGAATGTTTTTGAGACACTCTAAGATGCTACTTTTGAATGGTTTTATCATATTCCCTCGATATATCAACAATTAGAAAATTATGAGAACAAGGTTTGAAGCAAAATTCAAGCCTACATAGGACACACATGCATTACTCACTCAACTCGCATAGATGAAGAAATAACTGTTTCACACATAATTTTGTTCCAGAATAGAGTTATTTCTATCTTTTCATTCTCTTGAGAAATAGATAAGGGTTAGGGCTAGGAGGAATACCTGTTGAGTGTTGGGAAGGTGTGCGCATACCGTAGAGAGATCAGACCAATTGTGAAGAGCTCCTTTTTGTCTGGGAAGGACTACCTATAAATAAGAATGCAAGACCACCATATTTTCGTTAAATAATAAGTGAGGGAACTGCCTTGGGCCCAAGAAATATTAGACTTCCTTTCGAAGGTGGTCAGTTCCCTTTTAATACAAATTAATGCAAATGATAATAAAGAAGCTATTGCGAAATCACGATTTAGGTACCTCGTTACTAAAAGCAATAGAGACTAAAC
Source organism: Taxus wallichiana var. yunnanensis (assembly GCA_018340775.1). Taxonomy (NCBI): domain Eukaryota; kingdom Viridiplantae; phylum Streptophyta; class Pinopsida; order Cupressales; family Taxaceae; genus Taxus; species Taxus wallichiana. The sequence goes on from CM031240.1 coordinate 606,588,439, forward strand.
TACCAATAATAAAATGTCATGCTATTTATTTGGTCACTGGTTATTGATACGTTCGGCTCAAGTTACTGAGGGATAAACAAAATTTGGATATGAGATTGTTTAGAGGTAAATAGGTGAAAGGTTGGTTTTTGGTATAAGTCATGGATCGACATTGGTCATTGGATAACCGACCGCGGTTATAAACCGATATCTAGGGTAGGGGATAACCGATATCGGTAGGGTCGAGTAATTTAGGGATTTTAAATGGAGGTTGGTTACAAGGTGGTTACGAGGTTTAGAAGGTTGGTAGATGGTTGAGGGGAGTTGTAGGGTGATAGAGAAGACTCGAGAGTGATAAGGCTGTCTTTGGGGAAATATAGAGATGGATGAATGAAGGTTAGGTGTAGGGTACTACCGGGTGGTAGATCCAGGAGAGAGCTTATAATCACTGTGAATCAAAAGTTCACAAAGTAGTGTCTAGAAGCATATAAGGTAATAAAAGAGACTACTTACTAGTTTCTGATGCAGATGCAGGTCCAAGGAATGTAGTGGCAAAGGAAAGGCTCAGTTGGGATGATCTGGAAATTGGAAGTGAGTTGATGAAGCTATCCTCTGACTCTCCTAATGTTTGGATGAGTGTGACAGTGATCTAGTTGCTCAGTTATAGTCTTGGGCTCAATACTCCTCTTTGCAACCTCTTCTCTCTTTCTCACTTGTCTCTCTCTTACAAATGAATTTGTATCCTCGCCAATGAATTCTGATCCTTTGGTTTTGGTTGGGGGAGGTCATTTATAGGGAACCGATGGCAGTTACCTAACCGATGCTGGTCGAGTAGGGACCGATGTCGGTTAGGTCAAAGTTGGCTATTTTTAGTAAAATAGCCAACTTTCCCTCATTTTCTCCTAAGGGGTCAGCTGTGGGCTTGGTCAAGTCATTATTAGGTTCATTTTGGTGCGGGTAAGGGGTGATGAGTCATGGGTGTGGGTCTAGACCAAGTTATAGGTCTTAATTAGGTTAGTTTAGGGTTAGGGCTAGGTCATGGTGAGGTGGCGAGGTGAGGTGGCAGGGTTGAGATGTGGATTTATTAATTATAAGGTAACTAATAAATAATTAAGTGTGTAAGGTTTAGGTGGTGAGGTAGGGTTAGGTTGTGAGACGAGATGCGGGGCACAGGGTGTCGTAAGACCCAAATTTGGTGTCTACAATAAGCGCATGAGTTTGTAAAAAAATTCAACAAATTGGTTCATGATATTCGACACATGCTATACCTACTCTAGAAAATAAAAAAATTTCTTCGTCAATGCTCAACCACTTGAAGTTATCTACTTGCTAAGGAGGTCAAACATTCTTGATCTGGACATGACACAATCAATAACAACAAATATTGAATATGATTTAATCATGGATGGAAAGATTATAAGGGATTATTCCTACACCAAGAATCATAGCACGTCTAAAAATACCAATGATCATATGATCTAAATATTATATAATGACTTATAGAATCTAAAGAATAAAATGTCTCAAAATGTTCCCTGCTTCCACTTATCAAGACATCCCAAGGAGGAATTTTAATAACAACATTGTTCCTACCAGAGATAAGAATCAATTAGAACCTACTCAACTTAGGTTTGCCATTGAAGCTCACTCATCATTTTTTCTATTGAGGTGGTTGATGAATATACTATCTTATTTTCACTAACATCTTATCTAGGCGCACTAGCACTTCACTCGAGATAAAGTCTTAATGCTCACTCTAAGAGCACACACCCACTAGGTCCCTCTTTCATTTTCTTATCAAGATGTTAGACATACTTAGTCATCATAACCATACATGCAAGAAGATACATCATAGCATAGAAATTTGGAAACACATATAATAAGGAAGTCATTCTACATATAGAATTACTAAAATATTTGAAGTCCCATAACTCCATATTTAGATACAATAATCTTTGATACCCAAGCATAATTATCCATGGAAAAACATAATTTATTACTTATTAAGTATGTTGTTTACATCATAAGTTGCTTACAATCACGCACTAGACCATACACGCGCGCATAGTGCTCATACAAACTAAAACATCGACTTAATACTAAACAAGGATTACTAATTACATGATTTTGTTCTCAAATATGCACCCCTTGTTGGAATGACATCAATGTATCCTCAAATGTAAGGTGGAGATGGTTTGGAAAAGTGGTAGACCGGGTTGGTGTGTCATTTTTTAGTAGGGGATGGGTGTAACACTTTCCTTGGGATAAATCCTTGGGATGATTGAGGGGAATGTACAAAGGAGATGGAATTTTTTTTGTTACTTTTGGTCCTGCCTTGAATGAGGGTAAGAGGACCCACAGTGTAACCTAAAATGCAGAGAGGGAGATGGAATATTTTTTTCCCTAAATTACTTCTCAAATAGTGGGTCAATCTGTGATAAAAATACCCAATGGACACAACAATCACTCTCACAAGTTGTCACAAAATATTTTATGTATGTTTACTTTTCTAGACATAGGTTACTAAAGACAGCTTATGTACATCTACTTTAACATTCTCTAGATAAAAATCAAGGCTAACAGACACCTTCAAGTGATGTTTAAAGTAACCCGGTAGTGAAATAGAATAAAAAGACATTTAATAATGTAGAATGGGGTCAATTATGGCAATTGTAACTTCACACAGAGAGGGAATTATAAGTATAGACATTCATTGTGGTAATGCATTTAACACTAAAAGGATCATGTAATCTTGGAAAGTACATAAAACTAGATCAAGAAGTAATAATTTCTAAAAAGAAATATTTGCATTCATTAATACCCAATAGATGCAAAGTTTAGACGAATCTCCAAAATACATGAAATAAGAAATTGTGTAAGAATTTTAGTGAAGTATTTACTGCTTCATCTCTCATATGCCCAAGATACACTCAAGGACTAACAAAAATCTATCAGTACAAAATGTTTATGACAAGGGTTTTATAATCCAGTTCAATATTGCATAAGGAAATCTCACAACACAATATCAAACTTAATGACCAAAACACAAGCACCAAGGATAGATCTAGTGTATGATGAAGAGAAACAGTAAACACAAGACTGTAGTAGAAAGTATGACTCATCAATCAACAATTTGTCATCCAAAATGTAGTAATTTCAACTTAAAAGTAGACATATATTATTGAGTTCTTGAAATTCTTAGCAAGGGAACATCAACTGAATGCTCTCAAATCTCACTAATGGTTGTACACTCATAACCACCTTGACACAAAAGTGTGGGTAACTAAAACATATACACATTTCACAAAGGAAACATCTCGGTATTCATAACTTTCATCTCAAGACCTCTTCAAAAATTTAAACACTAAACCCCCTCGACTTAAAAACAAAATTTAAATCCCCCGATTATGAGGAAAAGAGTCATATTTATACAATTTTATGTCTTCTTACAACCTGATTTCCCCAAAAATTCAACAAACCATCCCAAAAAATGCGAAAAATGAACTCCATTTTTGGGAAATATTTTGCAACCGTAAAGATACCTTTTATTCCTTAATTTTATTCTACTTCTAGATGTTAATTTGGATGTATGCATGATTTTTAATTTTATTGTTTAATCCTTTTTTTCCTATCTATTATGTCACCATCATTCATACACCCAATCACAAACCATCTATTTCCTCATGTTGTTATCTTAACTGATTTGACACTTGCCCTTTTAGGGAATATTCCTTACGAAATGGATAATCGTTGATACTCCCTCGTATTTGATGCCTCCTCTATGAAAATTTTCACTTCAAGCCAAAAATTACCTTTTGAAAGATATTAATCCACTCTCCTTTTCTCCAAACCCTTGTGATTACTCATAATTTATTTCACATTCATTCTTAAAATGATATCTCACACAATCACTCCAAAACTTCATTATTTTATAAATTCTCATTGTTCTCTCATAAGATTGCATCTTCCTTCAAACACTCGAGTGAAAAGAAATTTCATGTTCATCCTTATCAAGTAATGGAAGATGTGGATTCAGGAACTAGTTTGCGGGAACTTTCTTGAGAGACTTTACATTCAATTTTCGACCTTTCTCGGCCTAGACGAGGAATTTGTGAGAATGTTGTTAGAGATTGAATATCAAGTGGAGATTGATGGGCCCCTAAAATATTGCATGGTTTTGGTAGCACTGATTCAGAGACTTATCAAATGATGCCTTTCTTTTCCATATTTGAGGTTTTTATTATCTTTTATTGCGTGTGGAGGACCGTAAATATCCCGAATTGGTGAAGAAGTTTTGGGTCCGTTGCTAGCCTTCTATTAATAAGAACATCATTGACATATCTATGTTATTATTCAATGAGGAATTGGTGGAGAAAGAGATTCCTATAAATTACTATGGAGTACATGTCGATGATTTTACGGAAGATATATCATAAATTTCCTATAAAATTTGCATGATGGAGTAGAGAATTGCTCATTTTGAGAAATCACCCATGAAATATTCTTCTAGGAAGGCCCCTAAAGTGCTGCTTCATTCCATAAGGAGATAGAGACAGGCATACCTAATATAGCTTTTATAATTCAACCCATTTCCATGGATGAACCTAAATCTGTCCCGTGACACCCATTGATATCCCCGAGTCATATTCAACTTCAAAATCTACTACCCGGTGGGGTACTAAGGCCTTCCTGAAAGGAGGTTATAACCTTCTTGAATGGGTATCCTCTTATAGGAGAAAATTGGATTTGATCAAAATATTAAAAGGTACCAAGGAAAACATTACAAAACTCATGGGAATGGGCATGTCTCGTGACATTTTAAGAGATATCATGTATGTTTATGGGGCCCAATATTGAAAATAATTTGAGTTTAGGAAGAAGAAGCTGTTGAATAGGATTCTCTCCTTTGTAGACGAATGTGTAACCATCAATTGATAATGTCTCTATTTTCCAAGAACCTTCCTTTTTTATATATGCATACTATAAGTTATGTAAATCTCAAGGGTTGGGGCCCCTATAGAATCCCCATTTTGTTCTTAGTATATACATATGCTTCTTTTTATTTCATTTGTTAACTCAACAATTAATTCTTATCATTAAATTTAACTTTAGATAGTATAGTAGTTGTCTTTGAATTCATGTTGTATGATTTGGACACCCGCGGTAAGGGTACTGATAGAAGATGTTATTTTTTCGAGTCTCATGAGTATTTTAGGATTTGTGGAGTGTGGATCCCTATGATAAACTATGTCACTATTTTTACTTGCACTTTCCTTCTATCCGTGGTTTTTTAGTTATCTTTTGAGGTTCCATAGCCCTTTGGTAGATATTTTGAGTGTCTTGTGACTTTTTAGAATATGTGGAGTACCGACTTCCCTCAAGCGGAATACGTAAACTAGTGTACCATAGTTTTTTTCATACAACCACATTCCCTTATCTCTTGCAACCAGTCATCCACGACATATTTTCTTGCTTCATATTTCTAAACCAAGTAAATTTGGATGGTTACCAAATATTATAAAATACCACCCTGATCATGATCTTCATCTATCCACATTTTTTTGAAGCAATCCATGGAATATTAAGTTCTTCATTTCATAGGATTCCAAGTTAATGTACTATGACTTTCTCGGAATTGGATAGTCATATCCATATTTTAATTTTTCAAATTTTATGGGAAGGTATGATCATGGGGAATCATAAATCTCTAGTGACAAACCCATATATGCAATTCAAGATGAAAATGAGCACTAGACACTCAAATAGGTAGGGCTCAAAATGAGCACCAACAATGAGACCAAATATTGTGGGTCGAATGAAAATGTGTATTGCATTCAAATTAGAAGACTGACATGTTTCAAACCTATCACTATAGACCAGAGCACACAAAGGGAAAAAATAACACAAATAACAGTAACACAAGGAAACCGTACACTATGCACTTTTCAAACCCGATACCTTGGCTCAATCAAAGAAATTTTTGAGGTTCCCGCAAAGTTGATAGAAAAATCCATTAAATGTCCTTCTAAGTCTTTCGAAATAAAGTATGTTCCCCAATTTTGATATCAATAGAATAGGGCCCCATCCAAAGGGCATAAAACTTTCCATGTTTACCTTTATCTTTGTGTTTGCTATCCCACAACAAGACTAAGTATCCAACATTAAAAGCTCTTGGGGTGACCTTCTTGTCAAATATTTTCTTCAATTTTTCTCTAAATTTAACATGTTTTTAGTGGGACTCTCTTCTGAATTCATCCAATTCCATGATTTGATTTATCCTTGCCTCATATGGACTTACTTCTCCTCCATCTTCAAATTGTTGCATAAACTGATATGAGGAAATTTGTAAGTGTAGGGGAAAAAGGGCTTGAACTCCATAAACCATCTCAAAAGGGATTTTTCCTATAGACCTCTTGGTAGTAACTCGTATTCCCATAATGAAAACTTGAGTTTCTCACCCCATTTATTTTTATTGGTCTCTAGAGTTATTTTGAGGATCTTTAGAAGATTCTTAGTACGTGATCATGCTTGGCATTTCCTTGAGGGTTATAATTTGATGCATAGGATACATTTATACCATATTCTTTACACATAGTTGTCAATGGTTTAGATTTGAAGCTCATGGAAATGTTAGTTACTATTTTTGAAGGCACACCAAATCTTTAGATTATATTATTCAGGATAAAATCCATGACTATTTGATGAGTTTTTTTGGTGGGAATGGTTTCAACCCACTTGGTGAAGTATTCAGTGGCCACGAATATCCACCTATGAAAAACACTTGAAGAATCTAACATTTCACCAATAAAGTCCAAGCCTGATTGTTTAAATGGAGCTTTTACTAATATAGGCTACAAAGGAATGACCTTAGAAGCTTTTCGGTCTTCCATAGAATCTTTGAATACTTTCACATTTTTGAACCGAAAAGCAATATCTTTAAATAATGAAGGCCACCAATACCCTACCCTTAGAATCTTATGGGATGTTAATCATCCAGAAAAATGGCCTCTACACACTCCCCCAAGATATTTGGTAATTATTTTTGGGGCTTTCAGTCGATGATACACCTTATCAAAACTTCATCTAGGTTCTTCCAAAATTTCCCATGATTAGTCAAGATATTTTTTTGGGGGACTAGCTTGAGTGTCTTTCTTTGATTCTTATTTAGGTACTCGGGACAATTTAAGTTCACAAAATAATAAACTATATCTTTATACCAGAATGAGTTGCTTACCTCTTGATGAGGGTGTGGCCCATATTCTTTGACATTGTGGATTTATACCACATGTAAATTAATCTCTTCCATCAACCTTGCTAGGCCCAATCATTAAAAAAGCTTGGTAGTTTGTATGTCCATGTCACATTCTTAAAGTTTGTTAACCTATCTACACCTTTTACTGAATATTTCCATCTGAGATAAAATATCCTTGACCATTATGTGAAGCACATATGCTATGATCTTTGAACTCAAAATATAAGGTCTGAATATTTTGGTTGCTTTGACTAAAGAAAAAGCTTACTTTTTCCGACATAATATTTTAGTTCGGACCTTTGAAAAGATTTTCTAAAAAAATGTAATAGGATTTTCATAGCCTTCTTCATTATTTTGTAGCAAAACAAAGGAAATAGTAAATTCAGAATCAAATTAAAACATTTGAAATTTTTTATAGTTAGGACGGCCAATATAGGGGCAATCTTGAGTGCTTCTTTTACTCCTTTGAATGCTTGAATAACCCCTTGTTCCCATTTGATCACTTGATATTTCTTCAACATATTGGTGATAGGAAAAGTAATTTCAAAAAAATTAGATATGAATCTTCTCACAAAATTAATCTTCCCAAAGAAATATTGAATACCTTTCTTTGAAAAGGGGATAAGAACTTGGTCAATAGCTTCTACTCATTTTGGATCAATCATGACTCCTTGATGAGAAACTATGTGTCCAAGTAACTTGGCCTTTTGCACACCAAAATTAAATTTCTTGGGGTTTAATGAAATACCATACTCCTTGCATATGATTAGGATTTTTCTAAATGCATTAGGTGATCTTATCTTCTTTTGGAGAACACAATGATATCATCCTAATATACACTAATGAACTAGTTTATAAGACCTGAAAAAGTGACATCCATTACTCGTGAAAGGTAGCCCCAACATTCATCAATCCAGATGGCATTCTAATGTAAACATAATTACCCCAAGGAGTGGTGTTATCACCAAATCACAGCACCCCTGGATGTTGATCAGATTTCTAGGTTGATCATACTAGCATCCAGTGTGATTGCATAACATTGAATCCTTTCTCCAAGTGTGGGACTTGCAAAATGAGAAAGGAATCTCCAGAGAAGGCTGGTTCCTATTCCTCTGTTCAGATGCACACGAAAAATGTAGAGGGTTTACTCAAAGTCTAATCTAACTTGCCAGGGAGACATGGTAAGAAGATGTAGAAAAATAAACCTAAACTAACGAAGGTGATGCACCGAGGAATGAAGAACACCTATCTTTCCAATAAACACAAGCCATTAAAATGCGATGCAAGATCATGCACAGATAACAAAATTTGCAGTGAAAGATCAAGAGGATGCAAATGAACACAGAGAGGGTTGAGAATCATCCACAGACATGCATTACTTGCTCCAAAGATTGATACAATACACTACAAAATTCCAAGAGGTAGATTCACATTACAGTTTCAAATGGGAGGTTCGAACTCCAGAAATTCACCTGCCAAAGAGAAGAAGGGAGGGGGTAAAATAGGAGTGTTTGACTCTTAGAAAGAAGCCCCTCTTTACAATATATAGGAAGAATGAGAGAGGGAAGAGAGAGGAAAGTCAGATCTACCCCAACCACTTCTAGGTCACATTTATTTTATCTCATTATGGCAGTGGGTGAGAACCCTGGCAAGAGCGGCGAACTGTATTTTGCATTAAAGCTGGTTGTTGAAACGTCAGTTCTAGCCATTACCATGCACCAGAGACGTTTCTTGATTTTATCTCTCCAAACTAAACCAAAATGAAAGATTGACCTTGGAATCATGTAGATAATTTCACTAGCTTTCCATTGATATAAAGAACGTGAAAATCTGAGCTCTGGATCGAAAGTTATGGTGATCTGAAGATTTAGGGCAAAAACAGGCCAAAACGGATCGGCGGGAAAAATATTTGAATTTTTCTTGCACACTGCCACTTGGATGACACGTGTTGGGTTGTGATTCATCTGCGGGTTCATCCTCTGAAAATTCCTTTTGGGCCCTTCACCTTTATTTCTTGCCACTTGGACACGTGGCACTTTGTTTTATTGGCTCGGGCCCGAGGGGCGCACTTTGTCTTTCGAAAATTTGGTCTTTTTCACTTTGGGAAAATTTTCCCATTTCTTCCCCATGCTCCGCTGATCAAGTGCCACATGGCATGATTTCATTGGACATGGGCCCTTCCCGATCATTTCCTTTTGTTCTTGCCTTTGGAAATTTTTTCAAAATTTTCCCACCGAGCCGATGAGGTGAAGACACGTGGTGAGATTTGATTTGTTGGCAGCTCTTTCGGCTTTTCACGTCCCGCGCGTACTTTTGGCACTGGATGTCCCAAACAAAAGTGCTTTGTTTCGCCAAACCGGCTGGTTCGCATCCTCTGTGTACTCTTGTCCCAACTGTCCCAGAATTCCTGGGACAAATATCTCTGAACCGCCTGAAATGGACTGACTTGCGCCAAACCGGCCGATCCGCGTCCTTCGCGTACTCTTGTCCCAACTGTCCCAACTGTGGAAGCAGACTTAGGAAATTTTTTCCCCTCTTTTAGCTGATTCAGATTTTCACATCCCACGTGTCCCGACATCCCAAAGCTCATGCGGAATGCTTGGCGTCTTTTCGGTCGGTTCACGCCCGACGTCACAAATCTGTCCCAATCTGCTGCGTGAGACTAGGACTCGGCCGATTTTCTTCATTTTTTCGGCACCAAGCCTGGTTTTTGTAATTTTTTCACATTTTTAAAACTCATTGGGTTTTCTTCTTAGACAGGAGAGTTAGAAAGAAGCCGAGGGACCCCGAAACATGATTTTTGCCTTGAATCAATATACCTTCTCGGGATTGAATAATATGATGCATGTTATCAAAATTACCTTGAGGGGTGAATTTTGGATAACATTTTGGTGACTCAGCGGGGTTATCTACCTGTCAGATGAAGAACGACCAGCTGCTCGTAACAATCCATTGGGCATGGAGTCTGTTTTATAACCTCTCAGTTGATCTGAAATTTGAAAACATGTGTCCTTGAGCTGGTTTTCCTGCAGCTGCAAATTCTTTTCCAGGAGCTTGATGAACTACAAACATGCACATACTGGAAGCAATAGGACATGTGCACAAGCACTTAGGGGAATAAAAACTACTCTAATAGCAGTACAATGTGTATAAGAACTTAGAGGAATGGAAATTCTAAATTAATATTTATAAGGGTGAAAAGCTTTCTTTCTAGTAGCAACGTTTGAGATAGATCCCATTGACTGGAACCTACAATTCTTCACCATCCAACTTAGCCAGTTGGAAAACATTCCTACCTTTGCATTCAATGATCATGTATGGGCCACTCCAAATGGCATCGAACTTGGAATTCTTTCCTGGTTTTGCATGATTTGCATCCCATTTCAACACTAGATCTCCAATCTGGAAGGTTCTAGCCTTGGATTTCTTATCAAAAGTCTTCTTGATCAAGGCTTGATCCTTCTCTATTACTTGGGCTACATATTCTCTAACTTCTTGGAGCTCCATTAATTCTGCATATCTAACCTCCATGGGTTCAAACTCGGCTAGTTCCAACTATTTCATGAGCTCCAATGCTGGAAACTCAAGTGATATAGGTAGATTTGCTTCTTTCCCATACACAAGCTTGTATGGAGAGCTTCCTGTAGACCTCTTGGGTGTGATCCTATCAGCCCATAGGGCTGATTTGAGATTTGCGTGCCAAGTCCTTTGGTTTTCATCTAGAGTCCTTCTGATGATTCTTAGTAGGTTCTTATTTGTAGACTCGGCTTGACTATTACCTTGAGGGTAATAGTTCGATGAAGTGCTGAGATACACACAATTCTTGATAGCCCATTCAGTGATCTTTGTGCCAAGGAATGCCAATGCATTGTCTGATATGATAGTGGTAGGGGAACCAAACCTCGTGACTATCCCTTCATAGAAATCTAAGATATTAGATTCATTTGCCTCCTTGAGTGCCACTGCTTCGGTCCACTTGGTGAAATAATCCATTGCTGTAAGTATCCACTTGTGGCCTTGACTTGAATTGGGATTGATAACCCCAATGAAGTCCAATCCCCATTGCATGAATGGCTGATTTACTGAAATTGGACGAAGGGGCAGCACTGCTAACCTCTCTTTCCCTGTGAAGAATGCACATCTCTTGCATTTTTTGACCCATGAGTAGCAATCATTGAACATAGTAGGCCAATAGTAACCAACTTTCATGATTTTGAGAGTTGTCACTTGTGGAGCAAAGTGGCCTCCTGCTTCCCCATCATGGAACTCGTGCAAGATCTTCTCAACTTGACCTGTTCCAATGCATCTTAATAGAACACCATGGATGTCTTTCTTGAACAAGATACCATTAATGAGTACATACGGGATAGCTTGTAATCTAAAGTATCTCCTCTTTGCTTTTCTCATTTCTGGAGGGCACAAGCCTGTTTGGAGGTAATGCACCAAGTCTTGAGTCCAACATGGAATGGGTGCATCATCAGTCGGTTGTTCTTGATCATTCTGTAGTAGCAGGACAACATCTTCTTCACCTTCTGAGCCGTCTGGTTGTTTGGAAGCGAGCTTCTCACACAAACCTTTGCCACGAACCAGTTTGGTTACTCTGATTTCAATATCATATTCCATCACCCGAGTGATCCAACCTACTCTCTTCTCATTTAAATCCTTGTTTAGGAGAAAGTCCTTGACACCAACATGAGACACTAGCAGCTGAATCTTATTGTTTGAGACCAAATGTCTGAACTTCTTCAAGCTCCTGATGACAACAAGGACGTGCTTTTCGATGAAAGAGTACTTTATTTTGTAATCTTCCAAGGTTTGACTGAAGAATGCTATGGGTTGTTCTGAACCTTCTCTATTCAGCTATGTCAAGATAGATGAAATTGTATCTGATCCTCCAAACGCATACAACATGAAGTCCTTTGAAAAGTCTGGGTTGATAAGAGTTGGAGCTTGTGATATTGCATGCTTGATGTTTTCAAAACTCTCTTTGCCTTCTGCTATCCATTTGAATGCCAAATTCTTCTTCAACATCATTGTTAAAGGCTTTACAAGAGTGGCAAAATTAGGCACAAATCTGCAGACAAAGTTTATCCTTCCCAAGAAGCTTTGAAGAGATTTCTTGTGGTGTGGCAATGGAAGTGTTCGGATGGCTTCAACCCTTTCAGGATCAATTGTTAGCCCTTCCCTAGAGACAATGTGACCCAACAATTTGCCTTCATGTGCCAAGAATATACACTTCTTTGGATTCAATGATACTCGAACCTTCTACACCTCTGAAACACTTGTCTGAGGTGAAAGAGATGGTCTGCTGCATTCTTTGAGAAGACAATGATATCATCTAGGTTTACCAGCACTAGATTGTTGATTAAGCCTTTGAATGCCATATCCATAGCTTGCTAAAATGTTGCTCCGGCATTTGACAGTCTAAATGGCATCTTCTTGTAAGCATACATGCCCCATTTTGTAGTGAAGGCCGTCTTGAATTGATCTTCTTCCTTCACCATTATCTGATTATAGCCTGAATATCCATCTAGCAATGAAAACCTTTCTGAACCAGCTACAACCTGCAATATTTGCTCCATGGAAGGGAGTGGGTAATGGTCCTTGAGAGAGGCTCTATTCAAGTCTCTAAAGTCAACACACAATCTGATCTCTCCACTCTTCTTTCTGACTGGAACTAAGTTGGCAACCCAACTAGAATGCTTGATTGGGAATATGATTCTTGACTCAATCAGCTTGTCCAATTCTTTCCTCATGAGAGGCTCCATGTGTGGATTGACTGGTCTTTGTTTCTACCTGACAGGATTAGTATTTGGATCCAATTCGATGGTATGCTGAGCTAAGTTGGGATTGAAACCTTTTAAGTCTTCATAGCTCCAAGAAAACACATCAGGGAACTCTTGACATAGCTGTATGAACTCATACCTTTCTTATTCAGTTGTCATCCTTCAAATTTGCAATGGTTTGTTCTCTTCTACCAAGATGGATACTGAATCCTCTCTCTTGACTTGAATGTTTGCTTTCTCCTTCCTAAACTGGTCATTGGGATTAAAAATGGACTCCAAAGTGATAAGTCCCATGGGCAACTTGTTAGTTCTCAGCTGTACCACTTGGTCACCATACTGCTGTTCCAATTTTTCTTGATTCTTGGCTGAGAACTCAGCTTCTTCTTACAAGAAATGAATGATTTGCTGGTCGTTTTCAAACACTTGCCAACTGACATTGTTATCCGGCACTGAAGGCCTCAAAATCATGTGGATGTTTGGCTGTACCTTGTCTTGTTGAATACTTTCCACAATCTCAAAGGCTGCCCCTACTGCTGCAAGCCTGTCGTGACTTGATTCTCTTTCCTAGGAATGGATTTGATGCCAAAAACCTCAAAATCTTCCATGAGGTCCCACACCCTGTTCTTGTAGCACTTGAGTAGATCATTCTTGGTAGCATGCTGTCCCCTGAGCTGATTTACAATTAATTCACTGTCCCCAAAGACTTGCAAGTTCTTTATTTTCTTCTTGATTACCCAATGCATCCCTTGCACCAAGACTTCATATTCAGCAGTGTTATTGGAACATGTAAACTGAAATCTAAAAGCTGAATAGTAATTTACTCCTCAAGGTGAAACAAGCATGGCTCCACCTCCTGCACCTTGTCTACTCCTTGATCCATCAAAAAATAGCTGCCATACCTCATTGTCATCCTTGTGGTTTGGCTTGGTGATGCTAGGAATAGGTTGATTTTCTTCGTGTATACAATAGACCCCTAGCTCAGATTCTTCTACTTCTTGATAAGGATCAAAAGCATGTATCTTGTTTTCCCATTCATCAAGAGTTAGATCTGGGATGCTTCCAACCTTAGTGTTAGCTTCATCAGAGCTTGGGTGATCTTCTTGATCAAATGCTGAGCAATTGGCATTAATCTGACTTGGAGTGTAAGGCTCAATATGGAAGTTTGTAATAGGTTCGACCTGATTGTTGCTTTGGTTCCATACCTTGCATTAAACAGCATGTGTGACCAATCAGCAGAAAAATATCCTCCAATCTTGGCTGTGAAGTCCCTTGACAAGCAAAGGGCAAAGAGTGGTGGAAGGTCTATGACTGATACATCTTGTAAAACAACAACGTTTGGACATGCATGCAAGGTAAGACTCAAGTTTTTAATCACTCCAACTGTTGCTACTGCTGTCCCATCTAGCTGCACTACCCCTTTGGATATTGTTTCATACTAGAGCCCTAGTTGATCAGCTATTTGTTTAGGCATTACCGAGCTACTTGCCCCGGAGTCTATCATGCAATTGTGCACTAGCTGATTTCCAATGATCAATGAAACATAGAAAGGAGGGGGTTTCAAATTTTACCTCTTGTCCTCCATGATTTCCCTCAGCCGACAAAGCATTTGTAAGCACTTTGTCTTGCATCTGAACTTGCTGATTCGAAGTTGGCCAGTCCTTCATGGCAGCTTGCAGCAGATCTCTTTGGCCTGGGATGGATAGGGATTCCCACATTGATATATTGACATTTGTCTTCTTCATCTGATCAATGATATTGAATGGTGATGAAGGATCTCTTTGTTGTCCCTTGGTTTGCACATTCACTCCTTGCACGTGGGCAACAATAACTGGTATTTGAGTTGGCCTAGGGGCTGTTCTTGGCTGCCCTTGTGCATTTGAAATTGGATTTTGCTTGCCAACCATTTGTGGAACCATGGAAGGTTGTGGATTGGTTGGGGCTAATGGCTGTTCTTCACCCAAATTCCTCCTTTTTGACCTTGTGTTGGCTGCAACACCTTGAGAAATTACGGTTCATGCCACCAAAATCCTCGCTTGCCAATTTACCAATGTGGTGTCATTTGGGGCTGAATGCTGTTGGAATGTTTCTTATTTTTGGCTGTTTCCTTGACTACCCTCACCCTCTACACAGAGAGTTGTCACCATTAATGCTTGATTGAAAGCACCATTGAAGCACATGGATTGGTTATGAGGCTCATTGCATGGAAAACACCAATCGTACTCCTGGGCAATGTTGTTTTGTGTTGGCACCAGTGCCTTAGAGGCAGATATGGCATTTGGATTATAGGGCTGGAATGGTCTATTGGCAGGAGGCCTTGTTTGATTCATATTTGCAACTAGATTAGGTGGCCTTTGTGGTTGGTATGGCTACCTGTTAGGATGAGTTTGGGGCTGATAAAAAGGTCTAAAACCTTGGGCTTGTTGCCTCTTGAGAGTAACCAGCTCATTGCCTAGGTTTTGCAATTGCTTCATGACTTCTTGAAGCTCATTTGGGGCACTTGGAGATGAAGTGGGAGCTTCATTTGAACTTTGATTCTAGGAGTGGGAGAAGGAGCCAAATTAGGCACTTGATTGGTGTTTGGACTCTCTAAACTTGGAAACAGTGGCATGGGAGGTCTAGGGGCAAGTTTGTCAGCTTGGATCAAACAATTTTCAGCCCTAATGGCAATGCTATAAGCCATAGGGATAGTTATGCCTCCCATGGACTGAATCAACATAGAAATATCAGAATTTAGAGCTTTGAGATAGTAGAGAAAAGCACCTTCTGCTGTTGGCTTGACTGCCATTGGAATTCTCTCCCAAGTCTTTTGAAATCTGAAGTTGAAATCGGTCAGCTGCTCATTGGGAGCTCTCTTGATGGTTGTCAGCTGCTCCAAAAGAGACAAGTTGTCTCCCTTTTCTCCAAATTGCTCATGAAGTGCTATACATAGCTGATTCCAATTTGTGATAGAACCAGCTCCAAGGCTTCTAAACCATTGCAATGATTTCCCCTTGAATGAAGATACCAACAACTTGACAGCCACTTGCATCTCATTGATTTCATGGATTGCACAAAGGTTAGCAATATCTTTAACATGATCACCTGGAGTAGTCTGATTTTCTCCAGTGAAGTATGGAATGTTCTTCAAGGCTGCAATAGGAATTGGATGTTGTGCATTGAGGGCAAGTGGGCTGCTACCTGTGAAGTTGACATAGGGGTTGTTTTGTGCCATTCTAATTGGTCTTAAAACCCTTGTTGACTAAATGAAAGGCCTACCAGGTGGAGGAGTTGAGAGAGTTCTGTTTGGTGGAGATGGAGACCTTTGAATCCTTCTTCCTCTTTGCCTTCTTCTTGGAGATAATTGCAGGTATTCAAATAGCACTTCTTCTTCTCCAACTCTTGACCTTGTGGTGACTCTTCTCATGAGTTTTTAGGCCTGCACTGCTGAAACCAGTTGATTCTTCCCCTTGGAGTCACAGATATGCAAATAATAGCTCTTTTCAAGCAAGAAAATTGCAGCAGATGCACATCAACTTTGCTGCAATAAAAATGAGACCTCTAGTGTCCCACCGGGCGTGCCAAAACTGTTATCACCAAATCACAGCACCCCTGGATGTTGATCAGATTTCTAGGTTGATCATACTAGCATCCAGTGTGATTGCATAACATTGAATCCTTTCTCCAAGTGTGGGACTTGCAAAATGAGAAAGGAATCTCCAGAGAAGGCTGGTTCCTATTCCTTTGTTCAGATGCACACGAAAAATGTAGAGGGTTTACTCAAAGTCTAATCTAACTTGCCAAGGAGACAGGGTAAGAAGATGTAGAAAAATAAACCTAAACTAACGAAGGTGATGCACCGAGGAATGAAGAACACCTATCTTTCCAATAAACACAAGCCATTAAAATGTGATGCAAGATCATGCACAGATAACAAAATTTGTAGTGAAAGATCAGGAGGATGCAAATGAACACAGAGAGGGTTGAGAATCATCCACAGACATGCATTACTTGCTCCAAAGATTGATACAATACACTACAAAATGCCAAGAGGTAGAGTCACATTACAGTTTCAAATGGGAGGTTCGAACTCCACAAATTCACCTGCCAAAGAGAAGAAGGGAGGGGCAAAACAGGAATGTTCGACCCTTAGAAAGAAGCCCCTCTTTACAATATATAGGAAGAATGAGAGAGGGAAGAGAGAGGAAAGTCAGATCTACCCCAACCACTTCTAGGTCACATTTAGTTTATCTCATTATGGCGGTGGGTGAGAACCCTGGCAAGAGCGGTGAACTGTATTTTGCATTAAAGCTGGTTGTTGAAATGTCAGTTCTGGCCATTACCACGTGCCAGAGATGTTTCTTGATTTTATCTCTCCAAACTGAACCAAAATATAAGATTGACCTTGGAATCATGTAGAGAATTTCACCAGATTTCCATTGATATAAAGAACGTGAAAATCGAGCTCTGGATCGAAAGTTATGGTGATCTGAAGATTTAGGGCAAAAACAGGCCAAAATGGATCGGCGGGAAAAATATTTGAATTTTTCTTGCACATTGCCACTTGGATGACATGTGTCGAGCTGTGATTCATCCACGGGTTCATCCTCTGAAAATTCCTTTCGGGCCCTTCACCTTTATTTCTTGCCACTTGGACACGTGGCATTGTTTTATTGGCTCGGGCCTGAGGGGCGCACTTTGTCTTTCGAAAATTTGGTCTTTTTCACTTTGGGAAAATTTTCCCATTTCTCCCCGCGCTCCGCCACTCAAGTGCCACATGGCACGATTTCATTGGATGCGGGCCCTTCTTGATCATTTCCCTTTCGTTTTTGCCTTTGGAAAATTTTTCAAAATTTTCCCGCTGGGCCGATGAGGTGAAGACACGTGGCGAGATTTGATTCGTTGGCGGCTCTTTTGGCTTTTCGTGTCCCACGCGTACTTTTGGCCTGGATGTCCCAAAGCGAAAGTCCTCTATTTTAGCCGAACCGGTCGATTCACATCCTCCATGTACTCTTGTCCCAACCTGTCTCGCTACTACTGGGACAAATATCTCTGAACCGCCCGAAATGGACTGACTTGCGCCAAACCGGCCGATCCGCGTCCTTCGCGTACTCTTGTCCCAACTGTCCCAACTGTGTGAAACAGACTTAGGCAATTTTTTCCCCTCTTTCGGCTGATTCAGCTTTTCACGTCCCACGCGTCCCGACATCCCAACTCTTGCGCAGACTGCCTGGCATCTTTTCGGCGGTTCGCACCCCGACGTCCCAACTGTCCCAACTGCTGCGCAGACTAGGACTTAGCCGATTTTCTTCATTTTTTCGGCACCAAGCCTGGTTTTTTGCAATTTTTTCACATTTTTAAAACTTGCTGGGTTTTCTTCTTAGATAGGAGAGTTAGAAAGAAGTTGAGGGGACCCCAGAAACATGATTTTTTGCCTTGAATCAATATACTTTCTCGGGATTGAATAATCTGATACATGTTATCAAAATTACCTTGAGGGGTGAATTTTGGATAACAAGTGGTGAATGCAGTTTTGTATTGCTCTAATTCTCTTACCACAACTTGATTGTAACTAGATAAGCCATCTTGTATGGATAACATTTCTAAACCAATCACCCTTTGTAGAAAATTATCCATATTAGGCAGGGGATAATTATCTTTAAGTGAAGCTTTGTTTAGATTCTTAAAATTGACATAAAGTCTTATATCACCATTCTTTTTTTTTGACTGGCACTAAGTTAGCTACCCATGAAGAATACCTAGTGGGTTGTATTATCCCACCCTCTATTATTTTAGTCGATTCCTCTTGCATTTTTAATGAAAGAAGGGGATTGATTGGTCTCCTCTTTTATCTAAAAGGCTTGGAGTTAGGTGCTAATGGTGTCTTATGTTGAAACATGTGCTCTTTATAGGATTTTAATTCAAAGTAAGACCAAATAATGTAATCCTTGTATTTTCTTAATAACTGGCCATAAGCCTCTCTTTCCTTTTTACTTAGATTAATTCATAACCACACATTTCTAGGATCTTGTATGGAGCCCAAATTTCACTCATGTTGTCGTGAAAATGTGCAACAGGGAAATTAACAATTTCGAGCATGACAACTATACCCTAGTGTCAAATTTTTCAAGTCCTATCATTTCAAGACACCCCGGGTCAAATCCATCAATTTGGTCACCCCCTATTTAATGTAAAATTGGTCCCCTAGGTTATTTAGGAAAGTAAATTTAATCCCCCAGGTGATTTTAGAAATTTTTGAAAAGATGCTATCTTCTGGCAGTATTGGGAAGGGTTATCGCTATCCTTCCCATTGGATCAACCCCTAGAGTAGAGAAGAAGGGAAAAATTCAACATGAGGTGAATGGAAGAACTTTTAAAATCATGGAAATTATTTTAGAATGTTTGGGGAAGTTTTTAAAGACTTGGAGTAGTCTGAGTAAAAATAGGGTTCACAAGCCTAGGCAGTACACAGGCTTAAAAAAATTGTTGTGATTCAAAAGAAGATATTGGGAGCTCTAGATGGATTTAGAAGTAAGAAAAAACATCTACATAAAGATAGTATTACATTAAATACATGATGGTGAAATCATATTTTTCACAACACCTTGGCATATAGGATTTTTAGGAAATTTTTGTTAAGCATAGGTGGAGTTTCAAATAAAAATACAATTTTTAGAGATCATATGGATGAATTAAGACATTATAATCCAAAAATTAGATTCAAAATTCCATTTTCAGTTAGGATCATCTAAAATTTTACCAATGAATTCCACCGGGAGGTCAAGTTATCATCATTCCAAGTTACCCTCTCAAAGGTAGTTCAGAGTAAGTCAATTTTCGGGAGGAAAGCGCGTCAACACCGGGAGCCTGGTGGGATTTCATGTCCCCAACATCCCTAAGGTTAGGTAAAGAAACCTTGGAAAAATTCTCCCAGCCCCAATGTGACCTTTGGGACCCTCACGTGACGCGTCTAAACTTGTTAGTTAAGCTCCCATGTGCATTTTGAAGCATCCATTTCTTGCCGCCGGATTAAATGCCACGTGTCACTCGGGACCACCATGGAATTTTTTTCCCTCACGTACACTGAGGTTAGGAACATAAAACATGGATAAAGATACCAAGCCCATTTGGGGATTCCTTTGGTCACCCATGTGACCCGCTTCCAACCCTCGGTGATTTAAAGCTGATTTTGGAGCACTCATTCCCTGCCATTGGATCATCGCCACATGTCACCATCTTTCTCATTGTGAAAATTAATGTCCCTCATGTCCCTAAGGTCAGGAAAATCAGGGAAAAAAGTGATCCAAAATCCAACTCGAAAATTTGAAATTTTATCTACCTGTTGGCTGCTTCTTACTGCTTCTCTATGCTAGTGGCAAAGTTGCAGAGAACACCTCACTCCACCATTACCAAAGCTTGAACCATCTCCATCACAAAAATTATCCTTCACTCAATGATGGCACATAGGTCTCAGAAGAATAATTCATCAAGATAATAAAAATAAATGGAGAACCAAGAAGAAGAACAATGGAAATCCCCATTTCCATAAAATGAAGATTCAAACATATCTTGCAAACTGGTGCGTGGATTGACAGACCATTTATTTCTAAGTTTTTATCTCTTGAAGGCCATTAATTTTTTTTTCAATCCTCCTTGGTGGTGTATAGAACATTCACAATTAAGAAATCTCATTTTACGGCTCAACGAAGGAAAAATTGAATTTACCGTCAAACTATTTCTCGGATTGAAGAGAAATTTCTCCTTAAGCATAAGAAGCAAAAAACTATCGAAATGGAACCAATTTCATCACAAATGGAGAAAAAAATAGACCTGAAATTTTCAAGCTCTATTAATGGCCAACACAACACAAAGAATGGAAACAATCGGTGAGCTACCTCTCCACTTCTCAGGGTTCTAGTAGGTGAAATCACACGAAAATTGGAGGGAACGATCATTGAAAAATCTAGTTTCATGTGAACTAGTTTTTCAGCATTCTACCATCTTTGAAGAAATTCTCAAATTCCTGAAGATCCAGTAGGTGAAATCATCCAAAATTTAGAGGGAAGGATCTCCAAAAATCTAGTTTCTCTCAAACTAGTTTTTGCATGATGAAGTCCCTACTTTTTAGGGATATGGAGGGATGTTTTTTTTGTCAATATTTTGTCCCCACTGATGAAAATATCATTTTACCACTTGTTTAGATGAAGGAATTACTCAAAATTCAGAGTGTGGAACCCTGGAATAAAACCTAGAATTTCAAGACCCGTTTTGTTGAAATTTGATATTCATGGCGCACTTATTGAAAATAACATGTCTCCATACATAGGGTCTGTTACTTTGGGTAAGCCAACATTTGAAGATGCCATGAAGAAGGTGGTGAACACAGAGGGAGTATCACAGGAAAATTCATCAAACAGTTCATCTCAGCTCGCATTCCACACTTACTAAAAATAATGATTGTTCTAAAAGGAAAGTTTGGCACAATGGGACATTAAGGAATGATCATCAAGGTCAACATCATCATACAAGATCATCATAGTAATTTATCATGGGGAATTCAATATTCACCTTAGAGAATTCAACAGTGTCTCTCGACACTCACTCCATGGCTTGAGTTGTAGGAGTATCTTGTGCGGGGTAGAAGTTGCAATCATCGAAACACCATTCAAGTAGTGTTTTTAAACACTCATTCGAAAGAATCTATGAGCCCATTTGAAGGAGTTTTACATGATTTTAAATATTCAGAGTTTCATCGCATCAAATATTTCAATCAACAAGGATCATCAGACTTCATCAGGGGCAACATCTTCTCCTCTTCTCACTCTTCCCTCTCCCCAAATTTCTCTCTCTTCAAATATTTTAATTATTCGTTGGGGTTTGTAATTTTTGATATGCCTTTAAGTCACCTAAAATTTATTTTAGAAACATAATGTAAATTAAGTCACCTTGATTTTATAAAAGGGACTTAAATATTTGATAGGAATACAAATAGTCTAAAGTTAGAAATAAGGCATATGGAGGGTCATGAGGAAGACAATAAGTCACCTCTCATTCTATAAATTTTAACATCATTCCCATTTCAAAGGGTTGAAAATCGATCTTGTAAAATCAAGAGTGCATTGTACCTAGAGAAAGCAAAGGAGATATCTACTTTCCTCCACTCTTAAATTTCTTCCATTCTCACACTATGTATAACTTTTGTTTAATCATCAATACAAGAAGAATGATTTTCTACCATTCTTTGACTAAGGGATTTCATGATACTTTGTGTTCATCAAATTCTATTTGGTCTTGGTGCTGTTCATAGCATTGTTTCCTCTTAATTTAATGCATGTGGTGAAGTTTCTAACCAATGTATGTGTAGGAATATGATTTTATACCTATAACATTAGTAATCCTACCTCTTTTCTCACTCCCTTTCCCAATTTTAGACAAATTATTCCCTATAAAGAGATTTATAGCTTTGTCATAGGGTCGGTGGAGTGCCCCTATTAGCTCCCTAGTTGAAAGGCCACAACAGAAATCCACATTTTCTCACATGTGCATATACGACATGCTACTAGACTGGTTAAGTAGAGGGAATTAGATTCCTAGAGTGTTGGAAAGAAACCCATAAGTTTTTCCACCGGAAAATTTTTCTCACCAATAGTTTTGGTGTGGTAGATTTAGCAGCATCTACACCCAATATATGACCACAAGGTCTAAAAATAAAAAAATCAAATATTGAAAAAAAAAAAGAGTTCATGAAAGTTCGTTGCCGAAAGATACACTTGCTGATTTCTACATGTGAATTTTCACATTCCACAGTATCCTTTCATGTTCCCACTACAAAATTTTCCAAAATTTGGTTGAAGGAAGATACACCAGGTTGAGAAGGTTGAGAGGTGTTGTTGATTCCAATTTTGAGGCTTTGTAAAATCAGTAGGAATGAATTAGAGATAATCCATACTTCTTTTCGTAAGCCTTATCTCCATCTAGCTCTTCAAACAGTTCACTTGGAAATCCTATCAAGACCCCTGTTAATACCCCCCTTTAAATTCTCCCATTTTTCAACCACCATTGGTCATTGAGTTCCCAGAAGAAGAAGAATTTGTAGAAGTAAGAGAAGAAATATAAATGATAATGGAAGATGAAGAATAAAGACCTCAACTCATTATTCTATGGGGAAGGAATATAGGCCCGCTTGCTCTTGAACCACCTCTCCATGATCTACCAAAAAATTCCCACAAGAACTTGCCAAAGTTCAAAGGAAGAAAAACAAAACATCCTGAAGAACACATCACTGCCTTCACAACATCATGTGGAATTCTTGGTGTCCAACATGAAGATGTTGCTGTAAGACTATTTGTGGAGTCCCTCTAAGAAAAAGAAACAAAATGGTTCTACATCCTTCTGCCTGATCCATCACCTGGTTGTAATGACATCAAGACTTCCTTCAAGGAAAGATTTAAATCAATTAAAGTCTATCAAGACATCCTGGTGCAATTGGCTCAAAAGAGAAAGGAGAAAATGAAACCATGAGATACTTCATGAATCATTTAAAAATGTTGCTTTATAGGATACCTAAAGAGGATTCACCATCTCAAAACAATGTCAAGAGATTCTTCATCAATGCTCAATCATCCAGAAGTAGGATTTTTTCGTGAAGAGCCCAACCAAGGAACATTGTAGAAGCACAAAGGATGGCCATTAAAATTGATGACAATCTCATCCTCTTTGGAAATATCAAGAATCCATCAAAGGGCAAGACCCAACATCCTAGAGATAAGAGAACCAATCCATCAGTGCAAAAATTGGCAAATGAAATGGTGTTGTTGAAGAGGGAAATATTTGAATGAGTTTCTTCCCAAAGAAGAAACAAAAATCAGATTACAGGAGCACCCCAAAGGCTTTCCTTGGAGGTTCCACTTATCAATTCAAATTGTAAGAGTAAGGAAGATGAAGAGGAGCTTGAACAATAAAGTGAAGGTGGTCACCTAGAAAGTGTAAATGTGCAACAGGGAAATTAATAATTTCTGAGCACGACAACTATACCCGAGTGTCAAATTTTTAAAGTCCTATCATTTCAAGACACCCTGGGTCAAATATGTAATTTTTTTCACCCCCTATTTGATGTAAAATTGGTCCCCTAGGTTATTTAGGAAAGTCAATTTAATCCCCTAGGTGATTTTAGGAAGTTCTGAAAAGATGCTATCTTTTGGCAAAGATTGGGAAGGGCTATCGCTAGCCTTCTTAGGATGGATCAACCCCATGAAGTGGAGAAGAAGGGAAAAATCAACATGGAGGTGAATGGAAGACCTTATAAAATCATGGAAAATATTTTGGAATGTTTGGGGAAGTTTTGAAAGACTTGTAGATGCGAGTAAAAACAAGGTTCACAAGCCTTAATAGTACACATGCTTAAAACAACTCCCTGAGCTTTAGAAAAAGATTCCAGGAGATATTGATGGATTTAGAAGTAAAAAAAAACATCTCTAGAAATAGGATTCCAAGACCTAAGTGATGATGACATCATATTTTTCACAACACCTTGATGCATAGGATTTTTCAAGTAGTTTTTGTCAAGCACAGGTGGAGTCTCAAGTTACAAATCCAATTTTTCAGGTATTAGATTAATGAGTCAAGACATTATACCCCCATCATTGGATTTGAAATTCCATTTCAAGTCTAGATCATATAAAATTTCACCACGAAACTCTCTAGGAGCTCAAGTTATCATCATTCCAAGTTATCCTCTCAAAGGTAGTTCAGGAGTTAGTCAATTTTTGGGAGGACACGTGTCATCACTCAGAGCTTTGCGGGATTTCATGTCCCCAACGTCCCTAAGGTTAGGTAAAAACCTTGGAAAAATTATCCCAGCCCCCATGTGACCTTTGGGACCCTCACATCACCTCCAGACTTGAAAGTTAAGCCCCATGTGCATTTTTGGAGCATCCATTCCCTGCCATCGGATCAAGTGCCATGTGTCAGCTCCAGGACCATTGTGGAATTTTATGTCCCTCATGTCCCTAAGGTTAGGGACATAAAACATGGAAAAATGTGCCCAACCCCTATGGGGAGTCCTTTGGTCACCCATGTGACCCGCTTCCATCCCCTCGATGCTTTAAAGTTGATTTTGGAGCACTCATTCCCTGCTGTCGGATCGCCGCCACATGTCGCCATATTTATCATTGTGGAAATTGATGTCCCTCACATCCTTGAGGTCAGGGAAATCAAGGAATTTTTTTCTCCCAAATCCAACTCAATTTTTTTATAATGTTTCTACCTATTGGTCGCTTCTCACCGCCAGTGGAAAAGTTGCAGAGAACACCTCACTCTACCATTGAAAAATCTTGAACTAGATCCATCACATAAAGATATCCTTCTATACATGATGGTACATAGGTATTAGAATAATAATTCATCAAGATAAGAAAAATAAATGGAGAACCAAGAAGAAGAACAATGGAAATCCCCATTGCCATAAAATGAAGATTCAAACATATCTTGCAAACCGGTGCACGGATTGACAAACCATTTGTTGCTGAGTTTTTCTCTCTTGAAGGCCATTAAAAAAATTCAATCCTCCCTGGTGGTGCATAGAATATTCACAGCAAAGAAATCTCATTTCTGGCTCAACGAAGGAAAAATTGAATTTCCCATCAAACCGTTTGTTAGATTGAAGAGAAATTTACCTCGAAGCATAAGAAGCAAAAACCTATTGCAATGGAATCAATTTCATCATGAATAGAGAAAAAAATAAGACCTGCAATTTTCAAGCTCCACTAATGCCTATCGCGACATAGTAATGGAAAAAATTAGTGAGCTACCTCTCCACTTCTCAAGGTTCTAGTAGGTGAAATTGCTTGAAAATTAGAGGGAACGATCGTTGAAAAAGATGGTTTCACATGAACTAGTTTTCTTGCCATGAAGTCCCTATTTTTAGGGATATGGAGGGCTGTTTTTTTATCAGAATTCTACCCTCTTCAAAGAAATTCTCAAATTCTTGAAGATCGGTAGGTGAAATCATCTCGAAATTCAAAGGGAAGGATCTCCAAAAATCTATTTTCTCTCAAACTAGTCTTTACATGATGAAGTCCCTACTTTTTAGGGATATGGAGGGATGTGTTTTTTTGTCAGTATTCTTCCCTTGTTGATGAAAATATCATTTTTCCACTTGTTCAGATGAAGTAATTACTCAAAATTTAGAGCATGGAACCCTAGAATAAAACCCAGAATTTCAAGACCCATTTTGTCACAATTTGACATTCGTGGCACACTTACTAAAAATAACATGT
Organism: Taxus wallichiana var. yunnanensis; assembly: GCA_018340775.1. NCBI lineage: Eukaryota > Viridiplantae > Streptophyta > Pinopsida > Cupressales > Taxaceae > Taxus > Taxus wallichiana. Next base: position 606,614,709 of record CM031240.1, read on the forward strand.
CTCCCTACATAGGGGTTTGTTACTTTGGGTAAGCCACCATTTTAAGATGCCATGAAGAAGGCGGTGAACACAGAGGGAGTATCATAGGAAAAGTCATCAAATAGTTCATCTCGGCTTGCAATCCACACTTACTAAAAATAGCAGGTTGTTCTGAAAGGGTTTGGCACAATGGGACATTAAGGAATGATCATTCAGGTCAACATCATCATGCAAGATCATCATAGGAATTTCTCATGGGGAATGTGAGATTCACCTCTAGATAATTCAACAGTGTCTCCTGACACTCACTCCATGGCTCGAGTTACAGGAGTATCTTGTGCGGGGTAGAAGTTGCGGTCATCAGCAACACCATTCAACAATGTTTTTAAACACTCATTCCAAAGAATCTGTGAGCCCATTTGAAGGAGTTTTCCACAAGTTTGAAGATTCAGAGTTTCATCGCATCGAGATTTCAATCAATGAGGATCATCGGACTTCATCAAGGGCAACATCTTCTCCTCTTCTCGCTCTTCCCTCTCCCCAAATTTCTCTCTCTTCAAATGTTCTAATTATTTTTGGGGTTTACACTTTTTGATATGCCTTTAAGTCACCTAAAAGTGACTTTAGAAACATAATGTAAATTAAGTCACCTTGATTTTATAAAAGGGACTTAAATATTTTATAGGAATATGAATAGTCTAAAGTTAGAAATAAGGCATATGGAGGGTCATGAGGAGGACAATAAGTCACCTCTCATTCTTTAAATTGTAACACCATTCCCATTTCAAAGGGTTGGAAATTGATCTTGTAAATTCAAGAGTGCATTATACCTAGAGAAAGAAAATGAGATAACCATTTTTCTTCTAATTTCCTCCACTCTCAAATTTCTTCCATTCTCACACTATGTACAACTTCTATTTAAGCATCAATATAATAAGGAGTTTCTATCTTTCTTTGACTAAGGGATTTCATGATACTTTTTGTTCATCAAATTCTATTTGGTCTTGTTGCCATTCGTAGGGTTGTTTCCTCTTAATATAATGCACGTGGTGAAATTTATAACTAGTGTATGTACATGAATTTAATTTTATACCTGTAACATTAGTTATCCTACCTCTTTTCTCACTCCCTTTCCCACTTTCAAACAAAGTATTCCCTAGCAAGAGATTGCTAGCTTTTCTATAGGGTCAGTAGAGTGCCCCTATTGGATCCCTAATCGAAATTCCACCACAGAAATCCACATTTTCTTGCACATGCATATACAAAATCTGTATCGGTTAAGTAGAGGGACTTAGATTCCTAGAGCATTGGCAAGAAACCCACAAGTTTTTCCACCGAAAAATTTTCTCACCGACAACTAAATAACATCTCTTGGAAAATTAGTAGATTTATAAACTATTATATCCATCCTGTCAAAACCAAATTCCAAACTAACTAATCGTCTTGGGATTATACTAGTTTTTAGTTGAATTACTTCATTTCCAAATAGAAATTCCTTTCCTTCACATACCTCTATCATAGGTTCTAAATCAATAATCTAGTTAGTGAACTCACCTTGGAAATTGAGAAATATTTTGATGTATGAATCATCATTGAATATTTTCCAGTGTTGAATATTATCGAATGTATAGAAGGTATAAATGTACTTCCAATTTAAATTTATAGTATAGAGATGAATCCTCTTTTTCATATTGTGAAACTAGAATTTCCAACCTATCACCTACCGTGTTTTGAATTCTCTCATGATATTCAATGTTAAAAGAATAAAAACACTCAAGGAGATCCCATACTATGTTTCTATACTTCTTTAATATTTTTTCTTTTGTTAAATATTGGTTATACACTTACTTAACTATCATCTTAGAATATTCCTTAACAAGAAGGAATTTTATCCCATGCTTCCAAGCAATTCTCAGTCCCAACAAGAGTGCTTCATATTCTACTACATTATTGGTGCACTCAAAATTTAACTTAAAGGAAAAGATAAATGACTCTCCATTTGAAGAAGTCAGAACCACTCTAGATCCATTTCCAAATTTAGAACATGCCCCATCAAACATCATGGTCCAGGAACATTTGCATCCTCAAGATGTGCATTAGCATCCATGCAATGATCTTTAATATCTACACAACCTATGAAGTTACCCAAATCTATATCAATGAACAACACCTCATAAGAGACATTCATGGGATCCTCAATAAGATGTAACATCTTTTCTTCTCTGTACAATTTTACTAACTTCCCCTCTAGTGGTATGGAGGCATAAAACATATCCATATGAACACTTCCTCCCACACTTGTAGCCCATTTTATTGATAATAACATGCCCCATTTAGTCTGGGTAGTCCACTATTACCATATTCATGGTCAAATATTTTCTGGATAAGGAGCAAGTTGCACCACTAGACCTCTAACATACCCAACAATAGGTACTTATCTTGAATCCATAACATAACACTTTCCAAAAGATGTTGTTATCTTGATATCCAATTTATTCATGACCTCTAAAGGCATGATATTACATGAAGCTCCTAAATCAAACATGCTAGTTATGAAGAAGCCACCCATTAACAATTAGAGTAGTAAAGAAGGGATCCACATCCAATTAGGATTCAACTAAGGATGTTCTTAAATATACTTCTAGGGGTTATTCAATGTTTTCTATCTCTTTATTTATCTCAACTTCAGCTATGGTATGCATAGTCACAACATTATTTGTATCCATTTCTTTGACTACTATATCATCCTTCATCCCTAAGTATTTAAATACTCGTTTCTTATGTTCGGAATTCTATGTAGTTCCACGCTAAGGACCTGTACTTTTTAAGACTTAGGAATTTGAGCCATATCACAGATAATATACTTTGGGAGGGATGTATTAGAGGAAAGGGTAACAACTTTATCTAATGGAATGCTATCTTTTAATGATTGGGTGGAGGAAGAAGTACTTGGATTTGAGAAGACAACAAGACCTTTCTTAGGCATGGTATTTTTAAGAGCATCTTTGGGGATGTTGGTTAAGATAGGAATTTTTGGTTTGGGAGTAGGGGCAGGTCATTTTAATTTTTATTCCTAAGGTTGTACTCTCTTTCTTGAGAAACCACAACATTCATTAATAGTTTCCTATCCTCCTTAGATGGGATTTCCCATCATAATTTTTTATCATTAAGGCTCTTAAGTACTCAAAATCATGATTTGGGAGCTCAAATGACTGAGCCATATCTATATCAACATTGATAATAGAAGGAAGGGAAAATACCTGATTTATGCAAGCCCAAAAATCCTTCATATTTTTAGCATATAAGATATTAGTTGAAGTAGCTCCTGGTATTGAGTCTTTTGGACTTTCCATCATGCATATGTCATCAAAATTAGCTTCATCAGCAAAATCATCATCTCCAACAAGTGGTTCACAAGGGGAATGTGGAAATAAACATTTATCACACCATTCTATGATGTGATCTTCTTCCACCAATGTAACTCTTTTTGTTAATGGGCAGGGACTATTTTACTTTCTTTATAAGAACGATTTTTATTTCCTACAGGAATTGGTCCTTTTCCTCTATCATCAATCCGGTGATCTTTGGGATGATTCCCAAATCTATTCTATCCTTGGGTATAATGCTGAACTTGAGAATTTGAAACCAATCCTTTCTCTGCTCAAGCCATCTTGTAGGAAATATCTTTGAATACCCCAACCAAAGTCTTAACTACTCCCTCTAATTCCACTTCCTTATTTGGTTGTGGATTTTATAGATTAATTAGCTTAACACATTCCCTCTTTGTAGGTTTCCTGTGGCTTTAATATTTTTATCAATTTGGACAGCCATAGAGAATTCATGCCTCAAGGTTCTAGGGTTATTATCCCTTAAATAATAAGCCACATTTTTGTCAAAGGCATCGAGTACTTGATCAAGCAAGAATCATCACTAGGCCTTAGATTAATAGGCAATCTAGTTAAAGTTTTATTAAACCTAGTGTTAAAATATTGCACACATTCATTTGGATTTTTCTTTATATTCTCAAACTCAGTCAAGAGAAACCTAGGATCAGTCTTATCACCATATTGTAACTTGAAATAATTTTTCATTTCTGTCCAGGAATCAATTGAATTTTTAGGAAGAAAATTATACCATTCTCTAGAATATTCCTCTAAAGTATGTATGAATAACTTGACATACACATCTTCATGTTCTACTTAAAATTCATCCATAACATTTTGAAAAAATCTAAGATATTAATCTCCACTTGTGGAATTGTTCCCTTGAAATCTAGACATTCTATTTCTGATTTCATTGGGTACTTCATTTGGGTAACCCACCATCCCATGGAACCTTATTGGTATATAAGTATTAGCCATAAAAGGATGCCTTGGTGGAGGTTATGCCATATTATATGGTGGAGTAATTTCAGGATTAAAATGGTGAGGAAGCTGGGGTCTTTGAAAAACAGGAGTATGATAAAAAAAATGAATCCTTTAAGGACCCAGTTTCACAAAATACCCTATTCTCAAGAGTCAATAAAGGAGGAAGGTAAAGAGTACCTTTTTACTTGTAGATGTTGGACTCTTATGAAACAATGCATGCAAATAAACTTGAGGGCTATCGATTCGAGAGATTTGAGATGTGTTGGAATAGTCTTCCACTAAAGTTTGATTAAATTTAGAATTTAGAATAATTTTTCCTCTAACTGGGGTGACCCCCTAACTTTGGTTTCTAGATTTTATTCCTTCTTGGATTTGTATTTTCTAGTTCGGAAGAAATTTTTGGATGGATTAGAATCGAAGAAGAACTCCTTCCTTCTAGCTTTGCAAAATGGAAAATTTAATCAATGAGTAAATAATTAACACTAGTATATGAAATACTTTTCTTTAAAAGATAAAACCACCACTAAGGTCTTACACCTTAGATGTGGAGATAAACTCTAATATCTCTTTGAAAAGATAATATTACAAAAAGGAAGTTAATATTTGAAGAGATTTATGAATCTTGGAAAATACTACAGTATAATCAAACACGTGCATGTTTAATGGAAAACCTTCTCATAGTGAGACAAATTTTTGACAATGATCGAGTAGAATGATTTATATTTGAATAATTTTAGTAAATACCAATAAATATATGTCTTCTAAACCTGGAAGAGGCATAAAAATTTCTCTATGGAGTCACTAGAGACATTGATCAATTAATAGAAACAGTTTGGCAAGTAATAACCAATAGATTTTAAAGAATGTCCCCATAAACCGCATGTTTCACTCGGAATGTTTGGCACGGGAATAGAGTTGCTTCTATCCTTTCATTCCTTTTAGAAAGCAGATGAGGTTAGGGTTAGGAGGAATACTGTTGAATGTCGAGATGGTGTGCGCGTACCGTAGAGAAAGATCGGGTGTTGCTGGAGAACTCCTTTTGTCTTGGAAGGACTACTGTAAATAAGAACACAAGACCACAAGATTTTAATTAGACAATAAATGAGGAAAGCGCCTTGGCCCAGGAAATATAAAACTTCCTTCGAAGGTGGTGGTTCCCTGCTAATATGAATTAACACAAAAAGGCTGCAAAATATCAATTAAATTGTCTCGTTGAAGCTGTAGGTAGGGGAAAGGTGGTTTTACGGTTTTGATCGAGGAACCGATCTTTGATTCTCGATAACCGATGCGATTCTTCGATGGACCGATACCGGTTGGTTCTAGGATCTTTTTGGTAGCTATGGTGTTTGTAATGGCTGGTTTATGGATGATATTAGGAAATGAGACGATGAGGGATAAAAGAATGACAGTTAGATGCAATGGCACGTTGGGTAGTGGATTCAGAAACGGATTTAGGAGGACTGAGATTCAAGAAGCATAAGAAATGTTATAACAGAGGACATGCAAGATGTGACTTACTGGTTTTGGCAAAGATGCAAGTTGATCTCCTTGGTTGTGAACACTTCTGGTATTTCCACTCGTCTCTGCTCTGTCAAGTGAAGATCTGGACTCTATTCCTCGCTTGCAATACTCTCTGTTGGTCCAGAAATCCTTCGACTGATCTCTAAAATGAAATTCCGATCCGTTGTTTTGGTTTGGGGAGCCCATTTACAGGGAACCGATGGCGGTTGCGTAACCAGCAATGCGGCGGTCGAGTAGAACCGGCATCGGTAAGGAAAAAGTAGGCTATTTTTAGTAAAATAGCCCACCTTCCCTACTTTTCTCCCGAGAGATCAGTTGCGGGCTTGGTCAAGTGGCTAGAAGGTCGGCTTTGGGTGCGAGTAAGGAGGCATTAGTTATGGATGTGAGTCTAGACCAAGTCATGGGTCCTAATTAGGTTAGTTTAGGGTTAGGGCTAGGTCATGATGAGGTGGCAAAGTGAGGTGGCGGGTAAGGTGATGTGGATTTATCAATTATAAGGTAATTAATAAATAATTGTGTAAGGTTTAAGTAATGAGGTTAGGTTGCGAAATGGGATGTGGGTCACAAGGGGTCGTAAGACACAAATTTGGTGTCTACATTAGCCCCTTATTGTCGTGTAGCTTGTTCTGTAAAGCTGCGCGGACAATAATATGAAGTGGTTTCTCATGTTAAAGATGTAGGTAATCCCCCTCAAATCTATCGCAGATTGAGTGAACGGGAAATCAGGGATAGGGTTGATAAAGGGTATATGTTGTAGAGAGGATGGTAAGGTGGTGGGGTAGGTCCAAGGAAGCAGACGCATGTTGAAATGCAATAGTACGACGAGGGTACATGATTTGACAAGCAAACCCGTGAATGTAGGCAAAGGTCGATAGTTTATCCAAACAAGGGTGATATAATCACGGTATCAAGGCATAGGAAGTAGCTCGGGGTATATAACGGTGAGGTACAGAGCGTTTAGGCATGTTCGGCGGTACGAAATGGTTGGTTTGGTTGAGATAAGCGTCACGGTCTAGGTCAGGCAAAGTTGGTCGTGAGATCAAGTCGAGGACCCTAATCATGCTAAAACACGAGCAGGTGAGCTCGATTGCACAAAAGGTACATGATGGATGGATAAAATAAAACGTTGATTGTGGGTATGGTATTGAAGTGATGCGGTCGTGGGTCGGGCCAAGTTGTTGGGGCGAGGCCTTGGGTCGGGCCAAATGGTTAGAGCGAGGCCTTGGGTCGGGCCAAATGGGTAGGCGAGGCCTTGGGTCGGGCCGGATAGGTAGGTTGAGGCCTTGGGTCGGGCCTAATGGTTAGGGCGAGGCCTTGGGTCGGGCCTAATGGGTAGGGCGAGGCCTTGGGTCGGGCCGAATGGGTAGGTTGAGGCCTTGGGTCGGGCCTATTAGTTAGGGCGAGGCCTTGGGTCGGGCCTAATGGGTAGGGCGAGGCCTTGGGTCGGGCCGAATGGGTAGGTTGAGGCCTTAGGTCGGGCCAATTGGTAGGTTGAGGCCTTAGGTCGGGCCGAATAGGTAGGTTGAGGCCTTGGGTCGGGCCAATTGGTAGGTTGAGGCCTTAGGTCGGGCCGATTGGTAGGTTGAGGCCTTGGGTCGGGCCAAATAGGTAGGTCGAGGCCTTGGGTCGGGCCAAATAGGTAGGTTGAGGCCTTGGGTCGGGCCAAATAGGGAAACAAATGGTGTCGGCAAAGAGAGGGTGGATATAGGTGAGATGTGGTTAAAAAGGGAAAATGGTAAATAGGGGCAAAAAAAAATAAAATTGGGGAAAGGGTGGATAGAGAACCGATGTGTGAAATTGGCGCGATGTCGACCGATATCGGTTAAGGGACCGATACCGGTTCTTAGGGCAAAATGAAACCGATATCGGTGAAAGGCAAAAAACCTATAAAAAGAAAAATACGGCTTGTCATTGTCACTTTTGTTATTTGCAAACCAAATGACTTGTCGGCGTGGAGAGTTGGGATTAGAGGCTTGATTGAGTGAGGTGGAGCTATTGTATTGGCGGAGAGAGTTGATAGTGGGCCCGATTAAGGAGGAGGCTTGATTGATTGGTTGGGGGACCCAGCGGATCGGGATTGGAGCCATAGCACGAGGCGGAGGAGGAGCTGGAGGGGTGGACCGGTGGACCGCCACCGCCCATCCCACCACGACGACGTGTAAATCGTTCGGGTAGATTCGAAACTCTTTAATTTGGTGATTTGGTTGTATTATGCTAAATTGGGGGTTTGGGTAGGAATTAACCTTTTTTAGGAAATAATGAGAAAATGGAAATGATTTGAAAAAGGGAGAGGGTAGATAGGCTAGATAGGCTAAGGTGGGTAGGTGGGTAAGTTTTTAGGGTATTTGGGTGGGTAGATGGGTAGAAATAGGTAAAAAATGGGTTTTGGGGGCCGCGCGGGGGTTCGGCTCCGGGAGAGGACAGTGACCGATGTCGGTCACTAAGCGGCGGCATCAGTCGCATTTTAGGGAAAAATGAATTGTTATTGTGTGACCGTCATGTCGGCATCGGTCATGTATCGGGCGTCGGTGGCTTGGTGGGTTTTGGGTTTTTGGGTTGGGTTTTGGGTTTTTGGGTTGGGTTTGAGGTGGAGGTGGGAGAAGGGTTTGGTGAAGGGTTGGGTTGTGGGTTTTTGGGGTTGGGTGTAGGGTTGTGGGGGGTGTGGGTTGGAGGTTGGGTTTTGGGTTTTTGGGCTTTTGGGTTGGGTTTGAGGTGGAGGTGGGAGAAGGGTTTGGTGTAGGGTTGGGCTTTGGGTTGTTTGGGTTGGGTTGTGGGTTTGGGGGGGTGTGGGTTGGGTTTTGGGTTTTGGGCTTTTGGGTTGGGTTTGAGGTGGGTTGAGGTGGGAGAAGGGTTTGGTGTGGGGTTGGGTTGTGGGTTTTTGGGTTTGTAGGGTTGGGTTGGGTTGGGTTGGGGTTTTTTTTTTGTTTTTATTGGTTTTGGGGTGGGATGGTTTTGGGTTTGTAGGGTGGTAGGTTTTTAGAGGGGGGGTAGAGAGTCGGGTATGGTCGGGGGATAAAAAAGGGGTGTTTAGATGATAAAGTAGATGTTGTAATAAAAGTAGGTCTAAGGATGTGGGTTGGTTTTGCGAGCACGTCGGCGATTAACGATGTGGGATAGGATGCCCCATTTGTTAGTGCGGATGAGACCACACGTATCACGGCTCATTGGGCCATCATGCAAGGTGGGACTCGGTGGAGTCTAGAGGTATAGAAGCGATAGAGAGATCACGGCTGATGGTCGCCCTCATCGAGAGATGGGATCCGGCGACCAATGTGTTCCATCTCCCGTGGGAGATGACCGTCACATTGGAGGATGTGTATCGCATCCTTGATTTACCTATCGAGGAAGCGATCTTAGAGTAGGTCGAGAGCTGCCATGGACAAGCATCTTGTAGGTTTTGGGGATGCGGCGCGCTGCTTGACCTACCATAGCGTGAGTATCGGAGTATGCGGTGACATGTACCGTGCGCATCGACACGAGACACGGCCATTTATGTTGATGATGGTTGGGATCACTGCCGCCCTCCCGGACTCGAGAGGGAGGCCGCTTCCCATGAGCATTGATAGAGAGTGCTGCTTTGGAGATGGTGGAGGAGCACACACATTACGCTGGGCACCAGTATATACAGTGTAATTATACGAGGAGCTATGGGGCTATCGCCGGAGGAGCGATTTGGTATTTGTTCTACATTTTGTTGCATTGTTGGGCATACGAGCACATCGTATGCATCGAGCGATAGGGTTACCCAGCGGCCGAGGCCACAGGTCATATCCGATATGGCTTTCGAGAGGTGGTTGGGGGTCGTGGGCCGACCACAGCGATTATGGCGAGTCGGGATGTGGCATACTATAGACATTTCTAGAGGGCCTTACAGCAGTAGACATTGTATGGAGACCCTACGAGAGGTCACCATCAGCAGAGAGCCGCTTACGATTGCGCCTAATCCAGTACACATTACGGATAGCGGGGCGGAGGCCGAGGAGAAATGCTGGCGGATACCCTAGAGAGAAGTACGCGGGCGAGATGGGGCTGCGGCAGGGCGAGCCACCTCCCGTTCCTCGAGTATAGGAGAGATGATGTAGAGGCCCCCACACTGCACCACAGCCTTTGGATCAGATTGGGTAGCGAGAGAGGCAGCGAGTGAGGTGTAGATGATCTTTGGGTGCGGGAGCATACGAGGTGTGGTAAATTTAGGCGAGAGAAGTAGCCGAGATAGTCGCCTGCACACGGCCCAGACTTAGGCTGCAGTGATAGAGAGAGAGATCAGCTCGGGGGTGGAGTGCGGCTCTTACGAGGGGTAGCTGCAGCACGAGCACGAATAGGTGTCTTACGAGGCGGTGCTTGAGCTCGAGCACGAGCACGGCGGCACCACCACGGCACCACGGCCACGAGTGCGAGTTCGAGTAAAGCGGCAAGCACAGTACAGCACCACCACCAGTAGTGGTACAGCCACATCCCAGCACGCAGTGCAGTACAGTACCACGGCCCACGAGCACCACCAGTGGCACCAGCACGAGCACGAGGGGCCTTTGGTAGTAGGTGTCAGGGGACCAGCCCCAGTACCTACGGTGGCTCGAGAGCGTTACATGGAGGCTAGGCGGAGGCCGATACTATCGAGATATTCTTGATGTGCACAGGGGCTGATTCTCAGCCCTATGCGGCACATAGGCGAGACCTCTCGGAGCCAGAGGTCTCAGGGAGGTGCAGCCACAGCTGGTGGGTCCGTCACAGGCAGGAGGCGAGAGGCACCACAGGGACCAGCGGGGAGAGGTGCCGAGGGCGGTGGGGAGAGCTGAGAGATCCTAGATATAGTGTATTGATAGATGGGCACCGGTCTGCGAACCGGGTGTATTGATAGAGGCCTGCGTGCCTAGGTATTATTCATGTATTCATTTATTCATTTATTGTATACCGGCCTGCGAGCCGAGTAGGGGTTGTATAGTGGATACCGGCCTGCGAGCCGAGTATATATCTATTTTTGATACGAGGACCGGCTGCGAGCGAGTCGAGATTTACAGCGATTATTGCGGCTGCGTGCGGCTTTAGTGAATTATGAGATCACGAGAGGCCCGATGTAGGGCACATTGTATTTTGAAAATTTGTATATATATAGAGACGATGTTTTGATCCACGTGCAGTGTTCAAAATGTGTTTAAATATTTTGTTAATGGTTGGTAATATATAATGTATGATAAGTTTTAGTTGACATGTTGATAGATGGATGATGTTGATGTTTTTGTTTTTGCGTATATATGAATGTCGGGTTATGTGATAAATTGGTGGTTTTGTGACATTGTGATATATATGTAGCGATGAGTTGGATCAAATGATGTATAGATTGATAGTTTCTTGATATCCGTAGTTGATGGTTTGTGTATTTGTATAAAATAAATGATGTTAATGAAATTGTAATCTTATGTGTGGTGGATGAACAAATGTGGTAAATTGTGTTGTTTATGTAGGAAAAGAGGCGGGCGCGACAAAAATTTAGGTGAGAAATGAAGAAAAAAAAGCATTTGTTGAGAAAAGATAGGTGTGTAACCAATATCGGTTAACCGATAATGATAGACCGATATCGGTTAAGTAAATACCGGTTATTTAGGTATGAGCTTTTCTAAAAATAGAAAAGCTAGGGTGGTAACTTAAGTTTTAATTTTAGAGCCATGCGAGAGGTTAAATACGTGAGCGCGGCGCTTTTTGGCGGCGAGGCAGTATTTGCATGAGAGATTTTTGAGTGATAAGGAGAAGAGAGAGCGGGAAGGTGAATGCGATCGGAGATTCGAGAAAGTAGAAAGGCGAATTTGAAAAGAGTGGTGATAATGGCGGGATGAGGAGAAACATCAGCAGGCGGCGGGGACAAGAGGAAGACAAGGGCCACCTCAAGCTCACTATGACGAGAGGTAAATGTTTTGGTTGTGATTTGATTTTTGCATGTTTGTTATGAATAAGAGATTAAGTGGGTAGATATGAAGAAGAAAACATGATAGCAAGGGTTATAGGTGAGGTAAGTGTTACGTGGTAGGTAATCAAGGGTTTCGGGGTATGCTGTGTATCTGAGAGAGGAATAAGCGAGCAATTTATTGTCGTAGGTGGTTGTTTTAGGCAAGATGTATGTAATTGAGTGGCCGTAGCGGTTAGGAGAACCGGTATCGGTTACCAACCGATATCTCGGTTATGTATAACCCGATACCGAGTTCTTGGAGAATTTCGAGAATGTTTGAAAAACCCTGACGGATTGAATGGTTGTTTGTTGTTTTGGTGTATGCAGGCAGAGGCAGGGTTGAGGATGAATGATAATGTGCCAGCACTGTTGTCACGGATCCGAGCGGATGTAACACCAGCGGAATGGACATTGATAAATCATTTGGGGTTAAGTGGAATCCGTTATTATTCACGAATTACACGGAACCATGCTATGTTGCAGGCATTGATTGAGAGATGGAATCCCGAGACAAATACCTTTTATCTGCCAACAGGGGAGATGACAGTAACATTGGAAGATGTGTTTCAGATTTTGAGACTCCCTATTACAGGAGAACCAGTATATCAGGCACTACCTAGCGCGGCACGGGGAGCGATAACAGCAGTATTTGGTCCATACGCCCGAGATTTGACACAGCGAGGTTTATCCTTTACGTATGGGGTAATGTATGCAGCACACCCTGAGGAGACAAGGTTAGCAGTGATATTAATGATAGCGGTAGGGTATTATGCATTACCGAGGGCAGAAGGAGGAAGATTTCCAAAGGCATTGATGTGTGTTATCTGGGAGATGGTAGAAAGGAATGTTACGTTTGCATGGGCACCTGCATATTTGGCGGAGCTATACAGGGGTTTATGGGCTTGTAGGTGAAATCACAGGACGACGCTGGATTGTTCATACGTATTACACTGTTGGGCCTATGAGCACATTGTTTGTGTGCGACAATAGGCCGACCCATCGATCGGGAGAAAGCCGGAGTGCGAGAGGTTGGGATTGAGGCGATAGGTCGAGGCAGAACAAGAGGCGAGATCCGAGGCCGTGCGGGTGATATTGAGTATTACGAGGCGGTATGGGAGAGAGTGCGGTTGCGGATATCTGTTGGAGGCCATCTACGAAACTATATAGTAGCAGAGAACATAGGCGATTTGAGAGTTGAGGGTGTAGAGCGAATGAGGTGGATCGCGGGGGCACGAGGCCGGGTGAATATGAGAGGATTCCTATAGATCGCGTGTGGCGACAATTTGGATTTGTGCGGGATATACCCTTGGCTTATAGACCATATATGAGGATCGATGCGGCGGCATTCTCACCTCCCGGCCAACACCTCTAGAAGGGCACGAAGAGGTAGCGGCCGATCGCGAGGTAATGGATGCGGGAGCAGCGAGAGGCCTATAGATTATGGTGGGTAGCGGAGCTGCGAGGTATACGTGATTGCCACGACATAGCGGTGATTACAGCGAGAGAGGATCGTCTGCGGCGTTTGGTTCAGCAGCTCAAAACGAGTGAATGAGACAAGAGGATTGTTAGTGGTTGCGGAGTCACGGGCGGAGAGACTAGAGGCTGGAGTTCTCCATGCGAGAGGCGTATTCATATGTTATAGGAGAGATTGGCGAGATCGGTGTGGCGGTACCAATAGCCGTGGTACCTTTGAGGACGAGAGAGCCGGCGAGAGGGTCGGCGATCACGATCATCACCTAGTTCGGGATGAGGCGTGAGGAAGTGCGAGTAAATGTTAGCAAGGTATAAGAATAAATAAGAGTACCGACCTGCGTGTCGATGATAGAGAAGATGTATTTGTTTAACATCTAAATAAAATGAGATATGTATGTTGATTTGAGTTATAATAATAAGAATGTTTTCGTTTTGACTTTCGGTGTTTTGAAAAAGGATAAAGAGGAATGTGATTAAATAGAAATACACAAAAATATTTATATTTACCACACATGATAGGTTATGGTAGGGGATGGTCGAGCTAACCTTGGGAGACCCCATGTCTCTGAAGTCTGCCTACATAGCCCTTTGCACAAAGCAAGGAGGGGCCTCAGACCGATGTAGTTCTCCCTTAGGATCAGGGAGAGGCGAATTCAGGCAATTTGGTACGGTTTAGGCAATTGGTTGGTTGGTAAAAATATTAAGATTAGTAAAGGTAAGGTTGATGGTGTTGGTAATGAATTGGTGATGTTGTAAAAGGTATAAGGGAAGCGAAAGTTAGCCTACCCAAGTAGAAGGAATCATGTCACGATTAAGATCAACACACAATCCTAGATGCGAGGCAAAGCGGAAAGAGTGCTCGTAGATGAAGAGAGCTAAACAAACCACACCACGTAGAACGAGCTTGGAGCCCTAGGTACCGTGCATGGGCGAGAAGTCAATAGGTGAAAAGAGTTGTGTGATCACTGATATATCGAGTGTACATTACGTCCCTTGAGTTGAAACAAATGGTGAGGTGAGGTGGATGGTATAGGCGAGTGCGAGAGAACTTATTACAAAGTGAGTGTTCTAACGAAAGAGAACCTACCCTAAATAGACAAGTCCATGACTCAAAAGTTCTTTTGAATGAAGCTTTTATTTTATTGAATGTAGGCGATCGATGCGGGAAGTCTACTGAGGGATATTGATTGTATTATTCTTGAGGTCTTCACGAAGCTGATCAATGCGAGAAGCTTCGATAAAAAGGTATTTGTATGTATATTTGTCCTTCGAGGAAGCGATCTATTTATAGTAGAATATGATTTAATGCATAAATTTGTCCTTCGGGAAGCGATCTATATATAATAGCAGCAATAGTTCGGCATATATTTGTCCTTGAGGAGCGATCTATATTTAATTTAGATGACTAGATGTTCTTTTGGCGTGAAGCATCTAGTTTAGTAGGAAGTTTGACTCAAGAAAATCCCATAAGAATACGGCTTATTTTAATACTTTGAAGTCATGGACTAGACTAAAAGGGGAAGGCATCATCGAGGGGAGGTGAGAATCAAACTATGTGAGCTTGATTGTTATTATGAGGTATAGGAAACAGAGTGTATGTAGTGGTAAGTGAGCTCAAGGGATGAGCGGTAGGTAGATAAGAAGTGATATAACACTAATTTCAACAGTAGAATGGTCGAAGATGCAAGGCATTAAGGGGTTCAGGCTCAGGTTTACCATTAAGCGAAGCTAAGCGATAAGTACGAGATCCATAGGTGTGAGTGATTATATAAGGCCCAATCGATTGGGAGCAAATTTTCCACGTTTGCTCTTTTCTAGTTTGGTTACATGTTGATTCTCTTTGAGGACAAGATCACCAACCTTAAAGGTACGCTCATGAAGTCGCTTATCATAAGCACGTTTAATGCGTTTTGATAGATTTGAAGGTGATCAAGAGTGTAAGCGGCGTTCGTCAAGAAGCTCAATTGGGCTAACCGCTCTTGGCGGAAATCATCGTTGGTGAGAATATCTGAAGAGATATTCTAAGGGAGGTATTTGTATTTCGAGAGGCGAAACAGCCTCGGTACCGTATACGAAAAGAAAAGGTGTGGCATTAGTAGAGTACGAATGCTAGTACGATAAGCCCAAAGGGCAAAGGGGATGTGATCGTGCCAATTTCTTCGGATTCATTGACAACTTTCATGAGGATTTTGGTTAGTGTTTTATTAGAGGACTTGGCTTGCCCATTGGCTTGTGGATAGTAAGGTGATGAGAAACTAAGTTTGATACCAAAGTTGTCAAAGGTCTTGCAACAACTTGTTTTTGAAAGATTTTCCATTATCATTATCGGTGATGAGGAACACCAAAGCAGAGATAATGTGGTGGTTAATGAACTCGACAATTTTTCTTTTTGATTGAAATGAGTGGAATAGCCTCCACCCATTTTGTGTAATATTCGGTCATTTGTGATTATCCAGCGGTGACGTTGTGAAGAGGTCGGGTGAATCTCACCAATAAGGTCTAAACCCCATTGTGAGAAGGGCCAAAGATCTCGAGCGACTGGAGCGGGTGGCTAGGAGTATGTTGAAGGTTGGCATGTTCTTTGACACATAACACAACGCTTAACATATTAAGTAGCGATCGTTATTGAGTAGGCCAATAATAACCAAGGCGAAGGATTCGTTTGGCCACAGCAAGCCGCTAAAATGTCCACCACAAATACCGTCATGGACTGTTGGATGGTATGAGTGGCCTCGCGCTTGATTAGGCGGCGAAGGAGGATGCCATCAAAGCCACGTTTATAGAGGAGTCCCCCCATGACAACATAACGCGAAACACTTTTAAGAAAAGCACGTTTGCCGTTACTAGTAAGGTCAGGTGGGAGGACAGAGATTGTAAGGTAGTCGTGAAATTGGTGGTACCAGGTATCCTGCGAACTAGTAGACACAGTATTTATCATACAAACTACCGGGGTTGAATAGGATGGTGCAAAAAGTTGCTGGACCACAACGAATAATTCAGAGTCAGTTGGTGCGGCGGGAATTTGCGAGGCTAGGCAAGCCATAGTGTCCGCAAATTTGTTAGTGGAGCGTGGAATGGTTTGTATAGAATAGTGAGTAAATAAGGCTAGAAGTGAATCCACGTAGTGTTTGTATTTTTGAAGTTCCTCATTTTTGCATTGGTAGACGCCCATAACTTGATTGACCACCGATTGAGAGTCGCAAAAATGTTGATAGATTTGATGCCTAAGTGTACGCATGACTTGGAGACCAGAGCAAGGGCCTCGTATTCGGCATTTGTATTATTAGTGCGGGAAATCGAGTCGGAATGAAAGAGGCATAGGTTCAGCGTCGAGAGGAATGAGAACAACGCCGGCTCCTACCGCTGTGGCATTTAGATCCATCGAAGAAAGGGTCATTGGGTACGACTCCTCGTGAGTGAGGAAAGAGTAGCGATGAGTTCGTCGGGAATGTAAAATTGGTAAATTGTTCCCAGGTAAAGGAGCTTCATGAAGTTGGTGCTGTGATGGTTTGTCCTTTGATTGATTTACGGTGGACAAACTCAAGGTGAAGTCGGCGAGAAGCATGAGCCATCAGCAATCGTTGGTTCGAGATGAGGTTTGGCATACATGTAATGGATGGGAGTGCTGTATTGGTGATGACGAAAGTCTTGTGATTTAGAAAGGTAGTGTCGGAGTTTGGTGGCCACGAATGATAGGGCAAGGCACAATTTTCTACATGTGTGTACCTAGTCTCATAGTCCACCAAAGTACGACTTATATAATAAATGGCTTGTTCGCGATTCTCGAGTCACGATGTGCAAGCATGGCTCCTCTGAGCGTGGTCGGTGGCGGAAAGGTAAAGGTAGAAAGGGTGGTCGTCTTGGGGTGGGATAAGCACGGGTGGCTGCAAGAGATAGGATTTGAGAGCTTCGAAGGCTTGGTGACATTCTTCGCTCCATTGGAATGCAATATCCTTTTTAAGGAGGTGATGGAAAGGTTGACATCGATCTGAAAGTTGGGAGATGAAACGTCGGATAGATTGGAGCTTACCTTGTAAACTACGCAATTGTTTGAGATTTTTGGGTGGGGGCATTTCTAGGATAGCTTTGACTTTAGATGGATCGACCTCAATGCCACGCAAAGAGACGATAAAGCCAAGAAGTTTTCCCGAAAGAACACCAAAGACACATTTCTTCGGTTGAAGGCGGACGAAAATATTGTAGAGCGATCAAAAATAATGGTTAAAACATCGAGATGTTCACTACGATGTTTAGACTTGCGAGAAGATCGTCGACATAATCTTGAGGATAGTGTGCATAATGTCATGAAAAATGTAGGTCATAGCCCGGTGATAGTGTGCCGGCATTCTTAAGGCCAAAGCGGCATGACACGATAACGAAGGTTCCCGAGGAGTTATGAAGGCGGTTTTGTGTTGATCGGCGAAGCGGACCAAAATTTGGTTGTATCTGAAAAGCCATCCATGAGAGAGAGCATCTCATGACCTGCGAGTTAGATCAACAAGTTGGTCAATGCTAGGTAAGGGAAGTCATCCTTAGGGCAAGCGAGGTTAAGATCCAGAAATCTGTGCATATCAGAAGTCCCCTGTCGCTTTAGTATAGAGTGCGATGTTAGAAATCCATTTGAGGATAGTCGATAGGCAAGATGAAGGGAAGCGAGAAAGGAGTCGTTGGAGCTCCTCTTTGACCAAGAGAAGCAATGCGTGGATGCATTTTCTCAATTTGTTTGTTTGGTTTGGAATCGGGGTTTAGGGTGATGTTATGGATGGCGATGGTAGGATCAATTCTGGCATGTCGGCGTAAGACCATGCGAAAGCTTGGTTGCGAAAGCACGGAGAAAGGTAGTAAAGGCGGCTTGTTACGATGTGTTAAGGGATTGTCAATCTTCACAATGTGAGATCCTCCTCTCGTGTGGATGTTGATTTCTATGGTAGATTCGTTTAGCATGGTTTGGGTTTGAGATGGTAAGGCTCGTTGAATATAAGAATCATCGCGCGCGAGGTAAGTGAGGATGGAGTCATCATCACGGCATTCAACAACATTAATCAAAGGTGAATCCTCTTGATCATGTGCGGATACGAAGGGGAAGAGAAGATGGGTCCTCATTATCGCGTTGATAAGTGAGAGGACCTATGAAGATAGCATTTATGAAAAAAAAAAAAAAAAGTTAGGAGGGATGGATTCGAGGTCTATAGATTTGTGGGTGATGATGGAAAAGTGGGTGATGATGGTTTGGTAGGGCGCGTCTTCTTCTTCGGGATACGGTGCGGGGAGGTGTCTCTGTGTAGGTGTTTCGGGAAAGCGAGACCACTACGATCATTATGTTTACGGGTAGTCACGGGAATGAGTGTATGTCGGCCTTGTTCGTAAAGGCCAAAACCAAAGCCTTTCCAAGCACGGCAATGAGTCAAGAAGGTGAGGGCGAAAGCGACGATTTGTCAAGTATTGAAAATTGGATTGGAAAGGAACCACACAAGAGGAGGTTCGGGGGTAATGGAGGATGCGTCAACACCCCATACGTTAGGTTAGTGCGGCGATGGGGTGGTCGTAAGAGATTATCTCCCCGCGACAGTCGTAGGTGGGATGTGCATGTAATTGTCCATCCGTACTCTGCGGGGTAGGGAAAGAACTAACGTTATATAGGCGGTACTCCCCAGCGTAAGTGCTGAAAAACATCTACTAAGGGTCGGAGGTTGGAATGTTAGGCTGCGGGAAGGAAGTGGTTTTGCGATGGTGGTTTCATCGGTTGAAGGCGTAGGCGCGGTTGAGGTGGATGGTTGAAGTACATTTGAGGAGGATGGTTGGGTTGAATGTATGGGTGTCTTGATTGGTATAAGCACATCGTTAGGGCGGTATAACATATTGTAGGTTTTAAAGGGGAGGGTCAGCTTTTACGGTGTAGGACTTCCCTCGTACTCAAATTTTATGCATCATGTAATGTTGAGGAACGCATCCCATGGCTCGGATCGGGCGACCCAGCAATATATTATATTGGAACTCTCCCTCAAGACATAGAAGAGTTCGGGTAAAGTACGTGGTCCTACCGAATGTTGAGGATCACGGTGCCTAAGGTAGAAGTAATAGCGTCATTGAATGATCGCAACATGATGGGGTTGGCACACATGCAACTAGAAGGGATATTCATTTGTTGGAAGGCTTTTGAAGAGATGATGTTTAGGCTAGCGCCCCGTCAATCATAACCGGCGTACTCGAATGTCCGGGCGTAAGCGGAGATGAAAAGAGGCGAGTCGGGGTCTTGTACCAAAGTCGACAATTTCATCTTCCGAGAAACTAACTGCAGCGGCTTGTTGTACAGAGACAGAAGTGGTGGGGGAGATGGATTGTTTGGTGAGAGAAGCAACGTGATTGGGTGTTAGAATGGAGGCGACAGGCAGGGTTTCATTAGGTAAAACCTCTATCCCTTGAAGGATCTCAACGAGAGCTTGTCGATGAGATTGAAGTCGAATGAGATCATACTGATGTCATTTTACGGGCGATTGGTGAAGCTGTTTAATCATATTTCGGTGGGAAATGCCATTAGAGGCAGCGGGATAGGCGGGTCGCGAATGACCACTTAGGTGGTGATCAATCGGGATGTTTGACGGAGAAAGAGATGCCGCGGGTGTGTTTTCTTTTGCTTTCCCATTGTTTTTCTGCCCTCGAGTAGCGACACTAATCATATTAATCTCGTAGACCTGAGATGAGGAAGATGGTTGGGATAACTCATGGTCTTAAGAGGTGGGGTTGTAATAATGATAGATCTTGGTGAGGCGGGGACAGATGGTATAGGAGAGGAATGGAAACTAAAGGTCTCTCCCTTCGTAAGTTGTCTTTCTTAATCTTTCTATCGGGAGAGGGTGACGAAGGATGGTTTTAGAGCTTTGCATCCCTCCACATCATGTCTGGTGTGCGGTGATAAGCGCAGATTTTAGACTCATCGTAACCCATAGGTCGGGGTTTAGGCGGGTCATAAGGTCTAAGTGGAGGTAGGGAAATGGTCGCATTCTCCACCAACATAGCAAGGATTTTGGCGTAAGATCCTTTGAGTGGGTCAAAATCAGGAGAGGATGAGGGTATTGATTGTGCGGGTTTTGGTAATGTTTGGGCATGATTGGTTCGCACGGGTGGTGGTTTAGCGAGGGTGTTGATACGTGGTTTTTACTAAACGTGATTTCTTTGGCGCGAAGCTATGTTGGATGATGAGGCGCGAGATGATGTGGTATCAGAAAACAACCACGGGGAAATAGGAGTGACTGAAAACAAATTTTTTGATGATGGAATTTGTTTAAGGTTGATAGGTGGACAGGATACGCGGAGTGGCGGTGTTGCTATACCCTGGAATTTCTGTATAGGTGCGGAAGGCGTAGGTTGTTTTGAAGAAAGCGCGGGAGGTATGATATATTGATGTAAGGTAGAGGATGGGGTCCCAATATGGAAGGTAGGTATGACGATGATGGTTTTGATTGTGATAGGGGCACGGATTGAGTTTGTCTCCTAGGTGGCGGGACGGATTTATTTTGGATAGATCAAGTCGCTTAGGTGGGTGCGTTAGGCTAGGCATTGGTGAGGTCCCCAGCGTAGGGGAAGATCTGGTTAAGTTGATAGAAGTGGACGGGGCATTTGGTAGAGGTGAGGGGGTGAAGGTGAGAGCAGGGGCATTTTAAGCACGTAAACACTTCGGGTATATGGTGGAGACATCGGGATCAGTCATTTGCATTTGAGTAGAAAAAGGGGTACTCAAAGCGTTCCCATAGGGCACATGTCATCTTTGTGGAATGACAGTCTCAGTGTGATTTGTAATTTTTGTACGGAAGAAAGGTGGGTTGTAATTCAAGTCCACTGCGGGTGTGACACGGGGAGGTAGATGAGGCCTTTGTATCAATAGATGTTAAGAGGTCCACGGTTGTTGAAAAGATTTAGGTGATGAGGACTAATAGGTAGGAGGCGTGTTTGAGGGGATCTGTCATGTTTAAAGAATGTGGTGATGTCGGTGTAAGAGATTTCTCGTCTAAGGATGTCAAAAGGAGTGGTGAGCCTTCCTCTTGTGCAGCAAGAAGCGGTAGAAGGGACGTTTGGGAAATAGATAAATTAGATAACATCCGCTCACGAGTCTTGTAGGGATGTGGTGTAAGAAGACTCGTCGATGAGAAGAGAAGTCGGGAAGTTAACTCTTCTATGGGTAAAGGAATGATTTCACTTTGGCTTGATGGTGGTGAAGGAGGTTCGAGACTCTGTGTTGGTGGAGAGGCTTGATTAAAAATTTTTCAATAGAGGCTTTTGGTGAGAATCGAAAGCTGCATGGATCTCATGAACACTCTCCTCGGCTAAGATATCTTGGTTTACATTCTTGTTGGACGAGTGATTCGGGAATGGCTTGTTGAAAATTTTAGATTTCGGTTAGCGGGGGCGTTAGGATTATCGAGGTTATATCCCCTGCATCAACCATTTCTGCACTATGTTTTCAACATCTTGCGAGTTTTCATGACTATGTCCTTTTACGCGGTGAAAGTTACAAAAGTCATTTTCTTTGTACCGGGAAGGTATTGCGTGGGTGGAGTCAAACCCAGTGAGGTTTAACGGGGGGCAAGGTGATAGCCCGACTTTGAGCAATTTTCTCGGGATGACGCCATAAGTTTCTCCGAGGAGTGTAATTGGTGGGCTCGGCCTTGTACTTATAAGTGGTTTTCGGCGGAGTATTGGACGGTGTTTGAGATTTGACCATTACCGCGTGGACAGCTCCTTTTGATTTAGAAGAAGTGGACGCGTGAGGAGTGGTGGTGTTTGGCTTGTTGGTAGAATCAGGAGTTCGGAGTGGGGTTTTGTTCTGTGACCGCAATTTCTCTTCTTCTAAGGCTCGAATTTCTAGTTTAGAGCCATGGTAAAAAGGCCTCGTCGAATGTGCGGAAAGTTTGAATTTGGAGGGTAGGGGAGATGTGCTTAGCGAGGCCGCGTAAATAGTTCGATAAGTTTGGTTTGAGGCAAGGCATACGTAAGTTGGTTGATAAGCCCCGCCATCGTCAGCGAAATCTGCGATAGATTCATCTTCAAATTGTCGGATGGCATAGAGTCGGTGATAGATACTTTCTTGGCAATGTTAATGGAGAAATGATCGAAAGATTGGGCTAGTTGGTTAAAAGAGAAGATCGAGTCTTTGGGTTAAAGCCTTTGTACCACTCAAGGCGGGTCTGATAAGGACATGGGAAGGTGCGGAGTAAGAGCGTCATCATGGGCAATCAAATAACAAGCATGTCTAAATGATCGCAAGTGTTGTTGAGGATCCTCTTTCTTTGTTAAAACAAGTAAATTTTGGCAACTCCCATTGAGGAGGATATGAATGAAGGGGGAGAAGGGTGAATGGGCTCCGACAAACTTGCTCGTATGTCAGCGCTACGACTTCACGAAACAAGAAGCCTCGGGTTTTGCATTTTGTCCATCATTTGTTTGATGAAATCTGTGGTTGGATGAGATGATGGTGCCTGAGAATAGGGATGTCCCATATAAGGTGTTGAGGTTCTTTGGATACGTGTATGGGAATGAAAAGGTAGGCGGAGCTTGAGAAGGAAAGCTCGTGTGAATAGGTGGCAGAGAGTAAGTCATGAATGGAGTGGTGCGAAGAGAGATGAGGTAGGGCGTAGTTGGTGGTAACGATCGTGGGGTCAAGATTAACCAAAGGAAAGCTAATCGGGGTCGTCGTATGAACCTCGAAGCCATCGGATTGGGAGGCGGGGCTAGAGATGCGGGAAGTAAAGCGGTGTTATCGGGGGAGGAGTGGGAGCTAAATGAGCAGCTATACTAATAGGCATGCAATAAGGAGGCTGACCATCGGGCGTACGGTCGGGGCATGAGACAAATAGTATTGTATGCAGTAGCGCTGGGATTAGCATCCGAGAAATTTGGTAAAGTCCTTGTCTCCTACGGGAATTTGGGGATCTCACTTTGGTGTCAGTAGGGTTCCCTATAGAATGTGAAGGGGTGATTCGAGGCAAAGACACGCAGGCGAGGCATGTGAAACCATGGCGGCGGCTTGCTTTAAGTAATGACAACCATGGACAAGAACACACGGGGAAAGTTTCAATCTATCAAGAACAAAAACAACCTCGAGAATGATGAATTTGGCAAGTTCTTTGGTTTGTCGGGGTGATGAAAGGCGATAACCGATATCGGTTTACTAACGGTCGGTCCACAGAAAAGCAGCGTCGGTCCCTTAGCGATGCGGTGTCAAAAGTCTAAGATAAGAAGATATAAAAGGCTGCTAATTTGATTTTTAGCAGCGTTGAGTATATTTATCAACTTATTGATCACGAGAAGACAAAGTATGACAGAGAAAAGCAGAATTTGAAAACAAGCAAGATGCACACGCAAATCCAGAGAGACTAATCCTAGGGTTAATTTTAGTTATCGTGGGCTTATGCCTTTAACGTAAGATGATGTCGAGAATCCTAAACAACAAGACCTAGGGAAATGTCAAGTTTATTTTGGCTTATAAGGTTACCTCAATCGGGCGGAGGAATACCGCGGAAAAGGGGGGATGTTTGAGCTGTTGTGTTAATTGTGAAGTGATTCGGTATGTGTTGTGCAGTGAAACTAGGGTTAATTTCCTGTCAATACCGTGGATATCACCCCCACGTGTACGACCTGTTACTTAATCTATGTTCACTAGAATTGAAGAACAACAAGCAGGAATGCAATGCATGTGTTTTAAACCCAAATCGAAAATTATGTTCGATGAAGCAAGAGAGATGACTTTCACTAATGCGAAACTAGGAAAGCAAGACAAATTCTTTACGAAAATATACAACAAAAGCAGCAACAGCAAATATATTTCCTAAAATGAAAATAAGCAAGAGAAAGAAACCCAAAATGGGTCCCACCGGGCGTGCCAAAATGTTTCACTCGGAATGTTTGGCTACTGGGAATAGAGTTGCTCTATCCTTTCATTCCTTTTAGAAACAGATGAGGTTAGGGTTAGGAGGAATACCTATTGAATGTCGAGATGGTGTGCGCGTACCGTAGAGAAAGATCAGGCTGACTGCGGAGAACTCCTTTTTGTCTTGGAAGGACTACTGCGAAATAAGAACACAAGACCACAAGATTTTAATTAGACAATAAATGAGAAGCTGCCTTGGGCCGGGAAATATAAAACTTCCTTTGAAGGTGGTGGTTCCCTGCTAATATGAATTAACACAAAAAGGCTGCAAAATATCAATTAAATTGTCTCGTTGAAGCTGGGTAGGGGAAAGGCTGGTTTTTGGTTTTGATCGGAGGAGCCGTCGATTCTGCGATAAGCCGATGCGATTCTTGATGGCCGATCCGGTGGGTTCTAGGATCTTTTTGGTAGCTATGGTGTTTGTAATGGCTGGTTTATGGATGATATTAGGAAATGAGATGATGAGGAAAAAAGAATGCAGATTAGATGCAATGGCACGTTGGGTAGTGGATTGAAAGCAGATTTAGGAGGAGGTGAGATTCGAAGCATAAGAAATGTTATAACGAGAGGACATGCAAGATGTGACTTACTTGGTTTTGGCAAAGATGCAAGTTGATCTCCTTGGTTGTGAACACTTGGTATTTCCACTCGTCTCTGCTCTGTCAAGTGAAGATCTGGACTATTCCTCGCTCTGCATGATACTCTCTGTTGATCAGAAATCCTTGGTGATCTCTAAAAATGAAATTCCGATCCGTTGTTTTGGTTTGGGAGCCCATTTACGAGGCCGATGGCGGTTGCGTAGCAAGCGGTGGCGGTCGAGTAGGAACCGGCATCGGTAAGGAAAAAGTAGGCTATTTTTAGTAAAATAGCCCACCTTCCTGCTTTCTCTCGAGAGATCGGTTGCGGGCTTGGTCAAGTGGCTAGAAGGTCGGCTTTGGAGTGCGAGTAAGGAGGCATTAGTTATGGATGTGAGTCTAGACCAAGTCATGGGTCCTAATTAGGTTAGTTTAGGGTTAGGGCTAGGTCATGATGAGGTGGCAAAGTGAGGTGGCGGGTAAGGTGATGTGGATTTATCAATTATAAGGTAATTAGTATGTACAAAGGAGATGTAGCCTAAAAATTTCCTTGGGATCAACTTGGGATGAATGAGGGGTTTACAAAGGAGATGTCCTTTTCCCTTGAACCAGGTGAGAGGAACCGTGATGTAACCTCAAATACAAAGGGGGAGATGGAATCTTTGTTCCCTCAATTCCTTCTCAAATAGTGGGTAAATCTGGGATAAACATGGCCAATGGACACAACAATCACTCTCACAAGTTATCACAAAAGATGTTGTGTATGTTTACTTTTCCAGACATGGGTTAATAAAGATAGTTAAGTACAATTGTTCTATCATTCTCTTAGTAATGAAATCAAGGCTAAAAAACACCTTTAGTGATGTTTAGAGAAACTTGGTAGTGAAATAGAACAAAATGACATATTAATAATGGGGGAATGGGGTCAATTATGGAAATTGTAACTTCATAGAGGGGGAATTATAGGCAAAGACATTCATTATGGTAATTCATTTAACACTCAAAGCATCCTATAATCCTGGAAAGTATATAAAATTGGATCTAGAAGTAATAATTTCTACAAATAAATATTTACATTCATTGATACTCAATAGATGAAAAGTTTCATATCAATCTCCAAAAATAAATCACACAATAACTTGTGTAATATTTTTGGTGAATTATTTACTACTTCATCTCTCATAAGCCCAAGATACACTCAAAGAATAAAAAAATATATCAGTAGAAGATGTTTATGACAAGGGTTTTATAATCCAATTAAATATTACAGAAGGAAAGATCACAACACAACATCAAACTTAATGACCAAAACACAAACATCAAGGATAAATCTAGTGCATGCCGAAGAGAATTAGTAAATGCAAGACTATGTAGCAGAAAATATAACTAATTTATCGGTAATTTGTCATCCAAAACATAATAATTTCAACTTAAAAGCGGACATATATTTAGGATTAATTGTAAGAGAGCTGGGAAATTAAATGTGGAATATCCCAGAACCACTTTCATAACATAGGAAAATTTCTCAGGGCTTATGTGAATTTTTTTCTCTTGAAATAATATTTCATTTTCGAGTCACACGATAGGAAAATTTACTACCGTATAATAATTTTTTTTCGTGTGACATCAAGGTACATGTTGTTGCTCGAAATCAAACTTATTGTCATGCGATTGCAAACTTGTTGTTGTGTCACTACAAGTTTACTATCGGGTGAAAATAAGTACCTTGTTATCAGCGTGACTACAAAATTTACATGACAACAAGTTTGTTATCATGTGATTGCAAATTTATTGTCATGTGACCTTGTCTTTTTATGGTCATATGTCTCATTTATTTTCATGTTTCGTAGTGTTTATTATCACGTGTATCTAAAATGTGTTGACAAGGGTCCTTATTTTTTTCCTTTTTTTATGTCTATGCCTTTTTACGTATACAGTACTTTTATTTACACTTATTTTCATGCATCTTAAGGTACTTTGCAAGTTCACATGGTACTTGATTATACTTTGGATGATACCTTACTAGTAAGTTACTAGTATACTACCCAACAAAATATCTATGTTTATATAGGAGTAGCTTTCAATAGTAGGCAAAGCCAACTCCTAAAAAATTTACAATGAAAAATTTAGGAAAATGATACACTGTCTTACTCTAAGAAATTCAGCTTTTCAGATTTCCCAAATATGGAATATTCACCACTAAATTTTTCCTGCATAATTATTGAGCTCTTGAACTTCTTAGCAAGGTAACATAAACTGAATGCTCTCAAAGCTTGACAATTGTTGTACACTCATAACAACATTGAAATATAAGTGCGAAACTAAAATCTATATGCATTTCACAAAGGAAACATGCAATATTCTCAACTTTCATCTCAAGACCTTTTCAGAAATTTAAAGACTAACCCCCGTGATCAGAAAACCAATAATTCAACTACCCTAATTATGAGGACAAGCTATTGTAAAAAAACTCTCCTAGTTATTACGAAAAGGTTCAACATTACAAGTTACACATTACAAGGTTCAACATTACAAGTTACACACCCTTTTATTGCTCGCTTGGTACAATAATTCTTGTTTTTAGTTCCTTGAGCATCATCTCGTGATCTCATTTTTCTATGTACCCTCCACTTTCCTCATTTCTTCCTCTATTTTCTTTCACTTATCTTGTACGTAATCTCGGCACATTATCCTTCCTCCCAACAATTCACTCACTTTTTGTGCGTCCTCGAGACTTTCTTCTTAGAAAGCATACCTTCCTAAAATCCTTGGGTGCCCACCTTCTTGCTCTCATACATTACCTTGTTATTATTTTCCCTCTTCTATACTTTCCTCCTACAAGTATTCTTTCCATTCCTACCACACACACTACTTTTGCATGCCCTCTATTTTCCTTCCGCACATCTCTCTTTTGTGCGTGCGGATCGTGTCTTCTTCTACGTCGGTCTCTGTGCCATGTGGCATCCCATGAAAATGAGCGTACCACACGTAACCTGCTAAAGCACACCAACATGGCACAAAATCCTTGAAACCAAATAAAGTGTGAAATGTGGAAGAAAATGAAAAAATAGTTGATGATGTGGGTTACACTCCAGATCACTCAAGTTCAAATCTAGGCGGGAATAGGTAGGTGAGAAGCTGGAAAAAATCCATCATGCCATTAATACATGATCTAATCACTCCAACGATATGATTTTATTCATATTTCAACTCCATTCTCATACACTCCAAATAGACATGGGGAAATACAATTGAAAAATTTACAGGAAGATTTAGAGGCATTCATTACTGGTTGTTGGTGGTTGAATTTTTAAAATTAGATTTTCCCTCCTCCTCCTCTTCTCTCATTCATTCATCTATAAATGTAAGAGCATTGCTCATTGTAAAGGGTTGGATTATTTCAGTTATTATAGTAATTTCCTTACATTTTGAGTTGCAGACCTTTAGAACTAGTCTTTGCATGTGGTTATCGGCCTCATATGCCATTATAATTGATTGTGCATTTATGAAATTAATAGAAGCATTTTTTATGGCTATTCTCTGCATTAACTTGTTTCATTTTTCCTTTCCTTTATTTCATGTTGTGTGTTTGTTGTACCTTCTTACATCCATTGCATCTCTATTTATGATTGTGTCTTGTGGAAACCATTGTACTGATTGTGTTCGGTTCGTGCTACACATGTCTATCCTTACTCTGTGCATTTTCCATCATCTTCGCTTGAAGCTGATCGTGTCCACCTCCTTCCTTATGGTGATATCACCTTATTTAGTTCATTTTCCCTTTCTTAATATCCTTCAATCCCTGGTCCTTTGGCATGTTTTAGCTTAGGATTTCCATTTCAGCATTAGGAGTAACAATAGCAGTAGAAATAGGTAGAGGAACCGGCCTTCTCTGGAGGTCTTTATCAAGCATGCAAGGTACGAAAACTTGGAGATAGTTCCATTATTTAATTAACAACTCAGTTCAACATAATCTGAGATGGGTGTAATTTTGAGCTCCAACATTTTTGGCATGCCCAGTGGGACCAGCATTGAAAGCTTAAATTTCATCTTTGCTAAGTTCGGTGTGTGACTTAGTGATTTCAAGCCTTCAAAGGCTTATTTCAACACATCTGGTGACTCCCAACACTCAAATATACTATTTCTAATAGTTCGTGATCCTTATGAGAAGAGTGCATACCGAGATAGAGTGCAACAATTGAAGATTCTTTTGAATATATGAAACTATATCTAAGAAGAACACGTAGTAGAACTACCATGCGCATATCTCCATATCTAGCGCACCATGGAATTTCCACACCACCTCTCGATAGACCTCCTATGTAACCTATCATGGAAACTCCAACACCACCAAGGAACTTCACTAACTTCACTAGCGTAGGTCCTCTTGTTCTCAATGTAAACCTGTGATATGCCAAGATACGGTGCTCAAAAGTATTCCATACTTCACTAGAAAAAATTAAGTCACCCCTGTTGACCACATCCAAGATTTACCCAATGTATTTTTGTTTATTTGATTACACATGATGATGTAGTAGTTAGGATCCTCACGAATTCTCTCAAGGGTAAAGCACTTCAATGGTCTAGAATCCCGAGGCCTATATCTATTGCTAAGCTGGGATGAGAAATGTGATGAGATTGAAATGGATCTTTGTAAATATTTTGAAGATAAGTTAGATCACTTGTCTTTGGTGGAAAAAATGATGAAAACAAAGAGAGTGCCCAAAGAGAAGATGAATAGTTTTGATATCAAATTCTAGAAGACTTGGGACATAATTCCTCAAGTGGTAAAGCCTACATCCCAACATGATTTCTTGTATTACCTAAGGGATTTGAATAGTGACATATCAGTCATGATCCATTCCATAGGGGTAGAAACTTACCAGCTAGTTACAATATTGCAATGAGGGTAGAGAATAATCTTATTTAGGTGGGAAAGTTAGCTTTTAGAACACCCGCACCCTTATTACTATAAAATTTTTACGCACCTCAAAGCATTCTATTGCTTCGGTTCTCGAGCATAGTACACAATCCATTGTATCCACATATTATCCTCCCACATAGTAGAATGAAGATGAAGAAATGAAATCCATGATTATAAACTTGTCTAATAAAGTTATATCTTTAGAGAAGCAATAGGTGCAAGCCTTCAGAAATAGTTCTAATAAAGGGTACAACTAGAGCCATCATCCCTTTAGAAATCAATATGCAAATAAGAGATATGGGTAGAACAAAAAAATGATAGATGGCATGCCAAAACTTACCTTCATTTATAAGTAATTCCTCCTATGTAACCTCTTCCAACACCCAACGCAAGTCAAGCACTTGTCCGAAGATGAGAACAATCTATCACAGGAGTCAAAATGGTGCTATACTTGTAATATGCCTCATAGTCATAATAAATGTGCCAATTTTACACATGCGTAGGCCTACATGATTCATGTTGCTTCTAACTGTGAACCTTCCACAAGTGCAAGTGAGCCTAAGAGTCAAGAAAATTCAAAAGCTCCTCATGAGGCCAACCTTATGTTCTTTGGCCGAAGAATTTTGTGTAATTGATCAAGTGAGGATGGCACAAATAGACTGTGCACCTAGGTTGTTGACAACACAAGGTACAAGAAAATATGCTTGAGTCAAGCACGTAACCTTCATCTCGTTTCAAACATACGGATCTTCAAAATCACAAGGATACATCTAATCAATCCAACAATAGTGGCGTAAAAATTCCTACATGAAAGGCTCACCACAATGCCCCAACAAAAGTAACACGCGCCCCTACTTTGGTAGGTCAAACCTCTGCACCAGCTAAGGCCCCTACCTCTATGCACAAACAATTAAGAAAATATGTTGTTGTGCCCCAAATGCACAAGTCAATGGGCCTTCCATTCAACATTATGGACCAGATGAAGAAGAAAATGTAAATGTCACAATGTGGGATGCCCTAGCCATTCCATCTTAGTACAACCTATTGCATAAAGCTCTGATGCAACTCCCACACACTGCTATCAATATCTATCAATAAGAGGATAAATAAGTAACTAAGGTCATAAAACCCCCACCCTTTTATATGTCCTTGATTATAGGTAAACACCTTGTGCACAATTGTATTGTTGACTCGGGAACTAGTATACTGTTATGCCTAAGAAAATTTCTAATGTGCTAGGTCTTAAGTATAAACCTTTGTCCAAAGGAGTCCCACAACTTGATGGAAAACCTATCACTACTCTAGGAATCATCAAAGATATTTACTTAACCCTCCATGCATGTCAAAGTCTCACAATAACTCAATATGTGTCTATTATTGTTGCCCTCCTTTGTTTGCCCTGTGTTTATCAAGATATTTTACTACTAAAGTGGGTGGTAAATTGTCTTCTAATTGGTC
The DNA here is from genome assembly GCA_018340775.1 of Taxus wallichiana var. yunnanensis. Classification (NCBI taxonomy): domain Eukaryota; kingdom Viridiplantae; phylum Streptophyta; class Pinopsida; order Cupressales; family Taxaceae; genus Taxus; species Taxus wallichiana. The sequence goes on from CM031240.1 coordinate 606,645,871, forward strand.
TCATATGTTATTAAAGATAAGGTATGGTACCCAATTTACCATACATGATGAGCCAATATTTTCCCATCATGTTGAGTCATATGAATCATCCCCTCTCCAATCCAATTACCTAATCCAAGAAGAACAAGTTTCAGTTTCTGAAGAGAAGCCTATTTCTCATCCTCTACTTGATTTAATGCTAGATGAATGGGTAGAAAGGCACCAAAAATTTGATCCATATGTTGAAGAAGTTGAATCTTTTCAAATTAGGCTTGGCACTTATTGCATCCTTGAATAAGAAGTATTACCACACGTGATCAAGAAAAGTGAAGAAAATTATGGTTTCGGAAGCTATATTTCGATGGATCCAAAAGTAGAAATGGCATGGGTGCGGTTGTTGTTATTATTGCCCCTAAGGATGAGAAGTTCTTCTTCACACATAGGTTGTAGTTTGTATGCTATAATAATGTGGCGAGTACGAGGCCAGTGCATGGTCTCATTATTGATGAAAAGAAAAATATTAAGGTGTTGCGAAATATTTGGGGACACAAAATTGGTCACCCATCAGGTCAAAAAAGTTCATTGAAATGAATAAGCTCCTCAAAGATTATAAACATAGAGTTTGGGACCTCCTAGAGAGATTTGATGCTTTGAATCTACAGGTGGTACCAAGGAAAATGAACAAATAAATTGATTAGATGGCGAGCTTGGCTCATAGTTTTCACATGCTGAGGATTTTATCAAAGGAAATGTGCAACATTTCAAAATGGTGATCAGGCCATCTATCTCGAGATAAAAATACCAACTAGAAAGCATTTGTGATGACACAAAAATCATCCCGTTCATCCATAACAAAGCTAAGTAATCTTCAAGTATGCAAGATGACTTACATGACAACTATGATGACCAAGTGATTCAACTCAAGAAAAATAATTTTCCTAAAGGGTTGGTCACCTTAGAGAAAATTTTTAGCCCTGATGATGAGTTCAAGGGTGAAGAAAAGTATAGCGCATGACGCAAGAATAATATTACCCAATCACCATTACACATGACAAGGAGTTATTCTCGAGTAAATATTTTGTACATGATGAAAAAGCAGGCCTTTATCTTGTGTGTTAGAAATACAATTATATCTTCTCATGGGAGTATGAAGACTTGAAATTATTTGATCCAAGTGTTTCTCAACACTCCATTGAACTTGATCCTAGTATCAAGCCCATCAGACAAAAACAAAGGCCATTTAATCTAAGGATAGAGCCCCTCATGAGGAAAGAGTTGTCTAAAATCATTAAGGAAAAGATTATTTTTCCTATCAAGTACTCTACTTGGGTCACGAATCTTGTTACATTATGTAAGAGGAATGGTGAAATTAAACTCTATATTGATTTCAAATATTTGAACAAGGCATCCCTAAAGCATCATTACCCTTTTCCTTCCATGGATTAGATTAAGACTTTAACAAATGTATAGAGATTTTCTATGCTGGATGGGTATTTTGGCTTCAATAAAATTATGGTCAAGAAATAGGATTAATTCAAAATAGCATTTACAACCAAATGGGGGACATATACATATACGAATATTCACTTTTCACTATCAAATGTAGGTGAAACCTTTCAGCATGCCATGGACATTGTCTTCAAAGGATATATCAATGAGTTCATCTTGGTTTACCTAGATGACATAACTTCCTTCTCAAAGAAAAGTGTGGATCACATGGCACACTTGGGAAAAGTCTCTAAGAGATGCAAAAATTTGGGGTATCTCTTAACCTCGAGAAGTGAAATTTTGTTGGGATAAAGGGAAATATTTTGGGCCATGTCGTATCTAAGGAAGGTATCATTATTGATCCTAAGTGTATTTCAGCTATCCTCTCCCTCTCTCCCTGTCAGCGCATAAGAAAGCCTTGCAGTCCTTCCTAGGAAAAATCACTTTCATTAGGAACTTCATCCCTAACTTTGTAGGACTAGTAAGTCCCATCAACCTCATGCTCATGAAAGACACAACCTTTAGGTGGATAGCAGAAGGAAAAGAGAGCTTCAACAAGTTCAAGCAAGATATTTCTTGCATGAAAACACTTATAAACCCAGATTTCTCCAATGATTTCATTATCTATAATTGTGGAGTTGATGCGAGTGTTGTTGTTGTCTTGAAAAAGAAAATGAACAAGGACTAAAAATATAGTGGCTTTATTGGTCAAACACCGAAGGATTATGAAATTAAAAATAGTTACATGGAGAAACAAGTTTATGCCCTTATGCACACACTTAAGAAGTTAAAATGTATGCTCACCCCAAATCATATTAAGGAGTTATTTTTGCAGTCAGGATTGAGAGAATTCATCATGGGGGAACAATATGTTAAGTATAAGAAGGCACATGGGCATGCAAGACCTAGTCAAAGGAGGGTGTGTGGGTTGAAGGTGTGTAAGGAAAAAAGGGTTTTGTACTTAGCCACATTTGACATCCCAGGAAGCACACAAGACAAACATGACCCTTTTGGATAAGGTATAATCCTAGTGACTATGGATCAAAAAGGGAATAGTCCAGGAATGCGATGTAAGTTTCTAGAGGACATCATTACAAGGAATGGAGAGCTTAGATTTGGAAAGGCATGCTCCCATGGAGGACCACTTGATACTTGGAAAGCGATCGAAGCTTCGGAAGGTATGGAGGTGGGTGCTAAGGTTATATATACAAGCACCCAGGTAGAATAAAAAAGAGATACATAGTGAATATAGTTGAAGAGAGGTGAAGCCTGCAAAGAAAACATGATGAGGGTGTTATGACTAGGGATTAGGAATATTTTTGAGTGATAGCGTATAGAAGGGGATGGGTTCTCATTTTTATTTGTAAAATGATGAACATGATATAGCTCTAATGCATGATTTAGCTCTACATAATATGAGGATCTATTATGGCCTCAAGGGATCTAATGCAGGTTGTTCAATTTGAAAGTATGAATATAATGCTTCATTAGAAATCATCCGTGTTTACTACTCATGCATTTATTTTTACGTATAAATCATCTCTATGTGTTGCTTGCTATTTCTCTTACTGTATATAATGGGATAACATAATTTCCTAAGTTCATAAGAATGTGGTTTAGTTATTTTTTGTCTTGCATTTGATTTTCTATTCTAAAATGATGCATTCTCACAAAAATCACATAAAGGAGAGACTCGGTGCCCACGTGTTCCTCGGGTGAGTGCCCAGCCCGCTGGGTGATAGGCCGATGCACATGGGATTTCCTATTCTGTGAAGGGTACAAAAATGAATACATATTTGTTCTATTGTTGGGACCTCTTTTCAAAGTTGTTGTGAGAAATGGCATGTATCTTTGTCCCTGTGATGTGTAATGATAGATCATCTAACCTTAAAAAGTGTTGAAACATGCTTCAAGAGCAGGGAGGATGAGTTTGCTCAAATATTCAACACTAGACTTGATTTCAATGTGCGTAGATGGGTAGAAGAGAACCTATACCATGAGTTGTATGAGACAATAGTTTGCTACTTCATAGAGAGCTATATGAATGGCTTTCAAAGCATACACATCCGAGATCAAGCAAGGTATAATAGATTGTGTGTGTGGACACAAGATGACTATTAGAGGCTGCAAGATGTATAACTAACTTGGATGTGTGATATTAATCAATGGTGGAAAAGGGTGCTAACCAATTATACTATAGAATATGCCATTGTGATGTATTATTTCCCGTAAGGTTTTGAGTTTGAGTTTATGAGGGAGCCTAGAGGGTCATTTTTGAGTGCTATTCCTCTAGATATGAAGATCTTGGTCATTATTTTGAGTTTAGAAGCATTTCCCATGGCACCTAAAGTTTCTCTCGAGCACTAGGATAGGAAGCTAGGGTGGACGAAGATGGAGGAAATTATGGCTGAAAAGGAAAGGGAGGAGAGATGAATGAAGTATAGTGAAGCTCATGAAAGGGAGATGACTAGACAACACAAGGTTACAAGTGTGATGGATATATGGAGGGAGATGTTATAGGAAGGAGTTGAGGTTCACGCAGAGGACATGGAGCCTGAGCAATTTGTGCTACCCCATCTTGGAAAACATGGGAGAGAGGCCCCTTTAGCTTCTAATGAGAGTTTGTCACATGGAGAAAGAAGAGCCATCGACGCGCACATCTGAACCCACTTGGCGACCAACCCCTGTCACATGGTTTTCCAAATCAAGGGATAAGTATTGATAACCCAGTTGGTATCGGTGGGAGTGATTGATCGACACCTAGGAGATATAATTTTTCATTTGGAACATCCATGGCTACGCAAGCCATTCCTATATTTAGAGGAATCTTCAGACAAGGTGCAAGTACGAAAGCATTGGGTATCGCATTTGGGAGTGGCGTGAGACATAAAACTGGTAGTTGGATAATATCACAAACCATCGGCCCATAATTTAGTGGGACACTGGGAACACTAGGTGCTACCACTTGGTCCTTTTCCTTCTACAAGGGGGGGAACCGGTGGGTTAGGAGGAATAGGACACAGTGGTCTATGCATAGTTTTGTGCTTAAGCTAAGTTAATGAAAGTAAAGACTAACACCTAGTAGTCTTAATTAACAAAGTTAAAGCAAAGTCTAAAGCACCATCAAGATATGAGCTAAACAAGGTTAGACATATAACATTATTTGCATTTAAAACTTCAAAGCATAAATCAAACTAAGCATGCAAATTTTTCAAGAACCTCTACTCTTTTGATTTAACAAAAAATTAAATGGACCTATGTAGGCTCCATGGAAATCAAAGTGGTTGTTTTTGATATCCAAGAACCTAGGAATGAGAGCTTATCAAAGTTGGGCTACAAGACCCTTTTGACACCTCCCATATGACCCAAGCACTTTGGCTAGAAAAAGAGGCTTAACTCTTCAAGTGGTGAATTCTCAAGAATAACAAAGGAAAGCTTTTAGTCTATTTTCTATGTGCTTTGCTTTTGTCTTCTCAAGGAATTTAGGTGTAAGTGTAAAGGTAGGAGGAGGGCTCTTTATATAGCCCAATGGATAAAGGAACCACTACATCCCTTTGCATGTGGGATAATAGGGATGTTGAGTTAGTTATGGATAAGGGGGGTTTAGATAGGGTTGAGTTAACTTTAGGAGGGTTTGTTTGTCCTTTAGTGACTCATGTGGATAAAGGGGGCCTTTTAATTAATCAAGGTGATTTAATTAATAGATGTGCAAGCTTATAAAAGCTTTTAGAGGAATATTAGCATGATTTAGACTATAGAAGGGGATTAAATCAATTAAATATTGATTTATTGGTTAAATGAAAGGGGATGCTAATTAATTAATAATAATTAATTAGTCTAGATAGAAGGGGGGATTAATTAATGAAGGTCGTTAATTAGGATATTTGTTGGATAGGTGACTTAATTAATTAATGTAGTGTAATTAATTAACGATGATAGGAGAGAAGATGAGCCCTTTTGACAAAATATCACCAATTTGTGGGAAATGATATAATTAGCACAATTTAAGTATTTAAATTGCTCAAACGTAATTATGGGTGTCTACATTTTCCCCTCTTTGGGGTGGCATAAGAGAATCCACTTCAAAGATAGTAGATGATTGAAATTTTGAAGGGATAGAAGAAAAAAATTGTAGGAGTGAGAGATGCCCCCTCGAGTGTCGATGGGGTGATGAAGGAAGACAATCGACGTTCGAAAAAGGTGAGAAATAGATAGAAGAATGGGCAGGGGTAGAATGCCCCAGGTGAAGCAGAAGGAAAGTGGTGAGAGGAAAGTGATGTAGAAGAAATATGGAGGAGTGGAGAGAAGAGCTTAGCCTCTAGCCTCTGTATTGGAACAATTTTGGTGTCATCATATTGCCAAGAGATCTACGTCATCGGTCCTTATGAAAAATATAAGCATACGACAAAAGTAGAATGACATGAAAATCCATACTACAAATGATTTTCCATTACTAAAAACACCAAATCCATGCAACATACAACAATGCAATGCAATACGAGAAGGAAACAAGCTCATTTAACAGGGAAAATAAGTACGAACACACATATCCAACCCAACAATGGTCAAGACAGTTGTACAAATGTTTTGTTATCAAGCTAAAGAGATCCACATGTTCATGATTAATGACAAGGGTTAAAAATGATGCCCGAGCAAGGATATATGCAAGGGGAAATGATAATGGACACTAGGTCCAAGTAAAAAGCTTTTTGTGCAATGAAACAACACTAGGCAACAAATGTGCCCCAGAGTACAGATGAAGCAAGCAGCTAGCTTTGTGAATGGTTGTGAATCCAAAAATCCATGAGTCGTATTAATCGGGAAGATGTGAAACAAACCAATAGGATATGGAGAGAATACCATGTGCAAGAAACAAGTTTTAGCTGTAATAAGTAGGTTACCTATTTTTATAGGTTTTTTTATTTTTAGGATTTTGTGAAATTTGTTTCCTTGTTTTTGAATTTTTAGATTTTTGAAGTGATATATATATTTTTGGTTTTCTGTTTTCCAAAATGTGGTGGACAATAGAAGAAAATAGAAGAAATATAATGAAGGGCCTAGGTGCAAGAGAAAATGCCCTGGGGAAGAAAGAAGCAACAGGTGACAAATAATGTCCCTATATAGTGGAAATATTAATACAATAATTATTTGAAATTTTTTTATCTACGAGAGTGTGGATAAGAAGAAAAATTGCCTAGGAACAATAAAAATTGTCCTAGTGAGAAGAAAGGGGTATTGGACAGCAAAAATTCCCCAACACGATGAAAAATAAGAGAAAAATAATTATTCAATGATGAACAGAGGAGAAAATGGTAGTGAAATGAGCCTCAGGGCCTTCACGATGGTGAAAAATGGGTTGATATACCCCACGGGGAGGGTAAATCACCGCGAATAGTTCATTTTAACTAACCACTATTGATTTTTTAATGTAAGGATTTGACAACAATGAGGATGATGGTGATCGCATGGGACCTATTGAGATGAGCAGACACAATCCAAGGGTACCAGCGGCATGCCGATGTTGGTGCCTTTGTCGATATCTAAACCTTATTTGTCAATTTTGTCATTAATGTGCCTAGAAGAAGGAATTAGGGTTAGGAGCCACATAGGGCATGTGCACGCATAGGCACAAGCATGTTAAAATTTGTGTAGGTGTCTCATTGGGGGCACATGTGCCTTAGGGTGCATGCATGCATGTGTAGATACACTCAAACGCACACGCACACACATGCATGTGCCACATATGTGCATGCATGCACACACACTAAAAGGGTTACGTACACACATAGGGTAGCACACACACATAGGGGTAGCACAAACATATAGGGTTTATGAATGTGTAGGGATATGACCAGTGGTGCAAGCACCGAAAGAGTGGTGCACATGTCCAAAAGGGTGCATAGGTGCATGATTGATGGTGCAAGCACCCTTAGATAGTTACGCACATGCACATGCACCAAAAGGGTGGCACACATGCCTGAAAGGACACACAGTACCCCGGTTTGATTGAGGATAGATAAGAAAATTCCAAAAAGATGACACTTAGAAGAAAATTTAGGATTTTTGGGTTAACCTAAAAAAAAGATAGATAAATCTTTAGAAGAAATGTTAGTGACTAACGAGTGGATTGATGTTTACAGAGATGATTACCAGTGTGCAGGTATACATGGGAGCATCATTCATGGATTTCAAGATGGAGGGGAGCATACACCAGTGAGACTGTCATGCATTAGCCATTCTTCTGGAGGCACTAGGCCTAGGCCCCATGTCTCAGATGCCTTCCATCACACTAGATCACGGGTTGCTTACTGCACTGGCCGAGTGGTGGCATAGTGAGAGTCAGTGCTTCCAAATCCTTACTAGAGAGATGACTGTGACCCTAGAGGATGTGTGGCAGATTCTCTATGTGCACACTGGGTACACTAATTGAGTATACTTCGATCTTGGGAAGATCGGGGCAGCTTTTCAAGATTTATTTGATCGAGATGACATACCTCATGACGGTATGATCATGTTGCATTCTACGAGTGCATCTCTGACCCTACACTACACCGAGGGCCCCTATATGTTATGGCACTTATTAGTGGGTTTTTACTCACTGATAAGATTGGGACATATTTCGAGAGGGCTGTTGCCACTAGTACATGGGATTTTCAGTGGTGAGTGCTATTGCTAGGGTCAGTGTATACTAGTGCACCTTTACTAGGATCTACATCTTACTTATATCTTGTTAGAAGACAATGGGGCTTGCTGATTACTATAGATTTGGTCATGGGACCATATTACCATCGGGTGCCCTGTGGGTACTCTTCATGCCTAAGATCTAGAGGAGCCATCTTACATGGCATGGGTATCAGTAGGTGGTGATGTACGAGGCCACCTAGGCAACTTATACAGGTACCGGTGAGAGTTTGATGAGTTGCCGAAGAGAGATATCATATGGAGACCCTACAGGCACATTCAGTGGTCAGAGGATGTCGTAGAGCTTAGTGTTTACACAGTAGAGCATTACCTCATTAGTATTCGGAGCTATATCATCGAGCTATACATGGTCGACAGATGCTAGCGATAGCTAGGCATGGTACAGGGGGTTCCATAGCGACATATGGTATGCCAATCGAGAATCGAGAGAGGTAGACTATGCGGCCATGTATATGTTGGTTGGATATTTTGTCAAACCAAAATATGAGGTTCAACCACAGTATATGAGATTAAATCCCTCCTCAAAGACAGGTGAGGCTGCCTGCTTATTACTAATCTAAAACACAGTAAAAACGATATATACAGTATTCACACTAATCTAACCATTGGGGGTGGGATGGAATCCCGAAATCCACATTCACATGATTCAAGGATATTTCTTTCGTAAATGAACTGGGTTAGAAATTGTTACAATGAAAGAAGCACAATAGAAAGGAAATGAGAGAAACGTATTTTCTTTCGAGTAAACACAGAGCACGAAATAATCATACGAGCTTTAGATCACAGATATAATGTCCGAAATAATCAGAAACACTAAGATGCTATGCAAAGAATAGCTTAAGATCATGAACATAAGAACACTGTCTTAAGTAAGATATATTCCACAACACAAAGTCTGTAAAATGATATCAACTCCTATTCTTCAAAATGATTGAATGAAAACACAAAGTTTTTCTTCTTTCCAATAGCCCCTAAATATTCCAAAAAATCTCGACCCTTTGGAATGCATAAGCATCCCTTATTTATAATAAAAGAAGTAGAGATAAAATAGGGCAGATCCTAAAAAATAGCATTTTAACAAGAGTTCTGTTTTGCTTGATTCTCACGCAGGAGATCAAGTCAAAATATGATTCAAAAATGTGACGAAACAGAAATGAAAAAGACATGTCAATTTCAAGATTGAAATGACATGAAACGTTGAGGACTTAATCTGAATCATCATCCTTTGCTCCTTCCTCTTTTTCTTCCTCCAGCTGAGACTGTTTGCTCTGAAATTCCTGGAACTTCCGAATTATGCCTTGCATTTCATTCTCATCAGGCGCAGTGGAATGATCATTCCAAATTTCGCAGGTCTCATGAATATCGCTGGTATTACCGGGAAGCTTTTTCAATCCTTTGCTGAGCTTTCTTAAGGCCTCCAAAGAATGTTCAACCCTTACCAACCGATCCATGATCTCAAGGTCAAATCCGCTTATTGGTTCATGCTGAACAGACTCTTGGATTTGCTTGAAGAGATCATCTGCTGATAGGATACCTGAGTTCCCAACTGACACCTTTGGACAAATCTTCAGCAATTCTTCTTCCAGATCACTTTTCCCATCAATCAATTTATCCCTTGATTCTCTCAACTTACTGCAGGCTTCATTGAGAATCTTTATTCTGAACCTGATGGCCTTGGTCAGCTGGAAATGCTTATCTGTATGTGGGAGAATACCTTCTTCCACCAAGAGATGTGCTGGTATTTGCTTTAACACATGGAGAGCTTCAAAAGTCAAATCAAGATGTCCAATTTCCTGAGAGAATTCTTCATCCATCTTCTCTCCATCCTTCTGAATGTCCCCAAGGACTGATGAACTTTCACCACGTCTTGAATTACTTCCTTCCCCTGTTGGAGCAACCTTTGGATCCATTCATCAACCACCCTTCCTTTTTTAGCAATCTTCTCAATCGTAGGTACTGATGAGAAATCGAATCCGACAGAAATAGAAGAAGGTGGTATGGATTCAAGGGGTTTTGAGAGTTTAATCAAAACCTCTCACAATACTCACTTTTTCCTTAATCTCATCTCTGCTTTGTCCTTTGTTTCTTTCAACTTTTGGCACAACACGTTTATGGAATCCCATGCATCTTGTTGCGCCCCTTCTGCTATCACTTTCCCTAGAGCCACCCTGGTTACCTGATAATCAGAGGCTGTTATATCCTCTCTAGTTTTGTCAGCCGAGGGAGTGGCAATCTCTGTGAACTTATCTCCTGAAGCATCCACCAAAACCCTTGAAACTGTTTTGGGTTTCTTGGCTGATTTCGCAGTAGGAGCCTTGAGTGAGCTGAAATCAAAGGCTGGTAGGGGCACAATCACCTTCCTCTTCCTCGGAGTTTTCTCGAGTAGCCATTGTGGTGTATCAGAGGGAGTTGCCATGGTTGCAGAAGCTGGTATCATACCCTCAAGGGGAGAAGATTCTACTAGTGGAGGAGGAATAGTTACCAACGTGGTAGTAGATCCAATAAAAAGAGGCACAGGAGGGGGCGTGTTGGTGATCACTTGGGTACCAGCAGAGAGGGGTGAAAGTCCAGAGAAAATACTGGCCATTACTGAAGAAGTTGATGGAGAATAAGGAGGTAGGAGTGGTTGTGTGGAAAGAGGCACAGATCCAGACTCCAAAGCCTTGGATGCAAGAGATAAGGTCTCTTCAGTTGAGCAATCAGCAAATGGTGAAGACAGAAGTTGGCTTCCTCCTTCTTCCAAATTAATTTCTCCTATTTCTGGTGGTGTTGGTGATTCTGGCACATTCACCGTTTCTACTGGAGAAATAATTGAAGAGATTTCTCTTTCTTTCCTCTTTTTGACAATCTTGACCTTTATAGGCGTCCTAGAAGATTTTCTGTCCTTTTCCTTTTTGGAGGGCCCCGCCTCTGAAGTAGCTAACTTTGAAAACTTATCATCTTTAAAATTCATTCCCCAAGAGGAGAGCCATGCTTTGGTGCGAGCAAGGATTAGAGCCGACCTATCTGTAATAGAGGCTTTTCTTTTGGTGACCAATCAATAGGTGGGAAAACATATTGATCCTCCTTTAGTCCATCATAGGAAAGATCCAAAACACTTTCATTGTCACCCGTACCTTCTGGTAAATCAGCAAGCTCCAGTGTTTGAATCTCAGCAATAGTCAATCTGCTATTATCCTTTCTGCGAACAGCAACCTCATTACGCAGATCCACCCAAATATCCTCTATGTTTGGCCTATGCAGATGCTGGGTTCCATATGCTCTGAGCACTCCTCGGATGTCAAAACCGTCTCAAGGCTTCATATGCTTCTTCAATTTGTCCTGAAGTTCATGGACAACATTTTTGGCTTTCACTACTGTTGAGCAAGTATATCTCCCAATAGAAATTGGGAAGGATACAACAGCCTTATGTTTGCTTTGTTGGAATTTATGGAAATCCAACAGCTGCCTAACCAACTCCATCAATATCAGTCTATCCCCTGGATATCGGGGCAGGTGAAAAGGATCTCCCGAGTACATGACCACCCGAAGATATGTAAACTTCTTGAATTGTAAGAAGATACATCCCCATTTAGAAACTTCAGCCCAAGCCTCATCTGAGACTCTTGTCTTCCTCAGCTCAGGGTTTATCCTGCAGATATTTTCATAGAAGAAGGCATCATTCACCCTCCTGAAATGGTCTTTGGACCCCTTCTTTGTCAATTGAGGGAAGTATTGATACACCTGGTTTTCCATTCTGCTTCCCTTGGTATCCAGCCCGGGATAGTTCCTCATCCCGGCTGCTGCGTATGTGACATATGAAGACATATAAAATTTCCCAGTTGACAAGACCGTTGTCATTTGGGAATCAATCTCATTGCTGATGAGAGTACCCCAGTCGATCCCTTGCTGATTCTTCTTGATGGTGATCATAAATTGATACATCCATCCTTGAAATACATTCGATTCGGGAAAACCAAAAACCCGACTCAGCAGGGTGATGATGTCATTGATTTCTTGGATGAAATCACTCCTGGGGATAATCCTTGGAAATCTGGAGACAGCTGGTTTGGCCTTGATCAGGAACTTCTTGTTCACATGTTTGATGCAGTCTTCCTGATCATTGTCCCAGGCTTTCTGAGCTGACTTGATGTCCAACTCTCCATACTCTTCAAAATTGGGTAGTTTTAGGAGATCATCAAAGTAACCTCCATCCAATTTGATCACTACTTCACCTGATTGACTTCTCACAGAATGAGACGCCGAGTCATAACTGGATGCACAAGCCAAGATGAATTCTGGACACTGAGCGGACATGGGAAAACCCGCTGCGAGAGGCAAGCCACTATCGGCTATAGTTTTCATCCATGGAGTTTGGGAGGAACTCCTCACCCTACTCCAGAAATCTTCAATGTCTATATTTCGAGTTCGGTGTCTCGGATGTCGTAGTTGCAATCAATATACGATGGAGATTCCAACTTTTTAAACTTGTATTTCATTCTGCCTGACTTCTCGGTCTTTTCCTGAGATGGACCAGGGTCCGACATGAAGGACGTCGAAGGAAGAAAGTTTCGAAGCTCAGGAGATGTTGCTCACTGTGAGAATCCCGACCTGCTGGATATGCCGGAAGAACGGAAGAGTCCGACACTGGCGAAGATGATGTCGGAAAATCCTAAAAACCCGATGCGCTGAGAATGTCGGAAACTCTGGAAAGTCCGGCACGTTTGATAATGTCGGAACTTTGGGAAAGCCCGACACTACCGATGATGTCGGAAACGGAAGAAAGCCCGACACTTGTGTTGATGTCGGGAACTCTGGAAAGTCCGGCACGCCAAGCCTTCAATATACTTCGGGTCTTCGACACTGCACAACAGCCTTCAAAACCCGAGAAGAGAAAAACAGGGTTTTTCGTTGAATTTCAAACATGCAATCTCCTTTTAACCATTCATGTACCAGGCACATAATAAAACTTTGAGGAAATAGCACCAAGTAGTAATTTTGAAGAGGTAATAGACCCTAAAACCTAAACCCCTTTTTTCAAAACAACTCCAGAAAGAAGAAGAATAAAAATCTTTCAAAACCCAGCAAGAAAATGGGAAGAATTCACGCGCAATCAATCCATAAAAACTAGGAACAAAAGTGGAGAGAGAAATACCTTCAACTAGAGAAAAGGAAGATCGAAAAATGGCGATTCAATTGGGTACATGCGAGCTTTCGAGTTTCGAGATTGGAAGAGCATGTACGAAAAATCCATGAGTTAAAAAAAATACGTCCGGTAAAAATGACGTGGAAATCCGCGTATTTATAAGAAAAATTGTAATTAATACACTTCAGCTCGGCACGTGCCAACTCACTGAAAACTCGGCATGAATGCCATGTCAGCATGTTAGAGAGGTCCGAAAACCCGACACAAGGGGGCTTAGTGCAATTCGGGTTTCGGGTTTCGGGAAACACAAGACATAAAGCATGAGATGTTTAGATGCTTCACGATTCCAAAACCCGATACAAAGGACTAAATCAGACTTCGGGTATCGGGGAATAGGTGACACAAAACATGTTTTGAATTAGGCATGTTCGATGCGCCGGAGGTCCGAAAACCTGATTTTCTCAATATGAAGTGGGTTTCGGGTATCGGAAAATAGGCGACACAAGGTATGTTTTGAATAAGTCATGTTCCGATGCGCCGGAGGTCCGAAAACCTGATTTTCTCAATATGAAGCGGGTTTCGGGTTTCGGAAAACAGGCGACACAAAGCATGTTAAAACTCATGTCGAACTGTTAGACAAACCCGAAAACCCGAATTTCTCAATATGAAGCGGGTTTGGGTATCGGAAAATAGGCGACACAAGGTATGTTTTGAATAAGTCATGTTCCGATGTGCCGGAGGTCCGAAAACCCGATTTTCTCAATATGAAGTGGACTTCAGGTATCGGAAAATAGGTGACACAAAGCATGTTAAAACTCATGTCGAGCTGTCGGAAAAACCCGAAAACCCGAATTTCTCTAAAAGAGGCCATAATGCAAAATCAACTTCAAAAATTTCGTAGGGGTTATCTAATCGTTTTGTCGTGAACTCAAAACGGAGATAACAAGCTGGCTCCAGCTGGGGACTTTCTTTGTAATACCAAAGGAAGAGAACTCAGAATCTCTGGTCTTTATTCATTGGGCTACGGAGAAAAGAAGAAAAACCAAAACAAAACAAAACGAAGAAAGAAAGAAAGAAAACCAAAAGCAAACACACTACAAAAAGTAAAATATGTACAATGCAAGAGAGCATCTTGCATTAATGGTGGAACAACTTTAGATGTTGTCCACTGAAAGGCAAAGGGAGTAACCCTCCATCTAGATATGATAGAAGAAAACTATTTTCACCATTCAGCTCGTGGATCTTAAAAGGTCCTCTCCATAAAGAATCAAACTTCCCGTGCATTCCTTTCTGTTCTCTCCTCTTATCCCAAAGCAACACCAGGTCTCAACTGGAAGTTATGCTTTGCTTTGATTTTTTGTCAAAAATTTTCTTCACTCTGCTCTGATGATCTGCGATGTGATCAACCACCTTGATTCATTCCTCTTCTAGCCTGGCTAGGTACATAACCCTCTTCTCGATAGAATTCTGAAAAGCCGCATCTTCAACCGCTTTTGCCAACTGCAAGGCCGGCAATTCTACTGAGATAGGAATTTCAGCATCAATCCCGTATAGCAATTGGAAAGGAGACATCCCTATGGCTCGCTTTGGAGTGATCCGATCAGCCCACAACGCATCATACAATGCTTTGTGCCATGTCCTCTGATTTTCATCTACTAGTTTCCTAATTATGGTAACCAGATTCTTATTGCTGGACTCAGCTTGCCCATTACCCTGGGGATAATAATCAGATGAGTGAGCCAGAGTGATGCCAAATCCATAGCAAAATTCTGTCAACTCATGTGACGAGAAATTAGAGGCATTATCAGCTACAATCTTATGAGGCACACCGAATCTGACAATTATATTTTCTTTAAGGAACTTGCAAACAGCTTCAGAAGTTGCTTGCTTGATTGGTGCGGCTTCTACCCACTTGGTAAAATAGTCTGTAGCAGTCAGCACGTAGTTATGTCCAGCACTGGAAGTAGGATTCAATGTTCGATGAAATCAATCCCCCATTGGCGGGAAGGTTCTTCAATCACTACAGGCTTCAGAGGAAGAGCTGCTAGCTTGGGGCGACCAACGAAATGTTGACAAGCTTCACATTTGGACACCCATTCTGCTGAATCCCGGAAGAGAGTAGGCCAATAGTACCTAGCCCGTAGGATCTTATACGCTGTTACAGAGGATGAAAAATGTCCTCCGCATGCTAGGCTATGAAAGGATTCTAATAACTTTTCCTGTTGTGATTTATCAACACAACGCAGGAAAACACCATCAATACCTTTCTTGTATATTGCATTATTCCACAAAAGGTATTTTGCAGATCTCAACTTGACGGTCCTCTTCTCCTTTTGATTTAAATGCGGGGGCATTCACCATAAGTTAGGAAGAAAGAAATGTCCGTGTACCATTCATCGGTCATACTCACGAAAAGTACCATGGGCAGCTCTGAAGAAGTGTCTTGAGTCTTTTCATACTCTGCTTTGGCATGATTTTCTGCAATTAATTGGCACAGGCCCCTTCCTCGTACCAACTTGGTAGGCCTGATGTCTAAATCATACTCCTGAACCTTAGCTATCCAAGTACCTTGTTGACTTCCCAGCTCTTGTTGAGTCAGAATGGATTTAACAGCAGTATCAGGAATGAGAACGAGAGTATGGGAATTCAGCACATAGTACCTGAAATGTTTTACTGCTCGTACCACTGCGTAAGCATGCTTTTCAATCTGTGACATCTTCAATTCATGTTCTTTCAATGGACAGCTCATGAACGCGATGGGAGCTTCGATGCCTTCCCCATTTTCCTGCATCAGGATGGCTGACACTGTGTGGGCAGAGGCGTAGCTGTACATGATGAAATTTTTCTTGAAGTCTGGACATACTAAGATAGGAGCGCAAGCAACTGCCCTTTTGATTTCTTCAAATGCAAGCTTCCCTTCTGTACTCCATCGAAATGGAACTTTGCCTTTCATCATTCCAAGGACATCCTTGGTTTTGTCAGTGAAATCAGGTACAAATCTTCTCAAGAAATTAACCTTTCCGAAGAAAGAATGAACTCCGGTTTTACTTGTGGGTAAGGTAAGGCTCTGAATAGCCTTTACCCTTTCTGGGTCAATTTTGGTTCCTTCTTTAGTCACAATATGACCCAGCAATTTTCCTTCGGTCACCCCGAACATGGACTTCTTGGGATTCAATGAAATCCCGTGACGCCTGCATCTCAAAAGTACTTGTTCTAAATGATCATAATGATCACTCCATTTTTTAGAGAAAACGGTCAAGTCATCCAAATACACAACTATGACCTTGCCCATCAAATCTCTGAATGCCAAGTCCATAGCTCTCTGAAAAGTGGCTCCGGCGTTGATCAAGCCGAAAGGCATCCTCCTGTAAGCAAAGGTACCCCATGGGGTCATGAAGGCCGTCTTGTGTTGATCCTCTGGTATTACCTCGACTTGGTTATATCCTGAAAATCCGTCGAGCATGGAAAGCATTTCTGATCTAGTAACAGTTTGTAATACCTGATCCATGATAGGCAAGGGATAGTTATCCTTCAGTGAGGACTGATTCAAGTTCGGAAGTCAACACAGATCCAGATTTCGCCATTCTTCTTCCTGACAGGAACAATGTTAGCAATCCAAGTGGAGTGATGGATTGGGAAAATAATTCTAGCATCTAACATCTTCTGAATTTCTGCCAGGATAGTTCCTGAGATCTTGGGATTGTAATGTCTTTGCTTTTTATGCATGCACGGCTTCACATCAGGCTTCAAAGGGATAATGTGCTATACATCTTTGGGCTTGAAGGATTTTAAATCTGCATAAGACCAGGCCAACACATCGATGTATTTCTTCAAAAGCGAAGTGAATCTCACCTTCTCTTCGGGAGAACAACATTTCCCGATATTCACCATCCGAGGTTGATCAGACGAACCTAGATTGATTTGATCTACTTCAGAGGAAGAAACTCCTTCGACTTGCCTTTTGTTTTGAATAAAACGATCATGCTTATCAAACAAGCCCTCCAAAGAAACCAAACCTTTTGGTATCTTGTTGCCTTTCAGCTGAATAAATTCACCATCAACCTCTTGATATGGATCCGAGATAGTTTCACGGAAGGCTGATTCTGAACCTTCAAAATATAACTCACTGAAATTGTCAGCCTTTTCTAGAAAAGCCAACACCTGTTGATCATCATTGAACACTTTCCAATGAGTTACATTATCTGGGATACTGGGACGATACACAATCTCGATAGAGTATGTATCTTTCTTGAACTGAGGATGAGGAAGAAGAAGGGATGTAGATATGGCCAAAGAATCAGCCTTGTCATTATAATCTCTCAAAACTACCCTAATAGAAAATGCATCAAAGCATTCTATACTATCCCAAACTTTATTCCGGTAATGTTTCAACCGATCATTTTTCACCTGATATATACCCCTGACCTGATTGACAATCAGCTCCGCATCTCCCTGAACCTTGAGATTTTGGATTCCCTTCTGTCTGGCCATTTCTAATCCTAATAACAGGGCTTCATATTCAGCCGTGTTGTTAGTATTATCAAATTGCAACTTGTAAGCTGATGGGAAAATCTCGGAGCTAGGAGATATAAGGACAACACCAGCGCCTGATCCAGAGGTTGAGCAGCTACCATCAAATTCGAGAGTCCAAATAGCATTGGGATCTTCTTCTTCAACATCTACAATGGGTATCTCTGAAGTCATGAAATAATTCCCAAAGCTAGCATCTTTGAAAAGAATCTGAGCTTTTGGATCATCTGATTTGGTCACCAAATACTTCACTGTGGTTCAGGATGAAGAACTGATGAACCCCATTGACCGGGATCTTAGCTTTGGTCCAATCCATATTAATCTCTCCTCCAACGTCTTTACAAAATCCTCTACCCAAGAGGATACCGTAAGCTGCAGGAATGTCGGCAACCAGAATAGTCATTTTCACTCTCTTCTCAGGGAAGGCAACAAATGCAAACTGTGCGTCCTTGATTTGACCAATCAAAGGGACTTGTTTAGTTTCCATGGAGTAGCACCGTCCATATGACTTAGTCAAAGTAAGTCCAAGGGCATGGGCCACTTTTGCGGGCATAACATTATCAGAGGCTCCTGAGTCGATGATGCAATTGCTGAGTTTAAACCCATTTATAAGTAGAGACAAATAAAATGGTTCAATCTTTCCTGAAGAAGAAGCAGAGGTCAGATTGTTCTGTGGTGGGAGTTGAGTAGGATTTGGAAGGAGACCTTTTGAAGGTGATGGAACAGCCACTTTACTTCTGATGAACTTGGCCAGCTTTTCAAACTGTTCAGGATTCGACTGAAGGTATTCTGCCTCTGACATTTGAATTTTGGTTCTCTTTGCATGATCAACAATGTCAAAAGTAGTATAAGAAGGAATGATGGTAGGCTCAGTCCTAATTACATGAGCTTGTGCTGAGGCACTGATCTTAGGAGAAGGAGAATAAGGAGCAGCTACCTTTTTGGTAACCTCTCTTTCAGTTTGCGCCGAAATAGGGGTACCCCTCTTAACTATGGATATGGGAGGTTCCTTATTCTTCTCCTTAGTGTTTTCAAGAGGTTTTCTGGGATTCTGAGATTGGGACCGAGTGAAGACAGCAAATGACTGACCATCTGGCGCACATTCATCTTCATCGTATTCCAAATACCCAATGCTGGAGTCGCCAGCTGACTCGTCATAAGACTCATCAGCATATCCTGAAGCTTCGAAAGCCTCACGGGAATCTTGTTCTTCTCCTTCATCGTCTTCTTCAATTATTTCTACTGCTGCATTGACTGGAGGAGCTTCAATTGCTAGTCTCGGTTGAGCAGGAGTTAACCGTGGCCTATCTCTGGCAGGTGCACCATTGTTGTTATTGAAATTCCATCTAGGGATATCCCGATACGGAACATTGCTCACCTGGGACATTTGCTTTTTTAAAGCAATCAAATCGTTAGCCATTTTTTGAAACATAGGATCAGTGTTACCTTGAGAAGAACCTTGATTTTTGAGTTTAGGTACGTCTTTCTTGATCCTTCCCGCCAAGATGAGATCATCCTCTATTTCAGTAGCTGTTGACTGAGCAATAGCCAAATCTGGGATAACCGACCTTCTTAATAAAAAGCTTATATCAGGAGGTTGAGCATTGATGAAGAAGCATTTTTGATTTTCCGGAGTAGGTACAGCTATTTCTGGAATCTTCCGGATCAGCTTGTTGAACTTTGCCACGAATTCCCGCATAGGTTCATGCGATTCCTTCTTCATATGCGTGAGCTGAGCTAACAAAGCATGGGAATCTTTGGCTGGTTTGAAACGTGCTTCGAACTTAGTCCGCATGGTAGCCCAGTTTGCGATGCATGCATTCGGGAGGTGATAAAACCATTCAGCTGCTGCACCCTGCAACGTTTCAATAAAGAGTCAGACGGAGACATCTTTGTGGGCTACTCCGAGGACACCACATGCAACAAAGAAAGATGCAATGTGCTCATCAAGATGTTGCTTCCCATCCCCATTGAACTTGGGAATGTTTTTACATGATCCACGTGGTAACTCGTGCAATGGAGGAGTCAAAGAAAGAGGACCAATAACTGCGCCCCAAGGCATAGGTTGAACCGCCATCCTCCTGAAAAGAGTGCGACATCGGGATTCGAGTATCGACAAGTAGAGCACGACAAGTTCTGAGATGCTTCCCATTCCACGAGGATCGGTTTCCGAACAGTGAAGAACTTACGGTTTGGTTAGAGACAATCTTTGTTGGGAGAAAGACTGAAATTGTGCTGTTGCAGTAACTCAAAGAGTGGATCAATTTCACCTTGAGCTCGGTGAGACCGAGTGAAGATCTTCCTGGCCAGCTTGAACTGAAAGGAGATCTTGTTGAAAATAAGGCAAATACGGAGTCGCCAAAAATTGGAGAGGATATTTTGTCAAACCAAAATATGAGGATATTTTTCAAACCAAAATATGAGGTTCAACCACAGTATATGAGATTAAATCCCTCCTCAAAGACAGGTGAGGCTGCCTGCTTATTACTAATCTAAAACACAGTAAAAACGATATATACAGTATTCACACTAATCTAACCATTGGGGGTGGGATGGAATCCCAAAATCCACATTCACACGATTCAAGGATATTTCTTTCGTAAATGAACTGGGTTAGAAATTGTTACAATGAAAGAAGCACAGTAGAAAGGAAATGAGAGAAACGTATTTTCTTTCGAGTAAACACAGAGCACGAAATAATCATACGAGCTTTAGATCACAGATATAATGTCCGAAATAATCAGAAACACTAAGATGCTATGTAAAGAATAGCTTAAGATCATGAACATAAGAACACTGTCTTAAGTAAGATATATTCCACAACACAAAGTCTGTAAAATAATATCAACTCCTATTCTTCAAAATGATTGAATGAAAACACAAAGTTTTTCTTCTTTCCAATAGAACTAAATATTCCAAAAATCTTGACCCTTTGGAATGCATAAGCATCCCTTATTTATAACAAAAGAAGTAGAGATAAAATAGGGCAGATCCTAAAAATAGCATTTTAACAAGAGTTCTGTTTTGCTTGATTCTCACGCAGGAGATCAAGTCAAAATATGATTCAAAAATGTGACGAAACAGAAATGAAAAAGACATGTCAATTTCAAGATTGAAATGACATGAAACGTTAAGGACTTAATCTGAATCATCATCCTTTGCTCCTTCCTCTTTTTCTTCCTCCAGCTGAGACTGTTTGCTCTGAAATTCCTGGAACTTCCGAATTATGCCTTGCATTTCGTTCTCATCAGTGCAAGTGGAATGATCATTCCAAATTTCGCAGAGTCTCATGAATATCGCTGGTATTGCCGGGAAGCTTTTTCAATCCTTTGCTGAGCTTTCTTAAGGCCTCCAAAGAATGTTCAACCCTTACCAACCGATCAATGATCTCAAGGCCAAATCCACTTATTGGTTCATGCTGAACAGACTCTTGGATTTGCTTGAAGAGATCATCTGCTGATAGGATACCTGAGTTCCCAACTGACACCTTTGGACAAATCTTCAGCAATTCTTCTTCCAGATCACTTTTCCCATCAATCAATTTATCCCTTGATTCTCTCAACTTACTGCAGGCTTCATTGAGAATCTTTATTCTGAACCTGATGGCCTTGGTCAGCTGGAAATGCTTATCTGTATGTGGGAGAATACCTTCTTCCACCAAGAGATGTGCTGGTATTTGCTTTAACACCTGGAGAGCTTCAAAAGTCAAATCAAGATGTCCAATTTCCTGAGAGAATTCTTCATCCATCTTCTCTCCATCCTTCTGAATGTCCCCAAGGGTGATGAACTTTCACCACGTCTTGAATTACTTCCTTCCCCTGTTGGAGCAACCTTTGGATCCATTCATCAACCACCCTTCCTTTTTTAGCAATCTTCTCAATCGTAGGTACTGATGAGAAATCGAATCCGACAGAAACAGAAGAAGGTGGTATGGATTCAAGGGGTTTTGAGAGTTTAATCAAAACCTCTGTCAACTGCTCCACTTTTTCCTTAAGCTCATCTCTGCTGTCCTTTGTTTCTTTCAACTTTTGGCACAACACGTTTATGGAATCCCATGCATCTTGTTGCGCCCCTTCTGCTGTCACTTTCCCTAGAGCCACCCTGGTTACCTGATAATCAGAGGCTGTTATATCCTCTCTAGTTTTGTCAGCCGAGGGAGTGGCAATCTCTGCGAACTTATCTCCTGAAGCATCCACCAAAACCCTTGAAACTGTTTTGGGTTTCTTGGCTGATTTCACAGTAGGAGCCTTGAGTGAGCTGAAATCAAAGGCTGGTAGGGGCACAATCACCTTCCTCTTCCTCGGAGTTTGCTCGAGTAGCCATTGCGGTGTATCAGAGGGAGTTGCCATGGTTGCAGAAGCTGGTATCATACCCTCAAGGGGAGAAGATTCTACTAGTGGAGGAGGAATAGTTACCAACGTGGTAGTAGATCCAATAAAAAGAGGCACAGGAGGGGGTGTGTTGGTGATCACTTGGGTACCAGCAGAGAGGGGTGAAATTCTAGAGAAAATACTGGCCATTACTGAAGAAGTTGATGGAGAATAAGGAGGTAGGAGTGGTTGTGTGGAAAGAGGCACAGATCCAGACTCCAAAGCCTTGGATGCAAGAGATAAGGTCTCTTCAGTTGAGCAATCAGCAAATGGTGAAGACAGAAGCTGGCTTCCTCCTTCTTCCAAATTAATTTCTCCTATTTCTGGTGGTGTTGGTGATTCTGGCACATTCACCATTTCTACTGGAGAAACAATTGAAGAGATTTCTCTTTCTTTCCTCTTTTTGACAATCTTGACCTTTATAGGCGTCCTAGAAGATTTTCTGTCCTTTTCCTTTTTGGAGGGCCCCGCCTCTGAAGCAGCCAACTTTGAAAACTTATCATCTTTAAAATTCATTCCCCAAGAGGAGAGCCATGCTTTGGTGTGAGCAAGGATTAGAGCCGACCTATCTGTAATAGAGGCTTTTTCACTGGCTGACCAATCAATAGGTGGGAAAACATATTGATCCTCCTTTAGTCCATCATAGGAAAGATCCAAAACACTTTCATTGTCACCCATACCTTCTAGTAAATCAGCAAGCTCCAGTGTTTGAATCTCAGCAATAGTCAATCTGCTATTATCCTTTCTGTGAACAGCAACCTCATTACGCAGATCCACCCAAATATCCTCTATGTTTGGCCTATGCAGATGCTGGGTTCCATATGCTCTGAGCACTCCTCGGATGTCAAAACCATCTCGAGGCTTCATATGCTTCTTCAATTTGTCCTGAAGTTCGTGGACAACATTTTTGGCTTTCACTACTGTTGAGCAAGTATATCTCCCAATAGAAATTGGGAAGGATACAGCAGCCTTATGTTTGCTTTGTTGGAATTTATGGAAATCCAACAGCTGCCTAACCAACTCCATCAATATCAGTCTATCCCCTGGATATTCGAGGCAGGTGAAAAGGATCTCCCGAGTACATGACCACCCAAAGATATGTAAACTTCTTGAATTGTAAGAAGATACATCCCCATTTAGAAACTTCAGCCCAAGCCTCATCTGAGACTCTTGTCTTCCTCAGCTCAGGGTTTATCCTGCAGATATTTTCATAGAAGAAGGCATCATTCACCCTTCTGAAATGGTCTTTGGACCCCTTCTTTGTCAATTGAGGGAAGTATTGATACACCTGGTTTGCCATTCTGCTTCCCTTGGTATCCGGCCGGGATAGTTCCTCATCCCGGCTGCTGCGTATGTGACATATGAAGACATATAAAATTTCCCAGTTGACAAGACCGTTGTCATTTGGGAATCAATCTCATTGCTGATGAGAGTACCCCAGTCGATCCCTTGCTGATTTTTCTTGATGGTGATCATAAATTGATACATCCATCCTTGAAATACATTCGATTCGGGCAAACCAAAAACCCGACTCAGCAGGGTGATGATGTCATTGATTTCTTGGATGAAATCACTCCTGGGGATAATCCTTGGAAATCTAGAGACAGCTGGTTTGGCCTTGATCAGGAACTTCTTGTTCACATGTTTGATGCAGTCTTCCTGATCGTTGTCCCAGGCTTTCTGAGCTGACTTGATGTCCAACTCTCCATACTCGTCAAAATTGGGCAGTTTTAGGAGATCATCAAAGTAACCTCCATCCAATTTGATCACTACTTCACCTGATTGACTTCTCACAGAACGAGACGCCGAGTCATAACTGGATGCACAAGCCAAGATGAATTCTAGACATTGAGCGGACATGGGAAAACCCGCTGCGAGAGGCAAGCCACTATCGGCTATAGTTTTCATCCATGGAGTTTGGGAGGAACTCCTCACCCTACTCCAAAAATCTTCAATGTCTATATTTCGAGTTCGGTGTCTCGGATGTCGTAGTTGCAATCAATATACGATGGAGATTCCAGCTTTTTAAACTTGTATTTCATTCTGCCTGACTTCTCGGTCTTTTCCTGAGATGGACCAGGGTCCGACATGAAGGACGTCGAAGGAAGAATGTTTGAAGCTCAGGAGATGTCGCTCACTGTGAGAATCCCGACCTGTTGGATATGCCGGAAGAACGGAAGAGTCGACACTGGCAAAGATGATGTCGGAAAATCCTAAAAACCCGATGCGCTGAGAATGTCGGAAACTCTGGAAAGTCCGGCATGTTTGATAATGTCGGAACTTTGGGAAAGCCCGACACTGCCGATGATGTCGGAAACGGAAGAAATCCCGACACTTGTGTTGATGCCGGGAACTCTGGAAAGTCCGGCACGCCAAGCCTTCAATATACTTCGGGTCTTCGACACTACACAATAACCTTCAAAACCCGAGAAGAGAAAAACAGGTTTTTCGTTGAATTTCAAACATGCAATCTCCTTTTAACCATTCATGTACCAGGCACATAATAAAACTTTGAGGAAATAGCACCAAGTGGTAATTTAGAAGAGATAGACCCTAAAACCTAAACCCCTTTTTTCAAAACAACTCCAGAAAGAAGAAGAATAAAAATCTTTCAAAACCCAGCAAGAAAATGGGAAGAATTCACGCGCAATCAATCCATAAAAACTAGGAACAAAGAGTGGAGAGAGAAATACCTTCAACCAGAGAAAGGGAAGATCGAAAAATGGTGATTCAATCGGGCACAAGCGAGCTTTCGGGTTTCGAGGTTGGAAGAGCATGTACGAAAAATCCACGAGTTAAAAATACGTCCGGTAAAAATGACGTGGAAATCCACGTATTTATAAGAAAAATTGTAATTAATACACTTCAACTCGGCACGTGCCAACTCACCAACAACTCAGCATGAATGCCATGTCAGCATGTTAGAGAGGTCCGAAAACCCGACACAAGGGGGCTTAGTGCAATTCGGGTTTCGGGAAACACAAGACATAAAACATGAGATGTTTAGATGCTTCACATGATTTAGCCAAAACCCGATACAAAGGACTAAATCAGACTTGGGTATCGGGGGAATAGATGACACAAAACATGTTTTGAATTAGGCATGTTCGATGCTGGAGGTCCAAAACCTGATTTTCTCAATATGAAGCAGTTTCGAGTATCGGAAAATAGGCGACACAAGGTATGTTTTGAATAAGTCATGTTCCGATGCTACGGAGGTCCGAAAACCTGATTTTCTCAATATGAAGCAAACTTCGGGTATCAAAGAACAGGTGACACAAAGCATGTTAAATCTCATGTCGAGCTATCAGAAAAACCCGAAAACCTGAATTTCTCAATATGAAGCGGGTTTGGTATCGGAAAACAGGAGACACAAGGTATGTTTTGAATAAGTCATGTTCCGATGCGCTGAGGTCCGAAAACCTGATTTTATCAATATGAAGCGGACTTGGGTATCGGAGAACAGTGACACAAAGCATGTTAAAACTCATGTCGAGAAATCACGTCGAGAAAAACTCGAAAACCCGAATTTTCTAAAGAGGCCATAATGTAAAATCAACTTCAAAAATTTCGTAGGGGTTATCTAATCATTTTATCGTGAAATCAAAACGGAGATAACAAAGATACAAGTGACACGAGTGAGGGCTAGTTTCTTACAGGTGGTTCCACAGGTGTGGGACCCAATCTCTGCATAAGAGATCGGGCACTACCATGGATTACTAGATGTGGTATATGACTGTTTTACCCCGACGTCTGACTATCCTGGAGGAGACCTGGGAAACAAGTGCTAAACCATTGATAGAGATTTGGCATGGTGGTGACTAGAGTGCAGATGTAGCAGACATGACCAGAGGATCCATTTGATGGGATACCACATGATGAGTAGGGTACCGACCAAATACAGGGACCGAGGCCATAGGGTCCAGGACAGGCACCAACACAGTTTCCTAGAGCTAGAGTTCTAGAGTAGGTCCAGTCATCCAAAGCACCACAGGACTCGGTTCTAGTGGCACAACCAGTGGCACAAAAAGCCACCTTGCAGTAGGAATTACAACAGGATCTAGCAGAGAGAGACCAAGCCAAAGTAGAGAGAGATGAGGTCTGAGTTCTGAGTGTGACAGTGACAGTCGAGCGAGATCAGGCTCGGGCCAGGTTGGCTCAGGAGGTGATAGTGTTGTGCACTTTCAGTAGATACAACAGATGGCCTCACAAATGGCTTAGATGATGAGCCTATATCAGTAGAGGTAGACCCAACTGCAGCTTGTGATATTAGAGTGAGATAAGCTCAGGGTAGAGTACGTAGTGGGCTAGGCCAAGATTTCTTGAGCTTCAGTAGAGATAACATCTTACCGACACACATATGGTACAATGGTGACTACCTAGACACATAGAGATTTGGCTATAGTAGAGGGTAGAGCCTCTTATTATAGGTCCTTATACTTTGAGGTAGTTCCGGCTGAGTGGTGAGAACCCTCCTATAGCCGGTAGTCCAATAGAGGGACCATATTAGAGAGGCCTCAGGCCTTAGTGGAGTAGCCATGAGGACAACCAGGGTGACCGGGTGATGTTCTCATTATGCCACCATCGCAAGACAGACCAGCCACCCCCTCTGAGGGCTTGAGTTAGCCTTGATTGTATTGTAGTGACATATATGCCTCTTGATGAAGGCCTTTATTCTTTGATAGATGTATCATCTTTTGTATGCCTCAGATGAAGGTATTTTTGATGTATAGCAGTTTTGATACATGCCTCTGATGAAGGCATTTTTGATGTATAGTAGTTTTGAGAGATGCCTTTGTTGAAGGCATTTTTTATGTATAGCAGTTTTGATACATGCCTCTAATGAAGGAATTTTTGATGTATGGTAGTTACGTATATCCATTTTTGACATTGATATACCACACATGTATTATATGGACATTTTGATACATGACATGTGTTTTTATGAGATGGACATTTGGTTGATACCTCTTGATTGAGTACATGGATATATAGATGTGTTTATGATGTTAGATGATTTGATTTCATAGGTATATGTATCATGATTTTGTAGATGTATCGCATGTGTTTTGATTTCTATATGATTGATCTTGTAGAATACATCAAATGTATTTGTTTATATGTGTTTCCATAGTTAGTGGATGGGATGATATGATGATATGGGTGTGGGGGGATATATTTTGATATATACGATCCCTCTTGCCCCCATTTGATGATACAATATGTGATGATTAGCTTAGCATTCATGTATGGTGTATAGTTAGTTTTTTCTTTATATATGATGTATAGATGATGTTAGATGTGATGATATTGATGGTAATGTGATGATGTGATAACAAAACAATGCACATACAACAAGAAAACACAATCAAATGCCCACAAAGAACATAATGAACAAATATAACAATGTACCATATTTCACTAGCATGCAAAAACATACCTCAATATGTAAAAACAAGAACAAATCTAATCTAATCAAGAAAAGACAAATCCTAACAAAGTATGCCCAAGCAATAAACAAAAAAAATGTATAAAAAAGCAAAGAAAGAAACATGACAATGCAAGAAAACTAAAGTAAATGTTTTTGCAAGTTTGTTTATTTGAAACAATTTTCTATTGTTTAGGGTTTTTGAGAAACAATTTTCTATTGTTTTTGTGTTTTTCATATTTTGAATGTTTTTGTGGTTTGTGAAACAATTTTCTATTATTTTTTGCATTTTGTGAAACAATTTTCTATTGTTTTTGTAATTTGTGAAACAATTTTCTATTTTTTTGTGTTTTTCTAACAATTTTCCAGAGCTATGCATAGGTAACCAAGAAAGCATGGATGCCCCCAGCATTAGATGGGGAATATACAAGGGCAGATGCCACACGCTTATACACAGGAAGGTGAAGTCATAGAAATGCCCCAGTGTAAGATGGGGAATAGGCCAAGACCATGCCCCTCACAGATGAATAAAAGGAGACAAAGCCGGATCAAGGCTTGATAGGATTGGGCCCACAGGGAATCTCAAAGGTAGACGTGGAACTAGCCCTAGGCTAAGTAGAAATACCCTTCAGATGCAAGATGATTTTGAATAACGACTCCTCCCAAGGTGCTCGAAAACCAATTTTACCCAAATACCTACCCAAAGCGCCACAATTGCGTGGTTTTCACTTATGGATGACCTATTTTCTCTTTTTTTTTTTCTTTTCTAATTTTTTTGTATTTTGATTATTTTACCATGTTTTTGATTTTTTTGCTTTTCTGATTTTGTGTCATGTTTAAGCATAGAACCACTTAAGATGCATGGAATTCATGGGCTCACGGTTATCATCACCATTGGGTTCAGCAAGTTTGTATGCTCCTGTGCCGTACTTGGCCACTATAACATAGGGTCCTAACCAATGTGGTTTGAAATTTCCTTTCTTTTCTCATTCTGCCCTTGTGTTAAACTGATTCTCCTTCATGACTAAATCACCAACCTCAAATTGACGAGGTATGATTTACTTGTAATTTCTGGAGACTCTATTCTAATACACTTTGAGGTGATTAAGGGCATGGATGCGTTTCTCATCTAGGAGCTCTAACTCAACCAGTCTAGCTACCCAGTAATCTTCATCTTTATCCAAATAATCCCTAAGAGAGATTCTTAGGGAAGGAAGCTCAATTTCTAGTGGGATGATAGATTCTATCCCAAATACTAGAGAATATGGTGTCACACCCGTAGGAGTGTGAATAGAGGTCCTATAATCCCAAAGAGTTGGGTGGATTTACAAATGCCAATTACGACCTATTTTACTTACCATTTTCTCCATTATTTGCACCAAAGTCTTATTTGTGGCCTCGCCTGTCCATTACCTTGGGGATAATATGGTGTAGAAAATTTTAACCTGATTTGGAACCGCTTAATAGAGACCCTTTACAATTTTATTTTGAATGACTTTCCATTATCAATAATAATGGCTGCAGGAATGCCATACCGGAAAATGATATGATTCATGATGAATTTGGAAATATGAGCTCCTATTACATAGGTTAAGGGGACAACTTCCACCCACTTGGTAAAGTATTCAGTAGCCGTGATGATGTGGGTATGACCATCAGATGAGGTAGGGGTAAGCTTCCCTATCAAGTCAAGTCCCCATTTAGAAAATGGCCATGGGGTAGTGATGGGTTGCAATGGCTGTGATGGAGCATGGATGAAATTTCCATACTTCTGACAAAGTACACATTTTCTAACATAGTTGCAATAGTTGGTTTCCATGGTAGGCCAATAGTAGCCTACTCTTAACAATTTCTTGGCCAAAACCATTCCATTAGTATGTGCTCTGCACACCCCTTCATGTACTTATTTGATCACTTGGATCGACTCTGTCATATCGAGACAATGTAACAAATTCCCATCATAGCCACGATGATAAAGCGTACCTCCTAAAAGGGTATAACGGGCTATTTGGTGAATTAGGCTTTGTTTCTCGGAATGGGAGATGTTAGGAGGGAACATGTTGTCTTTGAGATAGGTAAAGATGGGCTCATACCATGGGGAATTGGGACCAACAACATCACAAGCTAGACAAGATTTTGGCATGTCATATGCGGGCTGACGTAAATTTTCCACAAAGAATGGCATGTCATTATTCCCTAGTGGAATACGAAGCATAGAACCCACTGTTTCCATAACATCTACTAATCTATTTTTACGCTCTTGGGATCTATTCAAATGTGATGTGCACAAAGTACTCTTTTAGAGTTTCTACCAAATTTTTGTAAGGTATGAGATTTTCATCCTTAACCTTGTATTCATCATTAAATTTCTTGATAATTAACTGAGAATCACCACAACCTTGACATGATGAATGTCCCACTTGATAGAAAGCTTCATCCTGCGATAAGTGCCTCATAATCTATGATAATGTTTGTGCAAGGAAAACCGAGGTGAAAATCCCAGGTATAGGGTTACTAGAAGGAGTAATGAGGACCACACCTGCTCCTGAACCATGAAAAGTAAAGGACCCATCAAAGTGTATCTTCCATATGATAGATTCTTTAATGTATAGTAATGAGGCATCTGGCAGATCCAGATTCAAAGGTTTAGTGCCTTGCAAAGGTGCTTCTGCTAATTGATCTACGAGTACTTGTCCCTTAACCAACTTTTGATGCACAAATTCTATGTCAAATTCACTTAGTAGGATGATCCAATTAGCCATTCTACCTGTGAGGGCGGGTTTTGATAGCAAGTACTTGAGTGGGTCCACTTTAGATATAAGCTTGGTTTTGGTATTCAATAGATAATGGAAAAGTTTTTGAAAAGTAAAGACAACAGCCAAACAAGATTTTTCAATTTGGGGATAGTTGAGCTCATAAGCAATGAGAGTGTGACTGAGGTAGTACACCACTTTTTCTTTGTGACCAAGGTCGTATTGGGCGAGCAACACACCAATAGAAAATTGTGTAGTAGAGATATAAAGCAGGAGCAACTCACCAAGGAGTTGGAGGCATGAGGACAGGAGGATTGGCCAAGTATTGTTTAAGCAAGGTGAAGGCCTGCTGCTTCTTTGGTCCCCAAATGAAGGCAACATCCTTTTTAAGTAGGTGGGTGAACGAATGACACTTATCTCGTAAGTGGGAGATGAAGCAATGAATAGCTTGTATTTTTCCTTGCAAGCTACATAGTTGCTTAATGTTCTTAGGAGGAGGCATCTCAGTAATAATAGATACTTTAGTAGGGTCTACCTCAATTCCCCTTCTTGATACAATGAAACCCAACAATTTTCTTGATAGCACGCCAAAAATGCATTTCTTTGGGTTCAGCCGGACTTTGTACTCTCGTAGGCGCTCAAAGATACACCGTAAAATAACAGGGTGATCCTCTCTTGTCTTATATTTTCCAAGGATATCATCCACATAGTCTTCCATGATATCATGGATCATATCATGGAAAATTACCATCATTTCCCTTTGATAAGTAGCTCCTACATTTTTAAGCCCAAATGACATTACCTGATAATAGAAGGTACCCCAAGGAGTTGTAAAATCTTGTGCTGATCTTCATCAGCTATCTTGATTTGGTTGTATCCTAAAAATCCATCCATAAGAGATAGCATCTCATATCCTGTTATTGAATCCACAATCATATCAATATTTGGTAGTGGAAAATCATCCTTAGGGAAAGCCTTATTAATGTCTCTAAAATCCATGTAGATTCTGATCCCGACGGGATTTTTCTAGATAGGGACGATGTTGGATATCCATTTAGAATAATCAATAGGCCAAATGAATCCTATTGCAAGAAATCTTTCTAATTCTTCTTTAACTAGTAGGGCCACCCTTGGGTGCATCTTTCTGAGCTTCTATTTAATAGGCTTCACATCTGCATGTACAACTAAGTTGTGCATGACCAAAGTTGGATCTAAGCCTGACATATCCTTATAGGACCATGTGAATACATCTATAAACTCCCGTAGTAGCATAGTGAATGTTTTTTGTTCCGTGTTGAGAGTGATGCTCCCAATTTGACTATTTTTGGGTCCTCTTCTGTACCAATGTTTACATCGATAGTTTCCTCTACTAGTAATTTTGACAAGTCCTCCATATGCGTAGGATCGGGAGGAAGGTTGAGATCTTCATCCAAGGATGTCTCCATGAGATTTTCATCCTTGGCGTGGTCACTTTTATTGTCCTTTGATTTTTGCACTTGTTTTTGGCTAGTGCCTCAAAGAGGTTTTCACTATGTGACTTGGACTTTGATTTTTTCCGAGGCTTTACGTTGGAAATTTTTCCCTCACTTTTTCTTAAGTTTTCTGACCACGAAGCTCAACCTCCTCACCAAAGTAGGCGCAGGTATCCAAGTCAATATAGAAGCCCTTTTTGTGGTCTCTAATGGGAATTGTATCCCGAATGCCCATGAACTCTGCGATAGCTTCATCATTCTCAAATAGATCTAGTGACATATGATGTTGTTGGTCCCATTCAACAAGGGAAGGGTAAACAAGGTCAAGGGTTGGTTCCGTGGGGGTTATGGTTAGGACAACGGTATTCATGAATAGGTTCGTGGAGGCAAGATCCTCATATTGGCTACAATGGGAATCTGTATCGTTGTCTAGATAGTCAGAGCTATCCTCACATTTAGAGAAAGTAACATCTTGATCATTGGGGTGTGCCCCATAAGGGAGAATTCCAATGCCGTATCTTTCTATTTTAAAATGTGGGAGAGGTATTGGTTCTTGTTTCCTTACTCATTTCTTCCACATCCTAGGCCCTTGTAGCCCATGGAGTACATCATTTTACTAGATTTCTCGTATTTAGGGGTTTGATAATAGGTTGGTTGAGTATCCTCTGGGACCCAAGTTGTAGGTGGGTCCAACAATTTTTCTTCAGCCAACAAGCCTCCAGGTAAGAATGACCCAATAGTGCATTCATTTCTAGGTCTTCTAAAGTGATAGTTGGGTCGACCTCTAGTCTTGGGTGACAATGAGAGGTCTGAAACCAAGAGGGCTTGTTGCACATTATATTCTCCACAAGTTGTATTCTAGAACCTTCATCTCCCATGAATCAAAAGGAGAGGTTGATGTAGATGCACCATGGGTGCAAGAACTAAGAGAATTTGAATCTATCTGAGATTCCATGGCTTCAGATTGGAGAGGGACAACTATATCGGTGGAGGGACATGCATATGTGCCCTTACGTGTAAAACTATTGAGAGCTCTGCAGTGAGCAAAGGGCTCTGAATCTCCTTGTATTGTAATGGTGTGTCCCTCATGCTTCAATTTAATGCATTGATGGAACATCGATGGCATGGCCTGCATGGCATGAATCCATGGTCAGCCTAGAAGCATATTATACAAAAGTTCCAAGTCCAAGACATGAAACTTTGTTTGATGGCAAGTGGGACCCACCTCCATGGGAAACGTGATTGTTGCCCGCTAACTCCCTTTCCGCGTTGTCGTAAGTGGTGATAGTGATGATATTTGACTCAAGATCTACCTTAGTATGTCCTAGCTGCTTAACCAATTTTAGCGTGCATATGTTCAACCCTGATCCGTTGTCCACAAGCACTCGTTTGATCTTCCTACGGGTAACAACTACCTCAATATACAAAGGAAGATTATGCATTGGATTTTTAGTAGGGATCTCCCTATGATTGAAGGAAATGTGTTCATTTGGTATGATGTTTTCTACTGCGGCTTGAAGATGTGTAGGATCTACCTCTAATGGCACTCCTGACCCCTGAAGAGTTTGGTATAGAATGTCTTTGTGTACATTTGATATCTTAAGAAGATCTAAGATCAAAATCTTAGCAAACATCTTCTCAAGTTTCTCTAAGAGGTTGTATTTACCATTTTGTGGGGTTGATGGAGAAGGTTTCAGAATCACGAGGCGGGCACACTTGTTACCGCGACACAATCCTTTCCCTTGATTCGGATGGTGTTGACATGGTTAGTAGGAGAGTGAATACATCCAATAAGTGAATCATAATGATTGTTGTCTTTTTGGTGTATAAGTAATTCACTACTTTATAACCTTGGGATGACTCTCCCGATCCGGCTTTGATTTTCTAATTTATCATGTTTGGGGAATGGCTCTTTATATATCCCCATCTTTTCATTGGGTGTCTGAGTTTTCTCTGGGTTGTCCACCTCTATCTCCCCATTTTGATGAGGTCTTGGATATAGTGATGAAGTCACAGACATTTTTCTATCTTATGTCCCTTGACACGATGCATTTCACAATATTCATGCTCCTTGTACCATGACGGTTTTGGAGCATTGTCATCAAATGGTTGTGTCATAGGATATGTCACCATGTGAGCACATCTAATTGTTTTAATATAACCGAAAAAGGTTCATTGAGGGGGGTGAACATTCTCCACTTGGGTGGTGGTTGAATGGGTCCTTTGGTCAGTTTAAAAGGTTGACCAGTTTGAACCACTTGTACATGTTTGGAATCAGTGATCCTATCTCCTACCACATGTTTTTGTTTTTGTTAAATACCTTGGCTTCTCCGTGGGTTTAACATTTTGATTATCTCTAGATTGGGACTTGAGAGTTCCTTTGGCAATGAGAGATTTCTCTATTTGAACCCCTTTTTCAATGACCTCCTCAAAAGTGTGAACACAATGCATTTGGAGGTGGAAGGCTATGTCCGGATTTAGGTTGGGCACAAAAATACTTACCAGCTATTTTTCAGGGAAAGCACAAGGGAAGCGGCTAGCTATCCCTCTCCACCATTGTAGGAAGTTGGTGAAAGTCTCATTAGGGTGTTGTTTGGTGCCACATAAATCTACCATGGTGACATCACTCTCTATATTGTATGAGAAGTGACGCACAAACCTTTCTACCAATTTTGGCCAAGTGAAAATTGATCCCGAGGTAAACGTGTAAACCACTCCAAGGCTTGACCTCCTAGACTCTTGGGAAATAGTCATATGAGATAATTATCACTATAGGACACCTCTTGACATGCCATATAGAAATATTTGACATGATCCGTGGATCTCCCTTCCCTTTATATTTGTTGAATTTTGGCATGTCGAATTTCTTAGGAAAAGGTTGAAGGGTCATAGTCTTGTCAAAAGGATAGGGACATAATTCTTCATATTGATACTTTCTAATGCTCCCCATATTACTCTCTTGAAGGCTTGTGAGTGTTGCTTTCATAGAACTATACCTCTTGTGCAAGAAATTGTTCTTTAGTGGGAGAAGTGGGGATATATACTCGATGATACCCCATATCGTCTTCTCCTTGATTTTCTCTATGGAGTTCACTGATCTTGACCTTAGGCCTTGACTTTTGAACATTTTTTCTTGCTTCCTTTTGTACATGAGAGGTTAGCAAAGCTAATTGTCGGCTTAGGTTACTAATTTGTTGTTGAATGGTGGTTTTTTCTTCTAAAGGTTCCTCCTCTTCCTCGTATTGTGGAGGTTCTTCAACATTCTCATGTCCTAACCTATTTTTACGTGGCACTTTGATAAAGGGTATTCTATGTCCCACTACTTTATCATTTCCTACATTGGAGGTAGAAGCATGTCCATGCGTCAAAATATCCTCCATGTTGATAAGGGGTTGCTCTTCTTCGTTAGCATTGTTCAGGTGGGATTGTCTCATTTTCAGTGGGCATTTTGGCCCCTAATTCCACAACCCACACTAGCACCCTATCCTTATTTCTAAAAATAAACTCATCTAATAAAGTAGGGTCAAATTCAAACTCTGTGTGTGGGGATTCTAATTCATCACCACTATGATCGACCATATCTTCTATCTCTTTTTCCTACAAAAAAAAGAGGCCCTAGATCATGTCCAATGAAAGGGTTTGACCCTTTTCTATTTGAGGCTTCCCAAGCTTGCACTTGTTGTTCCTCGTATGTTTGTTTCTTGAGTCCTAATCATGTTTTGGGAGCCATGATTTGTAGTAGTTTCACTAAGGTAAGTTGTAAATGTGCTCAAAATTTGTATTCACACCTAAGTGAAATGCAAGATGAATGCCAAGAATATGAATGAATAACAATGTGAGAATACCAATGTGATAGAGTGATAAATCAACAAAGTGACACAAATGTTTGGTATCTAAGCCTATCAAATGAATGAAGTACTTCCTAAACTGTGTTTCAACAAAGTAGTTTGGTATCGCAAGATAATTAACAAGATGTTCTCACTTATGCCAAGTTCAAAAGAATGAACAAGACGTAAGTAACTACAAGAAGTTAATGTGACCTCCTAACAAGGTATACTAGAAGCGAGCTCAAATTGATTAAGACCTATATCCCAAAAAGTGCCAGTTACAATTTGTGAGTGACACAACAATGTCACCAAGATATGTTAACCAAAATTTGTGAGAAAGTAAGGTATTGATATCAAGATGATATTGATATAACACGCACAAGTGGTAACACATAACACTCTTCAAAATCGAGGTAATAATAGAATCAAACTAAAAGCTTAAAG
Source organism: Taxus wallichiana var. yunnanensis (assembly GCA_018340775.1). Lineage (NCBI taxonomy): Eukaryota > Viridiplantae > Streptophyta > Pinopsida > Cupressales > Taxaceae > Taxus > Taxus wallichiana. Next base: position 606,681,989 of record CM031240.1, read on the forward strand.
TATAACTAGGAATTGTTAAAATGTGTGTAGTGTAACCTTACAATATAGATATTTAGGTCAAGTTTACAAGAAACAAGACGTAAATACCAAAATTGTAGTGATATGATACAAACAAGGTAACCTTTCTAAGGAAGTTCAAGATGATGAACCACGCCTAACTACAATGATGACAATCTTGACATGGGTATCAAGATCACAAAGGCCACCAATGATATGAATATGCCTCTACACACTTTAGATGTTTAACTTACCCAGCCGCAAACATGGATGGGCATAAATGGACAAAAAGTGGTAGAAACAATCGATTGGTAACACAAAGGTAATCACCTTTCTTTTGATCAACAAAGTGTCAAAAGAATGTGAAGGAAGTAGATCAAAATGGGGATGAAAAATGCTAGCTTCACTTCGGCAGAGTTTTGCCTCACCTTAAGGCAAGTAAAAACTAAGTGAAAGTAACGCGTCACATGTTTCGTGATGAAAAGATGGCTCACAACTCAACACTATTTTGAAGTGGTCAAAGTGGGCTCCTAGTCAAAGTATATCTTCCTAGGTGGTTCTCTCATCCTAGGTGTTACAAAGTTATCTTAAGCAAGATCTCGATTTACCCAAAAAGTCACACTGACTAGTTTGGGAGTATCTCGGCTTTACTTTACCCCCTTCAAGAATAAGTAGGCAACTAGTGCATCTACATGTACTATCACTGGGGTCACCATATGGACAACCGGTAATGCTATCTCACAAAGGAATCACTAGTCAAGTAGGTAGTGCAGAGCACTTCCCATTTCATCCACAAGGTTCCCTCTTGCGTGGACTACTTTGGGGTTCCTAGAACCACCCCCATTGTTGTAGCTTAAGGCATTATGCCAAAGGGGTTATGTTCCAGTTGAGTGGATAGGGACATACCCTTTTCTGAAACCTGCAATATAGTGTTTTGAATATGTTGTTCTTTTTATCTTGTTTAATTAGGTGTGGTTTGCTTGAACACCTTTTGGAAACCTGTATGACAATTGTATTAGTAGTTTTTGACTTGTTTTGATTCCTTCTTTCTTTGACAAGCATGGTGTTTTGGTCCTACACGATGAGTTTAGTAGTTTTCCATCAAAAGAGTAAACATCATTTCTGATTCTCAAGATCGTCCAAGGATGCAAGAGAAGAGCATACGTGATGTTTCCAAAATCCAAGAAGATATCAAATGGAAAAACACTTTAATTCAAACACACCAAGTTAACCCATTCCAATTCAAATATTCCTAACAATTTCAAAGCATCAAAAAGACCTAAGAATCATTTTCTGATTCCCAAGATCACCCCAAGGGACGTGAGGGAAGAGCATACGTGATCTTATTCTTATAAGAAAGCATGCAAAGTTTATCTAATCAAGTAAAAGCATGTAAAAACACCCTGTAAAAATGAGTATTTAATTAGATAAAACCTGCAATAAAGTTAGCACCCTAACACATTAATCTCAAGAAAACAAAAAGACACACTTGGGCCCCTATTTTAGCATCTATGTGTGGGTTAGGGCGGATGCACCACTCTATGTTTTTCTGATTTATAGTGTACCTACACCACCCAAGAGAGACGTGTCCACCAAAAAGATGTATGCACCACCTTAGATAAAAACAGGATTAGATTTGTACAAAGTGCTTGCGCTACCAAAAAAGCAGCTACAAAAAAGCGTGTGTGCACCACCAGAAAAGTGTGTGCACCACCAGAAAATCATGTACGCCACTGCTAATTAATTAAAAAATATTAGATTTCAACAGAATGATTATGCCACCAGAAACATGTCTGTGCCACAAGAAAAGTGTGTGCACCGGGGTTAGGGTGTATGTGCTGATCCGCGGGTTTTGCATTGTAGTGAAGGTACAATAAAAAATGATTTTTGTGCTCGAGTTAGAGCACCTACGCTCTAGTTAGGGTACATGCATCGGGGTTAGTGTACTTGTAACAAGGTCAATAGACAGAAATTTAGATTCGAAAATGCACTGCACCACCACCCGAGAGGTGCCTGTGCCACCATAAATGTGCTTGCACTCCTGTTAGTGCGTCTGTGCCACTCTTGCAACCAAAACACGACAAAAAAACACAAAAATCTCACAATACTTCAAATTTTAGCAAGTTAGTTTAAAAATGGAAACAACCCATTAAAATGATGGCTATGAACAAGAACCTACACATATAATATTAGCAAAAATTCCAAGAAAATGGACATTAATTACTACATGTGCATATCAAAAGTTAGCCAAAACAATAGAATTTAAACTAAAATGCCAAGGGACTAGGTCCCACCAGGCGTGCCAAATGTGTGCATAGTTTTGTGCTTAAGCTAAGTTAATGAAAATAAAGACTAACACCTAGTAGTCTTAATTAACAAAGTTAAAGAAAAGTCTAAAGCACCATCAAGATAAGAACTAAACAAGGTTAGACATATAACATTATTTGCATTTAAAACTTCAAAGCATAAATCAAACTAAGCATGAAAATTTGTCAAGAACCTCTACTCTTTTGATTAACAACAAAATTAAATGGACCTATGTAGGCTCCATGGCAATCAAAGTGGTTGTTTTTGATATCCAAGAACCTAGGAATGAGAGCTTATCAAAGTTGGGCTACAAGACCCTTTTGACACCTCCCATATGACCCAAGCACTTTGGCTAGAAAAAGAGGCTTAACTCTTCAAGTGGTGAATTCTCAAGAATAACAAAGGAAAGCTTTTAGTCTATTTTCTATGTGCTTTTCTTTTGTCTTCTCAAGGAATTTAGGTGTAAGTGTAAAGGTAGGAGGAGGGCTCTTTATATAGCCCAATGGATAAAGGAACCACTACATCCCTTTGCATGTGGGATAATAGGGATGTTGAGTTAGTTGTGGATAAGGGGGGTTTAGATAGGGTTGAGTTAACTTTAGGAGGGTTTGTTTGTCCTTTAGTGACTCATGTGGATAAAGGGGCCTATTAATTAATCAAGATGATTTAATTAATAGATGTGCAAGCTTATAAAAGCTTTTAGAGGAATATTAGCATGATTTAGACTATTTAAATCAATTAAATATTGATATATTGGTTAAATGAAAGGGGACTCCCTCTGGGCACTAAAAAGTTTCTACCAAGATGTGGAATGATTTGTTGGAGAGATTTCAAAAAAAAAATGGCTGGATGGAAAGGAGCCATTCTTTTAAATGTAAAGTTTGTACTCAAAAATCTATAGGAGGCCTGGGCATAAAAGACATCAAGAAAATGAATGAGGCTCTTATTGTGAAAATGGGTTGGAGAATGCTAACTGAGAAGCAACCCTGGATAGATTTAATTAAGGCTAAATACCTTAATCAACAAGTTGTTTCTTCTTTTCTTCAAGATGAGCATCTTCCTTATGGTTCCATCTTTTGGAATAACTTAGTGAAGAGCAGAAATTTCATAAAACAAGGAAGTAAGTGGAAAGTGGGAGATGGTTGTGATATAAAATTATGGGAAGATAATTGGTTTAATGGTAGCCTCATGGACAAATTTGGAGTAGTCAAAGACATCATTGAAAGCAAGTATGGCACTAGAATCAAGGATTATATTGTAAGAATGGGCAACAAGAAGAAATGGAAAAAACTCACTGTGGATAGAGACGATCTGACCCAGATTATTTCCTCCCTACAAGATCAGTTGGACCTTATCCCCTTAAGTCAGCTCGAAGTTAAGGATGAGTTGGTCTGGAGCAGTTCTATTGATGGGAACTACTCTGTTAAAACTGGCTATAATACTTTCTTTGACAATAATCAAACTGAGTTTAATTGGAATAGAATTTGGATGAAGGAGCTAACACCTAAAATTAACTTTTTCTTTTGGCTTGCTCTCAGGGGAAGAATTCTTACCACTGACAACCTGATAAGAAAAGGTTTTATAATGCCTAATAGGTGTCATCTGTGTAAAAAAGACTCTAAGGATATCATTCATTTGCTCATCCATTGTGAGTATGCTACCAAAATGTGGAGTTTTTCCCTTTCTAATTTTAAAGCTTCCTGGGTGGTTCCGAGGGATTTGAGTCAGCTCTAGACACAATGGAGCCCACCCTGCAAACATTTTGTCGTGAGAAGGCTCTGGAATTTGGTAATGCCTCATATTATTTGGAGGATATGGAAAGATAGAAATGACATTATCTTTAGAAATAGTAAACAGAATTATAAGCTCAACATTGGGAAAATTTCTAATGCTATTAAAGAGAATATTGCTAAATTTAAACCCCCAAGAACAAGAGTTACCCAGTAAATGAAGAGCATATCTTGTCCCAATGGTAGATTGGAGCTGATAGTATCTGAAATAATTTAGGTAACAATATTGATAGATCTTTGATACACTGGCATCCTCCAGATCTTAACTGGTATAAGTTGAACTTTGATGGGGCCTCTAAGGGTAACCCTGGAATTACGGGGGGAGGAGTGATCAGGGATCATAAAGGTAGTTTGGTGGCTGCTTATGCTGGTAAAATGGGAATACAAACTAATCATTTTGCTGAAGCATTATCTACTTTATGGGGCCTTAGAATTGCTCAGACTCATAATATCCAAAATCTCATTCTGGAAGGAGACTCACTCAATATAATCAATCATCTTAATCAGTGTTCACCCCCAAGTTGGAACATCAAAGACTTCATCTTGGAGTCCATAAGTATTTTCCAAACCTTCAATAATATTCAGATCAAGCATACCTACCGGGAGGGTAACAAGGTGGCAGATGCATTGGCTAACTATGGCATAAATGTTAATCACATTATTTGGGATAATAGTGATCACATTCCCTGAGCAGATTCAAAACAACATACAAGCGGATACTTATGGGCATACAAATTTGGGATAAAATTAATGAGCATTGGGAGGGGGTCTTTATGAATAAGACTTTCACACGTATGGATAAGTTTAAAATAGTGCTTAAATAGATATTGATGGGCATTCAAGGTTATACAAAGTATAATGATGATTTAAAGTGGTTTTATCTTAAGATTAAAGCCGCACATGCGGGAAATATTATGCCTATAACAACTATTAAACAGTTTTTTACGGATTCTCAAGTCCATGGTAAGGTTGATGATGATCTGGAGTGGATTTCAAAGGAGACTGATGCTCACACATGTGGGAACTCATAGGTTCAGAGCAGCAATAATGCAGTCATTCGTGGGAAGTGCCACGACAACAACGGTTATACTATGCATTATTCCCATAGCGTGAGAAAAATAGAGAAAGGTGGGTTGGAAACTATGGGTTCTGTCAAATTTCTCAAAGGGATTTTGAAGCTTACACTATCAATCACTTAAGCCTGGTGAAAATGGGAGGAGCCCCATGCCAGATCGAGCCCAACGCAGACCCGGAGTGGAAAAATAATGAAGAGCTTTGGAATCTTCTCAACCAGGGAGGCATCACTAATTTCATTGAGAAGATACAGGGTCATGACCAAAGCATCTCCATTCAGTTCATGAAGGACTGGAAAGACCACAAAGTTGAATATGGAGGACAGAAAGTTTTGATCAATGAAGAGTTAATCACCGAAGCTACTGGCCTTGGAATGGATGGGTACAAATTTTTCAATAAAAGGATTGACAGCCGACTGAGGAGAGGAAATTTGTGGAGGGAAATGAGAAACTGGTTTTTGTCATGGTGGGTCTACAAGTCAGCTCTATCCCTCTACCTTTTGACGAGGTCACCCGTATGATGGTGAGATACATTTCTCTTGAGGGGAGATTTGTCACAGTGCCCTTAAAGCATCTTGTGTTTCTCAACCACTTCCGTAGAAATTACACGGTATGTTTCCCTCATTATTTACTTAACTCTCTTGAGTGCTCCATCTTGGAGTTCCAAAAACATGCTCGTGCGGTCCCGTTGCATCAAGGGCTCATTTTCTTGTTGCATAAACTGTGTCTCCTCAAGCTTCCTGGCATCCCCAGCCTCCCCATCTCTGTTCCTTCTTTCCCCACCACCCGTGGATACCACTCCCTCTATACCCATCACCATGGCTGCTTCCCCTCTACCTTCCTTCTCGGCTCCCCCTGTCATCCCCCCCACCTCTACCCCCACCCCTTTCACCTCCACCTCGAACAGGCCTAGAACTAGATCATCTAAAAGGCTGAACCTGGAAACCCCTATTTCGGGGAATGTGCCTCAGGACTTGGAGGTTGCCCATAATCTCCTACACATTAGCAGTACGGGTTCTCAGGAGACACATGCTGAGAGCTCCACTAAAAGGTTGGAAGCATTAGAAACTGACATGTTGCTGCTGAAAGAGGAAGTAAAACAATTGTCTAAGCAAAAAGGTAAGAGAATGAAGGAGGAGGAGGCTGATATTGACAACAATCAGATGGAAGATATCTACAAAAAAATTTACTCCCTGGACAACAGACTTGGCAAAACCAAGACTCACCATGATTATAATATGGCTATTTTTAATGCAATTGAGGAGTTTATTGAGCAGCATGTTCGTTGCGTCTCTAATCTCAGCGGCATACCAGCTACTCTTTGGGGAATGGAAAAAGAAAGAAAACAAACCATTCAATAGCTGGATACTACTGACCCTACTCACATGACGACATTGGCTATGTTCACCTCCTGGTAGAATATCAAATCCAAAATTTCCAAAGCCGCCAAGAAGTAATTATGGATCTGCGTTGTTCTTTCTGACTTCGTCGTGGTTTTTGCTATTTTGTTACTATTTTTTTGTTTCTCTTTTGTAGTTTTCGAACTGGTTGGATGTTTTGGGGTAACTGCTCTTTGGTTACACTTTTTTATGTCTTATCTGGATCTTGATCCTTCTTATAATGTTTTTCACTCCTATTCTAGCTCCTAGGCCCCCCTTTTTTGTATACAAGGGTATAGTCCCTTTCAAAAAACTATTTACCAATAATAATAATAATAAAGGGGATGATAATTAATTAATAATAATTAATTAGTCTAAATAGAAGGGGAATTAATTAACGGAAGGTTGTTAATTAGGATATTTGTTGGATAGGTGAATTAATTAATTAGCGTAGTGTAATTAATTAATGATGATAGGAGAGAAGATGATACCTTTTGACAAAATGTCACCAATTTGCTGGAAAGGAGATAATTAGCACAATTTAAATATTTAAATTTCTCGGTGTAATTATGGGTGTCTACTGGGTGGATCTAGTGGATCGGTGGGTCAAGAGGAAACATCGAGGGAACCAAGGCTTAGGATCGGGAGGACAAGGACCCCAACAACCTCCCCAATTTTTTTTTTGAGATGTCTTTGCACTTACAGAGATATCTGCAGAGCATGTGCATAAATATGAGTTTATAGGGTACATAAAGGGGATCACAACCCGAGATCGAAGGCAAGTCAGTTTTTAACAACATTGCAAGGGTACGTGCATAATTGGTATCGAAATATGACCCCCATCAAATGGTGGTAGACTACACCACATTGACGAATGCCTTCTTAACATAGTTCGATATCCCGAGTTTGAGAAAAAGAGCATCAACACTCTGAAGGAGATCCAAAAGGGAATGAAATAGAGTGTGTGAGAGTATGACGTGCATTTTAATACTCTCTTTTCAAATCTCTTCTATGACATTCATCCTTCTTAAAATGTTCAATGGTTTGTCGAGTATTGATAAATCCATTTAGAAGGGATCTACTTCACAAGAATTTTATAGACCCGTGTAAGGCATTGGAAGCTACCGCATATCAAAGTGTTGGGAGGATTGAAACTAGCGTTAGCCCTTTTCTAGAGGCTCAAATTGCTACAATGGCCAAGTAGTTGAAAAAACTATCGTAAACTCGGCGCATGAGGTTTGTAGCGGTCTTTCATGTAAAGGATAGTTTCCCTCGATGTTGGTGTGTTCCATGGTGGTAGATTGTGAAATTTTCCATGGGGATCATGATGCACATAGATGCCCCTTACTCAAAAGTACAATCCCCAAGAATTATTCTTGATACTACAAGATATGCACCTCTACAACCAATGATACCAAGGATTGTAGACTGATTGATAAAATCCATGATGCTATTGATATGGGTGTATGCTAGACTAGCCTCATGCGAGTAGTCCTAAGGATGATGAACATCGTAATGAAGGATGTGCAGATGGAGGGGGTGTGGAAGAGGTTTGCATGGAGGATTTCGTGGTCGCGTAATCGAGGAAGATGGAGCGAGTTCCCGCCACAAAGAACATGTTATAATTGTGGGTCTATAGAACATTTTAAATGTGAGTGTCACGATCTATTACAATTCTCATGGTGTGGAGAGAAACATAAATGCGAAGAGTTTCTAGAACTTTACGAGCATATGAACCGAAACATTGGAAAGACAAGGGTACTGCTATGGTAAGCATCAAGAAGGCTGATTCACAGTGGATGTAACGAGTGACGTGTGAGTTAGGGATAGAACCTATGTTGGTGATGATGTGGGAAGAGGTCATGTGCAATAGGGAGATGCCAAGACCAAGGACACTAGTTTCAAGAGAGGAAGTAGTACATGGAAAGTATCTAGACCTTGCTCATTAGAAAGAAGTATATCAAGAGATTATGGATGTCATTCGAAGTTTAAAAAGGGAGATCCAGTGTCTAAAGGAGCATTCCATGTAGCAGGAGAAAAGAAGGAATGCTAAGGATTTGCAGAGGGAAATGGATGAAGTCAAAGAAGTGTGAAAAATGTTAAGGAAAGAAAATATAATTCCCTTGCTAGGAGAATGGCTGAGAGAGAGGGCACCATGCACCTGGGGTAGAGCACGAAAGGAAAGTTTTACATGTAAACCTTCCCCCTCATAGCCTTGAATATGACTAAGAGATTACTTTGAATGCAGTTGTTGATGGGTGGCTTCTGAGCAATATTCTCATTGACACGAAGTAGAGGTCAATGTTATTACCTTAAATGCCCGACATCAAATGGGAAGGTCCCCATTACACCATCTTTGAATGTGTTGTATATGGTAAAAAAGACTAAGGAAATTCCCATTAGAGTCCTGAAGGATGCATTTATCACCATTCAAGGGACCAAGTTCACTAGATACTTCAAAGTCTTGGCACTCGCTAAGGTAGACAACTTTCTAGCTTTTCTTGGGTGCCCATGGTGTTACAAGAACAATGCTAACCTATGATTTAATAAAGGGTATATCTGTTTTGATAACAAGGAGGAAATGGTGGTCATCCCTTTAAAATATGGGAATTCAACACCCTATACTGATCCCTTAGGAGAATAATTCCTTGATATAATCTATGTGCACTCCATCAAAGATCCTGAGGTAATTCACCCCATGGAGGGAGTCATCTAATTTGAAGATGCTCAGTCCATGAGTGATACCACTATTATGACATGCAAAATTGGGTGAATGGGACTTATGAGTTAATTGGGTGACAACTAAGAGGATCTGTAACAAGGGTGAAAAAGGTGTGCTTAGTTAAGTGCCTGAAGGAAAGAAGTTGTCAAGTTACTCGGGATGGACATATTTGGAAATTTTCTTACGGGAGATGGAAGCTCAGTGGAAAAATGAGGATGAAAGAAGAGGGATGCTTAGTTACAACCTACTCAAAACTATAGCACGTTGGTGGGCTACACATTAAGAGAACCTCTTAGAGTGGCACGAGGTAAGAATCATGTTTTCTATAAGGTTTTCCAAGAGCTACGCACCCATGACTATACAAGACTACCATGGTAAGGAGACCACTTTATTTCATATCCAAGCATGTGAGAAATCTTGGATGGGAAGCATAGAAGCATTGCCACCTTTGTTATGGGTGCATAAGTTGTATTCCACCTTACAAGGTTATGTGTACGATTGGTACTTTCATTCGGAGATGCATCATCAGATAGGTAATTGGCAAGAGTTGGCGGCTGATCTTATTTAAGATTTCAAGTATAGGAGTACCAAACCATCAGCGGATAAGGCGCTGCAAGTGATCAAGCACCTTACAATGGGGGATAGTGCTATGGAAAAAGATAGGCTACTAGAATTGCTAGGTGAACCTTCTTTGGAGATGCGCCTAAGTGAAGAAGAATCAGACGAAGAACATTTTGTGCGTGCATGCATGGAAAAAGAAAAAAGGAAAATTTTTCTATGTCATAGATGGGGAAGAGATGGAGATGTTGGATGTTAGTCAGTAGGAAGGTACACACAAGGTTATAAACAAAACTAATGAGTGAGCATGCACCTATCATGAGCCTTTAACAACAAAGAAGGTTAACATTGGGATGGATGCAGAACCTAAGGAGGCTATCATCGACAACTATTGGTTGGAAAAGGAAGTTTCAAAGATCATTGATCTGTTACATGAATTCCAAGATTTGTTCCCTCATGGGTACCATGAACTCAAAGGCATCCACCATTCCTTGGGGGAAATGAAGATCAAGCTGAACGAAGGTGTGCACCTGATTTGCAAAGGGCCTTATCAAATGAATCCAAATTTACATGTATGGCTTAAGGAAGAGATAGAAAAAATGATAACATCTAGTATCATTGAGGTAGTTAAAGAGTCATAATGGATAAGCCTGATGGTTATCAAGTATTAAGAAGGATGGTAGGATAAGAATTTATGTTGACTACAGGGATTTGAATGTATTGTGTGTCATCGACCCCTTTCTAACCCCCTTTACTAAAGAAATTCTGGAGGGAGTAGCTAGGAGTGAGGAATACTCTTTCACGGATTGGTTCTTAGGGTTCCACCAAGTTAGGATTGTAAAGGAATACCAGAGAAAGAAAATTTTTTCCACTGAATGGGGAATTTTTCCTACACGGTTATGCCTTTTGGATTAAAGAATGTGCCTACTGTGTTCTCACACATTGTGGTACAAGTATTTCAGGACTTCATCCATAAGTTTCTTCAAGTTTACCTGGATGACTAGACTGTGTATGGATTGGTGAAAGACCATTGTGATAACTTAAGGCTGATGTTTGAGAGATGTCGACAGTTGAGGATATCCCTCAACATTAAGAAATGTGTCTTTGCTACTCCATTTAGAACCCTGTTAGGACACATTATATGCAAAGAAGGCTTGCTAGTAGATCCCACTAAAGTTGTAGTTATTATAGGATTAGGGGAGCCTACTAGTCAAAGTGTAGTGTGCGGATTCCTTGGGAATATAGGGTATTACAGGAAGTTCATCAAAGGTTATGCCAAGATCGATGCACCACTAGAAGAGTTATTAAAACACAAGTGTGCCTTTCATTGGGGAGAGGTGCAAAGAAGGAATTCGACACTTTGAAGGATAGGCTTGTCACGGTGCCCATATTACGTTTTCCTTCTTGGGATAAGCCTTTCCATGTGCATGTTGATGCCTCAGGAACAACTATGGGAGAAATACTAGCACAACCTGGTGAGGGAATTTTTGATCATCCCTTGTGCTTTGCAAGTAGGAAATTGACACCAACAGAACAAAATTACACAACTACTAAGTGCAAAGCATTGTCTATGATCTACGCACTGCATAAGTTTAGATAGTATCTGTTGGCAACACCCTTCATATTTTACATAGACCACATGGCATTGAAATACTTAGTCAACAAACCCATTCTACAAGGGCACATATGTCATTGGGTCCTTCTATTTTAGGAGTTTGAATTCACAGTGGTGGTGAAGCTGGGAAAGAGTAATTCGGGGTCTGACTACTTATTAAGGATTGATTCAAGAGAGAATGTGTAAAGCATTGAGGATACCATGCTAGACACACAAATATTTAGGTTACAACGCACACCCTTAGACTTGGAAGATATAGTAGTATTTTTAAAAATAGGTGTGGCACCAGAAGGGATGAAGGCTCTGGAGAGAAAGCAGTTGGCAATATGCGCCACACCCTACATGCTGATTAGTGGAGACCTGTATAAGTTAGGTTGTGATGAGGTTCTACACCGATGCATATTAGAACATAAACACATAGCCAAAATGGAAGAAGTGCATGGTGGGATTGTAGGAGGACACTATACAGGAAATGCTTGCACAAAAGATTTTATTAGTGGGATTTGGTGGGAAACCATCTACAAAGATTGTATTGAGTTTTGCAAGGTCTATGACCATTGCCAGTGCCATGGAAAACCTAGAAAGAGAGATGAAATTCCTTTGTGACCAATAGCAAAGCATTGAACCATTTGAGAAATGGGCATTTGAATTTATAGGACCAATTGTGCCAGTGCGTGAAGGACTGGTTCACGGTATATCATCACTTGCACTAATTACTTGACATGATGGGCAGAGGAAGTGCCTATAAAGGATTACACCGCAGCAACAACTGCTAGATTCTTATGGGAAAACATAATCAGCGGTATGGTTTCCCTTTAAGTTTAACAAGTGATAGGGGTACACACTTTCTCAATGAAATAGTCAGGATTTTGTTAACAGAATTTATGGTGGCCCATCATAAGACTACCCCATGTCATCCTCAAGCAAATGGGACTGCTAAGACATTTAAAAATACTAAGTCACACGTTAACTAATATCTATGAAGTTGGAAGACATGATTAGGATGATAAGGTATCAACCGTTCTATGGGCATACAAGACAACCTATAAAAGGTTGAACAAGACAACACCGTTTTAGTTCATGTTTGGTGTGGAGGCTATTTTACCAATGGAATTTATATTACCTTCGCTATATATAACACGCAGGAGGGTTAGCTGATGAGAAATCACTGGAAGAAAGAATGATAAGTTGATGCAGCTAGACAAAAGGTGATCACTTGCTATGGAGTCAGAAGACATAAAAAGCAAGATAAAAAGCATGGCATGATTGTTATATCAAGAACAAGAAGTTTGAGGTTGGGAAGTTGGTATTGTTATATGATTCCAAGTATTTGTGCCATCATTAGAAGTTGAAAGTCCATTGGTTGGGACCTTACATCACCTCATACATTTTGGATTTATTTGCTTTCCAATTATAAGCTACTGGATGGGACAATCTTACCAGGTCACTTCAATGGGAGTAGGCTGAATCCCTACTATAAATAAGTCTTCTTGGTGTATGTAATAAGGTAGTATTGTTAGTTAGCTTAGAATTTCCCTTTATGCTTTTTCTTTTCTTGTGTTTCCCTTTCTCGTTGCTTGTTCATTTCATTTTGTCTTGTTTTGCACCTTGTGCGCTGGTAACCACATTATTTTTCCAAGGTTGTGTATGCGTAGAGGACCATGCATCTATTTTAGTGTGGGGTGGAGTGATGTGAAGTATAGGCCCATAATAAAATTTTGAACGGTAGTAGAAGTTGCGGTAAATGGCTCGGTTGAAGGATAAAAAGTGCGTAAGGTCAAGAAGTGCATAGAAGAGAAGGTGGATGAGAATGGTTGGTGTCAAAAAGGATTTATGGAAACCATGTACAAAGGATGAAGAGTGCAGGAACAACATGAGGTAGGTGAGGGAAAAATTAGATAAAGGACAAAATAAGTTCCTTCGGTGCTATAGATGCACCCGTGAGAGTCTTTGGTCAGGTTGAATTTTTGCGTGCCAAAAGGTTGTAAAGGGTTTTTGCATAGGATATGACTCATGGGAAAAAGGTTCTTAAAGGTGCATTAGTGGAAAAAGCCACATTTAATGTTAAAGTACGATGGTAGGTGGTATAACATTTAATGCTGGAAAGAAGGAAAAGCTATAAATATGAAGTTGGACACTTCATTATTTTACCTTGTGATTACGAAGTGAAGAAAGCTCTCATGAACTAGGGCATCCAAAAGTGATTTGTGTGAAGAAGAACCAGAGAGATCTAAGAGTGCGTAACTAGGGTAGATCCAAAAACTAGTTTGGAAGGAGTACACGGGCATGGGGAAGTTTGTTGAAGAAGCGTTGTCTTATGGAAGGATTTTCTAGTTAGGGTTTGGTGGCTAGGGCATGGAGTTAGAAGGGTTTCTTTGCAAGATTGAGCTTTGGGATTGGACAGAGTGGTAGAACAAAGCAAGGGGAAGAGGATTTAAGTGTTAGCACTGACCAGAAGAATGGAACCAAGGAAACCAACTGTTTCACCAAATAAAAAAAAGGGAAAGGGAAAAGGAAAGTAGATTACTACTATCGTGAGCACCAACAAAGAATGGTATGTGGAAATACAAGTACCCAGATGGGTTATTGCTAGGAAAAGAATGGAGTCACACCTACGGAAGATGACCGTAAGAAATTATAATCATCGCATGAGAAAAATAGAGAAGGAAATGGATTTGGATTTGGTTCTCCCAACCAATAGTAGGATGCCAGATGGAATGCCCATTTATAATGATGAGGTGAAGGTCAAATTGGAGAAGGCTAGACTATTACAATTGTATGAGTTGCCCTACTTTGGAAAATTTGAGTGCCTTTACCAGTGGCTGATGTCGTGCATACATGAAGATCATTTTTATTTTACGGGGTGTAAGATGCACATCATACCACAACTAATATCCAAGTTCATAGGCCTCAATTGTGAAGGGGATAACATTGACAATGATCCGGGTGACAAGGAAGTAGTCAAGGAGACTATAGCCACGTATGACTACAAAAAGGGTTCAAGATACTTTGACATCTTAGAAATACAGACCAAAGTGATGAGGATGGCTGCGTACTTGGTAACCAAGCTCAATGATCAAGAAAGATGGACACAAGTAAACAAGGCATGGATGAATGTATGCTAGAAGATATCAAAAGGGACCATCTATAACTTGTCCTCTTTCATTGCGAGATGAAATTATAAGTAGCGCATAGAGAGAGAAGATAGTATTCAGTAACATCCTCCTCACCATTGTGTTTTCAAATATTGGAGTTCCCGACGGGCTAGAAAAATTTATTTGGGAATATCCAGAAGAGGATCCCTCACCCACAAAAAGGTTTACAAAATACACTTGTGAAACTATGATGACCGCTCACAAGGTACACCTAGAGAAATGGTATAAATGAATGCGTGATACATTTGGGGCTGAGTGGAGAATCCTAGAGCATTTTCCTACACTCGTGAATGGAGAAGAAAATATTTCAAGTATATCAATGCTTCGCATTGGCAGATTTAGGTTGTAAGATGAGAACATGAGTCCGTGGTGCAAGCTACCCTTCTCCTTCACCACTTTATACTTCCAAGCCAGAGTAAATCAATTCAAGGAGGCCAAGATACTAAGGTTCGACCTTAGTGAATTAAATGCGAGACCACCGAGAGCTATGCTAGAAGCTAGTCTACATAAAGAAGCGTGCATACGTGGAGAGATTCATCTCCCAAGAGATACAAATGATGAAGCTTGTAAAACTTTTAATCACTGGAAGGGTTGAAGCAAGGATATACATTTGCATAACGCTGAAGTTTGAAAAAGGAACTTACTTTGATAATGATGTATCCATCCCTAAAGAACCCATATGAAGGAAGAAGGCTGTACCTAGAAAAGAGGGAAAGTGAAGAGGTATAAAAACACCAAGTGTTTAGACTACACAAGCGGTAATCATCTTTGGAGACAAGTGTTAAGCCTAGTAATTATGCATGGAAAAAGAAGCCCCGGTGAAATCAAAGAATCAAGAAGAAGAAGCATTGAAAAAGAAGATCCCTCACTTAGGAAGAATCACCAAGGAAGAGATCACCTACCAAGGGAAAAGAAAAATAAGGATCTCTGTACTAAAATCCCTAGTAAGGAAGAAGAAAAAGGTAACGGATGAGGCTGATTCAGAGGAAAGAAAAGATTTATATGCCTACATCGGTGATAGGGATGATGATGAAGATGAACCAGAGGAAGAGACCATCCCATCTATGAAATACATGATTCTAAAGAAGAAAGAGATGAGGAATATAACAAAGAAGATGAGGAGAAGGAGGATGAAGAAGAGGCTGAGACCCAAGGCAAGGGAGTAGGTGGGGAAGAAGTTATAAAAGAAAAAAGGACCCCAAGCCTCACAAAGGAATAGGTAGACAAGGTTGTGGAAAAATAAGTAGAAAAAATCATCAAGGACCTGGTAGAACAAGAAGTGGAACGCAACGCGGATGTGGTAATGAAGGAAGATGAGGAGGAGAGCGTAGAGAAATAATATGGCAGCATGGGAGGATATCCCATTTTGGCTGTTAGCTTTCCAAAGGCTACAAACACAGGGAGGAATAGCATGAAAGCATCATAAGTTTAGGGAATGGGCTACATTGATTATCCAAGTAAGGTGTTGCACGCACACTTCCAGAGCACTATTTCAATGGAATAAATCCTAGCTATAGCTTCATTTGATGAGGAAGGTGCATACCCTCAGACAAGGAAAATGTTGTCATGGGAATTTGAGTCCCACATTGATGAGCCAAAATTGAAGTAAGGTGAGGGGAATTGATGCAAGTGCCAAAGACAAAGGGACAAACCCTCGGTGAATTCTCTCGAGGCTATCCGATGAGCATATTTGTAATGTGCTCAATAAAGTCTCAATTGAGGTTGAAGCCAGGATCTTTGGGAGAAATGACAGGGTAAAGTTCCTAGAGGTAGAGCTGGAGGAAAAGGAAGAAGAGATCTTTGAGAAAACCAAGGACTTCAAGAAGGAATAGCTATTCAAAGGTGCTCAATTAAGGCGTGAATTGAAAGATGAAAAGGAAAGAGTATGCAAGGCATACAAGAATATAGAGATGATCACGAATTCCATTATCTTAAAGTGTAACATCCTCATTTTTATATATTAGAACAAGTAATTTTTTTTTTTTTTTTTTTTTGATAAATGCTTCCTGGTTCTAAATACATAATTTAGATCTCACAAATCAAAACAACCATTCTTATAATAGATAACCATATGCAGCTGTAATGACTCGGAGTACCTCCGATCTATTCATTCCATGACTCGGTAATCTACCGATCTATTCATGTGTATTAAGAGTTGGCGTTTTCACTTTAACACAATACTCTTGCGGTTCTCTTCCCTAATTTGGGATTCAGAATGCTCTGTCTAAGGAACCTATCTGAATAATTGTTACCATTATTCATCGGCATCTCATCCCTTAGACTAGGTGACTTAGGACAACGCAATCAGCAGCTTGCGATACTTTGGCCAAAGATTTGAAACATACTGCTTATGTCTCATATTCCTTAACGGCATACTCGTCAATCTGGAATACGTCCTTCACCCCATTCCTATGTTATGTAGAATGTCTTATACTGACTTCTGTCAGTCCCTCCTATCCCAAGTTATTCACTCGGAAATGGATTAGTAAGGTGACAATGTTATATGGATGCTCCCGAGGACTAGGGATACGATGACATACTGGGTCAACCCTAGTTAAACCAGTGTGTCAAGATACCCCGAGTCTCCTAGGCAGCCTTATAACGTGACCACATTCCTAATCGGTCCCAGAGTAACTTGTTTGAGTTTAAGGTGTAAATCTTAATGATCAATGCAAAGGGTGTCGTCATAAGTCACCTGCATTGTTGTATCTTCGAGAAGATCCTAATCTTTTCGGAAGTACAACCCTGCAGTTGACTTGTGCCGCCAACCTTTAAATCCACCTCGAAAAGATCTACTTATTAAAAATTGTTACATACGTTGAGTTAAATTATACCATAAGACGCTCCCTTTAAGGGTAGTCTTTCCCAATCCCTGGGTTCCTCACCATAGAATGACCTTTCTTAATAAAACCCAATACACAAGAGAAGTTATTAAGACTAGAGGTCCCATCAAGGAGTTCATAGAATATACATAATTCTAAATCAACGAAATTGGACAATTACTCCCATCCTTCACATGAGATTGCTAACCAAACCCTTTTTAGGTTTATATCAGTTCTCATAACTGAATTTATATCTTACTTATTAGTATCAAGATATAATGATTAAGAATCCAATTAAACGTTGTCCTGGCTTAATCAAGACTAGGAATTAATAATTTAATTCAGCTTGTTTAGCGTCCTGCTTAGGTTTATTTTTACCCTAGCTTCCAGAAGACAGTGATCTAAATTTCAATTTAGCTTTAGATAGAACATACTAGAACTGCTAAACAATCATAAGTATTGATCACATATTCTTGCAAGCTTACATTGATAATCACAAAAGTCTCCAAATTATACAATAATAACAATGCTCTTAAGATCATTTGAACCGAAGAAGGTCAAACTATCAAGATACGAATACAAACATATAAGTATCAAATATCTATTTCCATTCCTTTCAGAACTAATCAAATACAATTTATGCATTCAGCATACTTGATACAATACTCAACGAGAAAAAGAACATCTTTCCCCATATAGTACATTTAGAGAATCAAGCTGTAATTCATCATAAAACCAAATTAAACAATCTGAACATCCTATCAGATCTGCGTGCTTTTACCACTTACGGCAACCATCTGCAAAAATTGTCAACATGGGTCAGTTCGATGAACTGAGCATGATAAGCACTAACTCTTAAAACAATTGCAATCCACCAACTGTTTTCATTAAACAACCTGTTTAAATGAGATCATTTCACCAAACAAGTAAACATATTTCATCAAAACGTTAGTGACCAAGAAGACAAATGCATCTAAACAACTATCCATCTGAATCCCAAGGACAACAACATCAGACGGACTAATATATTCAACATAATAAATGAATATCATAACCTTTCATGATTCCATCAGCATGTTAGAACAATTCCAAAAGTTAGATAAAAATTATATCAACCTATACTTTACAACAGAAGAGAAATAAAACGAATCATACATATTTCCCTCAGAACAAGCTCATGACTGTACCGTCTCTCCAAGAGCAAAGCATTCACCTTAAACACATGCGAATAAATCAGACGAGACCACCAGAAGCATCACAGTTTGGTTAATATTTAAATTAAACAATATCCTGTAGCTTACTAGCAGTACAACAGCTCTCGCGCCAAGGCAGTGATGAGTATTCTATCCTAAATAGACTCCACATAACCTTCCATATTATTATAGGAACGAGAAAATAGCTAGCGCAATCGCTTGTCAAGGCACAACTGTTAACTCTTTATCTCAGTCAAGCACAAGACAAGAAAACCTCAACAACAAAGACGTAATCACGCACAAACACGACAACAATCCCTCTCAGCAACATACAGCTCATTCTAATCCCTACTAACACTGTAAGGCTTTAGATCCAAGGTCGAAATCAAAATAACTTCTCTTTTATCGCAGTCAACAAGAGACTCATTAACATTAAAGCAAATGATGTTTCCCTATGACTATGCAGAGATATTCATACGAAATCCATGCAACATGCACAGCCTCATTTAACTGGAATTATTTAGAAAGGAAACATAACATACCGTATTCACATCTGAACTCATTCAGAGGTTGAAAAGTATGGTATTCATGACCCACTTCTACAGAGGCCAAGATACATGATATCTATATATAAATTAAGGAATCCAACAGAGCCAAAAATAATAAGTGTTCATAATCAAGCTTATATAGAAGTAGAAACACTGGTTACCTATCAAGGATTTCAACTGAATCCAAACAACAGTATTCACGATAAAGCTTCTACAGAAACCGATGTACAAGATAAATATAAGTTAAGGATTCCAACCGTGCCAACAATGGTAAATATTCACAATCAGGCTTATACAGAAGCTAAATACTGATTTCGTAACAAGGAATCCAACTGAGCCTCTACAACAATATTCGCTCAAGCTTACACAGATAGGAAACGTAAAAAGTACACCAACTGAGTCTGTACCAAAGTTTCATTGCTAAACGAAGGTATTCATTACAAGATAACAGAAGTCGTAATACCAGTTACCCCTCCAGGACTCCGACAGAATCAAACTACCAGTATTCACATACATGGCTTCTACAGTAGTCCTTAATATACGTACCATTCCATGGACTCCACAGAGTCATTTTGTATATAAATAAATATATTGCAAACTATCAACGGGTTGAATCCCATAATCGCAACACAAGGGGGAAAACAACTTCTACAAGGTCGCATTGAAATACTGTAAACACAGCAAGTTATCCACTCACAAATAACTTTAAGTATCATAGCGAAACCCAACAAGATTCAGTAACCACCACCTCTAATAACCATGACAGAACTTACAAAGAAGTCGAATTATACTGAACATTCAAACAAAAATCCAACAGTATCCTTTCCGACAAGTATCAACAACAAGTATCAACTGTAGCCTGAACCCAACAAGGAAACAATTCATGGGCTCTCAAAGAGCAGGTTTAGTATACCTTCTTGCATGCATTTCACAAACTTTATCCGGAATGCAAAACACAACGAGATAGTGCAACAGTTCGAAACACAATACACACCCATCAAGGGTTAAATTGAAAAAATCGAACCAGCAAGAAGATACAGTAATAAAATCACACAAAGCTACCATAAAAACCATCTGAACCCAAAAATCATCTGAACAGAGTTGTTCTAATGAAATCATTTGAAAGAGAGCAAGATTTTTAAAGGTTAGGGCCTAACATGCCTGGTTATTTGCTTAAAAATCCGAAGAAGACCACTGAAAGAGCTCAAGCCTTCTCCTCTTTTTCCAAATTAGATTCACCAACAAAAATTTGTTATTTCCATGACTTATAAATTTTCCTTTCCAGAGAAAAGAGAGAGTTACACTCATATTTGCCATGCAACTCCAAGAATATTGGTGCGAAGAACTAGTGATCAGACAGAGGGAAAACCGGAGCGCATGAAAAACCAAACAAACTACTAGTTTTCCATTTTGCATGCCTTCTCGTGAAACCCGAGCTCGAAGACCGAGCTCATTAATTACATTTACTCCAAATTTCCCACTCAATCTCCATTGCCACCGACCGCCATAGTTGGCGATGGATAAAAAGTTCAAAGACCATTTCTAACTTTGGCGACTTGCCACGTCGGCTCTTGCTAGCCGTTAAAACTTCTACCATCTCATCTGTCCTTCATGCTTATCTACCTATTTAATGCCATAGAAACTGCCACCCATGGCTCGCACCCTTCCATAGGTCCCCTTTCTTCCTTGTTCATTAGTTAGGTTAGTAACATAGGTTAGGATTTAAGATGTGACTTAGTCTAACCTCCATAGCACAAAGTTACTAACTTAGAACATTTAGCTTATAGCTTAGGCCTAGGTTAGATTAACACTAATCTAACCCATAGATCATAGTTTAGTTTTAGGTTACTAACCTTAATAAATCCAGTTTAGGTCTAACATTTCAAATGCTCAGAAAAAGAACCTACAACATACATTCATGAATAGGATTCACTCCTGCACTGCCAATAGGCTAGTGAAATAAATATATCTGAATTATTACCTGGTCCACGATCAAGACCTTCCTGATATTACGATATCGGGAACCAATTCATTTAACATGATCAGCCTGAGTTAGACTCTGGAACAGTTTATTCAACGCATTCAGACCTTGCAACCTGCGAAAGGTCTATAATTTTAGTTCATCCTGAATAAACTTAAAGCATTACTTGGATCAATGCCACTGATCCAAGGCTGGGTCTTATAGATGGATAACTCCATAATTCATTCCGAGATCAGATTAAACTCAGGTGTAAAATGAAAGAATTAAAAGAGTCCAATTATATTCGACTCAGTCAAAGATCTACAATTTCAAAGAAGATACAGTCCATATCAAGCATGACTTCTCAATCAAAGGAACACATCCTTTTTACAAAAGAAATCACATATCAACACTTGTATGCTCAGGAGGAAGTAACAACAATTCAGGGTGTTACATAAAGAATCCAAACTTAACACCGCCCATGCAAAATTATGGGTCATTCTTGTAATGTCTATAGGACTTCACCCGAATACTCACCATGGAGAGGTGATCACTTTCCTAGAATCGGTAGAGGCGTTGGCATGCCAGGAGAAAGAAAATAAGATAAAGGTTGTGGAGATTGTATCTCAAGACAACAAGATCCTCGCCAATGTAAAATTTTCCATGCAAACCGCCGAGGTCACCTATGATAATTACGTGGATAGAGATATATTGACAAGTATCCTAGTTGCCACCCATGAAGCGTAACTTAAGGAGTTCGGGAAAATAACAGGGGAGCACGACAGAGTGAGACAAGATCCTAGCCAAATTGGAAAAGAAATTATAAGCCATTGAGACCTTTTGGGGATCAATCAAGAACTAACTAAAGGAATTATAACCTAAAATCACTCAAAGGATGGATGCACATTCGAGGATTTGGGCAAAAATTGGAGGATATTATGGAGATAATGAGTGCTAAGGGAGAAGAGCTTAGTTTTGAGGAAGTGAGTGCCTTGGTGGGTAACCTTTGTCAAGAAGCATGTGAGGCCTAGTTAAAGGAGGGCACGTGGGTTGAAGGCGCGCAAGGTAAAATAGGTTTTGTACTTAGCCGCATTCAACATTCCAGTAAAGCACGTGAGAAAAGCATGACCCTTATGGATAAGGTGCTAGCCTGGTGACTGTGGATCAAAAAGGGGATATTCTAGGCATGCCATGAAATTTTCCAAAGGACATCATTGCAACGAATGGAGAGCTCAGATTTGGAAAGGCATGCTCCCATGGAGAACCACTTTAACACTTCGCAACCGATCTGAAGCTTCTAGAAGGCATGGCGGTGGGTGTTAAGGTTATATATACAAGATCCTAGTAGAAGAAAAGAAGAGATACATAGTGAATATAACTGAAGAGAGGTGAAGCCCTACAAAGAAAACATGATGAGGGTGTTATGGCTAAGGATTAGGAAGCTCTACGAGCCATAACATATAGAATCACATGAGTTCTCATTTTTCTTTATAAAATGATGAGCATGATATAGCTCTGCATAATATGAGGATCTATTATGACCTCAAGGGATGTAATGTGGGTTATTAACTTTGATAATATGAATACAATGCTTTATTATAAATCATCTATGTTCAGTACTCATACTTTTCGTTTATGTATAAATCATCTCCATGTGTTGCTTGCTATTTCTCTTACCTACATACAATGAGATGAAAATTTTCCTAAGTTCATAAGAATGTGGTCTAGTTATTTTCTATCTTGCATTTGATTGTCTGTTCTAAGATGATGCATTCTCAAAAAATCACATAAAGGGGAGACTCGGTGCCCGCGCGTGGCTTGGGTGAGTGCCTAGTGCCACTAGGTGATAGGCTGATGCACATGGGATTTCCTATTTTGTGAAGGGTACAAAAATGACTATAAGCATGCCATGGAAATTACCTTCAAAGGATATATCAATGAGTTCATCTTGGTTTACCTAGATGACATAACCATCTTCTCAAAGAAAAGCGTGGATCACATGGCGCACTTGGAAAAATTATTTGAGAGATGCATAAAATTTGGGGTGTCTCCTAACCCCGAGAAGTGAAATTTTGTTGTGATGAAGGGAAATTTTTTGGGCCATGTTGTATCTAAGGTTGGTATCATTATTGATCCTAAGTGTGTTTCAACTATCCTCTCCCTCTCCTTGTCGGTGCACAAGAAAGCCTTACAGATCCTTCCTAGGAAAAATCAATTTTTTTGGTGCTTCATTCCTAACTTTGTAGGATTGGTAAGGCCCATCACCCTCATGCTCAAGAAAGACACAACCTTTAGGTGGATAACATAAGGAAAAGAGAGCTTCAACAAGATCAAGTAAGATATTGCTTGCATGCAAACACTTATCAACCTAGATTGCTCCAAGGATTTCATCCACTATAATTGTGCGATTAATGCAAGTGTTGTTGTTGTCTTGACACAAGAAAATGAACAAGGACTGTCAAAGATAGTGGATTTATTTAGAAAACATTCAAGGATTATGAAATTAAATATAGTTACACAGAGAAACAAGTCTATGCCCTTATGCACACAGTTGAGAAGTTAAAAAGTATGCTCACCACAAATCATATTAAGGAGTTATTTTCGCACTCGAGACATGAGAGAATTCATCATGGGGAAAAAATAAGTGAGGAAAGATAAATATGGGTGAGCAAAATAAAGGAGTATGATGTGGCTATACAATCTACAAAGTTGGTTAGAGGCAGCGTACTCTATAAACAACTTACTAATAACTTGCATAATGAATTTGAAACTTCATATTTTTTGGATGAAGATCTCCCACACATGGAGCCTGAATAGAATAGAGATATCAACATACACACCATAATGAAGGACATGATCAGATTCCCTCCTCCTCCTGGTATGAACAAAGAAAAAATGTGACATCTAAGGTTGCAGTCTATTCCATATGCGTTGATTGATAGTGTTCGTTGTCTATTTTTACACCCTTGTAAAAATTGAACAAGTTGTAGAGCTAGGGGATAGGAATGAAGGTTACGAAAGGGTTTGAGCATGCCAGAGAAAAAAAAAAG
This sequence comes from Taxus wallichiana var. yunnanensis, assembly GCA_018340775.1. Classification (NCBI taxonomy): domain Eukaryota; kingdom Viridiplantae; phylum Streptophyta; class Pinopsida; order Cupressales; family Taxaceae; genus Taxus; species Taxus wallichiana. Next base: position 606,706,158 of record CM031240.1, read on the forward strand.
ATGTAGGGAGAAGGAAACAAGTCTCGTGAATGTTTTGAATACCACAAAGTGAAAGACAAAATTTGAAAATCCACGGAGGCCTAATGCCGTGGAATAAAACAAATAAAAAAGTCATGGGGTGAAGAATATATAGTTTGCGAAAGACAACTTTAGGCTGCTCCATATTAGTTCCGTGAAGTAAAGAGGAGAATTTAGTAGAACCACGAAATGGGAGATGAAGTCTGGAGGTATAAAACTATGAGGAATCTGAAATGGAAAAGCTGCATATCAAAGGAAAATAATCAGTTTTCCATGGATTACTAATTGAACATGCATTTCAATCTCATGATTTGATCTTTGCAAATGTGATATTATTTGAAGAAATCTTAATATTATCCATGTAGCAAAATTGGATTTCATAAATTTAGGTGGGCGAAGTAAAGGAAAAACTCCCCAAACACGTAAAGGTCTACTCGGGACATCTTAACCTCTAGTATTAAATGCAATATGGACGTCATTCCTTCCTCAACAGAGGAAAGTGGCGTGGGGAGATAAAATTGGTAGAGATAATAAGATATTTTCAGATAATTAAATGAGGGTGGTCGGCTGGTGGAAGGAGAATTTGAATTTCCCTCTCTCTCTTTATTCTTTTTGTTTCTTATAATTTCCTATATATTGTAAAGTGATGCCGTATTTTAATGTTGGATACTTTGGGAATATGAGGGCATCATTTTATGCTACACAAGTGTTCTAAGAGTTGCATGCCTTGGGTTATGTCTTTGTAAATGTTTTACATCTTCCTCATGTATCATGATGATTTGTACATGATCTCTAAGAGAAAAAATATTTGGTTTTGTGGCTCATTTCAGCCTTAGCTATTATTTTATTGCACTCATCTTTGTCTCATTCATTCATAGGTGTGTTGTATGTGTTATTTAAGAGGTCTAAATTTATTGTGCATAATGAAAGTGGAACTCTAGATTCAATTTTGATCAGTGGCTCTCGATTTGAATCTCTTACTTATTGTTTTCTCCCATTTTCTCTCTTGCTTAAGTATTCATCCCCTCATTTTTGTTCTATCGCCTTCTCTAGTTTAGGTTTATGTTTTATGCATATCCTTCTCACCCTGGTCCCTTAGAAAGTTAGAGTAGAGCTAGAAAGTGGCATTTTAATTCCTACGAGTAGCTTGGCATTAGAAGTAAGTAGAGGAAGTCATAATTCTCTGGAGGTCTATCTCAGTTCAATTCCCAAAACTTGGAGATAGTCCCATGTTGTCTCAAATCTAGAATGGTCTATGATTTGGGAATGGGTACATATTTGAGCTCCAATAGTTATGGAACGCCTAAAGTGGGACTATCAAAATTAATATTTTCAGTTTTTATCAAGTTTTGATGTGTATCTTAGTTAAGTTCAAGCCTTTAGAGGCTATGGAGTAACACATCCGATGACTCTATTCAAATTATCTATTGGTTTTAGCAAACTTGGTGATCTAATTGTCCCCGATTCAGGATATGGATCCAAACATGGTCAAGAACAAGAGAATAAGGCATGCTTGAATATTTGAAGTTATCCCCAGGAAGAGGAAGAAGAGGAAGACACATTCAAAGATCTCTATATCCTCCAAATCGAACACTTTCAACACCTCCACTTGGTCGGTCTTTCTTACTGAGCTTAACAAGAGTTCTCGAGACCAATTAAAATGGCTCATCAATGTTGGGCCCCTAAAATATTAGCTAAGTATAAGAAGGCACGTGGGCACACAAGGCCTATTTGAAGAAGGGCGCATAAGGTGAAAGTGCGTATGACATGGTTTTAAGAGGGTTAAGTAGAGCCAGTGGAACACACATGCAAGGAAGAGAAAATGTCTTGGGACTTATCCATATTTGGCATATTAGGTAGAACATGAGGAAAGCATGACCCAACTACACATGCGGAGTGGATAAGGTGCCACTGATAACTTGGAGCCCATGAAAGGAATATACCTTGCGATAGAAGATTCTAGAAGGTCATCATGGTGAAGAATGGAGAGCTTGAGTATGAAGGAGCATGCTCCCATAAACGACCACTAGGAAACTTGGCAACCGATCTACAACTTTAGAAAGGCATGACGGTGCTTGTTGAGGCTATATATACAAGCATTCGGTAGAAGAAAGAGATATACATAGATACATATAGAATGGAAAAGAGGTGAAGCTATGTAGAAGTACTATGAGATTTCTATGGGTTGGGCTTAGAGGATCTATATGAGTATGATGTATCAAGGGAATGGGTCTAAATATTTTTTTTTGTACTATGAGGGGATTAAGTTTAGTTCTCATGAATGACATTGGTCTGCACTATTATGTGGGTTTGTGATAGCCTCAATGAATGTAATGTGATTACCCAATGTATTCAATATGGATATATATGGTTCTAGTTTTTACTTATATCTGTATGGATTAAAATTTATATATATTTCATATGAGTGGGTGTAAACCCCTATGCATTTCCTTTCTGTTATGATTCAAATCTATGTTTTGTAATGATTTTCTTATATGAATGAATACATTGGTCTAGAATCCCGTTCTGAGCTCTAAGATGAATGTATGGTTCGTTTCCATTCTCTTCACTTAATTTTTTTGTCATAAATAATGTATTCTCAGCCCTCACATAAAGGAGGGTCTCGGTGCCCTTGCGTGCCTCAAGTGAGTGCCCAAGTGCCCATTGGGTGATAGGCCGATGTGAATAGGATTTCCTTGTTCTTTGAAAGGCATAAAAAATGACTAAATCTTGGTTCGTAGCCGGGACCCTCTTTTTGAAGTTGTGAGAAATGACATGCATCTTTGTCCTTGTGATGTGTGATGATAGAGCACTTAACTTTAGAAAGTGTTGAAACATGGTTCAAGAGCACAGAGGATGAGTTTTCTTAAAGATTCAACACTGGAATTGAGTTCAATGTGCGTAGATGGGTAGAAGAGAACCTATACCATGAGATATATGAGACATTATTTTGCTACTTCCTAGTAGAGCTATATGAATGGATGTCAGCATACGCATCCATATCAAGTGGTACTATAGATCATGTGTGTGGACCCAAGATGACTATTAGAGGTTGCAGGATGCAGATCTGACTTGGACGTGTGCTATTGATCACTGGTGGAAGGGAGTGCTAACCAGTTACACTTTAGAATATGCCATTTTGACGTATTCTTGCCCAAAATTTATTGAGTTTGAGTTTCTGAGGGATCTTAGAGGATCATTTTTAGTGTTATTCCTCTAGCTATGAAGATCTTGGTCATTACTTTGAGTTTAGAAGCATTCCCCATGTATGGCAAAGATACTCTGAGAATTGGGAAAGGAAGCTAGGGTGGAGGAAGATGGTAGACATTATGGTTGAAAAGGAAAGGGAGGAGAGATGACTCAAGTATAGTGAATCTCATGAAAGGGAGATGACTAGACAACATGAGGTTGTAAGTGTGATGGATCTATAGAGGAAGACGTTGCGAGAGGGTGTTAAAGTTCACATGGAGGACGTGGAGCCTGAGTAGTCTGTGCTACCCCATCTTGGCAAGTGTAGGAGAGAGGCCCCTTCATCTTCTGATGAGAGTTCATCATATGGAGAAAGAAGAGCCATTGGCACACATCTGAACCCACCTGGTGACCAACCCCTAGTGCTTGGTTTTCCAAATCAAGGGATAAGTATTGATAACCCAGTTGGTATCGGTGGGAGTGATCGATTGACACCTGGAGATATAATTTTTCATTTGGAACATCCATGGCTACACATACCATTCCGGTGTTTGGAGGAATTTTTGGGCAAAGTGCAAGTACACAAGGTTTGGGCAATGCATCTAGGAGTGGCGTGGGATACACTTCTATCGTGGAGAAATATCACAGACCATTGGCATGCAGTTCAGTGGAATGTTGGGGATACTAGGTGTGACCACTTCAGGCCCATTTCTAGCTATTGGTGGATCTAAAGGCACAAGACCTGGTGGATCCAAAGTGGATCTAGTGGAGGAGGAAACACTGGAGGGAACCAAGGATCTAGATTAGGAGGATAGGGGCCTCAGCCACCTCCTCAGGTGTTCTTTGAGATGTCTTTACACTTACCAGATTACCAAGGTATAGAGGATGCTATAGAACATGTGCACAAGTGTGAATTACTATGGCGCGTGAAGGGGATCACTACCCCGAGTGGAAGGAAAGTCAGTTTACAACAATGTTGCAAGGGTGCATGCATAGATGGTATAGGAAGTATGACCCCCATCAGATGGTGGTAGACTACACCACATTGAAGAATTCCTTCCTAGCAGAGTTCCATATACTAGAGTTTGAGCAGAAGAGCATCAACGCTTTAAAGGAGATCCAACAGGGAATGGCAGAGAGTGTGTGGGAGTATGATGCATGGTTTAAAACTCTCCTATCAAAACTATCATATGACATTCACCCTTCACAACATGCTCAATGGTTTGTTAGAGGGTTGATCACTCCATTTAGGAGGGAATTGTCACATAAAACATTCACTGACCGCGTGAGGCTTTAGAGGCTACCTTACATGTTGAAGTAGTTGGGAGTGTTGATACTAGTGTGAGCCCTTTTTTAGAGGCTCAAATTACTACAATGGCCAAGTAGTTGGAGAAGCTATTATCCAATTTCACCTCTCAGAAAAATAGACAAACATGACCTTTCATGCTGTAGAAACAGGGTTGTTTTAGTCATGGAGGATTGCATTTTGGAGTTGGGTGAATAAAGAAATTGCAAGTTCTCCAATTTCAGACTTTTCACCTCCTAGGATGAACTCTGAAATCAATTTTTAGGGGCTTAACTTGCTCAAAACAAGTCCAAATTTCACCAGTTGATAGATCTGGGGATAATCTTCAAAAGGGTATTTTTAGTTTTTGAAATTTTGATTTTTGAAATTTCGAGTTTTTTAAATTTCAAATCTTTGGGATTTCAAGATTTTGGGTTTTAGGATTTGGGATTTTGGGATTTTGGGATTTTGGGTGTTGGTATTTAAGGATTTTGGGTTTTCAAGATTTTGAAATTTTAGGATTTTGGGATTTCAAGTTTCAGGATTTTAGGATTTCGGGTTTCGGGATTTCAAGATTTTGGGTTTTTAGGGATTTCAAAATTTTGAGATTTTAGGATTTTAGGATTTTAGGTTTTGGGATTTCAGGATTTTGGGTTTTAGGATTTTAGAATTTTAGGATTTTGGGTTTCAGGATTTTGGGATTTCGGGTTTCGAGGATTTTGGGATTTTGAGATTTCAGGTTTTGGGATTTTGGAACTCTCAAACCCCAAAACATAAAAATTATGACTCAATGTCTGAAATTATGAATTCTAAAAGTTCAAACTTTTAGAACTCTCAAGCCATTTTGAGTGGTGAACAGTAGCTCAACTTCCAAATTTTTTTTTCAAAAGTCTGAATTTCTAGATTTCAGAGGTTGCATGCATTTCGGACTCCAAAAATGAAGAAATACAATTCACCATTTTTGAGGGTGTCAAGATTCTCACCTACCAAAATTATGAGGTATGGGATTCCTTTCTTTCCTAGCAAGGAACAACACATGGAGGCATGGGTTTTGTAGTAGAACCCATCATTGTTGTAGGTGAATTTAATGCAATTTTGGGGTGGTTGAAGCTATATTTTGGATTTCTTCTATCTCCTTCTCTAATTCTTCCTATATATTATAAGGAGGGGATTTTTTCAAAAGGTTGGACAATTTTTCCTTGCACCCTCCCTTCTTCTTTGATCTACAAGTGAATTTTTGGAGTTCAAAATTCCCATTTCAAAGTATAATGCAATCTTGCCTCTTGGCCATTGTGATGCACTCGTATCAAATCTTGGAGCAATAATATAAGTCTCGTGGATGATTTTAACCCTCTCTTGTGTTTATTGTTGTCTTCGATATCTCATTGCAATCTTGGTTATCTATACATGGTGGTTGTATTACATTTTTTGTGGTTTGTTTTTAATGGCAAAGCAAAAGTTCGAATTCATTTCGTGCATCACCTCTATTAGATTAGGTTTAATTTCCGCATCTCCCTAACCCTGTCTTCTTGGAAAGTTAGAGTAGGTTTTAGAGTAGATCCTTTGTGTGCACCTGAATAAAGGAATAGGAATCGGACTTCATCTAGAGAGCTTTCTTGATTGTAAATTCCACGTTTGGGAAAATCTCCATGTTATGCAATCACACCGAGATTATCAACTCATCGAGTTGCAAACATTCGAAGTGCCTTTGTGATTATGCATCAACAATTTTGGCACGCTCGGTGGGACTAAGAGGTAATTCATCAAGGTTTGAAGGAATTTTCATAAAATTTGGACTGAGAAATTGTAATTTCTCCAATTTTGGACTTTTCACCTCTTAGGCTGAACTCCGAAATCGATTTTCAGGGGCTTAACTTGCTCAAAACAAGTCAAAATTTCACAAGTTGATAGATTTGGGGATAATCTTCAAAAGGACATTTTTAGTTTTTTAAAATTTTGATTTTCAAAATTTTGGAGTTTTTTAAATTTCATGTTTCAGGATTTCGGCATTTTAGGTTTTAGGTTTTCAGAAATTTGGGTTTCGAAATTTCAGAATTTTGGACTTCTCTCCAAATTTTAGGTCTTGGATTTTCGTGACAATCGAAAGACTTGATTTTCAAGTTTGCTAGAATGTCATTCCAAATCAATTTTCAACCTCTAGAATATCAAATACATAGGTCCTTTAAGGTTTTCATTTTTATTCTATCAAGTTTGGTGTGTAACTTGTCAAAATCTAGCCTTTAGAGGCTCATTTCCCAACACATTTGGTGACTCTGAAGGGATAGAATTTAGCGGTGTAGCAGCATAGGTTTCCTAAGTACATGAGAAGAATTTGAACTAGGTTTGATACTCGAGAAGAGGGATTGTTTTTTTACCTACAATTATCACTAGGTAGAGGAAGGAGAGGAAGAATACCACAAAGATCACCATCTCCACCTAATGGAACTTTTCTACGCCTCCACATGGTATACCTTTTCTTCAATCAATGAGAGTTCTCTGACCAATAAGGATGTCGTAACCCAATCCATATGTCAACTTCATGGGCAGTAGCCCACTTTCCCTAAATGCTCAAAATCTAGTTCCAATTGCGGCATTGAAGAACGTCCCATATTTCACTTGAGAGAACCATAAAACTTGGATTGATGAAATCTAGGACATTACAAATGTCTATGCAATTCATGAAATCAATGAGATGGATATTGTGGTCAATTTTTTATCTTCATATTTTAAAGGAAAATATTTGTAATCATTTTGGATCCTAAAACAGGTCTATCGAAATTGGGATCATTTATGCACATTCCTCCATAATCAATTTGGGGAAAAGGGAGATAATTTATCTTTATTGGAACAATTAAAAATAATCAAGAGGGCTCCTAATGAACAAATGAAAGATTTCAATTTCTATTTCCAAAGGATTCTCGATAGTTTTTAGAACAATCTTGAAGGAGCATTCCTCTATTTCTTAAAGGCTATAAATTCAGATATAGCCATGATGATCCAATCAATGGGAGGTATAACCTTACCCGCATCCTATAATATTGCTATTAGAGCTGAAAACTACTTGATTCAAGTCGGTAAGCTAGCACCAAGGCCACCAATGCCTCTCTATCCAGACATGGGAGCTCCTACAACTAGTCAAATGCCAAAATTGAATCCCATTCCAACCCCTAGAAATCAAAGCAATAATGAGGCATCAACTTCTTCTAGTACTTCAAAGGAGTTACAGGAGGTTATGAAACAACTATAGAACCTAGGAAATGAGCTAGTAACTATCAAGAGACAACAAGCTTAGAGTTCTAGACCATATCAGCCTCAGAATCAGTATCAAGCTAGGCCCCCATACCAACAAAATAGACCACCAGCTTAGGCTATAGACCAAAACAAAACCAAGGACAACCTCAAGCTTCTACGCTATTTTGACCATATGATCCAAGCGTAGCTTCAACATCGAGAGCCCTTGTTCTAACACAAAACAACATGGGACAGGAGTATGACTTGTGTTACCCTTGTAATCTACCACACAATCAATCAACGTGTTTCAATGGTGCACTAAAATAGGCCTTGATGGTATAGACCATTGGTGTGTCCCAAGCACCAAGTCAATAAGGAAATCAACATCACGAAACTCAATAAGAGGTACCTTCAACGAAAACTATGTTGGTTAATTTGAAAATAGAAGACTTGTGTGGAATTAGCTAGCCACCTTTTTAAGGCATGGCTTCTAACACATTCAAAGAAGAGGAACATAGAGGAGTGACAACCATCTAATCAAGTTGTTTCTAAGTGTAGTCATTTTCACTCCTTTCATAAAAGAAAGGAACCCCATGTGCACCGGCCTATCACCTTACGAAAGATGAGCACTCACCCGAGGCACACATGGGTTATGAGTCTCTCTTTTATGTGAGTTTAGTGGGATACATCATCTATGATTAGAGTAAGATATTTCAGAAGGGAATTTAGGACATGCAAGAACCATAGGGCTCAGAACGGCCTCTAGATCCTTGCAGTCATTTCAGATCGAGTGCTTAACAAAATCCCCAACATGTATTGTAAAAGAAAGAAACATACAAGCATTCATACTTAGCATGATAGGAAAGATAACTTATAAGAGAGAAATATGCATCGAAGCAATGATATTCATGTATATATTATAATAAGTAACCTTATTACATCCATGGAACCATTATAGAGGGTCGGAGAGAAACAGACCGCAGTCATGCATTACATTGGACTTAATGTAACTAAGCTACCCAAAATAAAATTTACAACCCCTAGGCCTAATGCATTCTCTCCTAAATATAACTATTCACTGATAGATTCCTTGTAACATTTATGTAGAGCTCCGCTCAATCTCTAGGTGTCTATATGGATATATGTATGTATATCTCCATGTGTCTCTCTATCTGTCTCTACAGTGTGCTTGTATTTATAGCTTTCTTAGACTACCAACTCACCCTCCAGCGCCCTTAGATCAAGTGCCAAGTGTCTAAATGTGGTCCTCCATGTGAGCATGCTTCTCCAAGAATGAACTCTCCACTGCATTCCATGATGTTCTTCTAGAAGATTCCATCGTAAGCATGCTCCTTCCAGGCCAATGTGTTGCCAAGATGACATCTTATCCACACGCAACCGGGTCATGGTTTTCAAGTGTTCTACTCTGGACATCCAAAATGACTAAGTCCTGATCCATTCACACATCGCATGTGCTACATGCTTCCTTAATTCCTTCTCTTGCGCACTTTTGCCTTGTGTGTCATTCCATAACTGGGACCTTGTGTGCCTACACACCTTCATACTTGGTCAATATTCTAGGGGTCCAACATCACCCTACACTATGCCTGTTCTCCATCTGTGGATACACTCTACTTAACCAAGATGTAGGCTACCTCAAGGTGTAATATTACATTTTGTAAAAGAATAAAGGAATGAAAGAATAGGGGAAGAATGAAGAATGGGGGCATCAACTCAAGCAAGCTGGGAAAATCCTTTCATAAGTCTGCCTCTAGCTTGTTCCAAATGTTGACCTCGCTCTGTGCCTTCGACGAGAGGTCACCAATCGGATGCTCACCTCATTAAAGCTCGAGGCCAATTTCCAAAGCACCCAAGGTGTCAACAATATTCTCCATCTCCTTGCCTAGGTCTTTGAGCATGTCCATCCTCCTGGTAATATGAGGATATAGTTCTTTCAGTCGGGCCTTGATTGAACTCCTTAATGCTTCAATTACCTCAGATTTTCTTTCCACTTTGGCAAGAACCTTGTCCCTCTCTACCCTGTTTCCTTTGTTCTTCTCCTAGAACTCCTTCAGCTCTACTTCGAGTGTGGTGACCAAAGAGCTTGCTACCTTATCCCTACTGTGGTGTCTCATATGCGGCCTTAGTAGATTGAGCAATGAATTTAAATTTTGTGAGCACTGGCTTTAATTTGCAATGAGTGCTACCACCTTCAACCTATCCTCCTCCTTTAAGTGTGTGGCCACTTCTTTTGTAGACTCCAGGGCCAAAGGTCATCTCTCCATAGTGAGGACACGTGTTATATCTTCTAAACATTCCAGAAGGGATGAGTACTTCTATGTGAGCAGCGTTAAGTCTTGGTTCTTTAAAAGGATGGTGCTCTTGATAGATTCCATCTTCTTGTAAATTTATTGCACCTTTATCTTTTCTTATTTTAACTCACACCTTAGCTATGCGCTGACTAGTTCTTCTTGCTTCAAACTCTTGGCCTTCTCCGCCAGCTCTTCTTCTTTCTTCCCTAGTTTCTCCTCCAATACTCTTATTTTGTCATTGTGCACGAAGAGCCTAGCCTCTATCTCAACTATGACCTTGTTGAGCACGTTACAAACTTGCTCATCTAAGAGTTCCTAGGCATTTACCAAGGGATTGGCTCCCTTAGACTTTGGTACTATGATGATCACTCCTTGGTAGACTTCAAAGTCTGGGCTCGTCAATGTGGGACTCAAACACCCAAGAGAGAATCTTCTTCATTCTGGGGTACGTGCCCTCCTTCTCAAATGACCCCATGGCTAAAATACTTTCTATGGGTACCATGCTCTAGAACCGCATGCCTAGTACCTTTCTTGAGACATTAATATAGCCCATCACTCCTCCCATGCTGTCATGCTCCTTATCAGTGTTTTCCTCTCCTTCCTCTAGCACTATGTTAGTGCTGCACTCTAATGTTTTGTCTACTAGGGCCTCGAGCATCCTCTTTGCTTCTCTCTCCACCACCTCATTGATCTACTCCTTTGTGAAGCTTATAGCTTCCTGATTTTCCGCGCCAACCTCTTCATTCCTTCCCATGTCCTGGGGCACATTCTTCATCCTGGGTGCCCTTGCACCGCACGAATACAAAATTTTTCTACTCATCTTCACTCCCTTCTTTTGAGTCGTACACACTGAACACATGTGGCTCCTAGTCCTTCTCAGGCTCATCTTCCTTGCTGTCATCTTCTTCACTCTCGCCTTCTCTTTTACCCATATACTTCTCCAAGCTGTCGGTCTCCTCGAGTCAACTTCCTCTTCCACCCTCTACTTTTTCCTGAGAGGTGGCTCCTTGATAGGGGATTCAGCCTCTTCCTCTTCCTCAGGTGACTTTTCCTTGGTGAGTGGTTGCCTAGGTGCCTCAACTTCTAGTGTCTTCTCCTTCACCGAGGGATTCTTTCTCCATGTGTAAGCACTGGGCTTGGCACTTGTTGTTAGATCTCTCATTGTCGAGCAGTCTACACACTTGGCACTTCTTCATCTTCTCTTCCCCTCTTCTTGGATGCGGGATTCTTCCTACCCATGGGATCCTCAGGTATGGAGACTTCATTCTCCAAGTACATGCCATTTTCAAACTTTATCCTTATACAAAGGTAAACGCGTGTTGTGGATCCTCCTGTAATGGATAGTGTTATCACCTTGTCATCGTAACTCGTGTGACACGTACCTTTCCATGCATACATGCTTGCCACTGGGTAGTTCAATATTTTCCACATATCTCTATGCTCTTGGTCCAGACTACCTAGTTCCAGTTTTAACTTCTTTGAGTCCTTAAATATATTTACTCCCACTTAGAAGTATTAAGCAATGAACGCAAAGGGAAGTTTGCACCAAGGCCTCCATGATTCCTTTATCAACTGAACCAGCGGGTAGAAATGTTGATATACCGTGAATTCAACTTCCCTTCAATTTCTACTTGGGAGTTGTTCAGGGATTCTCCACTCTACCCCGAATGCATTCCTTAGGAGCATATACCATTTCTCTCATCGTACCTTGTGGGGTGTTGTCATTGTGTCACATGCATACTTCTCGAATCTCTTCATGGGTGAAGGATCCTTAGTGGGGTACTCCCATACAAAATTTTCTAGTGTGTCAGGCACTCTAATCTCCAAAAATACGATGGTCGAGGACATTGCTGAAAATGATTTTATCCCCCTCCTTCGCACAACTGACAATCTCCTCCACAATGTAAGCAGACAAGTTATATATGGTGCCTTCTGTAATTTTTCTGCAAACATGTAACCAAGGCTTATTGACCTAGGTCCATCTCTCTTGGCCATTCAACTTCGTTACTAGATGTGCATCCATTTTCATCACGGGGTCCTTGATGTCTAAAATGTCATAGTACCTCGACCCATTTTCCTATGCATATTCATTTATGGTCTCCTGAATTGCCTCTTTGTCACTCAGGTCATCCTCCAAGTTGTTTCCTTCACATATAAGGCCTGTGAACTGAGAGATAAGTTGGGGAGTAATACGCATATTATACCCTATAAAGTGGAAGTAATCTTCTTGTACCTGCGACATTAGCCATTGATACAGGCACTATGGTTTCCCAAAATAGGGAAACTCATAGAGTTGCAATAACCCTGCCTTCTCCATTTTGACCTTTACATCATCATCATAGATTGGCAAGTCCTCTGGTGTTCATTTACTCGTGGAGTACACTAACTCCAGTGCCATTTCCTTCTCTATCATGTTTGTTCGGTGGTTATAATTACTTACAGGCATATTTCTCGGTGGGATTCCCACTCCTTACCCATCATCACCCCTTCTAGGTATTTCATCTCCGCATACCATTCTTCATTTATGTTCATGTCGGGTTCTTTTTGTTTGGCCTTGGCCTTGGCCTTGCCATTTCCTTTCTTGGGTGCCATGGTCGAGGTATTCTTATCACTCTACTCCCTCCTTGTTACTTTTTCGTACTACTTATTCCAACCTCGATCTCAAATTTGTGATATAAAATATCTTAGACCTATGCCGTAGTTTGTTGAACCCTAAGCTGGGATAAAATTTCCACAAGACAAAGGCCCCACAACTTTTTTCACACCGTGTAACCCTTCCTTCGGTTTGCAAACTCAAACCGGCTGCTACTCACGCCAATCTCATAGATCTTTCTTGATTGATCGAAACTGGAAACACTAATTTATAAAACTTGCTTCTTTCTCTATTTCGCAAAGTGAAAATGAAAGTGCCTCGACCCTTTACTTATAGATTTTTCTTTTTGAACATTAAAATCTACTTCACCTACCACCATACTTTTTCATTTAATGTGGCTTGTTCAAACAAAGCCCATATTCAGTTAGCTTGCTTTCACTCACATGCCCAACTTGCATGAAAACTCCTCCAACCTTCCTCGGTGCACAACCAATCTAACATGACAGAGACTCTTGCATGCGCGTAACCCGTGCTAAAGGCACTTCTATCCCGATTCTTGCTCTCACCTACCTCATGTTGCTTAAATGCACTTTTTCCTCCTTAGTATGTGGGATCTATAAGTAGCTTTATCCTATCACCAACTATTCTTCTTCCATATTTTCTCTTCATATACCTCTTTCAACCGTGCCATTCAATAGGGCTTTTCAACACAACTTCCTTAGCACTCAAATCGTGCGCTCCTTCACATTTATCCACCCCATACTTAAAATGACACACAGTCCTCTACACACCCAAAAATTCTCAAAAATAGCAATAAGGTTCTTGGCACCCAAGGTGCAAAACAAAACAACAATGTGAAAGGGAAACACAAGAAAAGGAAATGCATAAAGGAAACTTCTAAACTAACTAGCAAAACTACCTTATTTACAAACACCAAGAAGACTTATTTATAGTAGGGATTCAACCTACTCCCATTGAAGTGTCTAGGAAACTTCATCCCATCCAGCTTCTTGTAACTAGCATATGCCCGAATCAAGGATGTATGAGATTGTGTAAGGACCCAACCAATGGACTTTCAACTTCCTAGGATGGTGTAGAAACTTAGAATCATATAGTAACACCAACTTCCCAACCTCAAACTTCTTATTTCTAATGTGGTGATCATGCCAAGCCTTCTACTTTGCTTTTTCTGTTGTTTGGCTCCACCTAGTGAGTGATCGTCTTTCATCCAGCTTCATTAACTCATCAATTCTTTCTTCCAAAGACTTGTTCATTGGCTAACCCTCCTATGTGCGCTATTCATAGAGAAGGCAACATAAATTCAACTAGAAAAATAGCTTCCACGCTAAACACCAACTAAAAATGTGTGGCTTTGTTCAGTATTTTATACGTTGTCTTGTATGCCCACACACGCTTGCCGATACTTTGTCATCCCAATCTTGTCTTCTGACATCACAGATTTTGGTTAGGGTATGACTTAGTATTTTGTTGAATACTTCTATGGTTCCATTTTCTTATGGGTGATCGGGTGTAGTATTGTGATGAGATACCATGAACTCTGATAATAGGATCCTCATGGTCTCATTCAATAAATGCATACCCTATCGTTGGTCAAACTCAACGGGCATCCATACCTCATGATAATGTTCTCCCACAAGAACCTTACTGTCTATTGTTGTTGTGTAATCTTTAGTCGAAGCTACCTCTACCCACCTTGTTAGGTAATCCATGCAAGTGATGACATAACGTGACCTAGTCCTATGCGCTATTGGTGTAATAGGTCCTACAAATTCTATTGCCCACTTTTCAAAAGGCTCGCGCTAGGGATAGGGCACAAAGGCATTTCATCTCTCCTTCTTGGTTTGCCAAGGTGCTGACAATGGTCACATGCTTTACAATAGTCTCTACAATCCTTGTACAGGGTTTCCCACCACAAACCTGCCATTAATATCTTACGCGCGGTGGCATCACCTACATAATTCCCACCCGCACTTCCTCCATGTGCCTCCTCCATGATGGCTAGGTGCTCATGCTTTAATACACACCTGCACAAAACTTCATCAGACCCCAAATTGTATAATTCTCCACTGATTAATATGTAGGGCACGACGCGTATGGCCAACTAATTTTTCTCTAAAGTCTTCATTCCTTCTGATGCCACACCTTCCTTTAAAAATATTACAATCTCTTCCAAATCCGAGGGCGTGCACCACAATCTAAATAGTTGCATGTCTAGAATTTCTTCCTCAATACTCTGTGCGTCCTCCCCTGAATCAATTCTTGACAGATGATCAGGCCCACAATTGCTTTTTCCAGGCTTCACTATAATGGTGAATTCAAATTCTTAAAACAACAACACCCACCGACATATGTACCCTTGTAGGACGAGATTATTCACCAAATATTTTAATGCCATGTGGTCAGTGTAAAACACAAAGGGTGTTGCCAAAAGATATTGTCTAAACTTGAAAAGTGCATAGATAATTGACAATGCCTCACGCTCAGTTGTGGTATAATTTTTCTCTGTTGGTGTTAGCTTCCTGCTTGCAAAACATAGAGGATGATCAACAATCCCCTCACCTATCTCGTGCAAGAATTGCTCCAATGGCAGTCCCGAGACATTTTAATAGACATGAAAGGGCTTGTCCCACGAGGAAAACATAATATAGGTGCGGTGATAAGCCTATCTTTTAATGTATTAAACGACCTCTATTGCGCATCTCCCTAATGGAAGGAACTTTTATGTCTGAGAAGCTCCTATAAAGGCATGGCAATCTTGGCATATCCCTTAATAAATTTCATATAATAGCCGGTATGCCCAAGGAATCCACGCACTACACTCTGGCTAGTAGGCTCCCTAAACCCCACAATAACTACAACCTTAGCGGGATCTACCAGCAAGCCCTCCTTACATATGATATGCCCTAATAAAGAGCCAAAGGATGTAGCAAACACACATTTCTTAATGTTGAGGGATATCCTCAACTTCCTACACCTCTCAAACATTAACCTTAAATTGTAACAATGGTCTTTAACTAGACCATACACTGTCTAATCATCCAAATAGACCTAAAGAAACTTATGGATGAAGTCCGGAATTCTTGTACCACTATGTGCAAAAAGACAATAGGTGCATTCTTCAACCCAAATGACATGACCGTATATGCAAAACTTCCCCACTCGGTGGCAAAAGTTGTCTTCTCCTTGTCCTCCTTTGCAATCTGGACTTGGTGGTACCCTAAAAATCCATCCATAAAGGAATAGATTTCGTGCCCAGTGTCTCCATCCAAAATTTATTCGGTGAAGGGGGTTGGAAAGGAATCAATGACACAAACTACGTTTAATTCCCTATAATCCACATAGATCCCAATCCGCCCATCCTTCTCTTGATGTTGATTACCATAAGAATTATCCACTCCGATTCTTCCCCTACCTCAATGACCCCGAAGCTATCAATTTTTCTATCTCCTCCTTAATCTTCATGCACAAATTGGGATTCATCGAGATAGGGTCTTTTCCTAACCGGGTGCACACCGTCCTTCATTTTTATCTTCATCTCCCCAAGGAATGGTGAAAATGTGTGAGCTCATGGTACCGCATGGGAATAAATCCTCAAATTTACATAGCAGATCAATGATCTTAGATACTTTCTTCTCCAACCAGTAATCTCCTATAATAGCTTCCTTAGGTTATTCTCCTAAACTGATGTTATCTTTCTTCATTTTTAAGGGCTCATAGTAGGCATGCATGTGAGTATCTCGCACTTGTCTACCACCTCATGCATCCCTACAAAATGGCTAAAATCTAAGTTTTTGATTCCTCTCCATCAATCACATATACCAAATTTCCTTTTCTTTTCCAAACACGTACACTCAAGTTGTAGCTCATATGTTTCCTCTACTTCTTCTTCAAAGTGCGCCCCAACCTTGGTTCACCTAGTAATTCCAATAGCCTATCTTCCATCCTCGCACCGCCACCCATGGTAAGGTGCTTGATACCTGTAAGGCCTTATCAACCAATGGTTTGGTACTACGATGCTCAAAGGTTTGAATAAGGTTAGCCACGAGCTCTTGCCAATTCCTTGGCTAGCGGCGTGTCTCTCGAATGCATTTACCATGCACATGTGCAACCATGCAAAGTGTAGAATACAACTTTTACACCTAGAGGGATGGTGGAAAAGATTCCACGCCTTCTCTCAAGACCCGTTCACACTCCTGGATATGGAAAGAGGTGGGCTCCTTCCCATGGTAATCCTTGATGATGGTGGGTACATTGATCCTAGAAAATATGACAGAGAGAGAAATTATTACCTCATGCCACTCTAAAAGGATCTCCTAATGTGTAGCCCACCACCACTCTGCTGTGCTGAGCAAGACATAAATTAACATACCATTCGTTCCTTCTCATCCTTCCACCGAGATTCCACCTCCTGTAGAAAGATCTCAGGGAAGGATCCTCCTGAATACTTGGGTAGTTCTTTTCCTCCAAAGCATTGAACCATACATGCCTTTATTACCTTGGTCACCAACCCTCTCAACTACCATCCCATCAATTCATAAGTCCCATGCACCCAATCTTCACATGCTAGGATGGTGGTATCACTCACTAAATAAGCATCGTTAAACTAGATAACCCCATTAGTAGGGTGTATTATCTCAAGGTCTCTAATTGAGCACACATATATCCTATCCAGAACTTCTTCCCCCAACGGTTCAATATATGGTGTTGACTTCCCATCAGCTAGGGGTATAATGACCCATTCCTCCTTGTTCTTGAAGCTAATGTACCCTTTGTTGAACCAAAGGTCCGCATTGTTCTTGTAACACCAAGGGTGCCCAAGTAGTGCTAGGAAATTATCCACCTCGGTGAGTGCTAAGGCTTCAAGTCCCGAATAAACTTGGCTCCCTGGATAGTAATAGCTACATCCTTTAAGATACTGATGGGCATTGCCTTAGTATTGTTTTCCATATATAGCACATTCAAAGATGGCTGTAATGTGGGTCTTCCCATATGATTCCAAGAATCCAAAGTAAGAACATTAGCCTCCATGCCTGTGTCAATAAGGATATTACTAAGGAGCCATCCATCTACAAATACATTCAACATAATCTATGTGTCATAATCAAGGCTATGAGGGGAAGGTTTGTGTGCAATACACTGTCTTTTTGCTCTCCTCCGGTGCGTGTTACCTTCTCTCTCAACCATGATTCGAGCAAGGGAATGATATTCTCCTACCTTAGCATTTTACACACCTCCTTGACCATTTCAGTCATCCTTTTGTACCTTGACTCTCCTTCCTTGTTCCTCCCTCCTAGGTTTCTCCTTTAGACATTGGATTTCCCCTTGTAAGCTTTGAATAACATCCATGGTGTCATGATATATCTCCTTCTGATGTGTGGGGTATAGATATTTTCCATGAACAACCTCCTCCCTTGAAACTAGGTTCTTTTGTCTTGGTACCTCTCTTGTGCATGCAGCTTCACGCCCTTGTTATTACCAAGATAGGCTCCAAACCTAGATATCGTGTTACCCGAGGCACAAAATGTATGTATTCCTTCTTGATACTGACCATTGCAGTGCCCTTGTCCTTTCGGTGTTGTTGATTCATATGCTCAAAAAATTTCAGGCACTTCTCATACTTATGCTTCTTTCCACACCACGAGCACTGCAACAGGTCCATGAATTCCCATTTGTAATGTTCTATAGATCCATAGTTGAAACATGTTCCACGTGGGAACTCAATCCTTCCTTCTCTATGGTTAGCATGACCATGGAATCCTCCTCGAAAACCTCTTCCACACGCGCCTCCATCTACATGTTCCTCATAATGGTGATCATCACCCTTGGAACTACTGGCAATGCTAGTTTGGCGTACCCCATGATCAATGGCCTCATGGATTTGATCAATGAGCCTATAGTCCTTAGTATCATGGGTTGTAGAAGTGAAAATCTTGCAATAACAAGATACATTTTTCCTGATTACGCATTGTAGCAAGGGACATCTACTTGCATCATGGTCCCCATGACAAATTTTACACTCTACCACCATAGCACGTACTGTCCTCCGAGGGAAATTATCCTTAACGTGCCCCTCTATTTAACAATATGTTCACCACAAACCATTGCAAGTGTTATGGGCTGAGTTCACGAGATAATTTTTCCAACTACTTGGCTATAGAAGCAATTTGAGCCTCCAAGAATGGGCTAACTCCAATATCAACACTACCAACAACCTCGGTGCGTAGGGAAGCTTCCAATGCCTCACGAGGGTCTGTAAAAGTTTTATGAGATAAGCCCCTTCTAAAAGAGGTGATCAATCCTCCAATAAACCACCGAGCATCTTTGTGAAGGGTGAATATCATATGATAATTTAGACAAGAGATTTTTAAAGCGCACATCATACTCCCACACACTCTCTATCATTCCTTACTAAATCTCCTTAAAAGCACTGATGGTCTTCTACTCAAACTTAGGAATTTAGAACTCTACCAAGAATGCATTCTTTAAGGTAGTATAATCCACTACTATCTGATGAGGGTCATACTTCCTATACTAGCTATGCGTGCGCCCTTGCAACGTGGTTGCAAACTGACTAGCCTTCTTTTTTGGGGTTGTGATACCCTTCACATGCCATAGCAGTTCAAACTTGTGAACATGTTCCACAGCATCCTCAATACCTCTATAATCAAGAAAATGTAGAGACATTTCAAAGAAAACTTGTGGGGGTGGTTGGGGTCCAAATCCTCCTCCGCTAGATCCTTGGTTTCCACCTGTGTTTCCTCCACCACCTGATCCACCAGATCCTAAACCACCAGATCCACTAGGCCCACTAGGTCCTAAACCACCAGATCCACTAGACCCACTAGCTCCTACTCCTCCTAAACCACCAGATCCACCAGGCCCACTAGGTCTTGAAGTGGTCATGCCAAGGGTTCCCACAGTTCCACTGAGCTACACACCTATGGTCCGCAACAATGCCCCACCGCTAATAGTATACTTCATGCCACTTTCGGACATGATACCAAATGCTTATGTGCCTATACCTTGCCCAAAATTCCTAACACTAGGCTGGTGTTTGCAGCCATAGAAGTACCAAATGAGAAATTATACCTCCTGGGTGTAGAACGATCACCTCCAATGTAATCAAATGGATTAGAAATATTATCCCCCTGATATGGAAAACCAAGCACCAAGGTTTGGTCACTAGGTGGGCTTAGATGTGCACTAACAGTTCTTCTTTCTCCGTGTGATGAACTCTCATCAGAAGCTGAAGGGGTTTCTCTCACGTGCTTACCAAGATGGGGTCGCACAGACTGCTCAGGCTCCACGTCCTCAACATGAAGCTCAAATCCTTCTTGCAACATCTGCCACCATACATCCATCACACCTATAAATTTTCATCATATAGAAATCTCCCTTTCACGTGCTTCACCATAATTGATTCATCTCTCCTCCCTTTCTTTCTCTACCGCAACATCCGCCATCTTCTTCCACCCTAGCTTCCTCACACAGTGCTCAGAATGGTTTAGCTAGCCACTTTGGGAAAGCCTCTAAACTCATGGCAATCATTAAGATCTTTAGAGCTAGATGGACAACACATAGAAATGATCCTCTAGGATCCCTCAGAAACTCAAACTCGGCCACCTCGGACAAGAATATGTGGAAATGGCATACTCCAGAGTGTAGCTAGCTAATAATCATTTCCACCAATGATCCACAAAGATGGGTCCACATCAGATTTGCATCTTGTAGCCTTTGGTACTCTTCTTGGGTCCATAGATGTGATCTATAACACCAACTTGATCTAGATGCGTAGGTTGAGAGCCATTCATACAGTTCCACAAGGAAACAAAAAAAAAAGTTTCATACAGATCATGGTAGATATTTTTGTCTACCCATCTATGTGCATTAAACTCAGGTCCATTGCTAAATCTCTGAGCAAATTCATCCTCCATGCTCTTGAACCATGATTCAACATTCTCCAACGTTAACCATTTTGTCATTACTCATTACACAGATCATGATGTATGCTAAAATCCCACTACAAATTCGAAAAGAGGTCCCAACAACAGAACCAAGATGTATTCATTTTTACTCCTATCACAAAAGAAAGGAACCCCATGTGCATGACCTATCACCCAATAAAATCTGAGCACTCACCCGAGGCACACAGCAGTCTCGAGTCTCTCTTTTATGTGAGTTTAGTGGGATACATCATCTATGATTAGTGTAAGAGATTTTAGAAGGGAAGTTAAGACATGCAAGAACCATAGGGCTCAGAACGGCCTCTAGATCCTTGCAGTCATTTTAGATTGAGTGCTTAACAGAATCCACAACATGTATTGTGACAGAAAGAAACATACAAGAATTTATACTTAGCATGACACGAAAGAGAACTCATAAGAGAGAAATATGCATCAAAACCATTGATATTCATGTATATATTATAATAGGTAGCCTTATTACATCCATGGAACCATTACAGAGGGTCATAGAGAAGTAGACCACGGTCATGCATTACACTGGACTTAATGTAACTAAGCTACCCAAAATAAAATTTACAACCCCTAGGCCTAGTGCATTCTCTCCCGAATACAACTATTAATTGATAGAGTCCTCACATCATTTTTGTAGAGCTCCGCTCACTCTCAGGTGTCTATATGGATATATGTTTTTATATCTCCACATGTCTCTCTATCTATCTCTACAGGAACTTTTATTTATAGCTTTCATGGACTCATGCTAACTCGACCTCTAGAACCCTTAGATTTGATTCCAAGTGTCCAAATGTGGTCCTCCATGCGAGCATGCTTCTCAAGGATGAGATATCCACTTCATTCCATGACGTTCTTATAGAATATTCTATCACAAGCATGCTCTATTTTAGGCTAACTCGACACTAGGTGCATCTTAGCCACACGCAATCGGGTCATTTATTTCACGTGTT
Source organism: Taxus wallichiana var. yunnanensis (assembly GCA_018340775.1). Taxonomy (NCBI): domain Eukaryota; kingdom Viridiplantae; phylum Streptophyta; class Pinopsida; order Cupressales; family Taxaceae; genus Taxus; species Taxus wallichiana. The sequence continues at coordinate 606,727,733 of CM031240.1, forward strand.
CTTTCTAGACATCCAAAATGACTAATTCCTAATCCTTTCATGTGTCACGCATGCTACGTGCTTCCTTAATTCCTTCTCTTGTGTGCTTTTGCCTTTTGTGTCATTCCATAACTCGGGACCTTGCGCACCTATGTGCCTTCATACTTGCTCAATATTCTAGGGGTCAAACACTATACACAACAAGAATTTAGTAGACCAAATACAACCCCAAATGTGTAAAATAATCCTAAGGAACCCGTTGCATCATCACATGTGCCTATTCAAGTAGTAGAAAAGTTCACACCAAGTAAGGGGAAACAAAAGGATAATTCATCCCCTTTTAACATTATCGATCAGATGAAGAAAACACATGTGAAAATTTCCATGTGGGAGTCACTAGTGATCCCAGGACAATGAGATTTGTTGCAAGCTACAATGGCTAATTGGTCTACTTGAATAGATCAAACCAAGGTTAGGAGAAAGTTCTCACTAATGTAGTGCAACATGGTGGTAGTCAACCAAGTAAAAATTTGAATCCCCATCATTCTATGTGTCATTGATTGTCGGGAACCACTTGGTACATAACTACATGATCGATTTGGGGCAAGTAGCTCAATGATGCCAAAGAAAATAACAGATCAATTGGGTCTAAAGTATGAGCCAAAGTGCTAAAAGGAGTAGTGAAATTGGATGGAATGATAATAGGAATGGTTGGGGTCATCAAGGGGTTAAGCCTTACATTACATAAATGTCCAAATGTAACTTGATTTTGCAAGATGTGTCGTAATTGACCTCCCACCACTCTTTGCATTGTGTTTTTCAAGAGACTTTGCTGCCAAAATTGGTGGATATCTATCAACAAATTGGTCACACATGCTATTCAGAACAAGGTATGGAGCCAAGGAATCCATCATATATGAGTTAATTTCCAATTTCCACATTGAGCCCCATATGCCAAGTCCTATCAATGTAAATTTCTCAGCCTTTGATTAGGAGGAGTGTTTAATTGATCTAGAAATAGGTACTAAGGTTGAGGGTATTCCATATTTTACTCTGGATGAATTGGAAAACAAAAGACATTCATTCAACCCATACAAGGAAATGGAAGAATCTGAATTGGGTGTATATTGTGTACACAAAGAAAATGCACTCATTCATAACATCACCAAGCTAGAAAATAAGGATGACAATGAAGTTTGGCAACTATTTTTGATGGTTCAAGAAGTAAACAAGGTGCTGGAGGAGGTGCAATGTTAGTTTCACCATAAAACATCGAGTATTATTCACCATTTCGTTTCTAGTTTTCCTGTTCAAATAACACAACAAAATACGAGGCTTTAATTTATGGGGTTCATTTGGCCAAGGAAAAAAGGCATAAATAATTTTTAAGTATTTGGTGATAGAGAGCTAATCGTCAATCAAGTCAGGGGAAACATGTTGCAAATAGGGTATGGGACCTAATTGAAGACTTTGAAGCTTTCAACATTGTGTCCATACCTAGGAAGAAGAATGAAGCTGCAGATAGGCTTGCAGTAGTTGGAGAAACATTTGATGTGGTTGACAATATCAAAAGAGACAAAACACAACCACATATCCATGTGATTGTAAGGCCAACAGTTCCAGATAATAACACAAGCTGGTAGGTGTTTGAGAATGATAAAAAAATCATCAATTTCTTGCAAGAAGAGGCTGAATTATCATCTAGGAATCAAGACAAATTAGAGCAGCAGTATGGGGACTAAGTAGAGAAGTTGCAGAATAACAAGCTTTCAAATGGATTGGTAACATAGGAGTTTATCTTCAATCCTAATGACCATTTTCTTAAAGAGAAATCTAACATATGAGTCAAAGGAGAGGATTTAGAACCTATTTTTATCGGGGAAGGAAAGACACTCCAAATTGGCAAGGTGGCCACTGAGAAAGAGAGATATGAGTTCACACAACTTTTCCAAGAGTTTCCAAACATCTTCGCTTGGAGTTATGAGGACATGTGAGGATTCAATCAAGTGGAACATCATACCATAGAAGTGGATCTATATGCTAAGCCCATTAGATAGAAGAAAAGACTAGTCAACCCTCACATTGAGCTTCTTATGAAGAAATAACTAAACAATCTAATAGAGGTAAGAATTATATTTCTAATCAAACATCCAAGTGGGTTGCAAAGTTGGTACCGGTCGGGAAGAAGAATGGAAAAATCAGGTTATGCGTGGAATTTCGAGACTTGAACATGGCATATCTCAAAGACCATTATCCACTCCCTTTAATGGAACAAATATTGCAAGTGGTATCTAGCTCAGAAATATTATCCCTCCTCGATGGCTACTCAGGGTATAATCAAATAATGGTAAAAGAAGATGATCAATTCAAGACATCTTTCACCACTAAGTGGGGCACCTACACCTAGAAGAAAATGCCTTTTAAATTGTCAAATACCTTAGTCACTTTCCAAAAGGTGATGGATATTGAATTTAAGGGGTTGATAAGTAAAATAGTATTGATATATCTTGATGATATCATTGTGTTCTCCAAAAACATAGCAGATCACCTCTTTCATTTGAGACAGGTATTTCAAATATGTAGGAGATTTGGGGTATCATTGAATCCCAAAAATGAATATTCCTAGCTGATGAAGGAAAGCTCCTAGGCAATATTATGTCAAAGAAGGTATTAATGATTTACCTAGAAAGATATAAAGTAATTCGAGCTTTTCCCTTACCAAGTTATAAGAAATCTCTACAAAGCTTTCTAAGAAGAATCAATTTTGTCAAAGGTTTGTAGCGAAATTTTCCGCTCTTGTCAAACCAATAACACTAATGTTGAAGAAGAGCATGGCATTTAAGTGGACGAGTTGAGGGTAAAGAAATTTTCAATGCAATAAAAGAGGCTATATCTCAAGCTCTAACTCTTGTCAATCTAGACTTATCCAAGGACTTCATGCTCTATGCCTTTAGTGGTGGGGACACAATTTCTGCAATCCTAGTGCAACAAAACAAAGAGGGGTCTGAACAACCAATTTCCTTCTTCAGTAAAAGTTTGGAGGACTATGAAGTGAGATACTCCTTCATTGAAAAGCATGTCCTTGCAGTGATCAGGAGTTTGAAGAATTTCAAGCACCTAGTTTTAAATAACAAGATCCAATTGATAGTCTCTTATATAGGAGTAAAGGATTTCCTTTTGAACAAAGATGTGAACAAGAAACATGCAGGATGGATCACTTGTGTCATAGAATATGACATTGAAACTAAGGTCACTAAGGTGGTCTATGGAAAGGGGCTATGTGAAAAACTAGCCTCAAGTCAAAAAGTTGATGCAAGCAATGGAAAATAGACTATCCTCGTACTATAGGATTGTCAAGGGCATGTGAATGATTATGTTCCTATCCCTTATTAGACTCAAAATATGATACAATTCCTACATATAGGCTTATGCCCTCCAGAAATGAGAAAAGCAAAGAGGAGATACTTCGATTACAAGCCATCCCATATGTGCTTGTTGATGGCATTTTGTTCAAAAGGGACATCAATAGTGGTCTATTGAGGTGTATTAGAACAAATCAAATTGAGAGATTGCTACAGGAGTTTCACAATAGCGAAGTTGGAGGTCATTTTTATCCACGGGTGAAAGTTATCAACATAATGAAGGCAGGTTACTATTGGCCCACAGTGTTCAGTGACTGCTATACATGGATAAAAAGGTGAAAAAATGTGCATTCTTCATAAGAAAAGAAAGGTTAGTAGCACTTCCATTGCACCCAATTTTGGTTGACCAGCCATTCATGCAATGGGGATTGGACTTCATTGGAGTCATCAATCCAAATTCAAGTCAAGGTCACAAGTGGATACTCACAGCAACAAAATATTTAACCAAGTGGTGAGGCAATAGGGCTCAAGGAAGTAAATGACTCTAGTATACTAGAATTCTATGAAGGGATAGTGACTAGGTTTGAAGTACCAAGCACTATTATATCAGAGAATGCATTGGCATTCCTAGGTTCTAAGATCATAGAATGGGCTGTTAAAAATGGAATCTACTTGAGCACCTCTTCAAATTATTACCCACAGGGTAATGGGTAGGCAAAGTCCACAAATAAGAATTTACTAAGAATCATCGTAAGGACTCTAGATGAAAACCAAAGGACATGGCTTACTAAGCTCAAATCAGCATTATGGGTTGGCGGAGTTCACACCAAAGAGGTCTACAAGTAATTTCCCTTACAAGCTATTCTATGGGAAGGAAGCAATGCTACATATATCATTGGAGCTACCCACACTGGAGCTCATGAAACAACTGGAGCTATCCGAGTTTGATGTAATGGAGGATAGGTATGCGTAAGCTCGATGGAATTAGAAGAAAATAGAGAACATGCGGTTAAAATGATGGACAAGGATCAAGTCAGTCAAAAGATGGTTTGATAAGAAAGCAAGAGCAAGGACCTTTCAAGAAGGGGACCTAGTTCGAAGTGGGATGCGAGATCGGGAAAAACTAGGACAACATTCCAAGTTTGACACCATTTGAAGTGACCCCTACATGGTCACAAGATGTAAAAGTAGCAATGCCTTCCAATTTTCTACATTGGATGGAGAGGAGCTTCTAATTCCGGTTAATGGGATCTATCTTAAACATTGCTACTAAAACAAAAGGTTTCACCCTTGTAAATATTAGCCTAGGATTTTAATTCCTCTAAGTGCGTATGCACATTTGTCTTGTTGTAGCTTAGGTTTCAATTTTCCTAAGTGCTTTGGCATAGGTTTTGTTGCTCCTAGGTTGTATCACTATGCTAGTTCAGTGTGCCTCTAGGTGAATGTTGTAACAATCCATTCCAGAAGCAGGTGAATGCTCTAGGTCAACACAATTTTCTACTCTCAGAAATATCATCTTCAAGATTTTCTTATGAAAATTAAGAGTACATGTAGCAGGTAGGTTCGGGATCACTAAGTGCAAGCTTGGTCGGGTTCAAGTTTCCAGAAAAAGATCAATATTAGGCTATCATTCATGACTTCGTGCCTAATGGATACTTCAAGGCAACTGATCTTTCACCTAGTAGGTAGGTGATCCCACGAGTCACCAAATTTTTATCCAATTTTTATCCAATTTTTAGACAAACATGACCTTGTATCTTTGTAAAAATGGGGTTGTTTCAGTCATGGAGGATTGCATTTTGGAGTTGGGTGAATAAAGAAATTGCAAGTTCTCCAATTTCGGACTTTTCACCTCCTAGGATGAACTCGAAATCAATTTTTAGGGGCTTAACTTGCTAAAAACAAGTCCAAATTTCACAAGTTGATAGATCTGGGGATAATCTTCAAAAGGGTATTTTTAGTTTTTGAAATTTTGATTTTCAAAATTTTAGAGTTTTTAGATTTCAGAATTTTGGGATTTAGGTTTTGGGATTTGAAATTTGGGATTTTGAGATTTTGGTTTCGGGATTTAGGGATTTTAGGTTTTGAGATTTGAGAATTTTGGTATTTGGGTTTCACAATTTGAATTTCAGATTTCAAGATTTTGGGTTTCGGGAATTCGGGTTTTGGGATTTCATAATTTCAAGATTTGGAGTTTTGAGATTTTGGGATTTCGGGTTTCAAGATTTCAAAATTTTGGGATTTTAGTTTTCAGGATTTAAGGATTTCAGGTTTTGGGATTTTAGGATTTCGGGATTTAAGGATTTTGGGTTTGGAAATCTCAAGCCCCAAAACATAAAAATCACGACTCAATTTCTGAAGTTAAGAATTCTAAAAGTCTAAAATTTTGGACTTTCGGAGTTTCAGACTTTCAGAACTCTCAAGTCATTTGAGTGGTGAACAAAGTAGCTTGACCACGAAACCAAAATTTACGAAAGTTTGAATTTTAGGATTTCGGAGGTTGCATGCATTTCGGACTCGAAAATGAAGAAATACAGTCCACCATTTTTTAGGGTGTCAGGATTCTCACCTACCAAAATTATGAGGTATGGGCTTCCTTTCTTTCCCAATAAGGAACAACACATGGAGGCATGGGTTTTATAGTAGAACCCATCATTGTTGCAGGTGAATTCAATGCAATTTTGGGGTGGTTGAAGCTAGATTTCAGATTTCTTCTATCTCCTTCTCTAATTCTTCCTATATATTGTAAGGAGGGGATTTTTTCAAAAGGTTGGACAATTTTTCCTTGCACCCTCCCTTCTTCTCTAATCTACAAGTGAATTTGTGGAGTTCAAACCTCTCATTTCAAACTCTAATGCAATCTTGCCTCTTGGCCATTGTGATGCACTGTATCAAATCTTTGGAGCAATAATATAAGTCTATGGATGATTTCAACCCTCTCTTGTGTTCATTGTTTTCTTTTGATCTCTCATTGCAATCTTGGTTATATGTGCATGGTGGTTGTATTACATTTTTATGGTTTGTGTTTAATGGAAAATAAAATGTTCAACATTCCTTTGGTGCATCACCTCTGTTAGATTAGGTTTAATTTCTTGCATCTCCCTAACCCTGTCTCCTTGGAAAGTTAGAGTAGGTTTTAGATTAGATCCTCTACAAATTGTATGTGTGCATCTGAACAGAGGAATAGGAATCAACCTTCATCTGGAGAGCTTTCCCAATCACAAAGTCCCACACTTTAGGAAAAGCTCCATGTTATGTAATCACACTAAGAGTCTCAACCCATTGAATTACAGACATTCAGGGGTGATGTGATTATGCATCAATAGTTTTGGCATGCTGTTGGGACCAAGAGGTCATTCATCAAGCTTTGAAGAAAATTTCATCAAATTCAGACTTAGAAATTGCAAGTTCTCTAATTTCAGACTTTTCACCTCTCAGGAAGAACTCCAAAATCAATTTTTAGGGGCTTAACTTACTCAAAAAAGTGTAAATCTCACCGTTAATAGATCCAGGGCTAGTATTCAAAAGGGTATTTTCAGTTGTTTGAAATTTTCATTAATGAAATTTTGGAGTTTTTGAATTTCGGGTTTCGGGATTTTGGAATTTCAGGTTTTGGGTTTTTGGAACTTTGGGGAGATGGGATTTTAGAATTTTAGAATTCTCCAAATTTCAGTTTTGGTTTTTCAGACATTCGGAAGTCTTGCATTTTTGGGTTTTCGGGACTCATTTCAAATCAATTTTCAACCTCCAGAATATCAAATACATAGGTCCTTTAAGGTTTTCATTTTTATTCTATCAATTTTGGTGTGTAACTTTTCAAAATCTAGCCTTTAGAGGCTCATTTCCCAACACATCTTGTGACTTAAAAGGGATATAATTCAGCAGTGTAGTATTAGAGATTGCCCAAGTACATGAGAAGATTTCAAACTAGGTCTGATACTCGAGAAGAGGGATTGTTTTTTCACCTACAATTATCACCGGGTAGAGGAAGGAAAGGAAGAAGTGTAATGTGTTGTTCATGACCATTACTATGATGACTTCCACTTTTAACATTGCAAACGTTGACATGTGATTTGTCTTAGGGAGGTGTATTCTTTTGATGTTAAAAATCATGTTTGCAATGGATAAGTTATTATTGTTCAGAATTCATGCTAGTTATAATTCTATTTACTTAGAAGTGAAACCATTATGCTATGTGAAATATAGGTTGTAAATCTATATTGTTGTTTCACATTTTCCATATGCTAACAACACACCTTGAATCAATTCCATTGATCCAAGGTATGCTTCGGTTCTTCTATATTGCCATCTTGTTAATTGACATGCTGAATGAAACATATTATGGAACTAAGCAGTATTTTGTTATAAATTGTGAAGGACCTAGCTTCAAGTGTCCTTACTCGAGCATCATGCTGCAAATTGTAAATTTGGACCTCCTTTATTAATGTTTTGTAACATTGATCAACATGAGGATATTAAGGATTTGTTGTGGGCTAATAAGGCAAATGCCTTAACCCTAGTCAGAATGCGTGTTGTTATTTGGATTTGACCTAAAATATAATGTTGCCCTATTAGATTTTTGACCTAAGGTAATAATACTTACCTAGGAGCTATTACTAAACTATTTTGGTTGATGCCTAAAACTAGGTTGTGGTTCCTACCTTATATAAATCCTAGTGACCTAAGAACTAAGGTGGAAATAACTAACCAATGCTAATGTAACCTAAAATATTACTAAGATGAAAAGGGAACCTATGGGTCACTTGGAAAATGGAAGGTTGGTGGTGGTGGTTTCTAAGTTATTAATGTGAGTTGATTTCATTCCTTACATCTTAAATTTACTAAGATTGGTGGAGGCATAAAAAGATGGTGGGACGTCTAGCTGGGATCATTGCCAAATTTAAAACAAATCGAGTTCTTGAATTTTTATTTTCACCAAATTTGAAGTGGTGGTGGCATAAGGAAAGAGGGGGAAATAACATTCAATGCATTCAATAAATTCAATAGCCTTAGGCTCAGTGGAGGAAACTTCCTAGGAGTTAGGCAGGAGGAATTAGAGAAAGTTGTTGGTCATTTGGATCTTTCTAGTTTTTTTCTTTGCATGAGAGTTTAGGTTCTTCGAACCAGCAAGCTTGTTTTTTGACCCATTGTAATCATGGGTATCTTCGGAATGTTTCTGAACTTGTGGAAACGTAGAGGAAGTTGGGAGATTTGATTGTTGACATTGGTTGAAGAGAAGAGATTCTTAACAAGATATTTTATCAGGCATGATAGGCTCTTCTTGTTAAATAGTTCTACTTTTTATTAAGTATCTTCATTAAAAGAACTCTTCTCTTAGAAACGAATGGTTTTGTAGAAATTTCTTGGTGTATTTTTGTTGTGATCTTTTGCTTGAGTTTTTGTTTAGAAAAGATTCAAAATGGGTATTTTCTTGATGCATGATTGAGTAAATCATGTTTATTTATTTGAAACTGGAAGGTGCTTAAGTCTTGTGGACTTCTGATCTCCTGTGTTAAAATGGTTTAAGGAAAAATAATGATTGGTTTAAAATTTGATTGGGAATATTTTCATTTGTTAGGAGAAGGTAAGAAAAATTGATGTTTCAGTTAAAATATGAAGTGGCTTTGAATTTTATCACTGCTATTAAGTTATGTTGAAATGGGTCTTCGGATTCATTGTTTTCTTGTGGATTCAATCTTGTTTTAAGGAAACAATGATATGTTGACACCTTCTGAGCTTAATACATTTTGAATTTGTGAAATTTTTGGAACTGTTAAGAGAGGATTTCATTCGGTTTTATTCTTCCTTGCTCAAAATATGGTAAATTACGATTTAACTTCTTCTCTTGGGACTGTGCAAGGATATTGATGTTTCTCTCTCTCCTCCATGTATGAATTAGTTTGTGAATAATATTTTGATTTACATCTGTAGAAGTTGTTGAAAGAATGGATTAGTTCTATTTTAGTTAATTGAAGTATATGAGTTAGAAGGGTTTGATTTTACTCTTCTCCTTCTTTTGGGTTCGATTTTGAGAACCAACTTGGGGTTGAACCTCCCTTTGAATTTCCTTCATCTTGTTTGAATCTGGGATGGAGCCCTTTCTTTCTTATGTATGGACTATTTCTTTGATTCCTATTAAGTGGGTACATGGTTGGCTTGGTTGTAGCTTGTATTCATTTTTCTTGAGCACATAGGAATACCTTGTAGGTTTCTCTCTATTTGGGAAATGAGGAAACATCTGGACTGAGGCTATCTTCACTGAAATGAAGCTAAGGAATTAGTTGTTAAGCTTGTTTCCTTGGAAACTTGTATCAGTTTTGTGTTGCTGTGATTGTTCTCTTTACTTGATGAGAAGCCCTCTCTTCGACCCTACCTTGCTTGATTATGTTGTTTATCTTATATCGATTCAATTTTGACTATGTTGTTTGTGTGGTAGTGGTTGTTGAATTTAGATGTTGTTAGGTAAGGATTAGTCCGGTCTTCTTGGGATGTCAAATGTGTTTAACCTTTTAATAGGATGGATTATTGGGATTTTCATTCGGTATTTCACTCATTGTTTTTCTTCAAAATGTAAAAAGGATTTGCATTCGGTTCTTTCTCTTCTCTGAATTGTTAAATACCATGTTGTTCGTTGAACACTGAAGGATGACTTAAGTTGTTTACTTTTCAATTGTTTGTTGCCTTTCCTTTGTATTAACCATGTTGAGGCTGAATGAGTAATTAGGTGGGATCCTGCACTTCTTATTCCCTTGAATCGATAAATTGGAATTGGTTTGATATTGACTCAATGTTGGAAAGAAGGGAATTCTTGTGTAGAATATTAATTGGTTCATCCTAATTCCATCCTTTTTGATATAATGAATTTAACTTGTAATATTACATGAAGATTTATGTTAGTGTTGTGGATTACAATTAATTACTTCTTTAAAATAGTCTAGTTATGAGAACTGTAGGGTGGTACCCTTCTTGAACCCTTGTTTGAATCAAGAAATAATTACATGCATATATAGTACGAGTTCGATAAGTAATTGAGATGTATTATCACTTATCTGTTGTAATCCTTCTTGTGAAATCATTGGTTAAAGAGTGTTGCTTTGATCATGATACTTACTTAATGTATTGTGGATTGCTTATTTTGACCTTCTTGTTAGGATCCTTATTCCTTTATGAGATATCTATCTGAATTGCTTAATGTTTCATAAAATCGAGTTCTTTTTATGAGACAGTTAGTTGAAAGCACATCGTTTTAATGTTTTAGTGCTTATCATGCTTAGTTCGATGAACTAACCCATGCTAGCAATTTTGCAGATGGATTCTGTAAGTGAAAAAAAAGACAAGTTATTTTATGATGCCTCTTGTGTTTACCTAAAGGCTGCATCTTTTATGAGGAATTATTATTCTTATTGTAATATAATTGAAAAAGGGAAAAGTTGTATTCTTGTTTGAGTTTATCAATGCTGATTGGCAGGAATGAAGTCTGAATGTTTAGACTTGTAAAATGTATAATTTACTTGAGGAATGGGAAAAATGATTGATTGTTATTTGTAATTGATGTATTATTCACTTTGGGTTTACATGTAAAGGAATTTTTGTAAACTTGTCATTATTCCCTCATGAACCTATCTATTTTGAATCATTTCAGTTGAACTCAAATGAAACTGATAGGAAGGGAATTGATACTTTATTCTTTTATTGAATGTAACTTCTAAGTTGGCACGAATAGATGGAAACATAACTAGGTCATGATGGTTTACTAGATGACGTAAATAAAAGAGAAATTTATTATAACTCTTGTATAAAGTAAATGGAAGCAATGAACCCTAAAAGAATATAAAGATAAAAGAAAGGTAATCATTCTAAGGGGATAAGCATTTTGTTAATACCTTTTGAGAAAACATACTCCCTATGGTTAGATCAAATAAGAATATGGCAACAAAAACAAAATAAATACATACGTAATGAATAGACTTCATCTTAATGAAGTCTATTAACAAGGAACCAAAATCTAAGATTAATCATGCTTAAACTTGGTTAAGTAAAGTAAGATAATATTACCGTGGTATATTGATTCTGTTTATGAGCTTGAATCTTATGATAAGATACCGTGGAATGAAATAAAACCTTCCGAGAAGAGGGATTGATTGCATATTTATCTACATGGTAACTATCAATCATTAATGGTTAGCAAGCTTAATGAACAAAGAAATTAAGGATTCAATAGGGTTGCTGGAATTAAATCTTAATTAAGAAGATAAGTAAGTGTTTAACTTCTTAACTAGATATGTATTTCTAGATGAGGTGATTCCATAAGATGTTGGTACATGCCAAATGTAGTACTGTGACATCATGAATACTTGGGTCTTCATAACGGCACAAAGTGTTACCTTAGTTTTACCTTAGGTCGGAGTTAGGGACATGACTTTGTATAGGGGGAAACTTGTGATGACTAAAGGTAACTAAAACACATGCAATTGAATCAGGTCAACTTAGTATGCCTATGTACCCTTAGTCACTACGAGTGATGCTCTATACCTTTCTATGTTGCTAATCTGGGTTATGGTAAGCCTTGGACAAGAGGACTGATAGGATTTAGTGAAGACCATTCTAGATAATAGATGAAGTGGGGGTGAAGGACGTATTCCATTGACGAGTATGCCTTCTAGGAATATGATCATGCAAAGCATGTGAAAATATTTCACCAAAGTATCACAAGTTGCTGGTTGCATTGTCCTATATCACCTAGTTTAAGAAGCAGGATTTTAGATGAATATTGGTAACAAATATTTAGATAGGCCTCTTAAATGGAAAAATTCAATACCCCAAAAAGGGTAAGATAACAAAGTATACTTAGTATACAATACATCAATTCAATATGAAGGATCGGTAAGAAACCGAGTTATGAAATGAGAGATCGTAGTTCATCGAGTCATTACAGCATATTGTTATCTAATATGAGATTTATTGGCATGGAATATGTGTTATAAATCATGATCATTTAGAACAAAGAACCTTATTTAAACACTTTAAACATGTGTTCTAAATTACAATAATTTAGAATAGAGAACATTATTAAAAAAAAAAATTAAAAAAAAAAAATTCCCTTGTTTCTAAAGCTTTAAAATGGGAAAGTTACAAGAAGACCGCAAAGATCACCATCTCCACCTAACAGGACTTTGTCTACACCTCCACCTAGTATACCTTTTCTTCAATCAATGAGAATTCTCTGACCAATCAGGATGGTGCAACACAATCCCTATGTCAACTTCATGGGCAAGTAGCCCACTTTCCCTAAATGCTCAAAATCTAGTTCAAATTACGGCATCAAGAACATCCCATATTTCATTGGAGAGAATAATAAAACTCCAATTGACCACATCCAGGACATTGCAATTTTTGTGTAATTCATGAAATCAATGAGATGGATATTACGGTCAAGTTGTTAGCTTCAACTTTTAAAGGGAAAAGATTTGTAATGGTTTAGAGCCTAACAACGTGGTCTATCAGAAATTGGGATCATTTATGCATAGCCCTCCATAATCAATTTGGGGAAAAGGCAGAGAATTTGTCTTTTGGGACAATTGACAACAATCAAGGGGGCTCCTAATGAACAAATGCCATATTTAAATATTTTTTTCCAATGAACATGGGACAGATTCTAGTAGTTGCTAGAACAACTACCGAAGGAGCATTCCTCTATTTATTAAAGGATATCAATTTATATATAGCCATGATGATCCAATAAATGGGAGGTATAAACTTACCTGCATCCTATAATATTGCTATTAGAGCTGAAAAACTGCTTCATTCAAGTTGATAAGATAACACCAAGGCCACCAATGCCTCTCCATCTAGACATGGGAGCTCCTACAACTAGTCAAATGCTAGGATTGCATCCCATTCCAGCCCCTACAAATAAAAGCAATAATGGGGCATCAACTTCTTCAAGTACTTCAAAGGAGTTGTAGGATGTTATCAAATAACTATAGAACCTAGGAAATGAACTAGTAACTATCAAGAGACAAAAAGCTCGAGTTGTATACCATATTAGCCTCAGAATATTAGTATCAAGCTAGGCTCCCATACTAATAAAATAGACCATTAGCTTAGGATGCAAACCAGAACTAGAACCAAGGACAACCTCAAGTTGCCAGTCCATTCCAACCATATGATCCAAACATAGCTTCAGATCGAGAGCCTTGGTTACAAAAAAACAACATGGCACAAGATTATGAATGACATTACCCTTGCAATCTACCTCACAATCAATCAATGTGTTTCAATGGTGCACTAAACCAAGCCTTGATGGTACAGACCATTGGTGTGTCCTAAGAACCAAGTCAAGAAGGAAATCAACAACATGAAACTTAGCAAGAGGTACCTCCAATGGAAACTGCGTTTCTTAATTTGAAAATAGAAGACTTATGTGGAATTAACAACCACCTTTTCAAGGTGTGGCTACCAACACATAGTCAAATAAGAGGAACATAGAGGAGGGACAACCATCTAATCAGTTGTTTCTCAGCCCACTCCTACACAACAAGGAGTTAGTAGACCAAATGCAGCCCCAAATGTGCAAAATCAGCCTAAGGCACCCATTGCAGTAGCACATGTGCCTGTTCAAGCACCAGAAAATGTTGCACCAAGTAAGTTGCAAAAAAAAACAATAATTCATCCCCTTTCAACATTATCAATTAGATGAAGAAAACATATGTGAACATTTCCATGTGGGAGTCACTAGCGATCCTAGGACAATGAGATTTGTTGCAAGCTGCAATGGCTAATTGGTCTACCTTGAATAGATCAAACTAAGGATAGGAGAAAGTTCTCACTAATGCAGTGCAACATGGTGGTAGTCAACCAAGTAAAAATTTGAATCCCCCACCGTTCTATGTGTCATTGATTGTCAGGAACCACTTGGTACATAACTCCATGATCAATTCGGGGGTAAGTACCTCAGTGATGCTAAAGCAAATAGCGGATCAATTGGGTCTAAAGTACGAGCCAGTCCTAAAAGGAGTAGTGCACCTAGATGGAAAAAAAAAAGAATGGTTGGGGTCATCAAGGGGTTAAGCCTTACATTACATGCATGTCCAAATGTCACAGTCTTGTAAGATGTCCGTAATTGACCTCCTACCACTCTTTGCACTTGGCATTCCCATTTTAAGACTTTAGAAACAAGAAATTTTATTAATTTTTTTATTTATCAATGTTATTTGTTATAAATACATAATTTAGAATTCACATCACATAATAATCATTCTTATAATAGATTACCATATGCAGATGTAATGACTCATTTACCAACGATCTATTCATTTCATGACTTAGTGAACTACCGATCTATTCATGCGAACATTGAGTTTGAAGTGTTCTATGAATACTTCATATTCTTGGTTCTCTTACCCTATTTCAGGTTCTGAGTGATCTATCTAAGGAACCTAACTGAATAATTGTTACCAATACTCATCGGCATCATGATCCTTAGACTAGGTGACATAGGACAACGCAATCAACAACTTGCGATACTTTGGCCAAATATTTAGAACATACTTTTTTCGTATTACTTATTCCTTGATGACATACTCATAAATCCGGAATACATCCTTCACCCCACTCTATTGTTATATAGAATGTCTTACACTGACTTCCATCAGTCCCCTTACCCAAGGTCTCACTCTAGTTCGGATTAACATCTTAAGTCATGATATGAAGAAGCTCTCAAAGACTAAGGGTAAATTGGCATACTGGGTCAACCTGAGTTAACCCCATGTGCCAAGGTACCTGAATCTCAAAGGGCTACCTCATATCTTGATTATGGTCCTAACCAGTCCCGAAGAGAAATCTTGATCAAGTTCAAAGTGTGTAAATCTCAACGATCAATGCAGAAGGGTGTTACCACATGTCATCTGCATTGTTGTATCCTTGAGAAGATCCTAATCTTCTCGAAGGTACAACCTTGCAAGTTGACGTGTGTCAACATCCTATGGAACAACCTCAAAAAGATGTACATACCTCCAAGAATTTACTTACGTTAAGTTATGTTTGGGTTAAAAGACTACATATTATGACAACCCACCCAAACCCCGGGTCCAACATTCTTTTAAGTTCCCTTTTGAATTAGGATTCGGTTATTCAAAAATATCTTAATTAACTTAAGGTTGCTTCTAGGTTGTTAGTTGGGACCTAACAACCCATTATCCAAAAAATATGACAACAACTATTTATGTTCAATTATTTTAAATAACTTATCCAATGAAGGAAGTGTAACAACTGATTGATTATATATATATATATATATACTTATAAGACTTAGTACCATTAAGTCTTAGGGATTTATTATCATATATTCATTTTTATATTTATTTCATTATAAGAGAGGAAGGTCCTCTTCCTCTTCATAGATACATTTTAGGGATTAACCCACCCTCAATGTTCCTTGTAATTGCAGTGATTTGTATTACAGTTTTAAATCACATCATAAGTTATAATGATTCACTTAATCAAGAATGTAGTATTCAGCCACTTAATTAGCTATGGCTTACTTAGGAAATTCATCTAAGTTCCATTGTATAATATCAATAAGAATACACATTCAATCATAAAGATAATAAAAAGATCATCCCAAACAAGATAATTTAAAAAATTAACTTAAGTAATTTCTCACTTTTCCATTCATTTCCAAACCCATACAATTACAACTTATGCATTTTAAGCATACTTTAGGATAATATCCTTCAAACAAAAAAAGATAACTTTTCTTTTCACAATACAATTTAGAAATCAAATCAGAATTCTTCATAAGAATCAACTTAGAGTAGTCTATGCATCATATAAGATTTTTCCTTCCTTTACCACTTACGAAGTCCATCTGCAAAAATTACTAGCACGGGTCAGTTCAATGAACTGAGCATGATAGGCACTAATCCTTAAAATAATTGCATTCCACTAATTGTTTCAATTAAACAACCCTGTTATAATGCCAACAATTACTTCATACTCTCTAAGCTTTAAGTAATGTCAAAATAAGAAAAGTCTTAGTACACTGTTTAAAACAAAAGTGGACAGGATGTATATTCTATACTACCTACCCTAAATTAAAAGTGTAATTGATTCAGTAATTCATAACATAATCTACTCTAGTTTTTCTTTCCTTACATTTATAATACAACTCATATCATAACTTAAGTTTCATAAATAATTTCAACTTAATCTATTTCGGATGAATCATCTCATTTCATGCAAGAAAGTAAGAAGGAACATTCTGTTTATTAAGTACCTAACCATCCGAAAAAATTTGAAATAGTGTATATCATGATTTGATCAACTTCTATTTAAAAACTAAACCATTTAAAGTATTCATCCAAACAGGTTCATACAAAAGCAATTCAAACAGAAGGGATGGATTAACTGCCACCTGTAATTTCTCCTACCAATCTATCCTCCATCTCATTATACTTGATTTTCAATCAATGAAAAGTATGCAAGACATTAACTACTGAATTCCCTTTTTGTAAAAAGAATAGCAAATCAAGTAAGTCTAAAACAAGATCTTAACACTGCTATAAAATGAAAGGAGTCTTCCAGGTTAGGATCCCACCTCCTACTATTTCTTTCAACTTAATATAATAGTCAAGTCATCTCATAACCTTACTTGTTTGAGTTCCTTATAGAATTCTAAGGAAGAGCACACTATCATTCAAAAAGAGAGTATTAAAACTTTCTTATTTTTAAAACCCTTTTACAATTTTCCTTTTCAGCTCAGAGGGAGAAAACAAGAGAAGATCAAAACACTATTGTAATCGAGTTCAGAATGACATCAACTTTCAAGAAGTAATAAACATTCATTAGTCCAATCAAGGAAGGAGAAGATGAGTAGTTCTAACACTTAAGTTCACCCATTAGCTCAGGTCAGGTAGAGCCATCTTATTGGTTTTCCAATAGATCCCTACAGGATCTACAACTATACATCCAATAAAAGCCAATAACAACTTTTAACATAAAACATTACAAACCGATCAAAACTCAGACTATAATCCTGATCCAAATGAAACAATCTACATTTCTTCAAAGACTCGAACCATTCGAGTTTAAAATCAAGTTAGGGTAACTTCACATTATCCTCATTTACCAAATAATCGAAGATTGAATCATTTGAACCATTGCACTGTTTGGTTGCTATTTTATTACAAGACACTAAAC
Organism: Taxus wallichiana var. yunnanensis; assembly: GCA_018340775.1. Lineage (NCBI taxonomy): Eukaryota > Viridiplantae > Streptophyta > Pinopsida > Cupressales > Taxaceae > Taxus > Taxus wallichiana. Next base: position 606,745,273 of record CM031240.1, read on the forward strand.
AAAAATGCATATATAAGTATTAATAATCGTATTCAAAATATAGATTCAACAATACCCAAAAGCCATACTATTCATATCATAGTAATGAATTATGCATTATCAGTCTAGAATAAAATAGATCATTTAGTTGCATTCAAAACATTACAACCCTAATTCCAACTTCAAAAGGGCATGTAATAATCTAGACATTGATAAAACTTGTCGACTTTTAAGTCGGATTTGAAAAGAGTTTTCCACCATCGTTTAATATAGCCTTAAGAACTAGATTTCACAATCATGTCAAAGGTAAACATTAAACACAGTCTTATCTATCCAAAAATATTAAACATAATTTCCTATTAATGCTTTTCCAAGATCAACCAAGAATTCACCAGAAAAACACAACTCATCCAAGTACTTTTCCTCCTGTGCATAACCGTATTACTAATACTCATGGTTATTCACAAAAACAAGCAACTAAACCATATACTGCCTTACTCACAGTACCTGCGAACTTAAAAACATTCAAACCCCTTCGCATGAGGAGGTACAGACTTAAACCAAATACAATGTTTCCAAATCACGCAACTTATAACAGTCAAGTTTCATAGGGTAATACCAGCAAACCGTTCACGAATTCATTCACAGACCAAATAACTATAAAGTAAAAATGTGAATGTAATAAGCAAGTATACATAAACAACACTGTTCCATTTTCCGAACAAGTTTCGATTCAAATAGACTCAACCCAGCTCATATGATTCTAGAAATTTAAAAGGAACAACTATTCGAACTCCAAACTTAACGAGAATAGGTAGATCTATTTCCATGATAGAGACTTCTAAAGAAATCAAAATCAATAACCAATTTCAACCATTTAAAACCCTGTGAAGTTTCTAGATTTGCTCAAATGTTCACAAATCCACCACGAATGGAATGTAATGCAAACAAGTTCCCACAGACTTCAAGTAAAACTCCAGATTTAACCCAAAAATCCAAGTTCACACAAACCCACAAAAATCATTTTTACTAGGCAAGCAAAAATGCACATAAATCATCAGAACAAAGTTGTTTAATAAAAACATTTAATGGAAAGCAAGGTTTTAATAGTTAGGGCCTATCATGCCTGATAGTGTCACTAAAAAATCGAAGAAGACCTCTGGTTGAGCCTGCCTCTTCCCTCCTTTTCCACGAAAGATCAAAAACAAAATACTACTTCCTCCATGCCTTATATATTCCCCATGAACCAGAAATAGATTTGAAACTTTCAAAATTGCCATGCAACAAAGCAAAAACTGTTGGTTCGAAAAACCAGTGTACATGTAGAGTGAAAAATGGAATGCATGAAAAATGAAACAACCAAGCAAAATTCCATTTACATGCCTCCCAAAGTAATCCGAGCTCGAGAACCCATGCAAATTAATTGCATTAACTCCATTTCTCCCACCTATTCTCCATTGCCACACTTTCGCCAAAGTTGGCAAGCCCCAAATTAAAATAAACAAGAGTTTCCATTTTTAGAGGTGCTGCCACGTATACCCCCACTAACCAAATTAACCTCCACCAAAGTTGGTAGTACTCCCTGTCCCCTCAACCTTATCCCCATCTTAAATGCCATAGAAACCACCGCCCAACACTTGCGACCCCTTAGGTTCCCATTCATAGCAATAGTTTAGGATAGGTTAATGACTTAGGTTAGATCATAGGAAATTAAAATTTAACACCTTAGGATATAACATTAGTCAATTACCTTAGCTAGGTTTAGATAAACCCTTAGGTAGTATCCAAAATACATAGTTTAGGAACTAGGTTAGATTGACCAACCTTGCAATAACAGGTTCTAGTTTAAATTAATAACTAGTAACCTTTCTAGATTCATGTTTATGCCAAACTTAGATTAGGTTGAAATCACCTTTCAGAATTTCAACAAGAATATTACGTTCAGATTAGATTCTAGATTTTGCATCAAGTAAGATAGCTTTAGATCGGAACAACAATATCACTTACCTGGCTTAAGTCCAGGTTCTCTCCTTAGCCATAAATGGCTTAAACCAAAATTCGATTGCAATGACCTGCCAGGGTCAATTTCAGAATCCAACAAAACTTTCCACAACCGGAAATATTTTCATATGAAGGAGAATAAAAAGAACTTATATATTCTAAGTTCAGTCTAGACTTATTAATTCATGAAATGTCAATACATAATTGTTCATTCGAATATATTTAAAACATCCCTTGGATCAATGTAATTGATCCAAGGAGGAGTCATAGAGATAGATAAGTTTACGATCTTCCAGAAGTCAGATAGCACTCACATGTGAGAAATGAAAGAAAATGAATCCAAGCATATTCTAGTTCAATCAAAGATCTCAAGAGTAAAAGACATAACCAAATCAAGCATGACTTCCTATAATCGAAAGAACATATCCTCATAAGGGAAAATCACATATCAACACTTGAATGCAAAGGAGGAAATAACAACAGTTCAGGGTGTTACATGCTTCCCTCCTAATAGAATCATCGTCCGATGATTACAACCTTTAAATTCCTTATGGTCAGTCAATTCTTTTACTTACTTATCAAAATCAACTATTTCAAACTTTATAGTTCCAGAAATCAGTATCATATTACTATTTACTCAAATTGAATAAGTGTTTGCCCAAAACTGGCTTACTTAATGTCATGTAAAAGATAAAATCTCTTTTTTTTTTATCAGTCAACAGATTTAGTTCTGTTTAAAAAAGAAAAGGAAAAGTAGTTTTCATATCTTCCAGATTTTCCCAAGTTGCACTTTCTTCGTTAAACTAGTCCCACTGGACCTTACATTGTCTTATTTCATGATTTCTCAAATGCAACTGGTGAGTTTCAGCACTCGAGTGGGTTTAACCACGATTATTCTTAGGTCTTGGACCTACAAGGAATTCCAATTTAACACATGTGATAAATCTGAAATGTATTTCTTAAGCAAAGAAATATGGAAAACATCATGCATTCGTGACAAAGTAGGTGGTAATGCTAATCGATAAGCTATGGGGTTGATTACTTCAACGATTTCAAAAGGTCCCACAAAACGTGGTGATAACTTGGTAGCCTTGCCAAAAGTTATAGAACTCTTTCTTGGTTTGACATGAAGAAAAACCTTTTCACCAAGTTCAAATTTTGATCAACCCACTTTAAATCAGCATAACTCTTCTGTCTATCTACTGCTTCTTTCAAGCATTCATGAATCATTTTAACTTGTTGTTCCATTTCGTAAGGATTTCAGGTCCAATTACTTCTCTATCCTCAATGTTGTCCCAACTAATAGGGGTTCTGCATTTTCTTCCATAAAGTGCCTCAAAAGGTGCCATCTTAAGAGAAGCATGATATGTATTGTTGTATGCAAATTCAACTAATGGGAGATACTCTTCCCACTTATACTGCTGATCCATGCAATACATCCATAACATATCCTCTAACACTTGATTTACTCTTTCAGTCTGTCCATCCGTTTCAGATGATACGCAAAACTGAAGTTTAGTTTAGTTCCAAGAGCTGCATTAAGTGTTTGCCAAAATCTTGACATCATTCTAGGATCTCTATCTAGATATAATCAATTCAGGTACTCCATGTAATCTGAAAATTTGTGTACAAATATTTTAGCTAAAACAGGAGAATCATCCTTGATTTCTAGCAATAAAATGAGCTACTTTCGTTAGTTTATCAACAACTACTAAAATAACATCATGTTTATTTCTTGACATAGGCAACCCTTGTATGAAATCCATGCTTATTACTTGCCATTTGTATTGCGGTATGCTATGGGGATATAACAAACCAGCCGGGTGCATATGTTCCGCTTTCACACGCTGACATTCAAGGCAATGAGTCACAAAATTAACAACATCTTTTTCATCCCCTTCTAGAAATATTGTTGTTTTATATCAGCAAGCATTTTAGTAATACCTGGGTGTCCATAAAAGGGTGAATTGTGAAATTCAGCTAACAATTTCTTTCTCAAATCATTAAGCAAAGGTATGTATACTCTATTTTCATAACGTAAGATTCCTTCATTATCGAAATGAAAACCTTTATACCTTTCATCTTTTGGATCTGCAAAAAGCTATTTTTACTTGCTGAAAGTATGAATCAGATTCCATTGCACTTTTTACTTCATCTTTAAACTGAGTTCTTAATGTTATAAGAGCATAAATGTGCTTCCTACATGACTTAGAGCATCTGCTACTCTATTCTCTTTTCCTTTGATGTAACTTATATCAAAATCATATTGAGACAAAAACTCTAACCACCTTCATTGTCTTGCATTCAGATTTGGCTGAGTGAAAATGTACTTCAGCCCAAGATGATCAGTTTTCAACTCAAATGGTTTACCAAGTAAATAATGCCTCCAAACTTGAAGTGCATGAACTATGGCAACAAGCTCTAAATCATGTGGAGCATAATTCAACTCATGTAACTTAAGTTTTCTACTTTCATAAGCTATAACATGATCATTTTGTAACAAAATACCTCCAAGGCCTTCCCGGATGCATCCGTCACAATAGTAAAGTCTCCATTAGGATCAGGTATAGCCAAAATAGGTGCTGAAGTCAACTGAATTTTTAGATTTATAAAAGTAGATTCACATTTATCATTCCAAACAAATTTCTTATCCTTTTTCTGTAATGAAGTTATTGGTGTAGCCACCTTAGAAAAATCTTTAACAAATTTTCTATAATAACCAGCAAGGCCCATGAAGCTTCTTACTTCATGTACATTCTTTGGTGCAGGCCACTCGGTTATAGCCACTATTTTAGATGGATCTACAACAATCCCATTCTTACTTATAACATGACCCAAATAATGAACTTTGGTATCAAAGAAAGAACATTTGGACAACTTACCATATAACCTTCTCTTTCTCAAAATTTCCAAAACTATTTTCAAGTGCTCCTGATGCTCCTCAATGCTTTTAGAATATATGAGAATGTCATCCAAGAATACAAGCACAAACTTGTCCAAGTATTCTTGAAAGATATTGTTCATTAAGTTCATAAAAGTTGCAGGTGCATTAGTTAATCCAAAGGGTAAAACCGTGAACTCATAATGCCCATACCTTGTCCTGAAAGTTGTTTTATGAATATCTTCATCCTTAATTCTTAATTGATGATATCCAGATTGAAGATCTATCTTGGAATATACCGATGCTCCATGCATCTGATCAAATAAATCATCAATTCTAGGAAGTGGGTATCTATTTTTGATTGTTGCTTTGTTTAACATCCTATAATCAATACACAATCTAAGTGTTCCATCTTTCTTTTTCACAAATATCACTGGTGCTCCCCAAGGTGAAACACTTGGTCTAATCAAGCCTTTAGACAAAATTTCTTGCAACTGAGCCTTAAGCTCAACTAATTTTGTGGTAGTCATTCGATAAGGTGCTTTAGAAATAGGTTTTGTACCGGTTTGATTTCAATGGTGAAGTCAAACTCCCTTTTGGGTGGTAAACCCGGTAATTCTTCTAGAAATACGTCACTGAAATTCTGTAACAATGGGTAACGTTCCATGAAATCTGTTTTCTTCTATAGATTCAGATATTTTTACCGCATACAAGGTACAACCTTTATTTTTGGCCTTTTTAAGTTGCATAGCTGACAATTTCCTAACTGAAATTTCTCATTTTACACCTTGAATCTCTGTTATTTTCTATAGATCATCCAAACATCTTATATGTTTTTCAAAGTAGTCCACTTTTTCTTTATGCTCAGCTAACCAATTAACACCAATGACAATGTCATAAGATCCCAAAGGTGCAACATAGAGATCAACTTCAAGTGGAAAAGCTAGGTAAGTCAAGGACTGCCCCAAAAAGACACATACTAACTGTATGAACAAAATTATTACCATAATGTATAGTCCATGATTTATCCATTTTTCTAGCTTTTCTTTTAAGTTTTGAAGCAAGTTTACTAGAAATAAAACATTCAGTAGCTCCCGTATCAAAAAGAACAGTTACAGGTATGCCAAATAACTTACCAAGAACTTCAATAGGTGTAGCTTGCTTTTCATCTTGCTACTACTGTAGCATGTATCTTGTGCTCATTGATTATGGTCATCCTTCTTCAAAGGACATTGATTTGCGTAATGATCTTTGCCACAATTATAGTAGCCTCCTACAGGTCCCTTTTTAGGCTCAAGAATTATTTCCAGCCTTAAAATTGTCATGTTGACCTCCATAGGACTTCTACCCATTATTATTATTCTTGGCAAAATTATTCCTTGCATTTCCAGCAGGCTTGTTCGTTGTTGTTTTCTTATTATTATCAGCTGAAAACTTATTTTTGTTACCAAATTTTTCCATGGTCCCTTCTTGGGTGCAAGAGAAGCTGAAGAAGAGTTTGGAATTTTCTTCCACACTTCCTCTTTATGAGCAGAAATAGCTTTTAATTTTGTTCCTGCCTTATGGATTTTTCAACAACCCCTTCCATAGTGGTTGGGCTGTGAACATCAACCTCTCCCCCAATAATGGGATTCAACCCCATGATAAATTTTTCATATTCTGAACTTCTCATCAGTTTGATACTGAGGTACATACTTGAGGAGTTTCATAAATCACTCCCAATACTCAGTTATAGTTAGCTTTCCTTGGGATAAGTTCTGAAATTCTGTCATTTTCTGATCATAATAAAGTTGTGGCAGCCAACGTTGCTGAAAATAACCTTTAAATTGATCCCAAGTGATGTTAGTTTCATCAATATTTAACTCAGCCTTACGGTTGTCCCACCATGAAGATGCTTCATGGGAAAGTTGATATGCTCCCCAAATAGCTTTGGTTTCTCTCGAGAAGTTTCTTATTGCAAAGTACTTCTCCATTTTTTGAGCCAATTCTCAGCTCCATCTCCTAATGTGGTGCCATCAAATTTAGGTGGACTTATCCTTTTTATATCATTAGTGAGTTCCGTTGCCCACCTTGCCTTTTTGTTTTCTAGTTGGACAGGTACATTACCATTGTTATTACCAACACCCGCATTGGGGTTGTCCTCTAAGAGGTGGCTGATTTTTATTACCAGCTTCTTCTTCCTCCTCATTTCCCATCACTTGTTGTTCAAGTACAACCAAACGATCTCTTGTGTCCAAAAGGGCAAGCAAGGATCTCATCAAGTTTTTGGGTTGTTGCTTGCTCCTTCATCAGGTGGAGCATTATTCACAATGTTCCCCCTTGTTCTAACCATTTTATGTTACAAGAAAATCCAAGTTTTTATCAGATTATGGACACAATAGGTCCAAGAGCTGCAACCTTCAAGCTCTGATACCAAGATGTGGCATTCCCATTTTAAGACTTTAGAAACAAGGAATTTTTTTTTTATTTTTTTTTTTAAAATTTATTTATCAATGTTCTCTATTCTAAATACATAATTTAGAACTCACATCACATAACAATCATTCTTATAATAGATTACCATATGCAGCTATTGTAATGACTCGGTTTACCACCGATCTATTCATTTCATGACTCGGTGAACTACCGATCTATTCATGCGTAACATTGAGTTTGAAGTGTTCTACTGAATACTTCATATTCTTGGTTCTCTTACCCTATTCTAGGTTCTGAGTGATCTGTCAAGGAACCTAATTGAATAATTGTTACCAATACTCATCGGCATCATGATCCTTAGACTAGGTGACATAGGACAACACAATCAACAACTTGATACTTTGGCCAAAGATTTAGAACATATTGTTTGTATTACTTATTCCTTGATGGCATACTCGTCAATCCTGGAATACATCCTTCACCCCACTCTATTGTTATATAGAATGTCTTACACTGACTTCCGTCAGTCCCCTTACCCAAGGTCTCACTCTAGTTCAGATTAACATCTTAAGTCATGATATGAAGAAGCTCTCAAAGACTAAGGGTAAATTGGCATACTGGGTCAACCTGAGTTAACCCCATGTGCCAAGGTACCCTGAATCTCAAAGGGCTACCTCATATCCTGATTATGGTCCTAACCAGTCCCGGAGAGAAATCTTGATCAAGTTCAAAGTGTGTAAATCTCAACGATCAATGCAGAAGGGTGTTACCACATGTCATCTGCATTGTTGTATCCTCGAGAAGATCCTAATCTTCTCAAAGGTACAACCTTGCAGTTGACGTGTGTCAACATCCTATGGAACAACCTCGAAAAGATGTACATACCTCCAAGAATTTACTTACGTTAAGTTATGTTTGGGTTAAAAGACTACATATTATGACAACCCACCCAAACCCCGGGTCCAACATTCTTTTAAGTTCCCTTTTGAATTAGGATTTAGTTATTCAAAAATATCTTAATTAACTTAAGGTTGCTTCCAGGTTGTTAGTTGGGACCTAACAACCCATTATCCAAAAATAGGACAACAACTATTTATGTTCAATTATTTTAAATAACTTATCCAATGAAGGAAGTGTAACAACTGTTAGGTGATATATATATATATATATATATTGATATATATATATATGATATTAGTACCATTAAGTCTTAGGGATTTATTATCATATATTCTTTTATATTTATTTCATTATAAGAGAGGAAGGTCCTCTTCCTCTTCATAGATACATTTTAGGGATTAACCCACCCTCAATGTTCCTTGTAATTGTAGTTGATTTGTATTACGTTTTAAATCACATCATAAGTTATAATGATTCACTTAATCAAGAATGTAGTATTCACCACTTAATTAGCTATGGCTTACTTAGGAAATTCATCTAAGTTCCATTGTATAATATCAATAAGAATACACATTCAATCATAAAGATAATAAAAAGATCATCCCAACAAGATAATTTACAAAATTATAAGTAATTTCTCACTTTTCCATTCATTTCAAAACCCATACAATTACAACTTATGCATTTTAAGCATACTTTAGGATAATATCCTTCAAACAAAAAAAGATAACTTTTCTTTTCACAATACAATTTAGAAATCAAATCAGAATTCTTCATAAGAATCAACTTAGAGAAGTCTATGCATCATATAAGATTTTCCTTCCTTTACCACTTACGAAGTCCATCTACAAAAATTATTAGCACGGGTCAGTTCAATGAAACGAGCATGATAGTCACTAATCCTTAAAATAATTGCATTCCACTAATTGTTTCAATTAAACAACCTGTTATAATGCCAACAATTACTTCATACTCTCTAAGCTTTAAGTAATGTCAAAATAAGAAAAGTCTTAGTACACTATTTAAAACAAAAGTGGACAGGATGTATATTCTATACTACCTGCCCTAAATTAAAAGTGTAATTGATTCCAGTAATTCATAACGTAATCTACTCTGGTTTTCTTTCCTTACATTTATAATACAACTCATATCATAACTTAAGTTTCATAAATAATTTCAACTTAATCTATTTGGATGAATCATCTCATTTCATGCAAGAAAGTAAGAAGGAACATTATGTTTATTAAGTACCTAACCATCCAAAAAAGCTGAAACAATGTATATCATGATTTGATCAACTTCTATTTAAAAACTAAACCATTTAAAGTATTCATCCAAATAGGTTCATACAAAATCAATTCAAACAGAAGGGATGGATTAACTGCCACTATAATTTCTCCTACCAATCTATCCTCCATCTCATTCTACTTGATTTTCAATCAATGAAAAGTATGCAAGACATTAACTACTGAATTCCCTTTTTGCAAAAAGAATAGCAAACAAGTAAGTCTAAAACAAGATCTTAACACTGCTATAAAATGAAAGGAGTCTTCCAAGTTAGGATCCCACCTCCTACTATTTCTTTCAACTTAATATAACAGTCAAGTCATCTCATAACCTTACTGTTTGAGTTCCTTATAGAATTCTAAGGAAGAGCACACTAACATTCAAAAAGAGAGTATTAAAACTTTCTTATTTTTAAAACCCTTTCACAATTTTCCTTTTCAGCTCAGAGAGAGAAAACAGAGAAGATCAAAACACTATTGTAATCAAGTTTAGAATGACATCAAACTTCAAGGAGTAATAAACATTCATTAGTCCAACAAGGAAGGAGAAGATGAGTAGTTCTAACACTTAAGTTCACCCATTAGCTCGGGTCAGGTAGAGCCATCTTATTGGTTTGCCAATAGATCCCTACAGGATCTACAACTATACATCCAATAAAAGCCAATAACAACTTTTAACATAAAACATTACAAACCAATCAAAACTCAGACTATAATCCCGATCCAAATGAAACAGTCTACATTTCTTCAAAGACTCGAACCATTCGAGTTTAAAATCAAGTTAGGGTAACTTCACATTACCCTCATTTACCAAATAATCGAAGACTGAATCATTTGAACCATTGCACTGTTTGGTTGCTATTTTATTACAAGACACTAAACAAAAATGCATATACAAGTATTAATAATCATATTCGAAATACAGATTCAACAATACCCAAAATCCATACTATTCATATCATAGTAATGAATTATGCATTATCAGTCCAGAATAAAATAGATCTTTTAGTTGCATTCAAAACATTACAACCCTAATTCCAACTTCAAAAGGGCATGTAATAACTGGACATTGATAAAACTTGTCAACTTTTAAGTTGGATTCGAAAAGAGTTTTCCACCATCATTTAATACGGCCTTAAGAACTAGATTTCACAATCATGTCAAAGGTAAACATTAAACATAGTCTTATCTATCCAAAAATATTAAACATAATTTCCTATTAATGCTTTTCCAAGATCAACCAAGAATTTGCTAGAAAAACACAACTCATCCAAGTACTTTTCCTCCTGTGCATAACCGTATTACTAATACTCATGGTTATTCACAAAAACAAGCAACTAAACCATATACTGCCTTACTCATCAGTACCTGTGAACTTAAAAACATTCAAACCCCTTCGCATGAGGAGGTACAGACTTAAACCAAATACAATGTTTCCAAATCACACAACTTATAATAGTCAAGTTTCACAGGGTAATACCAGCAAACCATTCACGAATTCATTCACAAACCAAATAACTATAAAGTAAAAATGTGAATGTAATAAGCAAGTATACATAAACAACATTGTTCCATTTTTCGAACAAGTTTCGATTCAAATAGACTCAACCTAGCTCATATGATTCTAGAAATTTAAAAGGAACAACTGTTCGAACTCCAAACTTAACGAGAACAGGTAGATCTATTTCCATGATAGAGACTTCTAAAGAAATCAAAATCAATAACCAATTTCAACCATTTAAAACCCTATGAAGTTTCCAGATTTGCTCAAATGTTCACAAATCCACCATGAATGGAATGTAATGCAAACAAGTTCCCACAGACTTCAAGTAAAACTCCAGATTTAACCCAAAAATCCAAGTTCACACAAACCCACAAAAATCATTTTTACCAGGAAAGAAAAAATGCACATAAATCATCATAAACAGAGTTTTTTAATAAAAACATTTAATGGAAAGCAAGGTTTTAATAGTTAGGGCCTATCATGCCTGATAGTGTCGCTAAAAAAATCGAAGAAGACCTCTAGCTGAGCCTGCCTCTTCCCTCCTTTTCCACGAAAGATCAAAAAAAAAATACTACTTCCTCCATGCCTTATATATTCCCCACAAACCAGAAATAGATTTGAAACTTTCAAAATTGCCATGCAACGAAGCAAAAACTGTTGGTTCGAAAAAACCAGTGTACATGCAGAGTGAAAAATGGAATGCATGAAAAATGAAACAACCAAGAAAAATTCCATTTGCATGCCTCCCAAAGCAATCCAAGCTGAGAACCCATGCAAATTAATTGCATTAACTCCATTTCTCCCACCTATTCTCCATTGCCACCGCCCGCCAAAGTTGGCAAGCCCCAAATTAAAATAAACAAGAGTTTCCATTTTTAGAGGTGCTGCCATGTATACCCCCACTAACCAAATTAACCTTCACCAAAGTTGGTAGTACTCCCTATCCCCTCAACCTTATCCCCATCTTAAATTCCATAGAAACCACCACCCAACACTTGTGACCCCTTAGGTTCCCATTCATAGCAATAGTTTAGGATAGGTTAATGACTTAGGTTAGATCATAGGAAATTAAAATTTAACACCTTAGGATATAACATTAGTCAATTACCTTAGCATTAGGTTTAGATAAACCCTTAGGTAGTATCCAAAATACATAGTTTAGGAACTAGGTTAGATTGACCAACCTTGCAATAACAGGTTCTAGTTTAAATTAATAACTAGTAACCTTTCCAGATTCATGTTTACGCCAAACTTAGATTAGGTTGAAATCACCTTTCAAAATTTCAACAGAATATTACGTTCCAGATTAGATTCTAGATTTTGCATCAAGTAAGATAGCTTTAGATCGGAACAACAATATCACTTACCTGGCTTAAGTCCAGGTTCTCTCCTTAGCCATAAATGGCTTAAACCAAAATTCGATTGCAATGACTGCAGGTCAATTCTAGAATCCAACAAAACTTTCCACAACCGGAAATATTTTCATATGAAGGAGAATAAAAAGAACTTATATATTCTAAGTTCAGTCCAGACTTATTAATTCATGAAATGTCAATACATAATTGTTCATTCCGAATATATTTAAAACATCCCTTGGATCAATGTAATTGATCCAAGGATGAGTCATAGAGATAGATAAGTTTACGATCTTCAGAAGTTAGATTGCACTCACATGCGAGAAATGAAAGAAAATGAATCCAAGCATATTCCAGTTCAATCAAAGATCTCAAGAGTAGAAAACATAACCAAATCAAGCATGACTTCCTATAATCGAAAGAACATATCCTCATAAGGGAAAATCACATATCAACACTTGAATGCAAAGGAGGAAATAACAACATTGTGTCCATACCCAAGAAGAAGAACGAAGATGCGAGATAGGATTGCAGTAGTTGGAGCAACATTTGATGTGGTTGAAAATATCAAAAGATACAAAAAACAACCACATATCCATGTGATTGTAAGGCCAACACGATCCCGAGATAATAACACAAGTGTGACAGTGTTTGAGAATGACCAATAGATCATCAATTTATTGTAAGAAGAGGCTGAATTATCATCTAGGAATCAAGACAAATTAGAGCAGTAGTATGGGGACCAAGTAGTGTAGCTACAGACAAACAAGCTTCCAAAGGGTTTAGTAACATTGGAGTCTATCTTCAATCCTAATGACCAGTTTCGTAAAGAGAAAGCCAACATACGGGTCAAAGGAGAGGATTCAGAACCTATTTTTGTTGGGAAGGAAAGACACTCCAAATTGGCAAGGTGGCCACTGAGCAAGAGAGATATGAGTTCACACAACTTTGCCAAGAGTTTCCAGACATCTTCTCTTGGAGTTATGAGGACCTGTGAGGATTCAATCAAGCTGGCACAACATACCATAGAAGCTGGATCTAGATGCTAATCCCATAAGGAAGAAGAAAATGCCAGTCAACCCACACATTGAGTCTCTTATAAAGAAAGAGCTAAATAAGATAATAGAGGCAAGAATTATATTTCTAATCAAACATTCAAGCTGGGTTACAAATTTGGTACCAGCCAGGAAGAAGAACAGAGAAATCGGGTTGTGCATGGACTTTCGAGACTTGAACATGGCATATCTCAAAGACCATTATCCACTCCTTTTAATTGAACAAATCTTGCAAGTGGTATCCAGCTTGGAAATATTTTCCCTCCTCGATAGCTACTTGGGGTATAATCAGATAATGGTAAAAGAAGATCAATTCAAGATGGCTTTCACCACTAAGTGGGGCACCTATGCCTACAAGAAAATACCTTTTGGATTGTCAAATTCTGGAGCCACTTTCCAAAGGGTGATGGATATGGAATTTAAGGGGTTGATCAAAAAAATAGTACTAATATATCTTGATGATATCACTGTGTTCTCTAAAAAAATAACAGATCACCTCTTTCATTTGAGACATGTATTTCAAAGATGTAGGAGATTTGGGGTATCATTGAACCCCAAAAATGCATATTCCTAGCTAATGAAGGAAAGCTATTAGGCCACATTGTTTCAAAGAAGGGTTTAATGATTGACCTAGAAAGATAGGAAGAAATTTGGGCATTTCCCTTACCAAGACATAAGAAGGCTATTCAGAGCTTTCTAGGAAGAATCAATTTTGTTCACAGGTTTGTACCAAAATTTTTTGCTCTTGTCAAACCAATAACGCTATTGTTGAAGAAGAGCATGGCATTTAAGTGGAAAGTTGAGGGTAAATAAAGTTTCAAAGTAATAAAAGAGGCTATATCTCAAGCTCTAACTCTCGTCAATCCAGACTTCTCCAAGGACTTCATGCTCTATGCCTTTGGTGGTGGGGACACAATTTTTGCAATCCTAGTGCAACAAAACAAAGAGGGGTCCAAACAACTGATTTCCTTCTTCAGTAAAATTTTAGAGGACTATGAAGTGAGATAATCCTTCATTGAAAATCATTTCCTTGTAGTGATAAGGATTTTGAAGAAGTTCAAGCACCTAGTTTCAAATAACAAGATCCAATTGCTAGTCTCTCATGTGCGAGTCAAGGATTTCCTTTTGAACAAAGATCTAAACGAGAAATGTGCAAGATGGCTCATGTGTGTCATGGAATATAACATTGAATTTAAGTTCACTAAGCTGGTCCATGGAAAGGGGCTATGTGAACAACTATCCTCGAGTCAACAAGTTGATGTAATCAATGTAAAAGATACTATCCTCGCACTTCAAGATAGTCAAGGGCATATGAGTGATAATGTTTCTATTCCTTTTTGGACTCAAAATATGATACACTTCCTAAAAATAGGCCTATGCCCTCCAGAAATGAGCAAAACAAAGAGAAGATACTTCTAATTACAAGCCATCCCATATGTGCTTCTTAATAGCATTTTGTTCAAAAGGGACATCAATGGTGTTCTATTGAGGTGTATTAGAACAAATCAAATTGAGAGATTTCTACAGGAGTTTCACAATAGATAAGCCAAAGGTCATTTTCTCCATGGGTGACAGTTCTCAAGATAATGAAGGTAGGATACTATTGGCCCACAATGTTTAGTGAGGCGCTATACATGGATAAAAAGGTGCAAAAATATGCATTCTTCATAGGAAAAGAAAGGTTAAACACACTTCCTTTGCACCCAATTTTGGTTGACCAGCCATTCATACAATGGGGATTAGACTTAATTGGAGTCATCAATCTAAATTTACACCAAGGTCATAAGTGGATACTCACAAAGCAACAAACTATTTCACCAAGTGGACCAAGGCAAGTAACACTTAAGGAAGCAAATGAGTGCGACATACTAGACTTCTATGAAGGGATAGTAACTAGGTTCGGAGTACCATCCACTATTATATAAGACAATGCATTGGAATTCCTAGGTTCCAATATCACAGAATGGGATGTTAAAAATGGAATCTACTTGATTACCTCTTCAAATTATTACCCACAGGGTAATGGGTAGGTAGAGTCCACAAATAAGAATTTACTAAGAATCATCAAAAGGACTCTAGATGAAAACAAAAGGACATGGCATACTAAGCTCAAATCAGCATTATGGGCTGATAGGATCACACCAAAGAGGTCTACAGGTAATTCCCCTTACAAGCTAGTCTACGGGAAGGAAGCAATGTTGCCTATATCAATAGAGCTACCCACACTTGGAGCTCATGAAACAACTAAAGTTGTCTAAGTTTGATCCAATGGAGGCTAGGTATGCAGAACTGATGGAATTAGAAGAAATCAAAGAACATGTAGTTCAAATGATGGAGAAATATCAAGCCTTAGTCAAAAGATGGTTTGATAAGAAAGAAAGAGCAAGGACCTTTCAGGAAGGGGACTTAGTTCTGAAGTGGGATGCAGATTGGGAAAAACTAGGAAGGAATTCCAAGTTTGATGCCATTTAGAGTGGCCCCTACATGGTCACATAATGTAAAAGTAGCAATGCCTTCCAATTGTCTACATTGGATGGAGAGGATTTTATGATTAAGTTTGAGGATCTATCTTAAACATTCTATCTTGAAACAAAAGGTTTCACCTTTGTAAATATTAACCTAGGATTTTAATTCCTCTAAGTGCGTATGCACATTTGTCTTGTTGTAGCTTAGGTTTCAATTTTCCTAAGTGCTTCGGCACAGGTTTTATTGCTCCTAGGTTTTATCACTTTGCAGTTCAGTGTGCCTCTAGGTGAATGTTGTAACAATCCATTGTAGAAGCGGTGAATGCTCCAGGTCAACACAACTTTATACTCTTAGAAATCTCATCTTCAAGATTTTATTATGAAAATTGAGGGTACAAGTTGCAAGGCGGGTTCGGGATTACCAAGTTCAAGTAGTTGAGTTCAAGTTTCAAGCAAAAGATTAGTATTAGGATATCATTCATGACTCTCGTGCCCAATGGATACTTCAAGGCAACTAATCTTTCACCTAGTAGGTAGGTGATCCCACGAGTGCCAAATTGTTATCCAATTTTTCCTCTCAGGAAAAATAGAAAAACATGACGGCATCTTTGTAAAAACGGGGTTGTTTCAGTCATGGAGGATTGCATTTTGGAGTTGGGTGAATAAAGAAATTGCAAGTTCTCCAATTTCAGACTTTTCACCTCCCAAGATGAACTTTGAAATCGATTGTGAGGGCATAAATTGCTCAAAAAAAGTCCAAATTTCACCATTTGATAGATCAGGGGCTAATCTTCAAAAGGGTATTTTTAGTTTTTGAAATTTTGATTTTCAAAATTTCAGATTTTTTTAGATTTTGGAATTTTAGGATTTTGGGTTTCAGGATTTTGGAATTTCAGGATTTTAGGATTTCAGGGTTTCGAGATTTTGGGTTTTTTGGGATTTCAGGATTTTGGGATTTCGGGTTTCGGGATTTTGGGTTTCGGGGTTTCGAGATTTCAAGTTTCGGATTTCAAAACTCTCAAGCCCCAAAACATAAAAAGCAAGACTCAATGTCTAAAATTCTGAATTCCAAAAGTCTAAAATTTTGGACTTTCGGAACTCTCAGGCCATTTTGAGCGGTGAACAGTAGCTTGACTTCCAAAACCAAAATTTCGAAAGTCCAAATTTTGGGATTTCAGAGGTTACATGCATTTCAGACTCTGAAAATGAAGAAATACAGTTCACCATTTTTAGGGTGTCAGGCTTCTCACCTACCAAAATTATGAGGTATGGGCTTCCTTTCTTTCCCAACAAGGAACAACACATGGAGGCATGGGTTTTGTAGTAGAACCCATCATTTTTGCAGGTGAATTCAATGCAATTTTGGGGTGGTTGAAGCTAGATTTTGGATTTCTTCCATCTCCTTCTCTAATTATTCCTATATATTATAAGGAGGATTTTTTAAAAGGTTGGACAATTTTTCCTTGCACCCTCCCTTCTTCTCGATCTACAAGTGAATTTTGGAGTTCAAACCTCCCATTGAAAATGAAATGGAATATTACCTCTTGGCCATTATGATGCATTGTATCAAATCTTTGGAGAAATAATATAAGTCTATGGATGATTTCAACCCTATCTTGTGTTTATTGTTGTCTTCTGATCTCTTATTGCAATCTTGGTTATTTGTGCATGGTGGTTGTATTACAATTTTGTGGTTTGTGTTTAATGGCAAAGAAAATGTTCATCATTCCTTTGGTGCATCACCTCTGTTAGATTAGGTTTAATTTCTTGCATCTCCCTAACCCTATCTTCTTGGCAAGTTAGAGTAGGTTTTATAGTAGATCATCTACAAATTGTATGTGTGCACTTGAATAAAGGAATAGGAACCAACCTTCATCCAGAGAGATTTCCCAATCGTAAAGTACCACACTTTGGGAAAAGCTCCATGTTATACAATCACACGGAGATTCTCAACCCATCAACTTGCGCGAGACATTGAGGGTCTTTAGTGTATAGATTGTGAAGTAGAGGGGCATGGTAAGGATAGTTTCCCATAGAAGTTAGTATAAGTCCCTTGTTGTAGCATGTAATCCAAAAGAATGTGTCTTGCTACTACAAGATCTACACCTCTATGGCCCATGATATTAAGGATTGTAGGCTTATTGACAAAATCCATGAGGCTATTGACCATGGTGTGCGCTAGACCAGCCTTTCTTATAGTTCTAAGGAAGATGATCACCATTCTCTGGACGTGTGGATGGAGGGGTATGTGGGATAATTTTTTGTAAAGGATTCTATGGTCGCAGTAATCATGGATGAGGGAGAAGTGAGTTACCATGAGGAACCTGCTATAAATGTGGATCTACAGAACATTACAGGTGTGAGTGTCCAAATTTATCGTAGTGCTCATGGTTTGGGAAGAATCATAAGTATGAGGAGTTCCCTAAGTTGTTTGAGCACATGAGCTAGAAAAACTGCAAGTACAAAGGTGGTGGGATGGTGTGTATAAAGAAGGCCAACACATAGTGGATACCTAGAGTTGCGCGTGAATCAAGGTTAGAACCTATTTTGGTGACAACATGAGTAGAGGTGCACGTGCCAAGGAAGTACCAAGGAAAATGACTCTAGTCTCAAGAGAAGAAGTGGTGCATGGGAAGTGTATCAAGAGATAATGGATGTCATTCGGAGTTTGCAGGGAGAAATCCAGTGTCTAAAGGCAGTCCAGGTAACAAGAGTAAAGGAGGAATGATGAGGCTGCAAAAGGACCTGGATGAGGTTAAGGAAGTGTGTAAAATGTTAAGGAAAGAGAATATTATTCCCTTTCTAGGAGAATGGCTATGGGAGAATGTACCATGCACCGTAGCAGAGCGTGAAAGGAAGGTGTTACATGCAAACCTCCCTCCCCATAGCCTTGACTATGACAAAGAGATCACACTGAATCGGTTATGGATGGTTGGCTGCTGAGTAACATATTGATTGACATGAGAGTAGAGGTCAATGTTCTTACATTATATTCCTGACATCAAATGGGAAGGCCCACATTATAACCATCTTCAAATGTGCTATATATGGCAAATAGAACTAAGGCAATGCCCATTGGAGTATTGAAGGATGCAGTGATCACCATTTAGGGAGCTAAGTTTACTAGGAACCTTGAAGTCTTGGCACTCGCCGAGGTAGAAAATTTTCCAGGATTGCTTAGGCACCCATGGTGTTATAAGAACAATGCTAGCATGAGGTTTAACAAAGGCTATATCAGTTTCGAGAACAAGGAAGAATGAGTAATCATCCCTTTGACAGATGGGAATTTGGTTCCTTACACTAAACCTTTGGGAGAAGAGGTCCTTGATAGAATTTATGTGCACTCCATTAGATACCTTGAGATAATTTACCCTACAGAAGAAGTTATCTAATTTGAGGATGATTAGTCTATGAGTGATATAATAAGAATAACATGTGACAATTGGGCGCACATGACCTAAGAGTTAATTGGGAAAAAAATTGAGGGGGTTTGTAACAAGAGTGACCAAGGCACACTCACTCAAGCACCTAGGAGGAAAGAAGTTGCCAAGTTACTCTGGAGGGGCATACCCTAAAATTTTATTACGGGACATGAAAGCTTAGTGGATGAGTGGGGATGAAAGAGGGGGATGTTGAAATATGTCCTGATCGGAACTACAACACGGTGGTGGGCTACACACCATGAGAGTCTTTTAGAATGACACAAAGTGAGGATTTCCTTTTTTTTTAGATTCTCTAGAAGCAACGTACCCAATGTCATCTAAGAATATCATGGCAAGGAGCCCACCTCGTTCCACATCCAAGCTTGTGAGAAGGCTTGGATAGGAGGCATAGAGGCCTTACCACCATCATTATGGGTGCATAAGCTATATTCCACACTACAAGGTTGTGAATGCACATGGTATATCCACTCAAAAACACGCTACCAGATGGGAAATTAGTAGGAGATGACAACTGATCTCATCCAAGATTTTGAATATTGGAGCATAAATCCATTAGTGGATAAGGCATTGCAAGTAATCAAGCACCTTACGATGGGGGATAGTTCCATGGCAGAAGACATGCTACTATATTTTCTAGGTGATCCTATTTTAGAGGCATGCTTCGATGAGGATGAGTCAGAGGAGATGCAATTTGAGCGTGCATGCATAGAGAAGGAAAAAGGAAATATGGTTTATGTCATAGATGGGGAGGAAATGGAAGGTCTAGATGTTAACCACTCTATAGGTATGTGTAATGTTATAGATAACACTGATGAAAGGATGTGCACCTACCATGAGCCCCTAAAAATGAAGAAGGTTAACATTGGGTCAGAAGTAGAACCCAAGGAAGCTCTCATTAGAGACTATTAGTCGAGAGAAGGAGGTCTCAAAGATCATTGATCTATTGCGTGAGTTCCAGGATTTATTCCCTCACGGGTATCATGAACTCACAGGAGTCCACCATTCATGGGGGATTAGGATAAAGTTGAAGGAAGGTGTGCGCCTAATTCAAAAGAGGCCATATCAGATGAATCCCAATTTACGCATACGGGTTAAGGAGGAAATAGAAAAAATGATAGCATCTAGGTATCATTAAGGCTATTGAAGAGTCAGAATGGATAGGCCCAATGATCATCATCATCAAGAAATTTGGGAGGAAAAGGATTTGCATTGACTATAGGGATCCGAATGTAGTATTTGTCATCGATCCCTTCCTAACGTTGTTTAGTGAAGAAATATTAGAGGGAGTGGCCGGGTGAGAAATCTACTCTTTCATGGATGGGTTCTTAGGGTACCACTAGGTGAGGATTAAGGATGACCGAGAGAAAGAAATTTTTTTCCACCGAATGGGGAATTTTTTCCTATATGGTCATGCCTTTCGGGTTGAAGAATGCACCTACAATGTTCTTGCACATTATAGTACAAACCTTTCAGGACTTCATCCATAAATTTATTCAAGTCTATTTTGATGATTGGACTGTGTATGGTCTAGTCAAAGACCATTGTGATAACTTAAGACTAATGTTTGAAAGGTGTTAGCAGTTGAGGATATCCCTCAACATCAAGAAGTGTGTCTTTGCTACCCCATTTGGAACCTTATTGGGACATATCATATACAAAGAAGGACTACTAGTGGATCCTACCAAGGTTGTAGTCATTGTGGGTTTAGGGGATCCTACTAGCCATAGTGCCATGTGTGGATTTCTTGGGCATATGGGTTACTATAGAAAGTTCATCAAGGGATATGCCAAGATCACTACACCCTTGGAGGAATTTCTTAGACACAAGAGTTCCTTTCATTGGGGAGAGGCACTGTGAGAGGGCATTCAACAATATAAAGGATAGGCTTGTCACTGCACCCATATTCCATTTCCCTATTTGGGATAATCCTTTCCATGTTCATGTGGATGCCTCTAGTGCAGCCATTAGAGCAACCTCTGGCATAACCTGGTGAAGGGATTATTGACCATCCCTTGTGTTTTGTAAGTAGAAATTTAACATCGAAAAATAAAATTACACCACTACTAAGTGTGAAGCACTATCCATGATCTATGTGCTGCAAAAATTCAAGAAATATCTACTGGAAACACCATTTGTATTGTACATAGACCATATGGCATTAAAATACTTGGTAAACAATCCCATTCTATAAGGGCACATATGTCGATGGGTCCTTCTATTCCAATAATTTGAGTTCACGGTGGTTGTCAAGCCAGGAAAGAGTAATTGGACCCGATCACTTGTCTATAATTGACTCAGGAGAGGATGCACAAAGCATTAAGGATACCATGCAAGACACAAAACTATTTAGGTTACGGTGTGCACCCTTGGACTTAGAGGATATTATAGTATTTCTCAAAATGGGTGTGGTGCCAAAAGGGATGAAAGAATTAGAGAGGAAGAAGTTAGCCATATGCACCAAACCCTACATGCTGGTTAATGGTGATTTGTGCAAGCTAGGATGTGATAAAGTGTTGTCATTGGTGCATGCTAGAACATGAGTGCCTAACTATTATGGAGGAGGCACATGGAATAAGTACAGGTGAACACTATATAAGGGATGCCATTGCATGCAAGATGTTACAAGATGGGTTATGGTGGGAGACCCTATATCAATATTTCAAAGAGTATTATAAGGCATGTGATCATTTTCAGCACCTTGGCGAGACAAGGCGGGGGATGAAATACATTTGCGCCCTATTCCAAGTACATAGCCATTTAAAAAGTGGGCCATACATTTTATAGGCCCCATTTTTCCATCCACTCGTATGATGGGATCTAATTATGTAATCACCTACATGGATTATTTGACAAGATGGGCAGAAGTAACACCTACCAAGGATTATACAGTGGCTACAACAACCAAGTTTTTATGGGAAAATATTATTACAAGGTATGGATGCCCATTGATCTTAACTAGTGATAGGGGTATGCATTTCCTAAATGAGACCATCAAGATTCTATTAGTATAGTTCATGGTGGCTCATCATAAGACTACCCCTTACCATCCACAAGTAAATGGGACTACCGAGGAATTTAATAAAATACTGAGTCATACCATGACCAATTTTTTTGATGTTGGTAGACAAGATTGGGATGAAAAAGTATCAACAGTTCTATGGGCGTATAAGACAACCTAGAAGAGGTTGAATAAAGCCACACCACTTTAATTAGTGTTTGGCGTAGAGGATTTCCTACCCATTGAATTCATGCTACCTTCTCTACGTATAGCGCACGCAGGAGGATTGGCTGACAAACAAGCACTAGAGGAAAGGATTGACAAATTGATGAAATTAGATGAGAGATGATCATTGGCCAGGTGGAGTCAAAAGGATGAAAAGGATAAACAAAAGGCATGACATGATTGCCACATCAAAAAAACAATTTGAGGTTGGGAAGATGGTATTGTTATATGATTCCAAGTTTCTGCGCCATCTCAGGAAGTTGAAAGTCCATCCTTGATTTAGGCGGCAGTGCCGAGTTGAGAGCACTAGATGGGATGAGATTACCAAGCCATTTCAATGGGAGTAGGTTGAATCCCTACTATAAATAAGTCTTCTTGGTGTTTGTAATAAGGCAATATTGCCAGTTAGTTTAGAATTTCCCTTTATGTAATTTCTTTTCTTGTGTTTCCCTTTCGTCATTTGTTTTTTGTTTCTTTTACACCTTGGGTGCGGTAACCACATTAATTTTTAAAGATTGTTCATGCACAGAGGACTACACATCTATTTTAGTGTGGGGTGGAGTGATGCAAAGTATAGTGCAAAGCTGAGTTGAAGAGGAAGTTACGGTGAATAGCCTAGGTGAATGGCCCGGTGGAAGGAAGGGCATAGAAATGAAATAAGCACATGGAATAAGGGTAGATAAAAAGGTTGGTGTTAGGATAAGACTTTAGAGAAACCACGTATAAAGGAGGAAGAAGCGTAGGAATAACATGAGGTAGGTGAGAGAAAAAATTAGCTAGACGAGAAGAATTGCATTCGACACATTGTTAACACACATGTACGAGTCTTCTACTAGGATGGTTTGTTTGTGCACCAGAAGGTTGTATAATTTTTGTGCAAGATTGGGCGTGTAAGTGAAGGCACGTAAGGCCGACTTGGTGAAAATTACACATTTAGTATTAAGTATGGTAGTAGGTAAAATAGCATTTAATGCTAGAAAGAAGAAAAAACTATAAATAAGAAGTTAGGAACTTCATTATTTTACCTTATGATTACGAAGTGAAAAGATATCTCAAAACTAGGGCATCCAAAAGTGATCTGTGTAAAGAAGAATCTAATAAATCTAAGAGGGCATGACTAGAGTAGATTTGCAAACTAGTAGGAAAGGAGTACACGGGCATGGAGGAAGTTGTTGAGAAGCACCATCTTGTGGAAGAATTATTCCAGTTAGGGTTTGATGAATATGACATAAATTTTGGAGGTTTCTTTGCAAGATTGAGTCTTAGGGTTGGATAGAGTGGTAGAGTAGAGCAAGGAGAAGACGTTTGAAGTGTTAACCTAACAGAAGAATGACACCAAAGAAAGAAACCATCTCACCTAAAAAGTAGAAGGGAAAGGGAAAGGGGAAGTAAACGGCTCCTTCGCAAGCACAAATGAAGAGTGGTACGTGGAGATGAAATACCGGACGGGGTATTGCTAGGGAAAGAACTAGAGTCTCATTTGCAGAAAATGACTGTGAGTGACTATAATCATCACACCAACATGACAAAGAAATAAATGGATTTGGATTTGGTTTGCATGTTGGGCCCCTATAATATTGACTAAGTACAACAAAGGGCATGGGCCTGTAAGGCCTAGGTTGAAGGATGGGCGCATAAGAAGAAGGGGCATAAAACAAGGTTCTAGGAGGGTTTTAGAAGGATGGTGTTATGCACCAACATAACAAGGTCTTGGTACTTATCCATATTTAGCATTTTTGGTATAACATGAGAAAACGTGACTGACTGTGCATGCGGAGTGGATAAGGTGTTATCTTGGCGAAAGGCTGGCCTAGGAAGGAATATTCCCTATGATGGAGGATTATAGAAGGCCATCATGGAAAAGAGTGGAGAGCTCGAGGCATGGAGAGCATGCACCCATGGAGGAAAACATTTAGACACTTGGTGCTAGATCCGAGGCCACATAAGCATGAGTTTGCACTTTGGAGTTCCTATAAATAAAAGTTCTTGCAAAAGGAAAAGGGGTGTGTGTGTGTGTGGGTGTTGATAGAGTTGGTTAAGAATATAGATTAAAAGAGAGCAGAGCTCTACAGAAATGGTTGCAAGGATTCTATTGGGTTGGGTAGATAAACTATAGGAGATGGATGTATTAAGGGCTTGGGGTTATAAAATTTCTTTTTGAGAGCTAAAGGATATGGATTCATTTATGATGCATGACTTTGGTCTGCCATAATGTGGTGTATTGTAGTGAGTCTAATAAATGTAATGAGGTTACCAAGTTATCTGAATATGACCATTCTTGTTTTGGATTCATACATAATTCTTCATAGTTCTTTTTAATGTATGTTTATAAGATGAATATGAATCCCTACACATTTTCCTTTCTGTTTTGATTCATTTCTTTAAGTCTGTTAAAGTATCTCTGTCAAGAGTAGACCTAATGGTCTAGAGCCGTTTTGATCTCTATGATGTTTACATGTCTCATTCCCACTCACTTTATTTAAAGTTTGCATCATAGATGATGTTTTCCCACTCAACTCACATAAAAGAGATACTCAATACCTATGTGTGCCTCCGGTGAGTACCCATCACCCGCTAGGTGATAGGCCGGCGTGCATGGGATTCCCTTATTCTTTGGTGGGTGTGAAAATGACTACATCTTGGTTCCACTTTCAGGACCTCTTTTCAAAGATGTAGTGGGAAATGGATTACATTATGATTTGTGTAATGAGTGTTGATAGAGCGTTTAACTTTGGAAAGTGTTGAAACATTGTTTAAAAGTGCAGAGGATGAATTTTCTCAGAGATTCAACACTAGACCTATGTTTGATGCACGTAGATGGGTAGAAGAGAACCTCTAATGTGATTTGTATGAAAGGATTTTGTGTTTCTTCCCAAGTATAGTTGTATTAATGGCTCTTGGCATATGTATGTAGATCAAGCTGGTCTGGTATTATATATCACACGCGTGGACCCAAGAATAGTACCAGAGGATACAAGATGTAGATATGCCATGGAATTGTGTTGTGGATCATTGGTGGAAAGGAGTACTAGCTAGCTACACTATGGAGTATGCTATTTCCACATATTCTTGTCTAGAGGTTGCTGAGTTTGAGTTTCTATGGGAGCCCAAAGGATCATTTATACATGCCATCCCTTAGGAAATGAAGATCTTGGTTGTTACCTTGAGTTTACAGGCATTTCTGATGGTCGGCTAAACCTTCATGAGCACTAGGTGAGGAAGCTAAGGTGGAGGAAGATGGTAGAAATTTCCATGGAGAAAGAAAGGGAGGAGAGACGACTCAAGTATAGTGAAGCATATGAAATGGAGATTGCTAGACAATGTAAGGTTGCAAGTGTGATGGATATATGGAGATAGAATTTGTGGGTTAGATTTAACGTTCACGTAGAGGATGTGGAACCTGAGTATTCTGTGCTACCCCATCTTGGCAAGTGCGTAAGAGAGACCCCTTCAGATTTTGATGAGAGTTCGTTATGCGGAGAGAGAAGATTCATTGGTGCTCATCTAAATCCACCTAGTGACCGAACCATGGTGCTTGGTTTTCCAGATCAAGGAAGGAGTATCGCTGACCTAGTTGGTATCAATGGAAGTGATAGATCTGCACCAGGAGATACAATTTTTCATTTCCCACTTCTATGGCTATGCATACTATTCTAGTATTTAGAGGGATTTTTGGGCAAGGAGAAAATATATAAGGCTTGGGTAACGCATTAGAGAGTGGCGCGGGACACACATCTAGCAATGAAACAATCTTACAGATGTTTGGCACACAATTTAGTGGGACATTAGGGACCCTAGGCATGACCTCTTCAGGCCCATTATTGGCTATCAATGGAAGTGATAGATCTGCACTGTGAGATATAATTTTTCATTTCCCACTTCTATGGCTACGCATACTATTCTAGTATTCAGAGGAATTTTTGGACAAGGAGAAAATATATAAGGCTTGGGTAAAGCGTTAGGGAGTGGCATGGGACACACATCTAACAACGAAACAATCTTACAGATGTTTGGCACACAATTTAGTGGGACATTAGGGACCCTAGGCACGACCACTTCAGGCCCATTATTGGCTACTGGTGGATCTGGAGGTGGAACTAGTGGATTTGGAGGCACAAGACCTGGTGGATCTAGTGTATCTAGTAGAGGAGGAAACACTTGGGAAGTCAAGGAGCTAGATCAAGAGGAAAAGGCCCCAACCACCTCCTCAAGTATTCTTTGAGATGTCTTTACATTTTCCATATTACAGGGGTATTGAAGATGTTGTGGAGCATGTTCACAAGTGTGAGTTGCTATGGTGCACAAAGGGGATCACAACCTTGGAATGGAAGGCAGTCAATTTGTAATGACGTTGCAGGGGCACGCACATAGCTGGTATAGGAAGTATGACCCCATGAGATGGTGATAGATTAAACCACATTGAAAAACACTTTCCTAGAATAATTCCACATCCCTGAGTTTAAATAAAAGAGCATCAATTCCCTTAACAAAATTTAGTAGGGAATGGTGGAGAGTGTATGGGAGTATGATGCATGGTTTAAGACTCTCCTATCAAAGTTTTCATATGACATTCACCCTTCACAACATGCTCAATGGTTTGTTAGAGGGTTGATAACACCATTTAGAATAGCTTTATCTCATAATACTTTAACAGACCTGTGTGAGGCGTTGGAAGCTTCCATACGCACTGAAGCTATTAAGAGAGTTGACACTGGTGTTAGCCCATTTTTGGAAGTTCAAATTGCTGTTATGGCTAAGCAGCTAGAAACATTATCTATGAACTCATCTCATGAGACTTGTAGTGGAATGTGGTGTACAGATTGTGAGGTAGAGGGGCATGCCAATGATAGTTTCCCCTAGAAGACAAAGACGTGCCATATCAACCAGACTATGAGATTTGTCATGGGGATCATGATGTGAGTCGATGTCCCTGTTACATCTTACAATTCAAAAGAATGTATCTTGCTACTATAATATCTGCACCTCTACAACCCATGATACCAAGGATTGTCGACTTATTGACTAGATCCATGAGGATGTTGATCATGGTGTGCACCAGTCAACATTTCTAGTAGTTATAAGAGTGATGGCCGTTATGAGGAGTGCATAGATGGAGGCACGCATGGAAGGGGATTTCACAGAGGATTCTATGGTCGTGGTAACCACGGAGGAGGAAGAAGTGAGTTCCCACATGGAACCTATTTTAATTGTGGGTCTACAGACCACTACAAGCATGAGTGCCTAGATTTGTTGCAGTTCTCATGGTGCGGGAAGAAGCACAAGTATGAGGAGTGCCTTGAGTTGTTTGAGCATATGAATCAACAGTAGCACTGGAAAGACAAGGGTGCTATAATGGTAAGCATTAAGAAGGCTGACACACAATGGATGCCACAGGTGACACGTGATGCAGGATTGGAACCTGTTATGGTAACAACAAGAGCAGAGGCCACACACACAAAGGAAATTCCAAGCCATAAGAACTTGGTTTCAAGGGATGAAGTGGTACATGGGGATTAATCAAACTATGCACATCAAAAGGAGGTATATCAAGAAACCATGGACGTCATTAAGAGTTTACAAGGAGAAATCCAGTTTCTAAAGGACTAGTCCAAAAGGGAGGAGGAAAGGAGAAAGGTTGAGGCACTAAAGGATGCCCTAGATGAGGTCAAGGAAGTATGTAAAATACTAAGGCAAGAGAATATTATTCCCTTTCTAGGGGCATGGTTGAGAGAGAAGGTACCACGTCTAGAGAAGAGCACGAGAGGTAGGTATTGCATGTAAACCTTCCCCCTCACAGCCTTGACTATGATAGGAGATCACATTAAATGTGGTCATGGATGGATGGATCCTTAGTAATATCCTCATTAACATAGGTGCAGAGGTCAATGTTCTCACCTTGGATGCATGACATCATATGGGAAGACCTACATTACAACCATCTTTGAATGTGATGTATATGGCGAAAAAAACAAAGGCAATGCCCATCGTGTCTTAAAGGATGCAAATATCACCATTCAAGGGGCTAAGTTTATTGGGGACTTCAAAGTCTTGGTGCTCACCAAGGTAGACAATTTCCCAACATTACTTGGGCACCCATGGTGCTATAAGAACAATGCGGATCTTTGGTTCAACAAGGGATACATAAGCTTTGAAAATGAGGAGGAATAGGTCATCATACCCCTAGCTAATGGAAAATCAACACCCTATACTGAACCTTTGGGAGAAGAGGTCCTAGATAGAATATACATGCACTCAATCAGGGATCCAGAGGTAATCCATCCCATAAAAGGAGTTATCCAGCTTGAGGATGCCTAGTCCTTAAGTGACACCACCAATATAGCATGCGATAATTGGGCACATGGGACCTATGAGTTAATCGGATGGAATTTGAGAGGATCGGTGACAAAGGTAACAAAGGCACATATAGTCCGGCACCTAAGGGGAAAGGAGCTACCTAAGTACTTAGGAGGAGCCTTCCCTGAGGTCTTTGCAAGAGATGGAAGCTCAGTGGAAGAAGGAGAATGAATGAAGAGGGATGTTAAGTTACGTCCTACTCGGAACTGCTACATGCTGGTGGGAGACACATCAGGATAACCTCTTGGAATGATATGAGGTGAGAATTACCTTCTTTGTAATATTTTGTAGGAGCAATGTGCCCATAGCTATAAAAGACTACCATGGTAAAGAGACCGCTTCCTTCTATATCCAAGCATGTGAGACATCCTAGATGGGAAACATAGAAGCATTGCCACCTTCATTATGGGTTCACAAGTTGTATTCCACCCTAAAAGGTTGTGCACGTATGCATGGTACATTCATTCTGAGACACGCCACGCACAGGAATTGACAAGAGTTAGCGGTTGATCTCATTCAAGCATTTGAGTATTGGAGTACAAAACCCTTAATGGATAAGGCATTACAGGTTATCAAGTGCCTTACCATTGGGGATAGTGCCATGGTAGAAGATAGGCTACTAGACTTGCTAGGTGAACCTGTCTTGGAGGCACACTTTGAGGAAGAAGAAACAGAAGAGATACAGCTTGAGCATGTATGTATGGAAAAAGAAAAAGGGAAGATGGTGTATGTTATTGATGGGGAAGAAGTGGAAAACTTGGATGTTGACCATTTTGTAAGGGACGCATGAGGTGTTAGATAGTGTTGATGAACAGGTGCACACCTATCATGAGCCTTTAAAGACAAAGAAGGTTAACACTGGCTCAGAAGAAGAGCCTAAATAGGCTATAATCAGAGACTATTGGTCGAATAAGGAAGTCTCCAAGATCATTGATGTTTTACGTGAGTTTGAGGATTTATTCCCACGAATTTATCATGAACTCAAAGGCATCCACCATTCCTTGGGGGAAATGAGAATTAAGTTGAAGGAGGGTATGCACTCGGTCCAGAAGAGGCCATACTGAATGAATCCTAACCTGCGTGTGAAGGTCAAGGAAGAAATAGATAAGATGATAGCGTCAATAATTATTAAAGCTATTAAAGAGTCAAAGTGGATAAGTCCAATGGTAATTAGCATAAAGAAGGATGGAAGGATAATGATCTGTGTTGATTATAGCGATATAAATCTAGTGTGTAACATTGATCCTTTCCCATCCCCATTCACTGAAGAAATCTTAGAGAGAGTGGCAGGGTGCAAGGTCTATTCTTTCGTAGATGGATTCTTAGGCTATCACTAGGTAAGGATCGTAAAGGAGGACCAGATAAAGATGACTTTCACCATTAAGTGGTGAAGTTTTTCCTATACCATGCCTTTTGGGTTGAAAAATACACTTTTGTGTTCTCACGCATTGTGGTACAAGCTTTCCAGACTTTATTTATAAATTCCTTCAAGCCTACCTAGATGATTGGATAATATATGTTTAGTTAAGGACCATTGTGACAACTTAAGGCTGATGTTTGAAAGGTGTCAAGTAGTTGAGGATATCCCTTAAAATTAAGAAATGTTTATTTTCTACCCCATTTAGAACATTATTAGGGCACATCATATGTAAGGAGGGCCTAATAGTAGATCCCAAAAAGTTGTAGTAATTGTGGGATTGAGGAGCTTGATATTCAAAGCACGTGCATGGATTTCTTGGGCATACAGGGTACTACAGAAAATTCATCAAGGGTATGCCAAGATTTTGACGCCTTTAGAAGAGTTGCTTAGACATAAAAGTTCCTTTCATTAAGGAGAGGTGCATCAAAAAGCATTTAACACTTTGAAGGATAGGTTTGTCACCGCACCCATCCTGTGTTTCCCTTCTTGGGATAAGCCTTTCCATGTTCATGTGGATGCCTTAGGAACCGCCATTGGAGAAGTACTTGCACATCTTGGTGAAGGGATTTTTGATCATCCTTTGTGCTTTGTAAGTAGAAAATTGACACCAACAGAGAAAAATTACACTACAACTGAGTGTAAGGCATTGTCAATGATCTACGCACTTCACAAGTTTATAAAATATATGCTGGCAACCCATTTTATATTTTACACTAACCATATGGCATTGAAATACTTGGTGAACAAGCCCATTCTACAAGGGAACATATGTCGTGGGTACTATTGTTCCAATAATTCGAGTTCATGGTGGTTATCAAACCAGGAAAAACTAATTCTAGACTTGATCATTTGTCTAGAATCAATTCAGGGGAGGATGCATAAAGCATTGAGGATACCATGCCATATGCACAACTATTTAGGTTATGGTGTGTGCCTTAGACTTAGAAGATATTACAAGTATTTCTCAAAATGGGTGTGGCGTTGGAATGAAGGACTTGGAGAAGAAGAAGTTGGCCATATGCATTATGCCCTACATGTTAATTAGTAGAGATATGTACAAAATGGGTCATGATGAGGTTTTGCATCACCACGTACTAGAACATGAGTGCATTGTAATTATGGAAGAGGTGCATGGTGGGATTACAGGATGACACTATGTGGGAAATGCAACCGTGTGGAAGATTCTACTCATAGGGCTCTTGTGGGAGACCATTTATCAAGATTGCATTGAGTTTTGCAAGGCCTGTGACCATTGCCAGTGCCTTGGAAAACCTAGAAAAATGATGAAATGCCCTTATGACCAATAGCAGCATGTAGAACCATTTGAGAAGTGGGCTATCAAAATTTTCAGACCAATCTCACCAGCGGCGCAAAGGACTGGTTCATGGTGTATCCTCACTTGAACTGATTATTTTGCAAGGTGGGAAGAGGTAGTACCTACAAAGGATTGTACACCGGCTACAACTATTAGATTTTTACGGGAAAAAATAATCAATAGGTATGGATGCCCATTGATTCTAACAAGTGATAGAGGTACGCACTTCCTCAATGAAATGGTCAAGATTCTATTATCAGAATTCATGGTGGCCCATCACAAAACTACTCCCTATCACCCTCAAGTAAATGGAACTACTTTGAGGCATTTAAAAAAATACTTAGTCACACATTGACTAAGATCTGTGATGTTGGTAGACAAGATTGGGATGAAAAAGTATCAACCATTCTTTGGGCATATAGGAAAACCTACAAGAGGTTGAATAAGGCCACACCATTTCAATTGGTGTTTAGTGCGGAGGCTGTCCTACAAGTTTAATTCATGTTACCTTCTCTCATATAGCGTACGCATGAGGAGGGTTAGATGATGAACAAGCATTGGAAGAAAGAATTGACAAGTTAATGCAATTAGATGAAAGATGATCACTGCAAAGTGGAGCTAGAAGATGGAAAAATCAAAACAAAAGGCATGGCATGATCGTCACATTAAGAACAAAAAGTTTGAGGTTGGGAAGATGGTGCTACTATATGATTCCAAGTTTTTGTGCCATCCTAGGAAGTTAAAATTCCATTGGTTGG
Source organism: Taxus wallichiana var. yunnanensis (assembly GCA_018340775.1). Lineage (NCBI taxonomy): Eukaryota > Viridiplantae > Streptophyta > Pinopsida > Cupressales > Taxaceae > Taxus > Taxus wallichiana. The sequence continues at coordinate 606,777,627 of CM031240.1, forward strand.
GTCCCTACATCATCTCGTACATCCTTGATTCAAAGGCGCGTGCCAATTACAAGAACTAGATAGGACGAGATTGCCAAGACATTTCAATAGGAGTAGGCTAAAGCCCTACTATAAATAAGTCTTCTTGGTGTTTGTAATAAGGTATAATTTCCAGCTAGTTTAGGATTTTCTTTAATGCATTTTCTTTTCTTGTGTTTCTCTTTCTCATTACTATTTTATGTTGCGCCTTGGGCACCGGTAATATCATTACTTTTGAAGGTTATAATTGTGAAAAGGATTGTGCATCCTTTAAGTGTGGAGTGGAGTAAGGTGGAATAAATTGCAAAGTGTAAAGCGCCATAAAGGATTATGTTGGAAAGCCCGGTTGCATGGCCGTGGGAAAGGAAGTGCATGAGAGGAAAGGTGAAAAAGGATGGTTGGTGTCAAGGCAAGGCTACATTGTGGATCCATGTACAAAAGAGGAAGAAGTACAAAAGCAACATGAGGTAGGCGAGTGAAAAAATCATGACACAAGTACCTTCAGTGTTGGTGATGCGTGCATAAGAGTCTCCTTTCAAGATGGATTGGTTACGCACCAGAAGATTGGGGAAATGTTTGTCAGGTTTGGGCATGTGATTTAAAGCACTAAAGTTGGGTTTTGTTGAAAAATACACATTAAGTGTTGAAGTACGGTGGTAGGTAAGGTAGCATTTAATGTTAAAAATCTAGAAAAACTATAAATAGAAGGTTAGACACTTCATTATTTACATTGTGAATATGAGAAGGAAGAGATTTTGTGAACTAGGGTTTCCAGAGTTGATCCATATGAAGAAATATTGGAAAAATTTAACCATGAGTGATTAGTTTGGATTTTCAAACCAGGGGGAATAGTTCACGGGCATGGAGAGAGTTTTGGAGAAGTGTCATCTTGTGAAGGGGATATTCTAGCAAGGGTTTGAAAGCTAGGGCATGGGTTGGAAAGTATTTTCTTCACAAGTTCAAGATCTAAACTTGGAAAGGGTAGAGAAGCAGAGCAAGAGAAGTTGAAGTGCAAAGATAACATACACAATGGCACCCAAGAAACCAACTATAACACCTAAAAAGGGCAAGGGAAAACTACAAGAAACTACCGCAAGTACCAATGAAGAATGGTATGCAGAAATGTAGTACCTAGATGGGGTTTTTGGGGAAAGGAGTGGGAGTCCCATTTAAGAAACATGACAGTAAGTGATTATAACCATTGCACAAATGTGACTAAAAAAGAGATGGTGCTGGAGTTAGTGTGCTCGAAAAACAAAAGGACACTAGAAGGGTTACCCATTTATAGCAACGAAGTAAAAGTGAAGTTGGAGAAGGTGGATTTATTGTGCAAGATCTATGATTTTCCAGTAATTTGGGAAGCCTGAGTGCCTCTATCAATGGATGATGTCATGCATACACAAAGATCACTTTTACTTCATAGGGTGTAATATGCACATAACTCCTCAGCTGATTTCAAAATTCATAGGTCTCATCTATGAAGGAGAAAGTATAGAGGATGACCTATGTGACAAATAAGCCATCAAAGAAACTGTCGCCACATATGCATATAATAAGGGGTCAAGGTACTTCGATATTATAGATATCCAAGACCCGGGGATGAGAATCGCCGTGCACTTGGTAACCAAACTTAATGACCAAGAGAGATGGATGCAAGTGAAAAAATCACAGATCAATGTTTGTAGAATAATATTGAAAGGCACCATCCACAACTTGTCGCATACATCATGGATGATATCATTAGTAGTGCGGATGAGGGTGACAAGATAATTTTCGGAAATGTCCTCTTAACTATTTTTATTTTCAGATATCAGAGTGCCAGATGCAGCAAATAAGTTCATGTGGGAGTACCCAGAGGATGACCCCTCGCCCATAAAGAGATTCAAAAAATATACTTGCGATAACATGACGGCTGTTCACAAGGTGCATCTTGAGAAATGGTATATGCACTTGAGGAAAGTATTTAGGGCAGAGTGGAGGATCCCACAACAACTACTAAAGCTCATAGAAGGAGAAGCTAAATTCATAGTATACTAACACTTATGCATTGGCAGATTTAGTTTGGTTGATGAAAACATGAGCCCTTGGTGTAAAATTTCATTTTCTTTCACCGCTCAGTACTTCTAGGTGGAGGTAAATAGATTTAAGGAATCTAAGAAGCTGAAGTTTGACCTTAGAAGTATGGATCGAAACCACATGGAGATGCACAGGATGTTGGTCTACCCCAACAAGTATGCATATGTGGAAAAGTATGTGTTGCATAAAGTTCAAATGATGAAACCCCTGACTCTGCCTATTGTATGGAGGTCCACGGTGGGTGTATACCTTCACATAAGTCCTAAGTATGAGAAGGGCGCTTATCTTGAGAATGAGATAGCTATACCTGAGGACCTAACAGGTAGGAAGAAGACCATGCCCAAGAAGAAGGAAATGGATGAACAAGTTTACACACGTCCACGGAAGAGGTCATTAGTCAAAGAGGAGGTGCCAGATTAAAAAGGAAAGCTTATCACAGGGGAGAAATTACCAGAGGAGGAGGAAGAGAAACCAGAGTCTCCTATACTAGAATCCCCAGTTAGGAAGAAACAAACGGTGATGGAGGAAGCTGACTCAGAGGAAACCACAAGCTTGGAGAAATACATAGGTTAGAGGGATGATGATGAAGAAGATGATCCTGAAGGGGACCAAGAACCACTTGTTTTCAGTGTGCATGATTCAAAAGAATGAGGGAAAGAGGAGAAGAATGACTATCACTTTGTGTGAAGGAAGGGCAGCCAGGAGGAGGAGGGCGCCCAGGACATGGAAGGAGGTGAAGAGGTTAGCACAAAGAGTCAAAGGACTCCAAACCTCACAAGGAGCAGATAAACAAGGTGGCAGAAAGAGAAGCAACAAAAATTATTGAAGCCTTGGTAGAACAAGAGTTAGAGCACAGCATTGAAATAGTGATGAATGAAGATAAGGAAGGAAGCATAGGAAAAGACCATGGCAGCGCGAGAGGCCCCAGTCTAACAGTAACTATTCCTAAGGGCACACAGTGGAAAGTGCATGGAGATCAAAAGACCAAGAATGGACTACATTGATGATCACAACAAGGTATTGTGCGCATGCTTCCAAAGCACAGTCCCAACAGATCAACTCTTGGAAATGAAGTCATTTGATGAAGAAGGTGCATACCCTTAAACAAGGAATATTCTCTCTTGGGAAATTGAGTCCCATGTTGATGAGCCATAATTTTAAATAAGATAAGGAGAAATAATGAATATGCCTGAGTCAAAAGGAGATAACCCCTTGGTGAGAACTCAACATCTTTCAGATGAACAAGTCTACAATGCTTTAAATAAGGTCTCGATTGCGCTGTAAGCTAGGTTATTTGGAAGGAATGACATGGTAAAATTTCTAGAGAGGCAGAACTAGAAAAGAGGGACAAAGACCTTGAAGATAACCAAGAACTTGAAGTAGGAGGAACTAATTAGCACACAGCTAAAGCATGAACTTAGGGAAGAAAAGGAAAGGGTGCATGAGGTATATAAGAAGGTAGAATCCATCACAGATGCCATTTTTTTGAAGCATCTCAGTACCTAGCACCGCCTGCGCAAAAGTATGGATCTTCCCTTAAGTGCCTTGAAGACTTAATGCACATCCTCACCATGGAAAGGAAACCTATGGCCTTAGAATCTGGAAGAAATAACAATGTGATTGGAGAAGGAGGATAAATTAAAAGTTGTAGCAATCATTCCGAGTATAGCAAGGTGCTTTCTCGATGTGAAAATTTCTACCCATATTCTAAAGGCGAGCGCACATGATGATAGTCAGCAGACAAGAGATAAAGTGGTGAGCATTTTGGTTACCACTCATGAGGTAGAGCTTAAGGAATTCAAAGAGAAGAACAAAGGAAATATAGTAGAGTGGGAAAGGATCCTAGCCGAGGTTGAGAAAAAGTCAGAAGCTATTGAGAGCTTACGAGGTTCAATTTAAAACCATATGAAGGAGTTGTACCCATAGATTACAAGAAGGATGGATGTGCTTGAGGACGTGGGTAAGGAATTGGAAGGAATGGTTGAAACATTGAACACTTGAGGAAATGGACTAGGTTTTGAGGAGGTAAGCACCCTAGTCGGTGACCTCTCGCAGAGAACACAAAATGAATTTGATGCTGGAACAAGTGGAGGCCACCTTTCAAAGAGATTTTCCTATCTTGTTGTAGTAATGACAACACTTCCCCATTATTTCATTTATTTTTCCCAATTCTTCATTCCCTTATTATCTTTCCAAGGTGTTAAGCCTATTGTAATTATTTCTTTGAATAAGTGTTCCCATAGGTGGAGAATAGGTAAAGTGTGTGATGATGTTGGGCCCCTAAAATATTGACTAAGTACAAAACTATGCATGGGTGTGCAAGGCCTAGGTTGAAGGATGGGCATGTAAGAAGAAGGCACCTAGGGTAGGGTTCTAGGAGGGTTTTAGAAGGACCGTGTTATGTACCGGTAGAAAAAGGTCTCAAGACTTAGCCGTATTTGGCATTTTAGATAGAACACGAGAAAATATTGACCCAACTACACATACGGAGTGGATAAGGTGCCAACCTAGCAACAGGTTGGCCTAGGAAGGAATATACCCTACAATGGAGCCTTCTAGAATGCCATCATGGCAAAGAGTGGAGAAATCAGGCTTGGAGGAGCATGCGCCCATGGAGGACCACATTCAGACACTTGGCGTCGAATCTGAGGCTGCATAAGGATGAGTTGGCACTTCAGGGTGCCTATAAATAAAAGTGCATGCGAAGGAAAAGGGGTGTGTGTGTGGGTGTTGATAGAGTTGGTTAAGAATATAGATTAAAAGAGAGCAGAGCTCTACAGAAATGGCTGCAAGGATTCTATTGGGTTGGGTAGATAAACTATAGGAGATGGATGTATCAAGGGCTTGGGGTTATAAAATTTCTTTTTGAGAGGTAAAGGATACGGATCCAGTTATAATGCATGACTTCGTTCTACCATAATGTGGTGTTTTGTAGTGAGTCTAATGAATGTAATGAGGTTACCAAGTTATCTGAATATGACCCTTCTTGTTTTGGATTCATACATGATTCGTCATAGTTATTTTTCATGTATGTTTATAAGATGAATATGAATCCTTACGTATTTTCCTTTCTATTTTGATTTAGTTCTTTAAGTATGTTAAATTATCTCTATCTATAATGAATGAAATGGTCTAAAGATGTTTTGAACTCTATGATGTTTCCATATGTCATTCCCACTCACTTTCATTAAATTTTGGATCATAGATGATGTTTTCCCACTCAACTCATATAAAAGAGAGACTTGGTACCCATGCATTCCTTAGGTGAGTTCCCAGCGCCCACTAGGTGATAGGCTTGCGCGCATGGGATTAACTTATTCTTTGGTGGGTGTGAAAATGACTAAATCACCCAATAAACAAGAGGACATCGGAGGGCATGCCCATATACAAGTGATGAAGTAAAAGTTAAATTGGAGAAGGAAGGGTTACTACAACTTTACGAATTACCCTACTTGAAAAATTGAGCACCTCTATCAGTGGTTGATGTCGCACATTCACGAAGACCATTTTTATTTCATGGGGTGCAAGATGCACATAACTCCCCAGTTGATTTCCAAGTTCACAAGCCTTATCTGTGAGGGAGAGAGCATAGATGATGATCTGAGTGACAAGGAGGCCATCAAGGAAATAGTAGATGCGTATGACTACAAGAAAGGATCATGATACTTTGACATTGCAGAGATTCTAGACCCCGTGATGAGGATGGCCACATGCTTGGTAACCAAGCTCAATGATCAAGAAAGATGGACTCAAGTGAACAAGGCATGGTTAAATGTATGCTAGAAAATATCGAAGACGACTATATACAACTTTTCCACCTTCATCATGGATGAAATCATTAATAGCACGAAGGAGTGTGAGAAGATACTATTTGGCAATGTCCTCCTCACAATTGTTTTCTATGAGATTAGAGTTCCTGATGGGATGGAAAGGTATGTTTGGGAGTACCCAGAAGAAGAACCATTGCCCATGAAGAGGTTCGCGAAGTATACTTGTAAGACCATGGCAACCACTCACAAGGTGCGCTTAGAAAAGTTGTACAAGCGCATGAGGGATGAATTTAGAGTAGAATGGAGAATTCAAGAAGCAATTACCATCACTCTTGGATATAGAAGTAGAGTTTGCAATGTACCAACACTTCTACATTGGCAGATTCAAATTGATAGATGAAACAATGAGCCCCTGGTGTAAACTTCCCTTCTCCTTCACCATGCAATACTTCCAAGCGGGGGTGAACAGGTTCAAAGAGGCCAAGATACTAAGGTTTGACCTTAGTGAGGTGGATCAAGACCATAGAGAGCTACATAGGAAGCTCTTCTACCCCAAAAAGTGTGCATACGTGGAAAAGTATGTATCCCACGAGGTCCAGATGATGAAGCCCTTGACTTTACCAATTGTAGGAAGGACCATGAGTGCGAGTGTATCTGCACATCAAGACAAAATTTAAAAAGGGCACATACTTGGAAAATGATGTATCCATCCCTAAAGACCCTACAAGAAGGAGGAATCCCATGCCAAAGAAGAGAGAAAGAGAGGAGGTGTAAGAGAAAAAGGCCCTAAGTGTCCATATCTTGCACAATCAAGTGGGTGTGTATAGGAGGTAAGTGCCAAGCCAAACACTTATGCACACTAAAATAAGTCCCAACAAGGGTGAAGACCCCAAAAGAGGAGGCATTCGAGCAAGGATAGCCATGTGCTCAAGGGGAATCATGGAAGGAGAATTCAATAGACGAGGAGGAAGAGGAAGTAAAATCTCCTATCAGGAAGAAGTAGAAGGTGACAGAAAAGGATGACTTAGAGGATACAGAGAGCTTAGAGGCCTATAGAGGTGAAAGATATGATGATGATGAACTTGAGGTAGTTCAAGGCCCTCTAGTATTTGAAGTACATGACTCAGAGGAGGAAGGAGAGGAAGAGAAAAATGAATACATCTTTTTTAGGAGGAAGAATGAAAAGAGTAGGATGCTGGGATAGAGGGTAAGTGAAGAAGTTACAAAAGAACAAAGGACCCCAAGCCTCATAAAGGAGAAGGTAGATGAAGCCACAGAGAAAGAAGTAGCCAAAATCATCAAGGACCTAGTAGATCAAGAAATGGAACACAATGCAAACGTGATGATGAAGGAAGCTAAGGAGGAGATCATAGAAAAATAATATAACAACATGGGAGGAGATCCCAGTTTGGATGTAAGATTTCCTAATGTCACGTGCATGGGGAGAAAGATAACATAAGAATCACATGTTCAAGGGATGGGATACATTAATGATCTGAACAAGGTGTTACTTGCACACTTTCAAAAAACCCTACCAATGAGCAAATCTTGGCTATGGAATCATTTGATGAGGAAGGTACATACCCTTGGATGAGGAAAATGATTTCTTGGGAATTTGAGTCCCACATCGATGATCTAGAGTTCAAAGTAAGCCAAGGGGAAATAATGAAGGTACTAGAGTCAACCCCTTGGTAAACACTCAGCAGATTATCGATGAACAAATCTGAAATATCTTTGAACAAGGTTTCAGTTGAAGTAGAAGCTAGGCTCTTCAAGAGGAACAATAGGGTGAAGTTCCTAGAGGTAGAACTAGAAAAGAAGGAAGAAGAGCTCACTGAAAGAACCAAGGATGTAAAGCAAGAAGAACTAATCAGTGCTCAACTAAGGCATGAGTTAAAAGATGAGAAGGCAAGGGTGTGTGAGGTTTACAATAAAGTAGAGATGATCACAGATGCCATTGTCTTGAAGCATCCAAATCTGACACCACCAGTAGCAGAAGTATGGATCCACCCTGGAATTCCTAGAGGACTTGACCTACATCCTCACAATGGAAAGGTGACCACTAGCCTTGGAATCTATAGAAGAGGCATCTGTGCAAAGAGAAGGAGGATAAGATGAAGGTTGTGGAAATTGTTGATTGGTATAATAAAGTCCTCGTTAATGTAAAAGCACCGATAGAGATAGAGTGGTGAGCATTCTGGTTGCCACTCATGAAATGGAGCTCAAGGATTTCCAAGAGAATAACAAGGGGAATAGAGTGGAATGTGATAGAATTATATCCGAGGTTGAGAAGAAATTAGAGGCTATTGAGACCTTGCAAGGCTCAATCAAGAACTGACTAAAGGAGTTGTATCCTTAAATCACTTGAAGGATGGATGAGCTTGAGGATTTGGGAAATAAATTGGAGGGGATTGTGGAAAAAATGAATACCAAAGGAGAATGGCTAAGATTTGAAGAGGTGAGCACCCTAGTCAGTAACCTCTATCAATAGGAATAGAATAAATTCGATACCTAGAATAAGTTGGAGGTAGACTTGAAGAAATATTTTCCCCTCCTCTTGTAGAAGTAATCATAGTTTCCCCATTCTTTCATTCTTCCCTAAATTATTCATTCCTTTATTCTTTCCCCAAACTATTAAATGTCGGTAATCACTCGTATTCATTGAAAAAATGTTCATGAGTGTGGAGAACAAGCGTAGTTTGGGTGATGTTGGGACCCTAAAATATCGGCTAATACAAGAATGCACATGGGCGCACAAGGTATATTTGAATAAGGGTGCACAAGGTGAAAGCACACAAGACATGCTTTTAAGAGGGTTTAGTAGAACCAATGGCATGTGCACACAAGGAAGAGAAAAGGTATTGGGACTTAGCCATATTTGGCATATCGGGTAGAACATGAGGAAAGCATGACCTGACTATGCATGTGGAGTGGATAAGGTGCCATCTTGGAAACTTGGAACCCATGAAAAGAATATACCTTGTGATATAATATTCTAGAATGTCGTCATGATGAATAATGGAGAGCTCGAGTCTAAAGGAGCATGCTCCCATGGAGAACCACTTGGACACTTGGTAACTGATCTACAACTTCAGAAAGGCATGGAGGTGCTTGCTGAGGCTATATATATAAGCACCCGGTAGGAGAAAGAAATATATGAAGATACATATAGAATGGAAAAGAGGTAAAGCTATGTAGAAGTATTGTGAGAGTTCTATGGGTTGGGATTAGAGGATCTGTAGGATTATTATGTATCAAGAGGATGGGTCTAAATATTATTCTTTGTACTATGAGGGGCTTAAGTCTAGTTCTAATGCATGAAATTGGTTTGAACTATTATATGGGTCTTTGATAGCCTTAATGAATGCAACGTGATTACCAAATGTATTCAATATGGATATATGTGGTTCTAGGTTTTACTTATATCTATATGGATCAGACTTTATATATATTTCATATGAGTGGGTGTCAACCCATGTGCATTTCCTTTCTGTTATGATTCAGATCTATGTTCTATAATGCTTTTCTTATCTGAATGAATACATTGGTCTAGAAGCCCATTCTAAGCTCTAAGATGAATGTATGGTTTGTTTCCATTCTCTTCACTTAAGTTTCTATCATAAATAATGCATTCTCACATAACTCACATAAAAGGAGCATCTCGGCACCAGCGTATACCTTGGGTGAGCACCCAACAGTGCCCGTTGGGTGATAGGCCAATGTGCATGGAATTTCCTTGTTCTTTGTAAGGCATAAAAATTAATACAATCAACAACTACTAGATCATAATCCATTCATAAACTTCATAGGTAGTAGTTCTCTTTCTTTGAATACCCAAAATCCTATTCTAGTAGTAGCTTTTAAGAATATCCCATATTTTACTATAGAAAAGCGCACAACTACGATTGATCATATACAAGACATTTCAAATGTCTGTGTTATCCATGAAATTTTTGAGATGGATGTGGTAGGAAAACATTTGGCTTCATCACTTAAAGAAAAATATCTATAATGGTTCACAAGCCTAGGGGAAGGAAAAATTCAAAAGCTGGGAAATGTGTGCATGACCTTTTGTAACCGGTTTAGAGAAAGAGTGGAAAACTTATCTCTTTTGGAGCAGTTAACTACAATCAAGAGAGCACCTAATGAGAAAATTATGGATTTCAACTTTAGATTCCATCGAACTTGGGATAGGATTCTAGTTCTTGGGATACTATAGTAGAAGGTTCATTTCTTTACTTTTTAAAAGATCTTTTCTCTCATATATATGTTATGATATAATCTATGGGAGGAACAAATCTATTAAATTATTATACAATTGAAATTAGAGTAGAAAATAGTTTAATACAAGCTGGGAAATTAGCTCTTAAACCACCCATGCCATTATATCTTGAGAACTACCTAACGTTGCCCAACCTTCTATTACTCCTATCACCGAACCAAATCATGACCTGTTACTTCCACGTCATAAACACTTTCCTAGTAAAAGGAGGATGAAGAAATAAAGGATTCGATTATAAACTTGACAAAATAATTTCTATACCTAAAGAAGTAGCAATCCCAATATTATAAGAATTATCAAAATTAGGGCAACCTTCTAATCGGGGTATTAACTATGGAGAAATGAGAAACCTAATCAAATATATGCACATAACCAACATAATAAAGATGGAAGAATCAAAGTTATCCTCTTCCATTAGCAACAATCCCTCCTCCACAAGCACTTCCTCCTCCTAGTTCAATTCAGGATTTAGTTCATGTGCAAAATAATATGGCACAAGAAATATAGTGGTGTTTTCCATGTAATCTAATTTATAACCAACTTGATTTTGAAACGGAAATACATATTCAAGAATACATGGTTTAAGGTTCTTCCAAATCAACAATAACCACCTTTGTTAGAGGCACTAAATATAACCGTAGAAGTAAATCAAGAGACCAACAATGATACCAACCTCATTTTTTTGGAGCTAAAGACTTCTGCGTAGTTAACCAAGTAGCATGAATTTCTAGTAGACCATCAATCAACATTGTTGATAATATGTGACACAAGAAAAGGATGTTGGAGTCATAATATTCACCTACCACGGATTACACCAATGCCATAACCAATGAAAAAGAATCCACGGTGAATAAAAGAAAGCAACTTGAGCTTCTTAGTAAATCCGTGGATAAAGAGGTTGTTACTTAACCAAAGCTACCCAATCAAAGGCTGCCACAACAGAGGAAAGAAGGCACCATACTGCGCAATTGAAGAAATATGTGGGCCTCCCATTAATCATTATAGAACAAATGAAGAAAAATAATGTCAATGTCTTAATGTGGGATGCACTTGCTATTCCATCACAGTGGGATCTCCTATGTGAATCCCTCAAGCAATTGCCTTTGGTGGATCTAATGGTCAAAACACTCATGTCGTGGTCCATGTATGTCAAGAAAAGGATGGTCAAGTAAGTAAAACTATAAAATCCCCACCCTTTTATATGTCGATAATTTTGGGTAAATACCTAGTTCATGACTGTATGATTGATTCAATGGCTATTACCTCTCAGTAATGCCCAAGAAATTTGTTGATATCCTAGGTCTCAAATACATTCCTATACCTAGGATTTTTACAACTTTATGAGTCAATTTTGAATGTCTTGGGCATAATAAAAGACCTTGCGTTGATGCTTCATGCCTACCCAAGCCTCACCATAACCCATGATATTTAAGTCATCAACCTTCCTCCCATGTTTTCCATCTTTTTCTTAGAGACTTCACTGCTAAAGTAGACGGCTATGTATCCTTAGATTGGACTCATATAATTTTGAAAACCATATATGGTACCTGATTCACAATACAAGATGAACCCATATTTTCTTACCATATTGAGCCATATGACCTCACTCTCATGCAACCAATTTGTCTAATACAAAGAAAATGAGCAAGATTCTATTCCGAGATGAACACATCATTCATATTTCCATGCTTGATTGTTTTTGGATGAATGGGATGAGAGAGATCATAAGTTTGATCCTTATGATGAAGAGCTTAAGACCTTTGAGACTGGTTTGGGAACCTATTGCATTCTCTAGGAGGAATCTGTGATACCCGTGACATTCAAACAAGAAAAGGAAAGTACTTCTAGACTATGGCAGATGTTCTTTGATGGTTCTAGAAGTAGAAATGGAGACGAGTAGGGTGTTGTGTTTATTTATCTAAAAAATGAAAAGTTATTCTTCACTCATAGATTGGAACTTGAATTTTCTAATAATGTGGTGGAGTATGAAGTATTAGTGCATGGTTGATTAATCACGAAAAGAAGAAAATCAAGGAGTTGCAGGTCTTTAGGGACACTGAATTAGTCATTCACTAAGTCTGTGACATATGTACGATGAAGAATAAGATTTTGAAAGCTTACAAACACAAATGTTGGGATTTCCTAGAAATATTTGATGCCATTAACCTATAAGTTGTGCCCAGAAAGATGAACAAAGATGCAGACCAAATGGCATCCCTTGGCTCTAAATTCTCCCCTACTGAGGATTTGATCAAAGGGAATGCCCAACATATCAAAATGATGGTTAGGCCATCTCTTCTAGACAACCAGACCTACAGGAAGGTGTTTGAAAGTGATGATAAAATTATGTAGTTCATCCAAAATGAGGTGGACTTCTCCTTGAAGATGCAAGCTAATTTGCAGGAAGTATATGTGGATCATATTATTCAACTAAGAACAAACAAGTTACCAAAGGGATTAGTCATGCTAGAGATGATTTTAAATCTAGATGATGAATTTAAAGGAATGTAAAATAATATGGTGGTAAATAAAGAGGATTTTGGATAGTTTCAATCAATCCAGAAAAAATATTCTACTTAGAAAGGTATGTGATGAAAGTTAAAGGAAATATTTTGTTTCCTTGTGCCAGAAATTAATGATGTATTTTCATGGGACTATGAAGATTTAAAATAATTCAATCCAAATATAGTTCAACATTCCATTTATCTTGATCCCAACATCAAACTAGTTAGGCAGAAACAAAGGCTAGTCAACCCAAGATTGAGCCCCTCATGAGAAAGGAACTCTCCAAACTCATTGAGGCCAAAATAATTTTTCCAATCAAGTATTCTACTTGGGTGGAAAATCTAGTCTCGGTAAGGAAGAAAAATGGTGAAATATGGCTCTGCATAGATTTTAGAGATTTGAACAAAGATTCTCTCAAGGATCACTATCCTTTACCCCCATGGAGCATATTTTGTAGATATTAGTAGGAGTTGAGAGGTTTTCAATTTTGATGGCTATTCGGTTTTAACCAAATCAAAGTGAAAGAAGAAGATCAATATAAGACTACGTTCACCACCTAATGGGGAACATTTACTTATCAAAAGATGCCTTTTGGCTTATCAAATACATGTGCTACCTTCCAAAGAGTAATGAATATTGCTTTCAAAGGGTATATTAATTAATTCATCTTGGTTTACCTAGATGACATTATGGTTTTCTCCAAGAAGAGTGTGTATCACATGAAACACCTGGAGAAAGTATTTAGAAGATGCAGGAATTTTACGTATTCCTTAATCTTACAAAATGTAATTTTTAGTCCCTAAAGGAAAGCTCTTAGGGGCATGTTGTTTCAAAAGAAGGAATTTCCATTGATCAAGAAATAATTCAGCTATCATGATTCTCTTTTCTTGCTAACTCACAAGAAGGCATTGTAGTTTTTACTTGGAAAGATAAAAATTTTTAGATGCTTCATTCCTAACTTTGTGGGTTTGTATAAACCTATTACTCTCATGCTCAAGAAGGATACAAAATTCAAGTGGACTGCAGAGGGGAAAAATAAATTTGAAAAAATAAAACAAGAAATTACTCAGGCCCCAACATTGATTAATCCAGATTATACCAAGGATTTAATTATTTATGCTCATGGGGTGGAATACAACATAGCACGCGATTTTAAACAATTGAATCATCAAGAAATGGGATCATCTGTGGAATTTTAGTGAAACACTAAAAATTATGAGCTTAAGTACAAGTCACATTGAAAAACAAGTGTTTGCCATCATGAGAGCCTTGAAGAAATTTAAAAGTATGATTTCTACTATCCATGTAAAGGTTTTAGTGTCACATTCCAGCGTTAGAGACTTCATTATGGGAGTAGAGATCAGTGAAAAATGAGATGGATGTGTAACTAAAATAATGGAATATTATGTGAACATTAAGGCTATAACATTAGTAAGGGGAAGAGCACTTTTGAGCAAAGAGCTATAGATGTTGTGGAATCTCAAGAGACCACCCTCATGAATGAAGTAACCTCAAATAATGATTTTTTGCATGATGTTGAATGGCAATAAGATGAAAGGAATGTATTCAATGATCACAGTTGGATTGTTGATATGACTAAGTTCTTGTCTACTAGTGTATACCCTCTCACTTTGAATAAAGAAAAGAAAAGACACCTGAGAGGCTACGATATATTACCTATGAATTGGTTAATGGCATCCTATTCAAAAAGAACATTGATGGAGTACTACTGAGGTGAATTAAAGGTGAACAATGTGTCAAGGTTCTTGACCGATTTTCATGATGGTTTCTTAGGAGGAAATTTTTATGCTAAAGCTATAACCATGAAGATCATAAAAGTAGAATATTTCTGGCCTACATTGTTCATGGATGCTCACAGGTGGGTTAAGGAAGTGTAAAGAATGCATACTCTTCACTAGAAAGAAAAGAATGGTGGCCCCGCCACTTCATCAATTCAAGCGAGATCATCCATTTGCATAATAGGGTATTGATTTCATTGGTATGATCAATCCTCCATCTAGCACTTACCATAGGTTGGTCCTCATAGTGATAGACTATTTCACCAAGTGGACTGAAACCCCACCATTAAAGGAAGCTACCGAATTAGTCATCTTGAAATTTCTTGAAGAAATTTTTACAAGGTTTGTTTCCCTTAGACAATCATTTCGATAATGTAAAAGCTTTTTTAGGTTCTAATATTTCCAATTGGGCTTTGGAACTTAGGATTTATCTAAAAAATTCTTAGATTCTTAGATTGATAGATTCTACTAAGAATAATCTAATCAGAATCATGAAGAGGACAATGGACATCAATCAAAGATAGTGGCACACAAAGGTGAAAAATGCTCTTTGGGTGGACATGATAAAAATGAAGAAAGCAATTGGAACCTCTCCCTACAAGCTGGTATATGGTAAGAAATCAAGGATTCCATTGTCACTTAAGTTTCCTTCATTTGAGTTATCTTAGCAACTAGAATTTGAGGTGAAAATAAAAGGGAAATCAGAATTAGAATTGGTGTAACTAGAGGAAAATAGAAATGCCACGATGATCAAGATGGAACATCATCAGGCATCAACCAAACAAGTGGTTTGACAGAAAATATAAAGATCAAATGTTCAATGTGGGAGATCAAGTTCTAAAGTGGGATGCGGATCGAGCTAAACCAGGGAGACACTCCAAATTTGATCCTATTTGGAGTGGACCATACATCATTACCACTTGCAAGGAAGCTAACTCATTCAAGTTATCTGACCTTAAGGGGAATGTGTTTCAAATCCCATTAATTAGGATTGATCTCAAACCTTCTCATTAAGGATATTTCATGCATCTTGTATATAATAGTTAAGAATTTCAATTCCTCTAAGTGGTTTTAACACATTACCTTATTGGTAGTGTAGGTTTCTTTTCCTAAGTTCTTTGCACAGTATTGTTACTTAGAGATGTTCTTGTACACTGTTTCATCTATTTTTTGAGATTGTTTAATGAAGGCTGGAGGTTTAAATATCAAGGATTAGTTGTAATCACCTTAGAAGATCAAATGTAGAGAAAATAAACTAGACTCAGAGAATTCAAATCTGATTCCATGCCCAATGGATGCTAAGGCTATTTATCATCTCATCTAACAGAAGATTCCCGTTTGAGTCACAAAAATGTTGTCTATTTTTATACCCTTGCAAAAATTGAATAACTTGAAGAGCCACGGGATAGGAATGAAGACCATGAAATGGTTTGATCATGCAAGAAATCAATAAAATCTATGGGGCTAAGGAAAAATTCTATGGATGTTTTGAGTGCCACAAAGTGAAGGAAAAAACTTGAAAATCTATGGAGGCCTAAAGTGTAGAAAATAAAAAAAAAAAAAAATCGAGGGGGTGAAGAATAGGTAGTATGAAAAATCCAACTTGAGGTTGTGCCATATCAGTGCCACAGAGTAAATAAGAGAAGTTAGTAGAACTGTGAAATGGGAGATGAAACCGGGGAGGCATAAAACCACGAGGAACTAAAATGAAAAGTTGCGCATAAAAGGAAAACAAAAATTTCCGTAGATTATTAAATGAACATGCATTCTAATATGATGATTTTATCTTTCCAAATATTATATTATTTCAAGAAATCTTAATCTTCCCCCTACAAAAATAGGATTTCATAAATCTAGGTGGACGAAGTAAAGGAAAGCTCCCCAAACACGCAAAAGGTTTACTAAGGATGAGTCAACCACTAGAATTAAATGTAGTATGGGTGTCGTTCCTTCTTCAACAAGGAAAGTGGCACAAGGAGATGAAATTAGTAGAGATAATCAAATATTTTTAGATAATTAAATGAGGGTGGTTGGTGGTAGAAGGAAAATTTGAATTTCCCTCTCTCTTTTCTTCTTTTCTCCTTCTTTTGATTTTCTATATATTGTAAAGTGATGCCTTGTTTTAATGTTGGATACTTTAGGAATATGAGGGCATCATTTTATGCTACACAAGTGTTCTAAGAGTCACATGCCTTGGGCTATGTCTCTATAAATGTTTTGCATCTTCCTCTGTATCGTGAGTATTTGTGCATGATTTCTAAGCAATAAAATATTTGGTTTTGTTGCTCATTTCAGACTTAGATATTATTTTATCATACTCTTTTACCTCTCATTCATTTGTAGGTGTGTTGTATGTGTTATTTCAGAGGTTTGTGTCTATTGTGCATCATGAAAGTGGAAATTTGGATGTGATTTTGATCTATGGCTCTCGCTTTGAATCTCTTCATTATTGTTTTCTCCAATTTTCTCTCTTGCTTGAGTATTCATTCCCTCATTTTGGTGCTATCACCTTCTCTAGTTTAGTTTTATGTTTTATACATATCCTTCTCACCTTGGTCCCTTGAAAATTTAGAGTAGAGATAGATAGTTACATTTCAATTCCTAGAATTATTTTGGCATTAGAAGTAAGTAGAGGAAGACAACCTTCTTCATAGGTTTATCTGAGTTGGAGTCCCACAACTTGGAGACAGTCCCATGTTGTCTCAAATCCTGAATTGTCTATGCATGAGACATAGGTGTATATTTGAGCTCCAATAACATCCTCTTCAAAATAAATATTGATGGAATGCTACTGAGGTGTATCAATGACACACAAATTGAAAAAGTGTTAGCATAATTTGATGATGGATTCTCTGGTGGAAACTTTTTTCCCAAGGAAAAAATGATGAAGATCATCAATATAGGATAATTTTGGCCTACCCTATTTATGGACGCACATAAATGGGTCAAAAAATTCAAAGAATGTGCTTTCTTTGCAGGAAATAAGAAATTGACAGTGCTTCCCCTCTAACCAATCCAAGAGGATCATCCTTTTGTGTGATGGGGTCTTAACTTCTTAGGCATGATCAATCCTCCTTCAAGCGATGTGTAAAAATGGGTGCTGATGGCTACAGATTACTTCACCAGATGGAAAAAATTTGTGCTCAAGGAATTAATCAATTCAATCATCCTCGACTTTCTTAAAGGACTTACAACAAGGTTTAGCATTCCTTAAACCATCATCTTCAATAATGCAAAGTCATTCCTTCCTACTAAAATTTCTGATTGGTTCTTAAGCCTAGGAATCTACTTGAAGACCTCTTCCAACTATTACCCTCGGGAAATGGCTTGGTAGAGTCAAAAAAAAAAAAAGCTGATAAGAATCATGAAGCGCAGAAAATGAATATTAACATGAGACAATGGCATACAAAGGTCCGCATGCGTTGTGGGTAGAAATAATCCTTGAAGAAGGAAATAGGTACTTCACCTTATAAAATTGTTTATGGAAAGGAAGCTCAACTTCCTTTATCTCTTTATTTTCCTTCATTAGAGCTCACCTAATAGCTGGAGTTTGGTGGCACAAACTAGAGAGAAATTAGAATGGTAGAGATAGTTGAACTTGAAGAATTAAGAAACTCTACCATGATCAAGCTAGAACAACATCAAAAATAAAAATGAAGTGGTTTGATAGAAAGGCTAGGCCTCAAGCTTTCAAATTTGGTGACTTAGTTTTAAAATGGGATGTTGACAGAGCTAAATTAGGGCACCATTAAAAGTTTGATACACTTTAAAGTGGAACATATATCATTAGTTCTTGTAAGAAGGATAACTCTTTCGAGTTGTCTCATCTTAATGGAGGCACACGCTATCCATCTTAGTCAAAGGGATTTATTTCAAACCCTTCCATTAAGTCTTCTGCATCATTGTATATTTTAGAGTAGTTTTGATTCCTCCAAGTACACTTTGCACATACATTTTTTTGTACATATTTATTTCTTCTTGCATGATCCTTACACGTGATCTTCTTTTGTTTTTCGGATGTCGGTTATCTTCTAGTATTTTCACCGGTTTTACAAGATTCAAAAGAGTTCAAAAATGCTTCAAAGTGACTTCAAGGGTGGTTCTTCAAAGGGGTAGATAAGAAATTCATATTTATAATAAGACTCCATGCCCAATGGATGCCTCTAAGGCTATTGATATCCTTCATCTAGCAAGAAGATGGCCCCTAAAATCACCAAATTGTTGTAAAAAAAAATCCCTAGTTATTCTAACAACCTATATCCACATTCGGCTCCAAGGTTTAACATTGAAGGTTGCAGTATGCCCTTTGGTTGCTCACTTGGCACAATAATTCTTGGTTGCAGTTCCTTGAGTGTCATCTCATGCTCTCCTTTTTCTCTACACCCTCTAATTTCCTCGTGTCTTCCTCTATTTTATTTCACTCCTCTTGCACACACTCTCGGTGCATTATCCTTCCTCCTAGCAATTTACTCACCCTTCACATGTGCCTCATACTTTCTTCTAGGTCAACATACCTTCTTGGAATCCTTGCATGCCTACCTTTGTGTTGTCGTGCATTACCCTATGATGATTATGACCTCTTCTATACTTTCCTCATGTAAGTATTCTTTCCATTCTTACCGCACGCACTAATTTTTTACATCCTTTGTTTTCCTTCCACACATCTCTCTTTCATGCGTGTATTCATTCCTTCTTCTATGCCAATCTTTGTGCCATGTGGAAGCCTCTCAGAATGATTTTACCACACATAACCTACCAAATCACACAAATAGGGTGCCAAATCTTGACAACCAACTAAAGTGTGACACATGGAAGAAAATGGAAAAATAGCTAATGACATGGGTTACACTCCAGTTCACTCAAGTTTAGATCTGGGAAGGAATAGGTAGGTGAGAAGCTAGAAAACATCCCTCATGCCATTAATACAGGATCTAATCACTCTAACCACCTGATTTGATTCATATTTCACCTCCTTCCTTCTCCTACATGCCAAATAGACATGGGGAAGTGCATTTGATAGATTTGTAGGCATTCTTGCTTTGGTTGTTGGTGGTTGGTTTTTAAAATCATATTTTCCTCCTTCTCCCCCTCTTCTCTCATTCATTTATCTATAAATGTAAGAGAATTTCTCATTATAAAGGGTTGGATTATTTCAGTTTGTATAGGAATTTCCTTACATTTTGAGTTACAGACCTTTAGATATGGTCTTTGCATGTGGATATTAGCCTCATATGCCATTATAATTGACTATGCATTTCTAGAAGTAATAGAAGCATTTTTGTGGCTATTCTTTGCCTTAACCTATTTCATTCTTATTCCTTGCATTTATTTCATGTTGTGTGTTTTTGTGCCCTCTTATGTCCCTTGCATCTATTTTTCTAAGCTGTGGCTCATGGAAATGATTGTACGAATGTGTTCTAGTTTTTGCTACACATGTTTAGCCTTTTCCCTTTCTCGTATATCCTTCTATCCTTGGTCCATTAGCATGCTTTATCTTAGGATTTCCATTTCAGCATTAGGAGTAGCAGTATCAGTAGAAATAGGTAGAGGAATTGGCCTTCTCGGAGATCTATCTCAAGCACACAAGGTCCCACAACTTGGAGATAGTTCCACTATTGCCTCAATGACTCAATTCAACCTAATTTGAGATGGGTGTAAGTTCGAGCTCTAAAAAAGTTTCATATTTATACAATTTGATGTCTTCTTACACCCCAATTTCCCCAAAAAACTTCAACAAACCATCCTAGAAAGACGTGGAAAATGAGATCCATTTTTGGGAAATATTTTGCAACTGTGAAGATACCTTTTATTCCTTAATTTGATTCTACTTATAGATACTAAATTGGATGTATGCAGGAATTTTTACTTTTATTGTTTAATCATTTTTGTCCTATCTGTGTTGTCACCATCACTCATGCACCCGATCCACAAACCATATTTTTCCTTATGTCATTATATTAACTAATTTGAAACCTACCCTTTTGGGAATAGGCCTTGGGAAATTGATAATCATTAATAATCAATCATATTTTATGCCTCCTTTGTGTGAATTTTCACTTTAAGATGAAAATTACCTTTTGAAAGATATCAATCCATTCTCCTTTTCTCTAGACCTGTGTGAGTATTCAGAATTGATTTCACATTCATTCTTGAAATGATATCTCACACAATCACTCCAAAACTTCATTCTTTTATAAATTCTCATTGTTTTCTCATAAGATTACATCTTCCTTCAAAAATTATAAGTGAAAAGAAAGTTTGTGTTCATCCTTCTCAAGCACCTTTGGTGGATATGGAGTTGGGAAATAGTTTGAAGGAACTTTCTTCAGAGAGTTTGCACCTAATTTTTGACCTTTCTATCCTAGATGAGGTGTTTGTGAGAATGTTGTTCAAGATTGAAGATCAGGTGGATATTGATTGGCCACTAATATCTCATGAAGTTCGAGTAGAACTGATTCAAAGGCTTATTAGGATGATGCCTTTCTTTTCCATCTTTCAAGTTTTGTATTATCATTTATTCCATGTGGAGGGCCGAAAATATCTTGAATTGCTGAAGAAGTTTTGGGTATGTTGTTGACTTTATATTAATAAGAACATCATTGAGATATCTCTATTATTCCTCAATGATGAATTGGTGGAGAAAGAGATTCTTACCAATTCTTATGGAGTACTTGTGTATGATCCGTGGAAGGTATATCATCAATTTCCTATAAAATAGCCACAATGGAGCAAATAATTTCTCATCTTGAGAAAGAATCCATGAAATATTTTCTGGAAAGGTCCTTGAAGTGTCACTACCTTCCTTAAGGATATATAGACTTTTTGTACCTAATCTAACTTATGAAAGTCAGTCCATTTATGTGGATGAACCTAAATGTCTCCCTATGACACCCATTGATATCCTTGAGTCATATTCAACTTTGAAATATGCTACCCATTGGGGTACTAAGGCCTACTCTAAAAGGTGGGTTTAAGCTTCTTGAATGGGTCTCCTATTATATGAGAAAATTGGATTTGATAAAAATATTAGAAGGTCCCAAGGTGAACATTACAAAACTCATGGGAAGGGGGATGTGTTGTGAATTTTTAAGAGATATCTAGTAGTTTTATGGGGCCCAAGATATAAAATAATTTGATTTTAGGAAGAAGAAGCTACTTGAATAGGATTCTTGCTTTGTAGAGGAATGTGTAACAATCAATTGATAATGTCCCACTTTTGTAAGAACCTTCCTTTTTATATATGCATACTATAAGCTATGTGAATTTCAAGGGTTGGGGCCCCTATAGAATCCCCATTTTGTTCTCATTATATACATATGCTTCATTTTATTTCATTTGTTAACTCAAAATTTAATTTTTATAACCAAATTTACCTTTGGATAGTATAGTAGTTGTCTTTCAATTCATGTTGTATGATTTGGACACCTACGGTAAGGGCAAGGATAGAAGATGTTCTTCCTATTAGTCTCCCTTAGCTTTCGGGATCCATGGAGTGTGGACCCCTTTGATGATAAAATTTGTCGTGGATTTTACTTGCACTTTCCTTCTATCCATGGTCTTTTAGTTATCTTTTGAGGTTCCACAACCCTTTGACAGACTTTTTGAGTGTCTCATGGCTTTTTAGAATCCATGGATTAATGATTTCCTGGAAAACCCAAAAACACGTAAACCATTGTACCTTTGTTTTTTTAATACAACCATATTCCCTTATCTCTTGCAACCAGTCATCCACAACATATTTTCCTACTTCATACTACTAGACAAGGTAAATTTGGATGGTTACCAACTATTATAAAATACCATCTTGATCATGATATCCATCTATCCACCATTTGTTTTGAAGAAATTTGTGGAATATTAAGTTATTCATTCTATAAATTTCCAAGTTAATGTACTACGAATTTCTTAGAGTTAGATAGTCATATCCATATTTTAATTTGGTGAATTTTATGGGAAAGGCTGATTGTGGGCAATCAAAAATCTCTCAGTGACAAGTCCATATATGTAATTTTGGGTCCTTAGATGGTACATGGTATTCTTTTGGAAAACTCAACTATGCAGGGCTCAAAATGAGCACCAACACATGGAGCACCACACCTATTTGTAATTAGTGGGGACTTGACCTTCACCATTACATGTGCTTCCCTAAATATAGGCATGATCTAATAATAACCCATATGATTTTTTAAACTTTTCTTAATCATAGATTGAGCTATAAATAACCTCATACTTTATCCTAATTTAATCTTATTAACATAATTCTTTCAATCATTGTATTCACCCTTTTTTTCATGTGCTTTCTTATTTATAACCTTTACGTGTGTGCCAAGCTATCTTCTACTTTTATATTTTTCTAGTAATTCCTCCAAAATTGGCTAAGTCTTAGATGTTTTACATGCATGCATGTGAGCCCTTGCACGTTGACATTCTCTTCACTAATGTGCGCCCCTTCATGCATTGTTATTTTTTGTTTCCTCTTTGTGCATGCATTTTTCGTACACATATTTCAACTCTTGTGCATGGCTAGTACTTAGCCATTTTCTCTAACCAATATTACCCCACACTAGGGATATTGTCCATCCTCAACAATATTTGAACCAAATAATTTTCTTCAAAATAATTACTGAAGAATGAAAAAATAAATAATAGGAGGGAATTTACCCAATGAATCAAATAATAAGACACTATCATATGCATGTGCATCATAACTTATGCTTGAGGTGGTTGGAGTAGCTTTGGAAACTCTTTGTTCAAAATATTTTCTAGCCCCTTCCACCTTGCGAGCTCCTTATCGCCTTTATCTCGCTTTGAATCAACAATATTTGGTACTTGTTCATGGGCCATCTCTTCATCCTTCTCCTTCATCTCCTTGAATACTACATACGTATTTGACGCCACTCGTTCTAAGGTATCCATTTTGCACATGAACAAGGGATAAAGCTCCTTGAGTCTTACCTCAAGTGTGTCCTTCACAACCTTGATTAAATATCTATTCTTTGTGACTTCTTCCATTAACTTCTCATGGCTGACCTTATTTTCCTCATAGTGGCTTATATCCTCTTCATTTGCACCTCTTCCTTGGTGGTATGCACTCTAAGGATGGGGTCAAAATCTTGACAATTGTCAAATATGTGCTCTACCCTCTTTATGGATTTGATCTCTACAATCAATGCCTCATATTCTACAACCTTCTGATCCAATGATTTCTTATTATTCTTCTTGAGTGTTACTAATACATCTATTGTTGGTTCTTTCCCACTCTTCCTCTCTATTGATATCATACACACCTAGTTTTCCAAATAATTTAACTTTGTGGAATACATATCCTATGCTTACTCTACTAGTTTAGGGAATGCACTCATGATGTTATTTATTATATCACATAATTTATCATATGCATCCATTGTGATCTTCTTTTGATCCCTTATCTCCTCAATGAGATTCTATATTTCTTCATTTTTTTTTTCCTTTTCTCCCTTCATCACTCATATAGTATCTACTTTGTCCATCTTTCTGCGTGCTACTTTAGCTGCCATCTTATTCAGTGCATTGGAGGCTTGATGATAAATAAGCTTGGTAGGATCAATGGTCGTAAGGAATACATTCAAATCTTCTTCAGGCTCATCTTGGAGTATGATTTTCTACTTATCTCAAATTTTGGCTCCTCTATGTGTGTATGCATGCTTCAAGACAATATATTATTTATGTGCGAGTAATCCCCACGTTGATCAATCAAATCCTACCCGAAGATGTATTTATTCAGAAATGTGATATGAAATATCACTCATAACACCTTAGAGGGATCTTTAATAAAATACATTTGAAGTACTTTCATAGGTTTGTTTTTATTTCTTCTAATGCTCTACTTTCCCTTTGACATATCTTGTGTAATGTTTAGTTTCACATCATCTCCATCACCTCCTACAATACTTGCATATTCCCAGTTGGATCCATGTCACCTTCTTCCTCTTCTCCTTCCC
Organism: Taxus wallichiana var. yunnanensis; assembly: GCA_018340775.1. Taxonomy (NCBI): domain Eukaryota; kingdom Viridiplantae; phylum Streptophyta; class Pinopsida; order Cupressales; family Taxaceae; genus Taxus; species Taxus wallichiana. Next base: position 606,802,057 of record CM031240.1, read on the forward strand.
CATTATGCTTCTATTTGTTGTGCATGTTGTGTATCTCTTCATAATTCTGGATGGTCTTATCCGGTTCTTCATCATCTACATCTAAGTTCGGATGACTGGGAGATCCTTTTCTCATGCCACCTCCTCTTTAGTCACCTTATTATATAATTCACCTTCATATTATTTAACAAAAACACCCTTTGTTTCTTCTTCTTTGGTGGAATTGTCTTCTTTATAGTGACCAATGGTGATTTCTTGGGTGCCTCAAGTACTTGCACCTTTACTATGTTCTCTATGATCTTCCTATAGTTTTTTTCTTCAGATTTTTTCAAGCATGGTCTCTTCTTCCTCCTCATCTACTTCATCTTATTCTAGGTCATGTTCTTGAGGAGAAGTCTCCTTATACCTTCTCTTTGAAATTCCCACAATCTTCTTCATCTCGTAGGGTATCGAGAGATGAAAATATTGTTCATTGAGATACTTCTCATCCTTCGATTTGGGTCAAAGATAAATGAATACATTAACTACTTTCTTACCCACTTCAATAGTCATGGGACTTAGGTCCATGTTGTCAAACTCTATTATCTCCACATATGCTGACCTCAAAGGATAACAAAAGTTCTAATACAATGTATGAAAGTCTAAATAAACACCATACGCATCAAAATTTATCTTGTGCACTTCCTTAATGCGGTTTATTGTGGCCTTAAAATATTTTTTTCATGAAGGAAAAAGGTAACTTACACCATGAGCTCATCTCTCCACCCACCGAGCATTTATCTAACAAGGAAATTTTTTTGGTGTACCATGAATTCTACCTCTCCATCAAGTAGCGAGGGTAACTCTCTAGGTACACGACATTCATTTTCGAATGCCTTAGACATCCACTTGTACCACTTATCCACGTGAACTTGTAAGTGTTTTTATCATCCCATCACATGTAAATGATACAAAATGTTATGCGGGTGACTTTTTATCCACTAGATATATCTCGTATTCATTATTTTGGGCAACTGTACCCCGATCTCCGAAAAGAAAATTCACAAAAAAATTGCACCCTTGGTTATCTTCTCTCCTTTTCTTACTTGGGCCCTTTATTCTTCAACTATCCCTTCAGTAATGTAAAGCATGGTGTTATACAAAATTTTCTCCTTCATATTATGCATGACATGAAAGCATTTCCTATTTACCTACAACCTTCATTCAGACACGCCCAACTTACAACTCACCAAGCACACTATAACTCTAATGCCGGATAAGTGATGCTTGTGATAAAAATCAGTGATTTCCTCGTTGATAGTTGAACTTTGTGGTTATGGCCTCTACTACCTTGTCATCCTCAAAGTCTATCCTAATTTTAGCTCTGAGATGTGCAATCTAGTTTCTCTCCCAATCAATCACATGGTGATGCACATTATCATTCATGTGAATTATAAGAAGTCTTTATGCACCCTAGAAATCAACCACTAGTATAGGTTCTCTTTCTTTCCAAAGTATGGTAATTGGTATAGTTGTAGAAATCCTGAACTCTCTAGGCCATTCTTCATAATATCATTAATGACCATTTGTTCCTCGATTTTCCTCTGGGCTAACTCTTTCATGACATCCTTATCTCTCCTTTTTGGGCCTTCGTGCAATACATGTAATAAATGATTTTACATTTTTTTAGGTTTGAAACCCACTTTTTACCTACTACAACCTTTGGTGGGTATTGCATTTTAGAGAACTAGTCCTCTTATGCATCATTAAATCCCTGTCTTCTTACCCTTATTCTTGGGTGATTGCTTTACCTCAGTAGCTTTGCTTTGGTTCCATTTCTTAACTCTTTAATTTTTCAAACTTAAAATTCAAAAATTTCTACCCTAGGTATTTAAACCTACTTACTCATATCCGGTGCCCTAGTGGTGATCATTTGAATTATTCAATAAAACCCTTCATTTTCTCAAACTCCTACTTTTTCTGCTTCAACTTTGTGCTCAATCTCAATATCCCATGCCCTAGCTTTCCAACCCTAGCTTTCCTTCTTCACTCCTAAAATCTAGTTCAACGTATTTCTTCTTCACCCTTCAAAACATCTACTAACTCCCACAAACAACTCTTGAATGAGAAGGTTCATACAATTTCTTACTCTTATATGGTTTGTGTTGGTTTCTTAGTTCACTTAGAACTTTTTACTCTTCTTCACACTTAGTCGCACAAGCTCTTTAATCACACAAGTTTTTAAAATAAAGGTAAGAATGAATTTTCTCGAACGCTATTTATAGTTTTCCCAATTTTATCTTGCATTTATTACTCCTCACCTACCACCAATTTTTTTCTTTAAAAGAACTTTTTCTTTCACGGTGCTTTTCTCTTCCAAACATGGAATTCCTAACCTTCGGCACACCAATACTTCTTAGGTTGTAGTATTCCTTGTGAGCATCTCCCCGTGCCCACACATAATCTTCCTTTTGACACTTTCCAAGTAGTCTATCATGTTGTTTCCTCCGCGTGTTACATTGCACAAACATCTCGTCATGTGGTTTCCAATCTGAGAAATATCCATCATGTTGAGAATTTATCTATACCTTTAAACACCAACATCCTTAAGAACCTTCAAACCAATATCTTTTTTGACTACACATTATCCTTCCACACCATGCACCAAATTTTTTCCAACCCACACCTATATGATACCATCACATACTCTTGAACCATGTTTGTAAGATGTATATGTATCATACAATATCTTGCACACACTTGCACCTACTTCACCCCACATGAAAAGTATGCATGGTCCTCTATGCATAAATCTAACATGAAGTAATTATCTCCCGTGCATGAGCGTGCTTATTACAAAAAAACAAAACACATCGTAAAGGGAAATCTAACCTAAGTGGCAATACTACCATATTACAAACACAAAAGAAGCTTATTTATAGTAGGGATTTAGCCTACTACCAAAGTGAAATAAGTGGGTAACATAGTGTCATCAAGTGCCCGAAATTGACATGTGCCTAATTCCAATATCTTAGTTATGAAAAAGGTTCCCAACCAATGTAATTTCAGTTTTTTAGGATGGCACACAAAATTGGAGTCATACAAGAGCACCATCTTCCATAATACAAAGGACTTGTTCTTAATGTTTCTATCATGCAAAGCCTTATGCCTAGATTTATTTGTCTTTTGAATCTATCTTGTGATGGCACGCTCCTCATCCATTGTAACAATTTATCAATGTAATCCTCTATTACTGTCTCATCATCCAATCTACCTAGGCATGTAATATGTAGGGAGGGTAACATGAACCATTGGAGCTCAAAATTATACCCGCGATGTGATTGTGATGGATAAGGAATTATACTATAGTAATGGGACCATTGTAAAACCTATGTCATCCTTTCATCCATACTTTCTTATTGTGAAATGGATTACAACATGACATGCAATTTTTCTTGATTTCTTGCTCTGTAAAATTGATTAAAGCATGTTGCTAGATTAATGTTTATATTAGCTAGGATTTGTGTGATTAGTAATCCATTTATTTCCATGTACTCTTGAATTTTTATGTTTACTTAATTATTTCATAAAATTAACTAGATGTCTTCATCTTGAGAGGAAAGATGAATCTCATCTTAGAACTATTTGGTAAGTTGGTAAAATTGGAAAATTATCCTAATTTAATAATAACTTATTATTATTATTATTGAGAATCGATTAAGAAAATACCTTGGATAATTTTCATTGATCCAAGGAATTCCCTTAATTCAATCTGCAATTAGGATTAATGTAAGATATTATAGTTGTTAATTTGTTTGTGGATTATAAATTCATACTAATTGATCTTGGTGACTTGTTCCGCTTTTGCCTATGATTCAATACCGTATTGAGGGCTGGAAGGTATTGAGAGATGGATTGAGTAGAACTAATCCATTTGGAAAACATATACTAGATGGTAAGGCTCGGTTGTGGCATTTATTAAATCCGAGGCTATGACTAATGTTTTGATAACACTTGAATTCCTAATGGTCTAACCTAGACCTAAGGCATATGAATTAAGTTGATTTCCTAAGAACCTAACCTAAATGATCTATGCCTAATTGTAATGTTTCTACATTTAATATAAGCCCTAACCTATGATGGAAAGGGATTTGGACCCTAGCTCGATGTTGACCTCAGTTAGCATTGGGAGGGGGATACATGGTCAAATGGAAAGTTGGTGGTTACCACCACCCTTGCATGTACTAGAGCTTTGATTTAATTTTGATCAATGGTGGAAACTACCACTCTTTAGTGATAAGCCAAATTAAAATCAGGCAAGTTGTTAAAAATGTATCTAATAAGTTGTTTTGGTTGGATAAATAGTTAGAAGCTAACCTAGAAGAAGTTAGAGGAAGTCGGTGGGTTGGTGGGATGAACAGACCATCTTGAAAGCATTGATGATTTGGAAAATATTTCCAAACTTCCTAGGGGAAAAAACACTAGATTTGGCAAAGGAAGTATTGTTTTTGGATTTCCATTTGGTCATTTTGTCTCTCCTTCTCACTCTGCGAATGGAGGTTTTGGGCATTTGAACTAGTTTTCGATTTTGGTTTGAATCTCTTCTTCTTTGTTTCATGGAGAGACTATTTGGGAAGATTCTAGTGGAAAGGTGGAGAAATTTTTTAGTAGATTGACTGCTTTGTAGAAGCTATCGAGGAGTTAGAAGAAGGATCCTGTGAGCTGGAAGAAAACTTTGATAAGCTCTACCAGGCATGATAGGATCTAATCCCTTGTAAAACTTTCTCTATCTAATTAGTTTGTAAAAAGAACTTTGCTTATTATAAAAATCATTTTGGGGTTTTGGGTTTTTATTATTTCTCAATAAAATGGAATTTGTTGCTTGGTAAGTAGCTCTTGGAACTAGTTTTTAATATTGAAACTATATAATTTTTTTTATCATGGTTGAGATGTTGATTTTATTCATATGAATGTTTTGGATGTTTTGAAATGAACTCACCATGACTGTGATGGAAAGAAAAAGTATATTTTGAGTTGCATGTATATATATTATACAAAAGGGTTTTATAATGTTGTTATCAATCTCTATGTTCTTAGTTTTCGATGGATATAGAACTACCTATGCTTATCTTCTAGAGAAAATAATGACCCTATGTCAGTAGGTTAAGTGGGAACTTGAGTACTCAATGAGTTAGATTGGTATCATTGTAAGATATTACTATCTATCTTGGGTATGTTTTTGAATCTTGTTTTGAATGCTCAAACCCATGATCAATGTAACTATGAGTTCATAGGGAATTTTCTTCTTGATCACCCTTATGTGGGTGATTTTTTACTCAACCCAGCTAGGTATGGCCTTAGTTTTATTATTCTATGATTGATTTGAAAAGTTTGTTAAGTTTTTGATAATTCAGTTGGGTTAGATCTTAATGAATATTTTGGGTATTATTCATACCCATTGTTATTAAATGCATTCTCTATTATGTGTAAGTAGGTAATCGAACTATTCTTTAATGTAGCCATTTGGTTTTGCTTCGCTGAACCGTGGATGGTTATCTATTTCCCAGGACGTATGAGCTTGGGTCCCTCTATTTTCTCATGGTGACTGCTATATTTTCTTCTATACTATTAGGGCAGACAGTTTGGTGTAGTGTTGGATAGGATAATATGAACATTATTATGGTAAGCTGGACCTATAGTAATGACTGCTTTCAAACTAAGAAAATTTAATGTCTACCTAGGTGTTATTGTGAATTATCCCGTGAAATGTTCAGCTCTTTGGGTAGACTTCCAATGTGCAAACAATGTTCTAAACTGCTATATATTTTGCTATGTCCAAGTTTTGACCACCATTTTTAAAGATCTTACATGGTCAAAGCTATCTCGGTTGGAACTTTAACCTGGACCAGTTGGATGCTTTTATAAACTTACTTGAGTGTTGATTAGTCTAAATTTGTAACACTTATGATAAACTCGTTAACTTCTCCTCTTTGTAATGCAAGCGTTGACATATGACTTGTCCTAGGAAGGTGTATTCTTTTGACTATTGAAATCATGATTTCAATGGATAAATTATTTCTCTTCTTGGATTCAATGGCTGAAATATTGGTGCTTGTAAGGAATCCATTTTGTTTGAGATTGTAAACTCGGTACAGTTATTTGAACATTTAACTCTATATAATAGTGAGACCTTGGATCAATTCCATTGATCCAAGGTATGTTTTAATTACTCTTACCTAATCTGTATGGAAAAATGACATTCAGAGGTTGAAGGAAATAAAAGATTAATCCTTTGTAGGATTAAAATTTCATTGATCTTCTTGAAAGTTCATGCTATCCACTCTGTTGGAAGTTATTTTCTCAGATCTTCTTGTCAACATCTCCAGAATGTTGAATGACGTAAGTTGGAAAGAGTCCTAATTCATGAATATTGAGTGTAAATCCTAAGACCTATATCTAACCTAGGGTAAACTGGGTCTACCGTATATCTATGCCTACTATAATCTTGTTCATCCTAACCTAAGTTGCATGTTTTCTAAGTTAGGGTTCTGGAAACAACCTAAGGTGATAATAGGTATATTTCTAACCTATTACCTAATACTACATTAGTAGAAAGAATGACCTATCCTAAGGTGGCAAATTTACCTAAGGTAAATATTTTCTAAAGTAACCTAAGGTCATACCCTAAGCTAATGCTATCAATCCTAAACTAATGTGAGGATAGAAGGGGACCTAAGGGGGGTCATATGGTAAGTTGAAGAAATGGAAATGGTTCCTAAGTATCTTATTTGATTTGATTTTCGAATTTAATTCATTATGTATTGTTATCTTTACAAGGGCATGGAATTTGGAGGTGATCCTAGCTGGCACCATCTCTAAATTTAACAATGCATGTTCTTTTTGAAATTGGACTCGCCAATTTGAGATGGTGGTGGCATGGAGATTTAGGCAGGAGAATAGGAATTAATGACATTAATTGTCATTATTTTTGGTGAGAAAACCACATTGAAAACCATGCAAGTGGATTTGTTGGGATTTGTTTGGTCTTTCATGCATTCCAATTTTTCTCTGCATGGAGCTATCTGGTTCTTTGAACTAGCAAGTTCTATTTTCAGTTTGTTGCTATTTTTAACTCTCTTGGACTATTTTTGATCTAATGGAAGTATATGAGGCATTTGAGGAAGAAGTTTCTGGTTGTTGATTTCATTTGGAGAAGGAGTTGTGAAGGCTCGGCTGGAAATCTTCTTCGAACAAACAGAAGAACTATCATGCATGATAGGCTCTATCCATAAAGCTGCTTTGCTTTTCTCTAAGTTCCTTCATTAAAACAACTTTTTCTCTTGAGATAAATGGGTTTTTATTTTTGTGATGGTTATTTGGTTTCCTTGCTTGAATAATTTCTATATTCTCTTGATTGAGGAATCTCTACTTGGAAAGGAAGTCATTGTGTTGCTTTCCTGGTTATTTGTTGTTGAATTTCACCTTAAATCTTGTGATAATTTGAGTAATGAGGTGCATGGGTGAATCCTTCTTATTTAATCAAAAATGGGTTATGGAAATGATTTGAGTCTTTAAGTTTCAAACCAAGTTGTAGCTTGGGTTGCAGAATGTAAAAGCATACTTTGCGTTTTCGCTTCTTGGTTTTTTGAAGTTATGTTACTCCTATTGGAATTTTATAATTATGCATTCTTTATTTAAAGTTTTCTAAAATCAATTTTTTTATAGAAATAGTAAATATGTGTTCCTTCTTATTCTACCCTCTTTATACTATATATGTTCTTTGGAGTCATCGTGATGGAGGCTAGTAGTTATGTAATGTTTGGAATCTCCTTATATGGAAACAAGAGTGAAGGTTTTATTATATTTCTTAAAAACTCGGGAACTTGAATTCGTTTCTTCTTAGGAAACTATGGGTTATTCATTTCCTGGGCACTTTGATTTTGAGGCATTCGAGCTTGGGATTCCCGTGTTTGAAGTCTTTATTCGATATTTTATGAGTACTATGTTTCTTAAAGTTCTCGAGTACTGAACTAAAAGTTCAGAGGTGAGATCCTGTTGGTTGGGAACATGTTGAGGGTCATATTTTTGGAGTCAATGTTGGGTTTTCCTTGTAGCTATGTTTGATCTTTCTTTGCTTTATTCTTGTTGTCTTCTTCTCTATCAAAGTAGATGTTGTTGGTTTTTGTTTAACTATCCTTTAACTGGATTGACCTCTTGAGTATCTTGCTGGGGTAAACTTGTTAAAACCCTCCGATTGGGATATCATGAACATTAAGGATGATCCTTAAACTTACGGTTGTCATTTCTTGTTTTTGAACTATGGAAACCGGTTCTGAATATGGGGTTTTCTAGACTCTTTCATTCTTTGATCTCTGAGCAAGATTTGAGGGAACAAATTTGTTGATAGTTGTATACCTGTAGCTAAGCTATGATGATTTTGGGCTGTACCTTCTTGGAATCAAATCATGCAGGAACCTTCTCTATCCTTTCAAAATATATATTTCTCTCACCTCTGTGAGGACTCATTTGAGAGTCTGTCTCATTGATTGTTTTATTTCCATCATTGGAGGAATTGGTCAGATTGTGGACCTTGACTAAAATTTAACATCCTTGAGTGACTGTTGGGACTGTAATTACCCACATGGCATTTTGCAACTTTTTTCATTGCATCTCCTTTTGATTTGGTTTAATGTCTCAGTCATTGGTTGTCGATGATGGAAAACATGTTAAATTTTGTTCTAATCATAGCAATCACACATTTTGTTGATCTCTTCTTCTATGTGTTTTCTTTTTTAAGGAGTTTGGGAAGTAGTGAAGGGCCTGCATTGTCCTTTGTGACCTTCTTCCCATGTGTTAGAATGTTGGAGTTCCCTTCTGATCATGGCATTTGACTCCTTCTTCTTCAAAGATCTAAGGTGAAGCCTGACCACTACCTTTGGAAATAATAGGATGTTATGGGTTGTGTTCTCTTCTTTGAAGTTGTGTATGGGATTCGAGCTAACCAAATTATTTAGGAAGCTCTTATTGTTTCATCTCATTCATTCTTCTTTTGGGTAAATCTGGTCATTGATTTAATTGGATCAGTTGCACTACTATCCTTAATGTCTTGAGTAGTCGTCATTGCTACTTGCTTGTTCTCTTGACTTGTGTTAAGGATTTTAATAATTGAAATAGAAAACTAATGTGAGATGTTGTACATTGAGTAAATTCTATCTTAATGTTGATATTTTTCTAACTTGGTAAATTAGGTTATGCCTTACATTTGAGATTAGGATGCCATAACTGATGTGTGAGATGTTGGTGTGTGTATTTTCCACATCATTAGTTGAGTCATCTCACTTAGGTGAGATCATAGGTCCATGTGTCATTTAGGGGTCATTATGAGATTCTCTTGCACATCGGTGCATCGGTGAGTTATATGTGTCATTGGGAGTTACACTTCTATTATGGGAATGTAACTCCCCTCTCTACTCAAGTTGTTATGATGGCAAAGACCTTTGGGGTTACTCAGCACCTCCTATATGTACACCCCATTTGATCTATGAGATAGAGGAGAGTTTTATGGCTTAACCAAATTCTACCCATTTTTCAAATCTTTGCATGCACATTTAGTTAATTCTCACTCCTCTTGATATCTCTTCACGTTGTCGTTCACACATCCGTTGATGTGCACATCATCCCTCGTGATCCTCGCTTGTGGTTTTAAACCCTATTTCATGGTATCATAAAGGATCTTGTGGATCTGTGCCCTCATTAGGCTTTAGGATGGGACCCTTTTCCCATTTCTCATTTTCGACGACTTACCCCCTCATCCTAAGTTACGATGAAGGGGGCTGTTGGTGTGTGTATTTTCCACATCATTAGGTGAGTCATCTCACTTAGGTGAGATTATAGGTCCATGTGTCATTTAGGGGTCATTATGAGATTCTCTTACACGTCAGTGCATCATATGCGTCATTGGGAGTTACACTTCTATTTTGGGAATGTAACTCCCCCTCTCTACTCGAGTTGTCATGATTATAGCACTGGGGGTTACTCAACACCTCCTATATGTACACCCCATTTGATCTATGAGATAGAGGAGAGTTTTATGGCTTAACCAGGTTCTGCCCATGTTTTAAATCTTTGCATGCACATTCATTTGATGCTCACTCCTCCTGAGATCTCTTCACGCTACCGTTCACATGTCCATTGATGTGCACGCCATCCCTCATGATCCTCGCTTGCGGTTTTTAAACCCTCTTTCATGAGACTCTTATTTTCATTTGAAATTTGAATTAAGATGATTTGTGAAGGAAATAAGTAGAAGGTACTTTTATTTGATATGGATAAGTGTATTGGATGGAATGGTATTTATCTGATAACATGTTTTAGATTGTAGATTACATCATGACATTTCTTTGAATGTTATTCAAATGATTAATTGTTCTTCTTTTAAGGTTGTTATTGCTATGATTTATTTGTCTACTTGACCTCACTATTTCATTAAAGTAGAGTTGGTTTAATGAAACCGTTAGTTGAAAGCATTTGTTTTTAATGCCTAGTTCTTATCATGCTCAGTTCAATGAACCCACCCTGCTAACAATTTTTCCCGATGGACTTCGTAAGTTATCAAGGAAGCCAATTACTTTTATGATGTATTGGTTAAATTAAAAGTCTAGACCATTATAGAGAATTTTGAGTTATTATTGAAATGTATTAAAGGAAGAAAAGTTGTATTCCTAAAAGATATTGATGTTGTTAACAGAAATATGTCAAGTAATGCATAGTTTTATATGATGTGCATTTTATTTCGATGAATTGAAAAGACCGAGGTTACTTAAACCCGATTAATTATATTCTCTTGTTCATAATAAGAAGGAAAAATATGTAGTCTTATCCTTGATGTTGTTATTTATATCTGATTGGATCCTTATTCTTGATGTCAGTAAATTTTTTGGATAAATGGGAATTAGCACAAATTCCCTTACTTTAATGCAACTTACTAAGTTGTATGTATTAATGTTCCTTACTTAATCTTGAATGGTTGATTATGATGTTATGAACGTGTTGCTATAATGTCAGGATGTGTAAATTGGATATGGGTATAATAAACCCTAATACTTAACCATAATGAGGAAGGTTCTCCTCTTCTAAAAAGGATGCAAAATAAACTAATGATATACGGGTTTGATAACCATTTAGACTTCATAGGTATGAAGTCTTTTATATCGGAACCTATTTTGGTTCTTATACATTCCTTGAATGGTTGAGACACATTAATTAGATCATTTGATAGATGTTGATTCTATTTTCAATTAATTGAATGCTAAGCAAAAAGTTAATTGAACATAAAGAAATCATTAGTCTTTGAAGTTCCATATTAGTTAACCAACTCAAATGGGGATGGAAACCTTTAAGGTTGTTGGAATTAGGGTTATGTAAGGTTGCTATAATCTAAATCTTAATCCTAAGATAATTAAGTGGAAATGATCTCTTGAGGTGTGTACATTGAGATGAAGTGGTTCTATCGGATGTTGGCACACGCCAACTACAGATTTGTACCTTTGTGAAGACTTGGGTCTTCACAAGGATACAGGGTTGCAGTTGACATGTTGCAACACCCTTCAACATTGGTTCATCTAGACCTACCCAAACTTGGACTTGAACTTAGTTTCTCTCTAGGAAAGTTTAGAGTTATGATCTAGCATAGGAAATGACTCACAATGACTTAGGATAACTAGGCACATCCAATCGACTTAGGTCGATAGGGTATGTCTATATACCCTAGGTCATCATGAGTGACTCCCTATTCTAAATTATGTCACTAACCTGCATTAGGGTCAAACCTTGGACAAAGTGGGACTGATCAAGTCGGTGAAGAAAATTCTAGATAACAGAGGAGTGGGGTGAAATATGTATTCCGTTTAGATGAGTATTTCATCTAGAAATAGTAACATGAATAGCATGTTGGAAATCTTTAGCCAAAGTATCGCAAGTCTTTGATTGAGTTGTACTATGTCACCTAGTTTAAGGAATGTGATTTTAGATGAATATTGGTAACAAATGTTGAGATAGGTTTCTTAAATAGAACACAAGCACTCTGCAGAATAGGGTAAGAGAACCAAGTATACTTGGTATACATAAAGTATTCAATACTTAAGTAACATGAGAGATTGATTGTTAAATGATGCATGAAATGAGAGATTATTAGCTCACCAAGTCATTTATAGATGGATATGGTTATATGTTATGAGATTGATTGGCATGGAATTTTTGTTCTAAGTTATGATTATTTAGAGCAGAGAACATTATTTATAAAAAAATAAATTTTCCCTTATTTCTAAAGTCTCAAATTAGGAATGTTACATCTTGGTATAAGAGCTAAAGGTTTATAGCTCTTGGACCTATTATGTCAAAAATCGGATAAAAATTAAATTTTCTTGTTAACAAAAAATGGTTAAGACAAGAGGAAATGTTGCAAACAACCCACCACGTGGTGGAGAAGCGATAATTGCCCAAAAACTTGATGAGATCCTTGCTTTGCCTTGTTGGACACGGGAGATTGTTTGACTGTACTTGAACAAAAGTAATGGAAAATGAGGAGGAAGAGGATGATGGTAATAACAATCAGCCACCTCTCCATGGACAACACCAATTTGGGAAATTTGGGTGTTAATAATAACAATTTAAACATGATGGATCAACTAGAAATTAAAAAGGAAAGAATAGAACTGAACTCACTAATGATATAAAAAGGATAAGTCCACCTAAGTTTAATAGCACCACATTAGGAGATGGATTTGAGAATTGTTTCGAGTGAAATGGATAAGTACTTTGCAATAAGAAACTTATCGGAGGAAACAAAGGCAATATGAGGAGCATATCATCTTTCCCATGAAGCATCTTCATGGTGGGACAGTCGTAAGGATGAGTTGAACATTTTGAAACTAATATTACTTGGGATAAATTTAAAATTTATTTTAGGAAACGATGGCTGCCACAACTTTACTATGATCAGAAAATGACTGAGTTTCAGAACTTAACCCAAGGAAAATTAACAGTAACAGAGTACTATGAGTGGTTTACTAAACTCATTAAATATGTACCTCAGTATCAAACTAATGAGAAGTTTAGGATACAAAAGTTTATCATGGGATTGAATCCCATTATAGGGGAGAGGTATATGTTCATAGCCCAACCACTATGGAAGGGGTTGTTGAAAAATACATAAGGCAGAAACATAAATTAAAGGAAATTTCTGCTCATAAGGAGGAAGTAAGAAAGAAAGTTCCCACCTCCTCTTCATCATCTCCTGCACAGGACCATGGAAGAAGTTTGGTATGAAAAGTAAGTTCTCTACTAATAAAAATAAGAAAATAACAACAAATAAGCCTGTTGATAATGTATGCAATAACTTTGTCAAGAACAATAATAATAGATAAAAGTCCTATGGAGGTCAGAATGATAACTTTAAGGATGGGAATAAATTTGAGCCTAAAAGGGACCTGTAGGAGGTTGTTACAATTGTGGCAAGGACCATTATGCAAACCAATGTCCTTTGAAAAAGGATGACCGTAACCAAGTAACACAAGATACACATTGCAGTAGCTGACAAACAAGTTGAAAAGTAAGTCACACCCATAGAAGTTCGGGTAAGTTATTTGACATACTTGTAACTATTATTTTTGATACAAGAGCTATTGAATGTTTTATTTCTAGTAAATTAGCATCAAAATTAAAAAGAAAATCTAGAAAAATGGATAAATCATGGATGGTACATTATGGGAATAATGTTGTTCATACAGTTAGTATGTGTCTTTTTGGAGCAGTCCTTGACCTACCTAGTTTTTCCACAAAAGTTGATCTTTATGTTGCTCCTTTAGGGTCTTATGATGTAATCATAGGTGTTAATTGGCTAGCTAAGCATAAAGAAAAAGTGGACTATTTTGAAAAATATATTAGTTGTTTAGATGACCTGTAGAAAACAATAGAGATTCAAGGTGTGAAACGTGAAATTTTAGTTAGGAAATTGTCGGCTATGCAACTTAAAAAGGCCAAAAATAAGGGTTATATCTTGTATAGTAATTTTTTTTTAATCTATCAAGAAAATAGTGATCTCTTAGAATGTTACCCATTGTTATGAAATTACAGTGATGTGTTTCTAGAGGAATTACCAGGTCTTCCACCCAAAAGGGAATTTTACTTCACAATTGAAATCAAACCTAGAACTAAACCTATTTCTAAGGCACCTTATCGGATGACTACTATTGAATTGGTAGAGCTTAAGGCACAATTGCAAGAATTTTTTTCTAAAGGATTGATTAGACCAAGTGTTTCACCTTGGGGAGCACCGGTAATTTTTGTGAAAAATAAAGATGGAACACTTAGGTTGTGTATTGATTACAAAATGTTAAACAAGGCAACAATTAAAAATAGATATCCACTTCCTAGAATTGATGATTTATTTGATTAGATGCATGGAGCATTGGTATATTCTAAGATAGATCTTCGATTGGGATATCATCAGTTACGAATTAAGGATGAGGACATTCATAAAATACTTTTAGAACAAGGTATGGGCACTATGAGTTCATAGTTTTACCTTTTGGATTAACAAATGCACCTGCAAATTTTATGAATTTAATGAACAATATTTTTCAAGAATACTTGGACAAATTTGTGCTTGTATTCTTGGATGATATTCTCATATACTCTAAAATTATTGAGGAACACCATGAGCATTTGAAGATAGTTTTGGAAATCTTGAGAAAAAGATGGTTATTTGGTAAGTTATCTAAATGTTCTTTCTATGACACGAAAGTGCACTATTTGGGTCATGTTATAAGAAAAGATGGAATAAGCTGTAGATCCTTCTAAAATTGTAGCTATAATTGAGTGGCCTGCACCAAAGAATGTACATGAAGTTAGAAGCTTCATGGGTCTTACTGGTTACTATAGGAAATTTGTTAAATATTTCTCCAAAGTTGCTACACCCATAACTTCATTGCAGAAAAGGATAAGAAATTTGTGTGGAATGAGAAATGTGAATCTACATTTAAAAATTTGAATGATCAGTTAACTTCAACAACTATTTTGGTTGTACCTGACCCTAATGGAGACTTTATTGTTGTAACGAATGTGTCTAGGGAAGGTCTTGGAGGTATTCTGTTATAAAAGATCATGTCATAGCTTATGAAAGTAGAAAACTTAAGGTATATGAGCTTAATTATGCTCCACATGATCTAGAGCTTGTTTCCATTGTTCATGCACTTCAAGTTTGGAGGCATTACCTACTTGGTAAACCTTTTGAATTAAAAATTGATCATCTTGGATTGAAGTATATTTTTACTTAGCCAAATCTGAATGCAAGACAATGAATATGGTTAGAGTTTTTATCTCAATATGACTTTGACATAAGTTACATTAAAGGCAAGGAGAATAGGGTAGCTGATGTTCTAAGTTGTAGGAAGCACATTTATGCTCTTATAACATTGAGAACTCAGTTCAAATATGAAGTAAAGAGCATTATGGAATCATTCTTATTTTTAGCAAGTAAGAACAACACTTACTGCAGATCCAAATGATGAGAGATATAAATGTTTTCACTTTGATAATGAAGGAATCTTACGATTTGAAAATAGGGTTTACGTACCTTTGCTAAAGGATTTAAGAAAGAAATTATTAGTTGAATTTCATAATTCACCTTTTTCTGGACACCCTAGTATTACAAAGACGCTTACTAATATAAGGAAAAAAAATCTGGAAGGGGATGAAAAATGACGTAATTGAGTTTGTGACACATTGCTTAGAATGTCAATGTGTTAAAGATGAACATATGCATCTAGCTATTTATTGTATCCTCATAGCATACCGTAGTACAAATAACAAGTGATAAGCATTGATTTTGTACAAAGGGTTGCCTATATCAAGAAATAAGCATGATGTTATTCTGGTTGTTGTTGATAAACTAACCAAAGTAGCACACTTTATTGTTAATCTTACAGATGATTCACCTATTTTAGCAAAAAGGTTTATTCATGAAATTTTCAGATTACATGGAGTACCTAAATTAATCATATCTGATAGAGATCCAAGAATGACTTCAAGGTTTTGGAAAACACTTAACGCAGCTTTAAGAACTAAGCTAAATTTTAGTTTTGCGTATCATCCATAAACAGATGGAAAACTGAGAGAGTTAATCAAGTTTTAGAAGATATGTTAAGAATGTATTATATGGATCAACAGTATAAATGGGAAGAGTACCTTCCATTAGTTGATTTTGCATACAATAACACATATCACGCATCTCTAAAGATGGCACCTTTCAAAGCATTATATGGAAGGAAATGTAGAACCCTTGTTAGGTGGGACAATATTGAGGATAGAGAGGTAATTGGACCTGAAATCCTTATGGAAATGGAACAAGTTAAAATGATTTGTGAATGCTTGAAATAAGCCACGAGATAGGTAAAAGAGTTATACTGACTTAAAGTGGGTTGATAGGAAATTTGAACTTGGTGAGAAGGTATTTCTTTGGGTTAAACCGAAAAAGAGTTCTATAACTTTTGGCAAGGCTACCAAGTTATCACCTTGTTATGTGGGACCTTTTGAAATTGTTGAAGTAATCAACCCTATAGCTTATCATTTAGCATTACCCCTTGCTTTGTCACAAATGCATGATGTTTTCCATATTTCTTTTCTTAAGAAATACATTTCAGATTTATCACATGTGTTAAATTGGAATTCCTTGCAGGTCCAAGACCCAGGAATAATCATGGTTAAGCCTATACAAGTGCTAGAAACTCGCTAGTTGCACTTAAGAAATCATGAAATAAGTCAATGTAAGGTCCAAGTGGGACCAGTTTAACGAGGATAGTGCAACCTGGGAAAATCTAGAAGATATGAAAACTAATTTTCCATATTTATTTGGACAAAATTGATTTTTCGATTGATAAAATTTGTGATTTTATTCTTTTATGACAATAAATCTACCAGTTATGGACAAATATTTCATTGTTTGAAATAAACAACTACATAAATGTTGATTTTGGAAAAAAATTAAAATCCAGAAATGTTTTAAACATGTGAAAAGAAAGTTAATAAATGGATTTTCCTTGATGCAAATGTGTTTAAATAAGTTATTCATCGGGACAATGATTCCTTTAAGGAGGGAATTATGTAACACCTATGATAAACTACTAACTTCTTCTCTTTGCAATGCAAGCATTGACATATGATTTGTCCTAGGAAGGTGTATTCTTTTGATTGTTGAAATCATGCTTGCCATGGATAAATTATTTCTCTTCTTGTATTCAATGGCCGAAATACTGTTTCTTGCAAGGAATGCATTTTGTTTGAGGTTGTAAACTGGTAAATTTGTTTGCAAATTTACCTCTATATAATAATGAGACCTTGGATCAATTCCATTGATCCAAGGTATGTTTTAATTCTTCTTACTTGATCTGTATGGCAAAATGACATTCAGAGGTTGAAGGAAATAAAAGATTGAGCCTTTGTAGGATTACAATTTCATTAATGTTCTTAAAAGTTCATGCTATGCACTCTGCTGGAAGTTTTTTGCTCAGATCATCTTGTCAACATCTCTAGAATGTTGAATGACACAAGTTTGAAAGAGGCCTACTTCAGGACTATTGAGGGTAAAGCCTAAGACCTAGATCTAACCTAAGGTATACTGGGTCTACCGTATATCTATGCCTACTCTAATCTTATTCATCCTAACCTAAGTTGCATGTTTTCTAAGTTAGGGGTCTGGAAACAACCTAAGGTGATAATAGGTATATTTCTAACCTATTACCTAATACTACATTAGTAGAAAGAATGACCTATCCTAAGGTGGAAAATTTACCTAAGGTAAATATTTTCTAAACTAACCTAAGGTCATACCCTAAGCTAATGATATCTATCCTAAACTAATGTGAGGATAGAAGGGGACCTAAGGGGGGTCGTATGGAAAGTTGAAGGCATGGCGATGGTTCCTAAGTCTTTTATTTGATTTTATTTTCAAATTTAAATCATTATGTACTGTCAGTTTGACAGGGGCATGGAATTTGGAGGTGATCCTAGTTGGCACCATCTCTAAATTTAACAATGCATGTTCTTTTTGAAATTGGACTCGCCAATTTTGGATGGCGGTGGTGTGGAGATTTAGGCAGAGACTGGGAATTAATGACATTAATTTTCATCGTTTTTGGTGAGAAAACCACCTTGGAAACCATGCGAGTGGATTTTTTGGGAGTTGTTTGGTCTTTCATGCATTCGATTTTTTCTTTGCATGGAGCTATCTGGTTCTTCAAACCAACAGTTCTATTTTCAGTTTGTTGTTATTTTTAACTCTCTTGGACTATTTTTGATCCAATGGAAGTATATGAGGCATTTGAGGAAGAATTTTCTGGTTGTTGATTTCGTTTGGAGGAGTGATGAAGGGTCACCTGAAATATTCTTTGAATAGATGAAGCACTATCGGGCATGATAGGATCTATTTATTAAGATGCTCTAATTTTCTCTAAGTTCCTTCATTTTAAAAACTTTGTTCTCTTGAAATAAATGGGTTTTTATTTTTCTATGCTGGTTATTTGGTTTCCTTGCTTGAATAATTTATGTATTCTCTGATTGAGGAATCTTTGCTTGGAAAGGAATTCATTGTGTTGCTTTCCTAGTTATTTGTTGTTGAATTTCACCTTAAATCTTGTGATAATTTGAGTAATGAGGTACATGCATGAATCCTTCTTATTTAATCAAAAATGGGTTATGGAAATGATTTGTGTCTTTAAGTTTCAAACCAAGTTGTAGCTTGGGTTGCAGAATGTAAAAGCATACTCTTCGCTGTCGCTTCTTGGTTTGTGGAAGTTATGTTACTCATGTTGGAATTTTAAGATTATGCATGCTTGATTTAAAGTTGTATAAACTCAAATTTGTTTATGGAAACAGTAAATATGTGTGCCTTCTTCTTCTACCCTCTATATACTCTATCTGTTCTTCGGATTCAGTCTGCGATGGAAGATGGTAGTTATGTAATGTTTGGAATCTCTGTTTTCTTTTTGGGTTCTTCTTGTATGGAAACAAGAGTGAAGGTTTTATTATATTTTTAAAAAAATTGGGAACTCAAATTTGGTTCTTCTTAGGAAACTATGGGTTATTCGTTTCCTAGGCACTTTGATTTTGAGGCATTTGAGTTGGGATTCCTATGTTTGAAGTCTTTATTCTGATCTTTTATGAGTATTGTGTTTCTTAAAGTTCTCGAGTACTAAAATAAAAGTTTAGAGGTGAGATCCTGTTGGTTGAAAATGTGTTGAGGGTTGGCTTTGTCAGAGTTGACACTAGGTTTTCCTTGTAGCTATGTTTGAGATTTATTTTCTTTGTTCTTGCTATCTTCTTCTCTATCGAAGTAAATGTTCTTGGTTTTTGTTTAACTTTCCTTTAACTGGATTGACCTCTTGAGTATCTTTTGGGATAAACTTGTTGAAACCCTCTTGATTGGTATATCATGAACATTAAGGATGATCCTTAAACTTACGGTTGTCATTTATTTTTTTTGAACTATGGAAGGCGGTTTCAATATGGGGTTTTCTAGACTCTTTCATTCTTTGATCTTTGAAGGAAAAAAATTTGTTGATAGTTTTATGACTGTAGCTACATTGGAAATTTTGGGTTGTACCTTCTTGGAATCGAATCGTGTAGGAACCTTCTTTGTCCTTTCAAAAGATATATTTCTCTCACCTCTATGAGGACTCGTTTGAGAGTTTGTCTCGCTGATTGTTTTATTTCCATCATTGGAGGAATTGGTTAGACTGTGGACCTTGACTGAAATTTTAACGTCCTTGAGTGACTATTGGGATTGTAATTACCCACATGGAATTTTGAAACTTTTGTCATTACATCTCCTTTTGATTTGGTTTAATGTCTCAGTCATTGGTTGTCCATGATGGGAAAACATGTTAAATTCTATTTTAATCACAACAATCACACATTCTATTGATCTCTTCTTCTATGCATTTTATTTTTAAGGAGTTTGGGAAGTAGTGAAGGGCATGCTTTGTCCTTTATGTCCTTCTTCCCATGTGTTAGAATGTTGGAGTTCCCTTTTGATCATGGCATTTGACTCCTTCAGTCTCTAAGGCGAAGCTTAACCACTACCTTTGGAAATAATAGGATGTTATGGGTTGTGTTCTCTTCTCTAAAGTTGTGTATGGGATTTAGGCTAACCAAATTATTTAGGAAGCTCTTACTATTTCATCTCAGTCATTCTTCTTTTCGGTAAATCTATTCATTGATTTAATTGGATCAGTTACACTACTATCCTTAATGTCTTGAGTAGTCATCATTGCTACTTGCTTGTTCTCTTGACTTGTGTTAAGGCTTTTAATAATTGAGATAGAAGACTAATGTGAGATGTTGTACATTGAGTAAATTCTATCTTAATGTTGATATTTGGTCTAACTTGATAAATTAGGCTATGCCTTGCATTTGGGATTAGGATGCCACATTTGATGTGTGAGACTCTTATTTGCATTTGAATTTTAAATTAAGATGATTTGTGAAGGAAATAAGTAAAAGGTACTTTTATTTGATATGGATAAGTGTATTGGATGGAATGGTATTTATCTGATAACATGTTTTAGATTGTAGATTACATCATGAAATTTCTTTGAATGTTATTCAAATGATTAATTGTTCTTCTTTTAAGGTTGTTATTACTATGATTTATTTGTTCTGCTTGACCTCACTATTTCATTAAAGCAGAGTTAGTTTAATGAAATAGTTAGTTGAAAGAATTTCATTTTAATACTTAGTGCTTATCATGCCCAGTTTAATAAACTGATCCGTGCTAGCAATTTTTGCAGATGGACTTCATAAGTGATAAAGGAAGGCAATAAATTTTATGATGTATTGGTTGAATTAAAAGTCTAGACCATTATAGAGAATTATGAGTTATTATTGAAATGTATTGAAGGAAGAAAAGTTGTATTCCTAAAATATCTTGATGTTGTTGATAGGAAATATGTCAGTAATGCATAGTTTTTTAAGATGTGTATTTTATTTCGATGAATTGAAAATACTGAGGTTACTTAAACCTGATTAAGTCTATTCTCTTGTTCATAATAAGAAGGAAAAATATGTAATCTTATCCTTGATGTTGTTATTTATATCTGATTGGATCCTTATTCCTGATGTCAGTAAATTGTCTGGATAAATGGGAATTAGTACAAATTCCCTTACTTTAATGCAACTTACTAAGTTGTATGTATTGATGTTCCTTACTTAATCTTGAATGGTTGATTATGATGTTATGAATGTGTAGCTATAATGTCAAGATGTGTAAATTGGATATGGGTATAATAAACCCTAATACTTAACCATAATGAGGAAGGTTCTCCTCTTCTAAAAAGGATGCAAAATAAACTAATGATATACGAGGTTTGATAACCATTTAGAATTCATAGGTATGAAGTCTTTTATATCAGAACCTATTTTGGTTCTTATACATTCCTTGAATGGTTAAGACACATTAATTAGATAATTTGATAGATGCTAATTATGTTTTCAATTAATTTAACTTTAAGAAAAAAGTTAATTGAACATAAAGCAATCATTAGTCTTTGAAGTTCCACATTAGTTAACCAACTCAAATGGAGATGGAAAACTTTTAGGTTATTGGAATTATGGTTATGTAAGGTTGCTATAATATGAATCTTAATCCTAAGCTAATTAAGTGGAAATGATCTCATGAGGTGTGTATGTCGAGATGAAGTGGTTCTTTCAGATGTTGGCACATGCCAACTATATATATGTACCTTTGTGAAGACTTGGGTCTTCATAAGGATACAGGGTTGCAATTGACATGTTGCAACACCCTTCAGCATTGGTTCATCTAGACCTACCGAAACATGGAATTGAACTTAGTTTCTCTCTAGGAAAGTTTAGAGTTATGATCTACCATAGGAAATGACTCAAAATGACTTAGGTCAATAGGGTATGTCTATATACCCTAGGTCATCATGAGTGACTCCCTATTTTAAATTATGTTGCTAACCTGTGTTAGGGTCAAACCTTGGACAAGTGGACTAACTGAAGTCGGTTAAGACCATTCTAGATAACAGAGGAGTGGGGTGAAAGATGTATTCCATTTAGACAAGTATGTCATCTAGGAATAGTAACATGAACAATATTTTGGAAATCTTTGGCCAAAGTATCAGAAGCTACTGATTGCGTTATCATATGTCACCTAGTTTAAAGAATGTGATTTCAAATGAATATTGGTAACAAATAATAAGATAGGTTTCTTAAACATAACACTTAGTACCTAGAATAGGGTAAGAGAACCAAGTATACTTGGTATACATAAAGTATTCAATACTTAAGTAACATGAGAGATCAGTTGTTAATTGAGTCATGAAATGAGAGATTGGTAGCTCACCGAGTCATTTATAGCTACATATGGTTATCTGTTATGAGATTGATTGGCATGGAATGTTTTTTCTAAGTTATGATTTTTTAGAATAAAGAACATTATTTATAAAAAAAATGTTCCCTTGTTTCTAAAGTCTTAAATTGGGAATGTTACAAAATTATTATCAATATTTGATCATATGAATATGATCAAGAATATTGTTTAGTCATTTGAAATGTTTTTTGATAGTGATCTTTATTTACCTAGGTTGAATCATTCAATTTATTAGTCCGAATGATGTATTCAAGTGAAGTATTATTCTTTTCGAGTCTTGTATGGAATACTTGTATTGACTTGATATTATCTCCTTGATGATTATATGTATTGTGTATTCCAAATACTTACATGAACTCTAAATTGGTGAAGCCAAGTTGTTCTTGTATGGATTTCTTGTGTGATAACTTAAGATGGATTTGGGCCTTGAGAGCTTTCCACCGTTATCCTTATGCTCAGCTATATAAATCCTATCAAACCTTTAGATTGTTGGACCGTTGGAATGGAATTCATTTTTTAATATAATTGATTATATTTGAGTAAATTTTTTTAACCATGTAGTATGGAATGCAAAATTAAGGAATTTCTACTATTTCTTTCCCTTTTTTATTATGTATACTTGGCTTTGCATTATTAGTGTGATATTGCTTAAGTGAGAATGTATACTTGCATATTTTGGGGTTACATGTTTGGTTGGATGATGGATGAATATTAAATTTTGTTGTTGATAGTCTTCTAGTTGAAATAAATCACACTCATTTTGATAGTTAACGTTGTAGGGTTTTTTGATACACTTGAGTATGGTACTTCAAGTGTTCAAATAGGAAAAGATCTTTCTAAACCCTTGACTGATTTCTATTAATAAGCAATGTTCCTTTTCAAATTTTTTAGTTAGAACATATGGTTCTAAGGATATAACTCCTATCATGTTAGTTAAAATGAACTAACAGATGTTGATGGTCTTGCAGATAAATTTTGTGAAAAAGGAAAAGAGGGAGACTTATGGAAAGCTACATTTATTCTATTGATTGAAGAAATGTAGTTTGATGAAAAGATTATGTTTCATTTATTGAACTATTCTTGTGAATAAGTGTTTAAGGCCTAAGGCTAGTTATGTAAACTATTGAAAGAATTTGAATTACTTCTTATCTACTTGAATTGACATCTTAAATTGGAAATGATTGAAGTGGTTGCTTGAATCATTCTCTCTTGACTGGATTAGTTGTGTGCGAATGATGTTTTCAATTTAAAGAATTATTTCACTTGGAAAGTAAGCTTGTAGGGAATCAAATCATATGCATTTTCTACTTCTTAACATTGATTAATAATCTTGGGGAGGTTATATGAAATGTTACCAACTTTATATTGCTATTATAAAGAAAGGAATATTATTGTTGATCTTTAAATATGAGGAAAAAGGGAATAGATAAGAATCATTTCCTTTTAAATGACTTGTATGAAAGGTATACATATAATGTATTATTTATGAAATAGTTATTGGTTGTTAAAAATTTTAATTACTGAAATCATTTGGTTAAGACAATAACGAATAAGTTATATTTAAACAAGTTAAATGTTGTGGAATTTAATTTATGAATGACTATGCTTATTTACATCATTACAAACAATACTTGTATGACTATTTTATGAGGAACGATATAAAATAGAAAAGGTTTGCATGAATAATAGTAAAGGGATTAAGACCTTAGGGATAATAAAAAAGAATACTTAATCTTATTAAGTACATATAAGAACCTATCTTGTAAAAAGGGATTGAAGTGATTATACTATAATGCAATCTATCTATCCTAATGAATGAATAAGTACAATAATGAAAAGGAATTTTTATTAAGAAGGATATGAATGATAACACAGTTTAGATGGATAAATTTAACTAACCTTTAAGGAATTAAGAACAAATTTATTCTTACTACAATAATGAAATCATAAATATGATACATATTTGACTTACATGCATAATGTAATTATGTTATGAAACCTCGATGAAGGGGGTTGTTCACTATTGAGAAATAGAATGGACCCTTCGAATAGACTATGAGGTGGATGTAAGGTATCCTTCCTTAATAGACAAGTTATACTTGGAGGATAATGTTTAACTAAGTTATAACAATTGAATATTTGAATGACTTAAGGAAAATGAATGTTAAGTCATGGAAACTATTACAGGATGAAAGTAAAGAGCCCATTTGGAGTCAAGAAAATTAACTTTGAATTCTCCTAATTATGTTTGGATGTATTTGGTTATTTCCCTACAATATACTTAATATGTTTATAAGATTATTAGCTAATTGAAGGATATTTCATACTCAAAAGAGATTAAGTAATGATTAGAAATAAATATGTAGATTCTTCTTGTTGATTTAAGTAGAAACATAACGTTCCTTATTGGAATTTTGATAAAACTAGAGTTAGTCCTTAGGAATGACACCTAAAGGATAAAATTAACTAGGGTGGGATATAGAAGATGTAAATTAAAGGGATTAATGAAATTTTTAAGAAGGGAGGTTTAGATTTCGGGACCTAATGGGAAGTTTCAAAATAACAACTATTGTACACTACACATCTAATGATGGGGTTCATTAGGTGGTTATTGTGGAGCAGTCATTATGATGCAATAAACCATTCAACCCCTCTAATCAAATCCGTATCAGAATGGGATCTCAATTTATTGTTATACACTAGGTAGTGATGAGCCATGATCTACGATCGATGTCAACTTGTGTAGACTACAAGTGAGGGAGTGGATTTGAAATGACAGGGGTTGATTCAAACACACTATCTCGCACTAGCCTATGGGGTTTATCTCTTCTTAGTATCTAACAAGGAAGTGGGAAGGATTGAAATTAGTCAAGAAATTCTAATCATGATAATAGTTTCAAGTGTGGTGAAAGACATATTCCTTCATAACGAGTATATTGTTTTGGAATATAGGCATGACAAACATATCTAAAACTTTGGGAAAAGTATCACAAGCTGTTGGTTGCATTGTCTTAAATTCACTAGAATAAGGTACACGATATAGGATGGGTACTCATAAAAATTACCTAGATAATACCTTGGTCATTTGCACTTGATGATCCCTTAAATGAAAAAGGAACTGTAACTATACTGAGTATACAATGAAACGAAATATGAGAGATTGGTTATATACCGAGTCATCATTGAAATGAAATATGAGAGATAAGTTTTATGCCAAGTCATAAAATTACATATGGTTACTATTGTAGGATTGATTAGCAGATTTAATGTGGTTCTAAATGTTGAATTTAGAACAAAGAACATTGATATATAAAAAAATCCCTCTGCTTTTGTAATCATGAAATAGGGATGTTACATCTTGGTATTAGAGCTAAAGGTTACATCTCTTAGACCTATTTGAGTCCACTTCTGATAAAAATAAACTAATTGATTACATAAATGGTGAGAATAAGGGGATATATTGCAAATAACCCGCCTCCGGGTGGTGAAGCAACTACAACTTAAAAGCTAGATGAAATCCTTGTTGCCCTGCAAGACACAAGGAATAAGATTGTTGTTCTTAAACAAAAAGTGGTTAGAAATAACACAGAGAATAATAGTTATTAGTCTTAGGGAAAAAAATTATGAGAGAAACAATGATGTTTAGGATCTCAATGCTCTAAGCGATAACACTACAAATAATGTTGGAAATAATGATAACATGAATGTACCCAATCACCGAGAACAAGATGGTTAGATTGACAGTTGAATTGAGAAAAGATATAAAGAGGATAAGTCCACCAAAATTTTATGGAACCACCTAGATATATGGGGCTGAGAATTGGCTCAACAAGATGGAGAAATATTTCGTGATAAGAAATTTCTTTGAGGAAACCAAGGATGTATGGGGAGCTTATCAAATCTCCCGTGAAGCATGTTCATGGTGGGACAACCGCAAAGTTGAGCTTGGTGTTGTTGAGATGAACATCACATGGGACCAATTCAAGGGTTATTTTTAGAAGCACCTTTGGCTTCCCCAATTCTACTATGACCAGAAAATGATAGAGTTTCAAACCTTAACTCAAGGCAAACTATCAGTAACGAAATATTAGGAGAAGTTCACCAAGCTTCTCAAATATGTACCACAGTATCAAATAGATGAAAAATTATGTATAAGGAAGTTCATCATGTGGTTGTATCCTATCATAGGTGGTGAGGTTGATGTACATAGCCCCACCACCATGGAAGAAGTGGTAGAAAAATCCATTTGATAGGAGCAAAAATTTAAGGCAATTTCGCACATAAGGAGGAAAAATGTAAGAAAATGGGAATTCTTCTTCATATTTTCCACTAAAGAAGGGTACATGGAAGAAGTTTGGAAAGAAAGGTAGGCCTTTGGATGTAAATGAAAAGGAAACAACAATAGATGAAGCTACAACAAATAACAAGAATATTTGATAGAAGGGTAATCAAGGGAAAAATAGTACTTTCAACACCGAGAATAAAAATAAGTCTAAAAAAGGACCCATTAGAGGTTGTTTTAATTATGGAGGAAGCAAATGTATACGTTATTTTCCTTTAAATAAAAATTACAACAACCAACAACATAAGATACATGTTGCGGTAGCTAACAAGCAAGAGGAAAAGCAAGCTACACCCATAGAAGTCTCGGGTAAGTTGTATGGCCTACCCGTAACTATAATTTTTCATACTTGGTGCTTGAATGTTTTATTTATAGAAATTTAGTTAGTAAATTAAATCATAAAGATGGTTTTATGGAAAACCATGGATTGTCTAGTACGAGGATAATGTTGTCCACATAGTTAGTAAGTGTCTTTTTGGCGCAACCTTAGAATTACCGAGCTTCATAGCTGAGGTAGACTTGTATATTGCACCTCTAGGATCTTATGACATAATAATTGGTTTGAACTAGTTGGCTGATCATAAGGCACTTTTGGACTATTTTTGGAAACATATAAGGTGTTTGCATGACCTGAATAAATTATCAGACATTCAGGGAATAAAAAGAAGCATAAAAGTTAGAGAAATATCAGCTATGTAGCTAAAAAAGGCCAAAAATAAGGGTTGCATACTTTATGCAATAAAAATTTCAGATTCAACTAAAGAGGGAGGTAAATTTTTGGAAAGATATTTGTTGTTATGGAATTATAGCAATTTGTTTCTAGAAGAGGTACTGTATTCTATTACAAAAGAGAGTTTGACTTCACCATTGAAATCAAACCGAGAACAAAACCAATTTCCAAGGCACCTTATCAAATGAATACCACTAAATTAGTAGAGCTTAAGGTACAATTACATGAATTATTAATTAAAGGGTTAATAAAGTTGAGTGTCTCACCTTGGGGAGAACTCGGTGATATTTGTTAAAAGAAAGAAGGAACCTTATGACTTTGCATTGACTAAGGGATGTTGAAAAAAAAATATTAAGAATAGATTTCCTATTTCAAGGATAGATGATATTTTGATTAGATGCATGGAGCATCAATTTATTATCAAATAGATCTATGTTTTGGATATCATAAATTAAGAATCAAGGAAGAATATATTCATAAGACTACTTTTAGAATAAGATATGGACATTATGAGTTCACTATTTTACCTTTTGGGCTAACTAATTACCCTTCAACCTTCATGAATTTGATGAATAATATATTTTAAGAATACTTGGAAAATTTTGTTCTTATATTATTGGATGATATTCTCATCTATTCACGGAGCTTGGAGGAGCATAACGAGCACTTAAATATTATACTTGGGGTGCTAAGAAAGAGAAAATTGTACGGAAAAACTATCCAAGTGTTCTTTTTATGAAACTGAGGTACAATACTTGGGAAATATAATAAATAAAGATGGAATCTCAGTTGACCCCTCAAAGATATCAGCCATAATTGATTGGCCAGCACCTAAGAACATACATGAAGTTAGAAGCTTCATGGGGCTTGCTGGTTACTACAAAAAATTTGTAAAGGATTTCTCAAGGGTTGTTGCCCCAATAACTTCATTGCAAAAGAAAGATAAAAATTTTATATGGAGTGAGAAATGTGAGGCTGAATTTAAAACATTGAAAGAACAACTAACTTCAACCCCTATATTGAATGTCCCCGATCAAAATGAGAGTTTTTCTATAGCGAAATATTCTTCTAGGGAAGGATTCGGGGTATATTGCTGCAAAATGATCTTGTGATAACATATGAAATAAGAAAGCTTAAATTTCATGAGAAAAATTACAATCCTCATGATTTAGAACTTGTTGCAACAGTACATGCACCGCAAATTTGGAGACATTATATCTTAGGGAAACCCTTGGAGTTGAAAATTGATCATCTTGGGCTGAAATATATCTTCATGCAACCTAAATTAAATGTGAGGCAATGAAGATGGTTGGATTTCTTATCTCAATATGATTTTTACATAAGCTACATAAAATGTAAAGAAAATAGATTGATAGATACACTAAGTCATAGAAAATATATTTATGCACTTGTGACTTTGAGAACTCAATTTAAGGATGAGGTCAGAAATACCTTAATGTCTAATCTATACTTTTAGCAGGTAAAAATAGTGTTTTCTACAAATCCAAAGGATGTTAGGTACAAATTATTTTGGTTAGATGATGAAGGAATTTGAGGTATGAGGATAGAGTGTACATGCCATTGGGAAATGAGTTAAGGAAGAAAGTGATGGCTTAATTTCACAATGAATCTTACTCTGGATATCTCGGGGTGACAAATATTCTTGCTGATGTTAAACAAAAATATTTTGGAAAGGGATGAAGAGAGATATATTGAATTACATGTCTCATTTCCTAGAATGCCAACATGTGAAAGATGAGCATATGTACCCAACTGGTTTATTATACCCTTATAGCATACCGTAATTTAAATGGCATGTTATAAGTATGGACTTTGTTCAAGGGTTTCCTATGTCAAGAAATAAGCATGATGTTATTTTGTTTGTGGTTGATGAATTAACTATAATGACTCATTTCATTGCTAGAAATTTGAAAGATGACTCACTAGTTCTTGTAAAAAGGTTTGTTCAAGAAATTTTCAAATTGCATGGTGTTCCCGAGTTGATAATAACTGATATGGAACCACGAATGACTTCAATATTTTTCCAAATTCTTAATGTAGATTTGGGAACAAAATGAACTTTAGCTCGCATATCATCCAAAACGAATGGAAAACCGAAAGAGTGAATCAGGTTCTTGAAGATATTCTTAGGATGTACTACATGGATCAACAATACAAATGGGAATAATATCTTCCTTTGGTTGAATTTTCATACAATAACACTTACCATTCTTCTCTAAAAATGGCACCTTTTAAGGATTTGTATGGGTGGAGGTGCAGGACCCCTGTCAATTGGGATAACATTAAGGATAGAGAAGTAATTGGGACTCGAGATGCATTCTAAAATAGAATAATAGGTTAAATTAATCCAAGAAATATTAAAAGTGGCTACCGATCGACGAGAAAAACTATGCATACCGAAAAGGGTCGAAAGGAAATTTGAAATTGGTGATGAAGTTTTTCTAAGAGTCAAGCCTAAAAAGAGCTCGATTACCTTTAACAATTCAGCGAAGTTGTCACCTCGCTATGTAGGCCCCTTTGATATTGTGGAAATAGTCAATCTTGTGGCCTACCAACTTACATTACCTCCCTCATTAGCACAGATGCATGATATTTTTCATATTTCTTTACTTAAGAAATAAGTTTTAGATTTATCACATGTTTTAAACTGGAATGCCTTGTATGTCCAAGACCCAGGGGTAATCGTGGTGGAACCAATTAGAGTGATAGAAACCCGTAATTTTTAATTTTGTAATCATGAAATTGGACAATGTGAGGTCCAATGGGATCATTTTAATGAAGAAAGTTCAACATGGGAAAGTTTGGAGGACATTAAAGTTTCTTTTCCTCACTTGTTTTAGAAGAAAGATTTCATTTTTGTTCAAAAAATTGAATCATTTTGACTTATAACTAATTCTAAAATTGTTATTTTGAGAAAAACACCCTTTTTGAGAATTATTACAGCCTTGGTGGTGCTATATAGTTAAAAATAAATTTTTGGATTAAGTTTTGTTTATTGTTAAGGAATCATATGGTTAAACAATTCTTATTAAACCTATTTTCTAGATAAAATATTTGGAATTAAGACAATCATTGGGATGATGATACTTTAGAGGGGAAGAATGTAGCACCTCTCGCTATCCTTTCATTTTTCCTTCATTGATTGTGAAATGGATCGCAACATTGATATGTGATTTTTCTTGAGTTGTTTCTCTGTAGAACAGATTAAATCATGTTTCTAGATTAATTTTTATCTCAGTTGGGATTTTTGTGATTAATAATCCATTTATTTCCATGTACTATTGAATTGTGATGTTTACTTAATTGGTTCATAAAATTAATTAGATGTCTTTAGCTTGTGGAAAGTTAAATCTCGTATTATAACTATTTGGTAAGCTAGTAAAATTGGAAAATTATCCTAATTTAATAATAACTTTTTATTATTATTAGTGAGAATCAATTAAGAAAATACCTTGGATTAATTTCATTGATCAAAGGAATTCTCTTAATTTGATCTACAATTATGATTAATGTAAGATATTGTAGTTATTCATTTGTTTGTGGATTATCAATTCATATTAATTGATCTTGGTGACTTGTTCTGGTTTGCCTATGATTGATCGTATTGAGGGTGGAAGGTGTTGAAATTTGGCTCGAGTAGTACAAATCCATTTGGAAAACATAGCCCAGCTGGTAAGGCTTGGTTGTGGCATTTATTAAAGCCTAGGTAATGACTAATGTTTTGATAACACTTGAATTCCTAATGGTCTAACCTAGACCTAAGGCATATGAATTAAGTTGATTTCTAAGAACCTAACCTAAATGATCTATTCCTAATTGTAATGTTGCTAATTTTAATCTAAACCCTAACCTATGATGGAAAGGGATTTGGACCCTAGCTCGATGTTGACCCCGGTTAGCATTGGGAGGGGGATACATGGTAAAATAGAAAGTTGGGGGTTACCGCCACCCTTACATATATTGGAGATTTGATTTAATTTGCATTAATGGTGGACACCACCACTCCTTAGTGGTAAGCCAAATTCAAATTTGGTAGGTTGTTAAAATTGAATCTAACAAGGTTGTTTATTTGAATAAAAAGTTAAAAGCTAACCTAGAGGAAGTAAGAGAAAACTAGTGGATTGACAAGATAAATAGACCATCCTAGCAAGCATTGATGATTTGGAAAATCATTCCAAATTTCCTAGGGGAAAACATATAGATTCGGTGAAGGAAATATTGTTTTTGGATTTCCATTTGGTCATTTTGTCTCTCCTTCTCACTCTGCAAATGGAGGTTTTGGGTGTTTGAATTGGTTTTCGATTTTGGTTTGAATCTCTACTTCTCTGTTTCATGGAGAGACTATTTGGGAAGATTCCAGTGGAAAGGTGGAATTTTTTTAGTAGATTGACTGCTTTGACTATAGAAGCTATCGTGGAGTTAGAAGAAGGATCCTGGGAGTTAGAAGAAGACTTCGGGAAGCTCTACCAGGCATGATAGGCTCTAATCCCTTGCAAAAACTTGCTCTATCTAATTAGTTCATAAAAATAACTCTGCTTATTATAGAAAGCATTTTAGGGTTTTGGGTTTTTATTATTTCTTAATAAAATGGAATTTTTACTTGGTAAGTAGCTATTGGAACTAGCTTTTGATCTTGCAACTTTATACTTGTTTTATCATTATTGAAATTCCTATTTTCTTCACATGATTGGTTTGGATGTTTTGAAATGAACCCACCATGACTGTGATGGAAAGAATAAGTGTATTTTTGAGTTGCGTTTGCATATATTATACAAATGGATTTTGTAGTGTTGTTATCGATCTCTGTGTTGTTAGTTTTCGATGGCTATGGAACTGCATGTGCTTATCTTTTAGAGAAAATAATGACCCTATGTTGTGGGTTGAGTGGGAACTCAAGCACTCAGTCGAGTTAGACTAGTACCATTTAAAGATATTACTATCTATCTTGGATTTGTTTTTGAATACTTCAACTTGTGATCAATGTACTTGTGAGTTCATGGGGCATTTTCTTCTTGATCACTTTTTTGTGGGTGAGTTTTTGCTCAACCCAATTGGTTATGGTCTTGGTTGTATTATTATTTGATTAATTTGAAAAGTTTGTTAAGTTCTTGATAACCTAGGCCTGGTTAGATCTTAGTCAAGCGTATTGGTACTATTCATACCCATTTTGATTAAATGCATTCTCTATTATGTATAAGTAGGTCACTGGACTGTTCTTTGATTTAGCCATTTGGCTTTAATTTTCTAAACCATGGAGGGTTATCTATCTCTCGGGTTTAATGAACTTAGGTTCTATTTCATCATGGTGACTATTATATTTTCTTCTATATTGTAAGGAAAGACGGTTTGGTTTAGTGTTGGATAGGACAATATGAACAATCCTGTGGTAAGCGGGACTTGTAGCAATGACTGTTTTAAAACAAGGAATTTTAATGTCTACTTGGGGGTTATTGTGAATCATCCTATGAAATTTTTGGCTATTTGGGCATACTTCCAAAGTGTGTAAATAATATGTTGAACTGTTATATCTTTTGGTATGTCCAAGTTTTGACCACCGTTTTTAAAGATCTTAGATGGTCAAGCTATCTAGTTAGAACCTTAACCTAGACCAACTGGATGGTTTTATAAAATTTCTTGAGTATTGATTAGTATAAACTATTATTGATCCTTAATCATATGAAGATGAGAAATGATATCATTTAGTCGGTTTGAAAGGTTGTTTTATTATGAGAATTCTCTACCTTGGTTGAGTCATTATGTTTCTTAGTCTAAATGATGTATTTGGTTAAGTATGATTCTTTTCCAAAGTATTTTATGGAATACTTGTATTGACTTAATACTATCTCCTTTATGATTATATGTATTGTGTATCCAAATAATTGCATGCAATTTAAATTGGTTGAAGCCAAGTTGTTCTTATATGGATTTCTTGTTTGATAAGTTAAGATGGATTTGCATCTTATGAGCTTGCTATTATTATCCTTATGCTCGGCTATATAAATCTTATCAAATCTTTATATTGTTGTATTTTTATAATGGAATTAATTTTTGAATATAATTGATTGGATTCGAGGAAATTTTTTAACCATGTAGTATGGGATGCACGGTTAAGGCATTTATACTCTTTCTTGCCCATATTTTATTATGTATACTTAGCTTTTCTTTATTGGTGAGATATTGCTTAAGCGAGAATGTATACTTGTATATTTTGGGGTTACTTGTTTGGTTTGATAATGGATGAATATTAAAATTGTTTTTTTGATAGTCTTATAATTGATAGAGATCAGAATTATTTAGATAGTTAGATGGTAACATTGAAGGGTTTTGTGATACACATGAATAATGGTACTTCCGAAGTGTTCAAATAGGAAAAGATATTTCTGAACCCTTGATTGTTTCTATTACTAAGAAGTGTTATTTTTCAAAGTTGTTTGTTAGAACATATGGTTCCAAGGATTTAGCTCCTATCATGCTCGGTTCAAATAAAATTTAAGATTATAATACTCTTGCAGATATATTTTGTGAAAAAGGAAAAGAGGGACACTTAGGGAAAGATGCATTTATTCTATTGATTGAACAAATGTAGTTTGATCAAAATATTTTCTTTCATTTATTGAACTATTCTTGTGAATAAGTGTTTAAGGCCTAAGGCCAGTCATGTAAGATGTTGAAATAATTTGAATTTACTTCTTGTCTACTTGAATTAAAATCTCAAATGGGAAATGATTGAAGGTGTTACTTGAATCATTCTCTCTAGACTGGACTAGTTGTGTGTGAATGATGCTTTCAATTTAAAGAGTTCTCTCACTTGGAAAGTAAGCTTGTAGCGAATAAGATGATATGCATTGCTCTACTTATTAACATTGATTAATATTCTTGTGGAGGTTATATGAAATGTTACCAACTTTATATTACTATTATAAAGCAAGGAATATTATTGTTGATCTTTAAATATGAGGAAAAATGGAATAGATAAGAATAATTGCCTTTTAAATGACTTGTATGAAAGGTATAAATATAATGTCTTATCTATGAAATAATTATTGGTTGTTATAAATTTTAATTACTGAAATCATTTGGTTAAGATAGTAACGAATAAGTTATATTTAAAGAAGTTATATGTTGTGTAATTTAAGGTATGAATGACTATACTTAATGACATCATTATGATCAATACTTGTATGCCTGTTTTATGAGGAACAATATAAAAAAAAGGGTTGCATGAATAATAGTAAAGGGATTCGGACCTTAGGGATAATAAAAATGATTACTTAATCTTATTAAGTACATATATGAACCTATCTTGTAAAAAGGGATCTAAGTGATTATATTATAATGCAATCTATCTATCCTAATGGACGAATAAGTACAATAATGAAAGGGAATTGTACTTAAGTAGGATAGGAATGGTAACATGGGGTTAGATGGGTAACTTGAACTAAATTTTAAGGCATTAGGAACAAAGTTCTTCTTGCTGTAATAATGAAGTCATAAATATGATACATATTTGACTTACATGCATAATGTAATTATGTTATGAAACCTTGATGAAGGGGTTTTTCACTATTGGGAAACAAAATAAACCCTTCAAATAAGATATGAGGTGGATGTAAAATATCCTTCCTTCATAGATGAGTTATACTTAGGGGATAATGTTTAACTAAGTTATAACAGTTGAATTTTTGAATGACTTAAGGGAAAATGAATGTTAAGTCATGAAAACTATTATAGGTTGAAAGTAAAGAACCCTTTAGAGTTAAGAAAATTAACTTGAATGCTCCCAAGTATATTTGGATATATGTGATTTATTCCCTACAATATAATTAATATTTTTCTAATATTTTTAGTCAACTGGAGGATATTTCATACTCAAAGGATATTAAGTAATGAGAACAAATAAATATGTAGATATTCCTTGTTGATTTAAGTAGAAACATAATGTTCCTTATTGGAATGTTGATAGAACATGAGTTAGTCCTTAAGAATGACACCTAAATGCTGAAATTAACTATGGTGGGATTAATAAGATTTGAATTAAAGAGATTAATGAACTTGTTAATAAGGTAGGTTTAGATTTATAGGACTTAATGGGATGTTACAAGACATAACAACTACTAGACAATACCCATATAATAATGGAGTTCATTAGATGGTTACTTGTGGAGTAGTCATTATGGCACAATAATCTATTGAACCCCTCTAATCAAATTTATATCAGAATGGGATCTCAATTTATTATTATACACTAGGCGGTGATGAGACATGGTCTGCAGTTGATGTCAACTTGTATTGAATATGAGTGAAGGATTGGATTGGAAATGATGGGGGTCAATTAAAACAAACTTAGTTACTCTTAGTCACCGTAAGTGGACTATCTCGCATGAGCCCATGGGGTCTATCTCTTCTTACTTTGTAACAAGGAAATGGGAAGGATTGACATAGGTCAACAAATTCTAATCAAGATAATATTTTTAAGCATGGTTAAAGACATATTCCTTCATGATGAATATTTCTTCTTGGAATATAGGGATGGAAAACATGTCCAAAAATTTGACCAAAGTATTGCAAGTTACTAGTTGAGTTGTCTTAAATTCACTAGACTAAGGTGTAGGATATAGGATGGGTACTCATAATAAGTACCTAGGTAAGCCCTTGGTCAGATGCACTTGATGAGCCCTTAAACGAAAAGGGAATTGAAAGTATACCGAGTATGAAATGAAACGAACTATGAGAGATCTATTATATGCAAATTCATCATTGAAATGAAACACGAGATATCAGTTTATACCTAGTTATCATTGAAATGAAATATGAGAGATTGGTTTTATGCAGAGTCATAAGAACTGCATATGGTTATTTCTATAGGATTGATTAATCGATTTAATGTGGTTCTAAATTCTGAATTTAGAACAGAGAACATTGATATATAAAAAAATTCCCTTAATTTTGTAATCATGAAATAGGGATGTTATAACCATCTCCAAGTTTTGGGACTTTGCATGCTTGAGATGGAACTCTAGAAAAGACCGGATCCTATACCTATTTCTACCACTAAAATTACTCCTAATGTAGAAATAAAATCCTAAACTAAACATGGCAAGGGACTAGGGATAGAAGGATATGCATAAAGGGAAAACTCAACTAAAAGGGTAGATGATAACACTAGTCAAATGGTCGATCACTCTCCACAAGGGGCAAGAAAGGGAGAAAGTGCGTGAGAGAGGGAAGACATATGCACACCAAAACAAGAACAACATAGAAATATTTTCACACATGTAAACACATGAACATGGGGAATACAAGATGGAAATGCACATAACACGCCATAAAATGTGAACAGAGAGGTGAGACACAAATGAAATGAGAAAAGGGTAGACACAAGTTCCAAAAACATAATTTGATTGCTTAAGGATGCATAGCCATTTTAAATTCATGGTGGGAGGTGAGAATACATTTTAGAGACCAATTCCAAGGTTGAAAACTAGTGGGAAGTGGGTCATCATTTTAGCATGGTGTTGTGACAACAAAATAGGATTTGTTTTAATGAGCAGAGCTCTATAATTTATAAAATAAGGAGAGAAGAGGAGGATAAAGAAGGGAAAACTATAATTAAACCTTATAACCACACATAAATAGCAATGAATTCTTAGAAATATACCTATAATGTTTTGAGATGTGCATCCCTATGTTTTTGGTGTGTAGAGCAAAGGAATGAGACCAAATCTATAGAAATATAATCATTGAATTGATTAGATTGTGTGCATTAATGACTAGAAAGACGTTTCCCTATTTCCCAGGCTACCAAATCCCACCCAAATTTGATTTTGTAAATTCCAACATGTATCCCATGTCAGTAGCTTTCCAATGAGCCTAGGCACATGTGTGTTAGAATTGTGTAGCAAAATTTATGGGTCATCGAGAAGATCTATAGTGCAACTAAACATGTAAGACATGTGGTGCATGTTGATTGACTAAAGGAACTGGTCAACTATTCATCTGATTTATCATTTATGCCATGTGTCACACACTATCCTGTTGAAAGGATTTTGTTACATGTTGGCATGATCGATGGGTTGTGTGTATCACACTTAAGTATGAAATGTGAAGATGTGGCATAGTGACTAGCGGGGAAGAAGGTGCAAGGAAAGAAAGAAAAAGGCATGAGACTTCAAAAGGAAAGAATGCAAAGGTAGAAGAGAGGCACGTAAATGTAATGCACATAGAAGAAATGGATGCATACTCATAGGAGATGAGTATGTGAGAGGGTGTGGGCATTCAACCGAGGAAGGCATGACAACAAGGAAGAAAGGGGCATGTGAGGAAAACAAGGGAATGCTAGGTGCGAAAGCACAAAGGCATGTGAAGCACTTAGCTGATTTGAAGGTAGGTCAAGATATGTGCGTGCAACGAGTGTGTGACAAGTTGGGAATGAAATTGGGTGCGCGGAAGGAAGGAAAAAAGGGAAATAGAAGGAGATAGGATAATATAGAGGGAAGGGGAAGAACACAAATAAAGTGTCGGAGGAAGAAAAGGAAAGGGGATGCAAAGGGAGAAGAAGGAAGGGTGTGTAAGGAGGTAGAAAATCAAGACCAAGAAAACCTCTAGAGTGAGCACAACTTGTAGATGATCATTAGAATCGAGAATGAAATACAAGTTGTCTAAATAACTTGGGGAGTTATTTGGAACAAAATTTTGGTAACTTTCGGGGCCATCTACCTACTAGATGAAGAGACCAATAGCCTTATAAGTATCCATTGGACATGGAGTTACCCTAGAAACTTGAAGACATGATCTAAAACTTAAAGAACACCCTGAAGTCACTTGAAGCACTATCTCAACTCTGAATTGAATTGTTGCTTTACTCTCACTTGAATATGTTCTACTTAGATAATAAGAGTGGAAAGTTGTGCGTAGAATTTTGGAACTACCTCTTTCTAAAATTTTAATTACATACTGAGAGCAATAAAATGGCATAGGTAAAACACACAATAGGAAAGAAAACAATGCTAGAGGGAGCATCTTTGAGAAAAAACTATGTAGAAATCTTAAAATCATACATGTTCCAAGGGGAAACATGCAAAGTGTGTGTGAGAAATTTTTACTGAAATCAAACTTACTCTAACCTATACTAACTAGAGGAAAAGGGTGCTCAAGTGAAACCTACAATATGTAGGGAGAAGTAGCTACCTTTCCTCACAAATTACGACCATGTAACTGATTTGGTGTTGAACATGGTCTTGTTAAGAATTAGAGAACAAATATGTGGGAACAATTCCTCAAACCACAACAATAGGAAACTATATAGCATAATTATACTTGCTGAAATATAACAACATAAATAAATAATGCACAAAAGAAGACAACAAGAGTAAAACAACTCTTACAAGTATTCTCTCGGTTATGAACTCACAATGAGAATTCCAAAGATGCTAAACCACATCTAAAACACAATTGACACCCAATTGCTTAACCTTGATCACTCTTGATCACCTCTTGATCATTAAGACTCAAGGCATCTTGAACACTCAAGATATCTTCAAGATACCCTAACACCTCTATTTATAGGATTAAAAATCCTCTTAAGAAGTCCTAAATCTGACCTAGAAGTTTTAAAGTCATGATATTTCAACTTCTCACGGCTGGAAAAATAG
The DNA here is from genome assembly GCA_018340775.1 of Taxus wallichiana var. yunnanensis. Classification (NCBI taxonomy): domain Eukaryota; kingdom Viridiplantae; phylum Streptophyta; class Pinopsida; order Cupressales; family Taxaceae; genus Taxus; species Taxus wallichiana. The sequence continues at coordinate 606,841,203 of CM031240.1, forward strand.
TCCTGATGATAACAACCAATTAACGACATGTTAACAACAATGTCACAACAATGGCACAATGACTGCACAACAACGTCATAGAAAATGACTGCAGAATGCTCCTGAAGTCTCCAAACTTAATTGTTCGAGCTCCAACACTGATTCAAGAAGACCAAAAGCAAGCTCCACACCCCAACAATCTCCCACTTGGAGACTGTTTCCAATGAGAAAAGTTCTTAACCCTTCATTATAAACCATGAAGGCCAATCAAAGTTGAGCACAACTTAAACTTATCCCTTGTGACCACCTTGGTCATCATATTCATAGGATTCTGACTGGTATGAATCTTTTCTAGCTTTAACTTATCTTCTTCTAAAGCTGCCATGATGAAATGATATCTCAGCTGAATGTGCTTTGTCCTAGAGTGGAAAGTGGAGTTCTTTGCCAAATGAATAATGCTTCGACTATCACCGTGTAGTCTCCCAACTTGTTGATTATTCCCCAACTCATCAAGCAACTACTATATCCAAATCATCTCCTTGCTTGCCTCTCGTGGCGAGAAACATACTCGGCCTCTATGGTTGACAAAGCCAAAAAATTTGTAACCATGAAATCCAACTCATCGTTGTATCACAAACCGTAAATACATAACCTGTCATGCTTCTCCTACTATCCAAATCTCCCGCCATGTCTCGAATATACATAGCCACGTAATGTAGTGTATGATCCACCAAAACATAATGTTGTTCCCATGGTCCCTCTCAAATACAAAAGGATCCACTTTCTTGCTGCAAAGTGCTCTCTACTTGGATCACTCGAAACCTACTCACTTCTCCCACTACATGGGAAATGTCAGTCCTAGTGCATACCATAGCATACATCAAGCTACCAACTCGCTAATGATTACGGTACACTGGACATCCGGATTTTGTCCTCCTCATTTTTGGGACCCTGCTCCTTTGATAATTTAAAGTGACTGCCAAATGAGTACCAACCGGTTTAGCATCTTGCATACTAAACCTCTTCAAGACCTTCTTTACGTACTCTTCTTGAGATAATACCAGCTTCCTCTCCTTCCTGTTCCAAGTTATTCTCATACCAAGGATTTGTTTTGCTGCCCCAAATCCTTCATAGAAAAAGGTATCACCTATTTGCTTCTTAAGTACCTTTATATCTGCATGTTCTTCCCTTTAACAAGTATATCATCTACATACAAGCATACAATAATATAAATACCATTAATAAACTTCTTGATGTACACAAAATGGTATGAGTGACACCTGGAGTAACCTCGTTCCTGCATAAAACTGTCAAACTTCATGTACCACTACCATGGAGCTTGTTTTAGGCCATACAAGCTCTTATTCAATTTTCACACTAACCTCTCCTTCCCTTTGACCTCATAACCCTATGGCTACTGCATGTACAATTCCTCCTCCAACTCACCATGAAGGAATGCAGTCTTCACATCCAACTATTCTAAGTGCAGGTCTTCTACTATAACTAAACCAAGAATAGTCCTAATAGAAGTCATTTTAACAACCGGAGAAAAAAATTCATCAAATTCTATACCTTTCTTTTGTGTAAATCCTTTGACCACCAACCAGGCCTTGTATCATTTCCTACCTCCATCTTCCTCTTTGATTCTATACACCCACTTGTTCTGCAATGCTCTCTTGCCCTCGGGTAGCTCCACCAGATCCCAAGTCTGGTTTTCCATAAGAGATATATGCTCTTCATCCATGGCCTACTCCCACTTCTTCCTGACATCCACCTACACTACTTCCTCAAAGCACTCTGGCTCTCCACTGTCAGTGAGCAATAAATAATTCAAAGATAGAGTAAAACATTCAGGTTCCCTTCTTACCCTAGAAGACCTTCTCACCTCAGGAGTTTGGGGTTCTGATGAGTAGGTACCTGAACTGGCTGTGTCGGAAGATGCTAAACCTGGACCAACCCCTTAGACACCTTTTTTTCTGTGATTTCCTCTAACACTGTGTATTCTTTCTTTGATTTCTCTTTTTGTTCCTACAACTGATCTTTATACATGACTTTTCATTAAAGACAATATCTCTAGACCAAAATATTTTCTTGTCTTTAAGACTCCAAACACGGAAACCAAAATCATCTTCACCATATCCAACAAAGGTGCATTTCTCATACTTAGCCTCTAACTTGGTCCTATCATCTTTATCAATGTGAACAAATACCTCACATCCAAATACTCTAAGAAATGAGTAATCAATTTTCTTACTAGACCAAGCCTCCTCAGGTATACCTCCATCCAAAGCCATAGAGGGTCCTCTGTTAATTAGATAAACAATTGTGCTTACCGCTTCCACCCAAAACATGAGTGGCATCCCCGCATGTAACCTCATGCACCTAGCATGCTCCATGATTGTCCTATTCATTCTCTCTGACACTCCATTTTCTTGTGGAGTATTTGGAACTGTTCTTTACCTGCATATCCCATTTACCAAACAGTAATCAAGAAATTCATTGCTGCAATATTCCCCTCCATTATCCGACCTGAGACATTTCAACTTGAGACCTATTTCATTCTCAACCAAGGCTTTCCATATTTTGAAAGTTTCAAACACATCAGATTTCTTTCTAATCCAATATACCCAAAATTTTCTAGTTGCATCATCAATGAAAGTGACGTAATAACATGAACCACCAATAGAGTTTACCTTAGCTAGCCCCCATACATCTGTATGCACTAACTCCAACTTACCCTCCTTCCTGGTAGGTCCAACCTTGAGGAATCTCACCCACTTTGTTTCCCATAAACACAATCCTCACAAAAGTCCAAATCTAACTCCTTTAATCCAAGAAGCCTGTCCTTTATAATCTGCATGCCCTTATGACTCATATGACCGAGTCTCTAGTGCCAAAAAGTTGCATCTCCATCTGCAGCAACTAAATTGCAATAATCAGCACCACTAGTTAAATACAAAGTACCATTTTTCTTACCTCTTGCAACCACAAGAGATCCCTTGGTAACCTTCCAAGAATCCACTATAAAACTAACCGTACAACCATCACTACCTAGTTGTCCCACTGATATCAAATTCCACCTCAACTTAGGCACATGCCTGATGTCCTTAAGCAACCATGTGTTCCCATTCTGCATTTTCACCGAACATAACCTTTCCCTACTATACTGCATGGTTCATCATCACCAAGATATACATGTCCAAAATCACCTTGAACAAAATCAAGTAAAGTAATGTCTATGTGGGGTGGCATGGAAAGAAGCCCTGAATCTAGTACCCAAGATTTAGAAATATTATCTAAAGAAAGAATTAAGGCATCTTGACAAACATCACCTACTACCAAATTTACCTCTTTAGTTTCCTCCTTCTTGTTATTCTTATCCCGAAGATCCCAGTAATATTTCTTAGCATGACCAACCTTCCCACAGTGCCAACATTCTAACTTACTCTTGGACTTTGACATTCCATGATCATTTGACTTCCCACGATTACCTTTCCCTCTGTTATTTTTTCTCCCTCTGTTATCCACCATCTAAGCATTTCCAGAAGTAGAAGAATCTCCAGTGCTCTTCCTTTACATTTCCTCACTTAGGATCACACCTATTACATCCTCAAACTTCAGCTTTGAGTTATTAGAGACTGAATTACTTACAACCATAACCAAGTTGTCCCAACTATCTAGTAAGGAGCAAAAATCAACAAATCCCTGACCTCATCATCAAATTAAATTTTTACTGAGTTTAACATACTCATAACCATATTAAATTCATTCAAATGATCAAAAATAGAACCATTCACAGACATCTTCATATTAAATAACTTTTTCATCAAAAATATTTTATTATAGGTAGAAGGTTTTTCATATAACTTCCCAATGCACTCATGAGACCTTCCATGGTATTCTCCTACGATATGTTGAAAGCAAACAAAGATGCAAGCATATAAACTAATTTCCCCAAGCGCATTTCTATCTAGCAACTCCTAATCCTCATTTGACATGGTTTTAGGTTTCTTTTCTTTTCCAACCAAAGGAACATGGAGGTCCTTCTGATATAAGTAATCCTCCATTTGCATCTTCCACAAACCAAAGTTCTACCCATTGAACTTCTCAACCCTTGATCTTCCCTCATCTGCCATAGCTCCCACTCAAGCTAAACTTTCCCGTGATTTACAAATTCGTAAAAGCTACCAAAGCTCATACCAATTGTTAAGAATTAGAGAACAAATATGCGGAAACAATTCCTCAAACCACAGTAATAGGAAACTATATAGCAGAATTATACTTGCAGAAATATAACAACATAAATAAATAATGCACAAAAGAAGACAAGACAAGATTTAACGTGGTTCACCCAATGTGGGCTACGTCCACCAAGAACTTGCTTAGATTTTATTATCAACAAGATTAAAACAACTCTTACAGTCTTCTCTCAATTATGAACTCACAATAGAATTCCAAAGATGTTAAACCACATCTAAACCACAATTGACACCCAATTGCTTAACCTTGATCACTCTTGATCACCTCTTGATCATTAAGACTCAAGACCTCTTGAACACTCAAGATATCTTCAAGATACCCTAACACCTCTATTTATAGGATTAAAATCCTCTTAAGAAGTCCTAAAGCTAACCCTAGAAGTTTGAAAGTCACGATCTTTCAACTTCCCATGGCTAGAAAAATAGTCTCAATGTTAATAGCCAATTAACAACATGTTAACAGGAACATCGCAACAATGGAACAACGACTACAAAACAACGTCACAAAAACAGCTACGAGAATTCTCCTGAAGTCTCCAAACTTAACCATTCAAGCTCCAACACTTCAACACTTGATTCAAGAAGACCAAAAATAGGCTCCACACCCCAACAATCTCCCACTTGGAGATTGTTTCACATTGAGTAAATTTCTTAACCCTTCATTATCAACCATGAAGGTCAATCAAATTTGAACACAAATTCAACTTCTCCCTTGTGACATCCTTGGTCATCATATCTGCAGGATTCTGATTGGTATGAATCTTTTCCATCTTCAACTTATCTTCTTCTAAAGCTTCCCTGATGAAATGATATCTCAGCTAAATGTGCTTCCTCCTAGAGAGGAAAGCGAGTTCTTCGCCAAATGAATAGTGCTCTACATACTAGATGAAGAGACCAATAACCTTATAAGTATCCATTGGACATGGAGTTAGCCTAGAAACTTGAAGACATGATCGAAACTTAAATAACACCCTAAAGTCACTTGAAGCAATATCTCAACTCTGAATTAAATTGTTGTTACTCTCACCTTAATATGTTCTGACTTAGATAACAAGAGTGGAAAGTTGTACGTAGAATTTTGGAACTACCTCTTTCTAAAATTTGACTTCCATCCCGGGAGCAATAAAATGGCAAAGGTAAAACACACAATAGGAAAGAAAACAATGCTAGAGGGAGCGCACCAAGAAAAATTATTATGTACAAATCTTAAAATCATACACGTTCCAAGGGGAAACATGCAAAGCATGCGTGAGAACTTTTTTTACTGAAATAAAACTTAATCTAACCTATACTAACTAGAGGAAAAGGGTGCTCAAGTGAAACCTACAATATGTAGGGAGAAGTAGCTACCTTTTCTCACAATTTATGACCATGTAACTGATTTGGCGTTGAACGTGGTATTTTTAAGAGTGAAAAACTGACTTGTGGCTGTTATTTCACCCTTCCCCTCAAAGTATCCATGAATAGAATATATACCTCGTTTGGTTGGTCTGCACTTGGATTTGGGAGTCATTTTTACTGGAATTTGACATGCTTTGAAGCTTTACCTCATGCTATGAAGTGAGCATGAATGGCGAAACTTTGTCTTGGGTTCTATACTAGGTAGATAGCTAACCAAGAATGGCCACGATCCTTGTAGTTTACCCATTATTTTGAAGTTTGATCCCGTAGATGGGATCCTCATGCATAATCTCTTCCTATGGAAGGTGATTTCTTATAGGATGGGTCATGTATGGTTCTTCCTCTAAAAGAAATTTTGTCTCCTCCAAAACTACACCCTCTAAAACTAACTAATATTATTTCAAAACAAGTGCCCTCGATGATCTCATATTCCCAGTCGATTCACACCATTCTTCAACTATTCTATAATCATTGAACATGATGACATTGGTGAGGATGCTTTATATAGGTAAGGGGTTGTTCATTTTTGTCACGATTAGACAAAGGGGACTCGGAAGAATATGGGGGATGGGGCGAGAGGAAACAAAAGGTGTGCATAAGGAAGGAACAATGATGGAGGAATGAAGGTGGGATTGGAAGGGAGAATATGTAGAAAATAAATTATCAACAGGAGTCGCACATAGAAATTTGGGAACATGGGCAGCGAGATGAGATGATGTAGGTTGGGGAGGAGGAATGGGAGGGTTGTATGATGGTAGTGTAGGGTTACCCCATTGATAGGGTTGTTTAACACTATATTTTTAGCCTCCATTTCTTTAGCCCATTATGTAATTTGGGGTATCATCTTAGTAATAAAGTGTAGATTTTGTTGGGTGTTAAAACAACTTGGTACAGGGATGACCCATGGAAAAGGGACCTTCAAGCAACCTCTAGTTTCCTTTATTGAACATTTGATCATGAGATGCATCATGTTCATCTCCATTTCTTACACCTTCCTCTAAAAATCAGCATCTACTATAGAGATTCTATCATTATCTGTAAAACCATGTTCTTCATAAACATTTTGGTTAGAAATATAACCATATGGGTTAGTGGAGAGTGGGTTATATGCATATCCTAATGGGGCTAAAAAAACTGATTTGGAAAAAGGTTTTGAAACTGTGGGGATGGAGGAAAAGGTTTCTTCTACTATAAATGGGAATTCCAGGAAGAGAAAGAAGTCATGATTGTAAAACTTCTAAAGGGGAAATTGTAAGGATGGAAGAAGGAGAAATGGATGAGGAGAAGGAGGGAAAACTAGTATGTGAATGAAATAATGTGTGCATTTGAATTAGTGGAGTCACAAAATGTGTTGAAATATTCCTCCAAAGGATGGATCTTGATAGGAACACATCAAACCTACTGAGATGAAGATGTATAGCTCTTCAAATTGGTCCCACTGGGAATGCTAGAAACAATTGGAACTCAAAACTACACCCGTGATGTGATCGTGATGGATCAAGAATTCTAAGGAAACAATGGGACCGTCTCAAATTTATGGGACCTTGCATTCTTGAGACAGACCTCCGAGAAAAGGAAGGTTCCTATACCTATTTATACCACTAAAACTACTCCTAGTGCAATAAGTAAATATTAAACTAAACATTCCAAGGGACCTAGGATAGAAAAATATGCAGAAAATATAAACTAAGATAAAAGGGGTGGTAATAACACTAGAGAAAGGGTTGAACACTCTCCACGAGGGGCTAGAAAGGGAGAAAGGGTAGGAGAGAGGGAAAACAAGCATGTGCCATATAAAGAACCACACAGAAAATGTTTTGTGCATATAAATACATGAACATGGGGACTGTAAGAGGGAAATGTGCATAACATGCTAGAAAACGTGAATGGAGGGGCAAGACGCAACAAAACCGAGAAAATGGAAGACACAAGTTCGAGAAAACCTAATTTTATTACTTAAGGATTCACATTCATTTACATTGATGGCAGGAGGAAAGAATACATTATAGATACCAAGTCCAAGTTCTGAAATCTATGGGAATTTGGCCATCATTTTGGCATGGTTCTATTACAACAAAAGAGGATTCGTTTTGATGAGAAAATATCTTCAATTTATAGAATAAGAATGAGAGAAAAGGATGAGAAATAAGGGGAAACTCAAATTCAGCCTTCCACCCACCAACAACTAATCTTGAATGCTTGTAAATCAACTAGTAATGCTTTGTCGGATGTGCCTCCCCATGTCTATTTGGCATGTAGAAGAAGGAAGGAAACAAAATATGTAGAAATATGATGGTAGAATCAATTAGATTATGTGCATTAATGACCAGAAAGATGTTTACCTATTTTTCACCTACCAAATCCCACCCAAATCTGATTTTGAAAAGTCCAACATGTAGCCCACATCAAAATCTTTTAAATGAGCATAGGCACATGTGTGTTAGAGTCGTGTAGAAAAAGTTATGGCTATTAGAAGATCTATAGTGAAACTAAACATGCAAGACACATGGCACACACTCATTAACTGAAGGAATTAGCCAACTGTTCATCTAATTTTTCATTTCTACCACGTGTTACACACTAGTCCATTAAAAGGATTTGACACCCTGTTAGCACACTTTGATAGGTTACATGTATCACACTCAAGTTTGATAGTTGATGACGTGGCACATTGATCGGCATGGAATAAGGAGCAAGGCACAAAATAAAGAGGTGTGAGACTGCAAGAGGGAAGTGCTTAAAGGTAGAAGAGGGGTGCCCAAATGTAACGTGCGTAGAAAAATGGATGCATACTTGTAGGAGATGAGTATATGAGTGGGTGCGGGTGTTAAACCGAGGAAGGTGCGACAAAAAGGAAGAAAGGGGCATGTGAGGTAAACTAGGGAATAAGAGACATGCAAGCACGAAGGAATGTGAAGGACTTAGCTGATTTGAAGAAAGGTTAAGATATGTGTGCGCAAGGAGTGCATGACAAGTTGGGAATGAAAGTGGGTGCACGAGAGGAAGGTACAAAGGGAAAATAGAAGGAGATAGAAGAATACATAGGGAAGGGGAAGCGCACGAAGAAAGTGCTAGAGGAAGAAAAGGAAAGGGGATGTAAAATAAGAAACAAGAAGGGTGTACAAGGGCTTGTGGAATGATCGATACTAAGCAAACTATGCCAAGGAAGCTTATAGAGTGTGTGTAACCTTTATAGGATCATCGAGTCGATTAAAATATTAGTTGTCCAAACAACTTGGGGAGTTATTTGGGACAACATGAACTTAATAAGAAAAAATACCTCTATACCAAACATAAATTGAAAATGTGTCACCTTATTCAACCACTTGTAAGTTATTCGATATGCCCACATTACTTCGAGTCCTTATCATCCCAATATTTCCTTCCAACATCACATATATTTGTCAAATTTTGTCCCTGATTTTTTTGTTAAAAGCTTCAACAGTTTCATTGGATTGAGGGTGATAGTCTCATTCAGAAAATGAGTTCTTATATCATTTGTTAGGCTCAATGGACATCCATACCTACTTATGATGTTTTCACTAAGAAACCTAGCTACTATTACTGTAGTTCAATCCTTTAAAAGTGTATCCTCTACCCACCTTGTTAAGTAATATGTGCATGTAATGATATAACACATGCTTGTCCTATGCACATGTGATACGATGGGGCCAAAAATTCAATTTCCAACTTCTCAAAAGGATATGTGCTTTATATAGGGCATAATGGCATCTCATGCTTTCCTATCCTCTGAAATGGTCACAAGCCTTAATAAATGCTTTAGTGTCCTTATACAATGTTTCCCACCATAAACTTGTGAATAAGATCTTGCGTGTTGTTACTTCTCCGTATAGTGTCCACCAGTTATCCCACAATGAGTTTCCTCCATAATAGCTTTGCACTCATTTTATATCGACATTTTGCAAGACCTCAACTCTACCCATCTTGTACATGTATTCTCCATTAAACCGATAAGGAATTGCATGGATAATAATCTTATTTTTTCCAAAGTCTTCATTCCCTCGGTGTAAGTCCAAGTATGTAAATACACTACAATGTCTTCTAAGTCCTGTTGGTGTACGGTTTAATTGGAACAACTATGAATCGGAATAGTGTCCACTATGCTCGCACAACCTCCCTAGAGTTTATCCTTGACAAGTGATCTAGTTCAAAGTTGCTCTTACCAGGATTTACTATAATTGAGAAATCAAACTCTTGGAAGAGAAGTATCCAATGATAAATGCACCCATGTAAAACTCTGACTTATTGACCAAATAATTCAATGACATATGATCTATATAAAATATCAATGGTGTGGCCAGTAATTATTATATGAAATTATGAAGCACATAAGTCTTTGAAAAGGTGTCATCCTCTGTAGCTCTATATTTTTTTTGTTGGTGGTGTCAAATTTCTTCTTGTAAAATATATGGGATGATCAACATTTCCCTCACTTGGCTTTCCTAAAATTGTGCCAATTTTTTACTAGAATCATCAACATGCACATGAAAAGGATTGTTCTAGGAAGGAAATCATAAGATAGGCATGGTGGTTAGCTTCTCCTTCAAGGTTTCAAATGTTTGCTTTTGTGGATTACCCCAATGAAATTTTCCTTTGGATTTTAAAAAATATTTAAGGGGTGCAAAAATATTGGCATATCCTTTAATAAAGCTCTTGTAATACCTAATGTACCTAACGAAATCATGCACCTCACTCAAATTTTTTGGTTCTTCTAGCCCAAAAAAAAATAACTATAATCTTATTTGGGTCCACCAATAATCCTTCTTTGTAAATGATATTTCTAAGTAAGGAACCAAAAGAAGTTGCAAAAATGCCCTTCTTGATGTTCAAAGAGATGCTAAGTTACCTGCATCTTTCAAACATCAATATTAGAAAGTCACAATGATCTTTAACCAACCCATAAATAGTCCAATAATCCAAGTATATCTGTAAAAACTTGTGAATAAAGTCTTGGAATGCTTGAACCACTATACACGAGAACATTGTTGATGCATTTTTCAATATAAAGGTCATAACAATGTATGTAAAAATTCCCTATTCAGTTTTAAAGGTGATATTCTCCTAATCTTTGCATATAATCCTCACTTGATGATATCCATAGAATCCATTTATGAATGAATAGGTTTCACGCTTATCTACCCCTTCCAAGATCTCTTCAGTGAATGGTGTAGGAAAAGGATCTATGACACATGAAGCATTGAGAACCCTGTAGTCCACATAGATTCTTATCTATCCATCCTTATTAATGTTGATCACCATGGGGCTTATCCATTTATACTCCTCAATAGGCTCAATAATACCTGATTTGAGCATCTTATCAATTTCTTCTTTTACTTTGATGCACAAGTTGGGATTCATCCTATAAGGCCTCTTCCTAACTGGTCAAATTCCTTCCTTAAAATTAATTCTCATCTCCCCAAAGATGGATGTGCACCCTTCAATTCAAGATATCCACTAGGAAACAGGTCTTGAAATTCACATAATGGTTCAATAATCTTTGTAATTTTAGGTTGAAAAACCAATAATGTCATCATTAGGCACATCCTCAGCCCCAATGTTCACTTTCTTATGATTTAATGGCACATGGTATTCATGCACCTGCTCATCTTCAGAGTCCATCACCTCACAAGTACCATTTGTATCTTTAATATCTAGGTCTTCAACCTCCTCATCATCTATCGGGAAGACAAGTTTTCACTTTTCTTTTGCTTTCCACACATGCCAAAAGCTGTGTCTCTTTCATTTATACTAGGTCCTCACACACCTCAAAGCATCAACCAAAAACTTGATCATGAGATCCTCATCTTTCACACTATCCCCCAATGTGATGCACCTCATAATCTATAAGGCTTCATGAACTGGAGGCTTAATATAAAAATAGTCAAAAGTTTGAACAATACCTTTAGTCAGGTTACACCAACTTGTTGTCTCCTACTTTAACTCAACATGCACATACCAAGTACATGCACATCCATGCAAAGTGGAGTAAAATTGTGTACCCATAGAGATGGTGGTAATGCATCTTTCCCTTGTGTCCAATTCCTTTCATAACTATGAATATGTACGTAGAAGGGGTTTTTCAATCATAATCCAATACTCTTTGAAGGGTTATTATTCCTTATAAAATTTGTCAAAAATACCACCCTAATATCACGCCATCCCAATAAACTATCTATATGTGTTTCCCACTAGTGCACTTTGTAATCCCATGTAATGTGCATACCATCATATTTCTCCTATCACCCTCACTACACCATTATTCCTCCTCACATGAAAGAATTACTTAGGCTTCTCCTCTCTTGTATACTTTGGAAATATTTCCTTTCCCATCCAATTTATTGTGTGCAATATTATCATCCTAATCACTCATCCTCATACCTCACGACCCACCATTTTTATGTGCTATGAGACCAATTATCATAACCAATGCTGGTAGTATCACTAATAAATTTTGCATCTTCCCAATGAAGCATGCCCTCTTTAGATGGCTCCATGTTCTTAGGGTCATGCAGTGTATGTGCATAAATTCTTTTGATATCCTCTTCATTTATAGGATCTGTATAAGGAAAATCCTTCAATCATCCAAGGGTATCATAAGACACTCATCCTTTTTCTCAAAAATGAGATACCTCTTGTTAAATTAAAAAATCTGCATTATTAGCATAACACTAAGGATGTACAAGTAACACGAGGAAATTATCTACCTCATCAAGCTCTAACACTTCAAAATCACCTATACATTTATCTCTCTGAATAGTGACTAAAGAATCCTTCAATACCCCAATGGGCATGGTCCTTGTCTTATCATCCATATACAACACATTTGAAGATGGCTATAATGGTTTCCTTCCCATTTGGTTCTATGCATCAAGGGTGAGAACATTCACTTCCACACTATTTTTAATCAAGGTATTACTCACTAACCATCCATTAATCACTGCATCAAGTGTGATATATTTTTCATATTCATGGTCCTGAGGTGGTAAATTTTCATGGAGAACATGAAACTCTCTTTCCACACCTATGCATGGTACCTTGTCTCGAAACCATTCCCCATTAAAGGGATGATGTTCTCTTGTTTTAACATCCTGAAAAATTCCTTAAGGTCATCAATATCATTTTGTGGTAGCTCAATACTCTTTGTGTGTTCCCTCTCACATGTTTGTTATTTTAGGTGCTAAATATCTCCTTGCAGTTCTCGAAAACACCCATGGTTCCCTGATACACTTCCTTCTACTGGGTCGTGTTTGGATACTTTTGCATGTATAACTTATTCCCTCCGATGAGAGGTCTTTCCCTTCCTTACTCATGTGCACTTTTATTCTACATGTGTAGTTACTAATATAGGCCGAAGTTGAGTTCAACCATATTCTTAAGTTCCCACTACTCATGCTTTGTGTGCTCCACCTTAATCATAGCCATGCCTTTGTACTTGTAACATCCTATTTTTAACACTTCAATACAAGGGAATTTTTTTTGTGTGTTTCCAAATTTAAACAGATTGTTTTAATGATTTAAATGTAAAACTAACATTTAAATCCAACATAATATAATTATAATTATTCAGATAGCAATTTAATAAAACATGTTCAAGATTATGGTTCAACTTGATCCTAATCGATCCCCCATAGAAAACTCTTTCGAGTCAGTATACAATTATACCAGTAGTTCCCTTCTCAGAATTGATTTACAAGTGTTGTTCTAAGTGTCTATCGGAATTTCATTCAATTGAATCCCATCGGGAATCGACACTTAGTTAGAACTAGGTGAACCTGACAGTGTACTACCATACACTACTTCGGCCAAAGTTTATGAGTCATGCATTGCATGCTCTATTTCTAGACTACACAAAGTCTTTGAAACATGTCCCATCACCATGTCACTTGGTTCTCGTTATCAGAATTGAATCAATTAATTAAAATTAATTTAATTCCAAGTTATACAAAGGTGCAAACTTGTTCACCTTGTACATTGGACACGTTTGTGCCAACTTAGGTTGCCTATGGGATAGAAATAGTTCATGCAACAACTTATATCGTCATGTAATATATTTCGACTCATATCCAAAGATAATTTGGTCATGAGTTATTCATTGGATAGGACAACAACCTTCGCAACTTAGCATAGTAATTTCATTTCGTAGAGATACAATATTGTACATAGGATTCAAACCTAAGGATACAAAATGAGGAATTTACGTAATTAATTGCATGTTTAGAGTCATTCCATCATGGTCATTATATTTACTAGATGCAGATTTAAACCAGACTTTTGTATTAATTCAACAGATCATAATTAATCCATTTGCACTAGTAAAGTATTAGATCTATAATAATACTTAATAGGATCAAATCCAATTATTATACAACAATACATAATACATATAAGTAAATAATATGTAATTGCAAAGTTACTCATAAACCACTTAAAATATATATTGTATTCAATTCCTAATCACCGTAGTATATTATTAACCCAACAGAACCATTAATAATGTAAACATGCATGTATCCTTCTTAAATACATCATAATTATTTATTTAATAATACCTTATATTATTCCATATAAGTTTCCAATTATACAATCCAATGAGATAAAGAAACCTTCCCATTTAATTTTTTGATGTAAATCAATACTTGATTAAATATAGAGTATATCTTTTTCATTTGGGTAAGTGCACCAAGATGGTGGACAAAAAGGGGTCACAAGTGGACACCATATTGCAAAAAACATCAAAATCTCAAATTGTAGGGATTATTAGCAATACACGCACTCAAAATTAGAAATATTTATATTAATAAGAATCGTAGAATCCAGAATCTAGTTTCTAAAATGCTATTTTTTAAAAAAAATGGACAAGTTCAGCTATATTAAACACTTAAAATTATATGACTTGGTTTTTTTTTTTGAAAAAACCTATAAGATTGTAGTCCATTTGCCTGCGATTTGGATGACCAAATCTTGTTTTTTTTTCCTTTGGTGAAAAGTTAGATGTAGTTGTCTATCTTGGGATGGATTTTATTTTGTATTTTTTGAGCATTATTTTTTTAATAATTTTTCCATGAAAGTGGTCTAAAGATTTAGAAAACGGAGCGCTTCTGTTTTCCCACCATAACTATATCAAAAATATCGAAATCAAATATTTATTTTAACATTTATAGAATTTCTCCACACTTGGGATGGTATAAGTTTTATCACATTTTGATAAGCGAAAAAAAATTGTAGTCTTAAACGTAGACATGAACATTCGCGGGAAAAAATGTATTAAAGACCTATTGTTAGTAAAAAATTATAAAATGATATTTATCTTAATATATTCACTTTAAAATCAATATTTCTACAAAGCTAACAGTCTCCCTATACGATGACACCATTTTTGTGAAATTTTTCAATTTTTTAGCATGGTTCAAGTCTGTGGAAGAGAAAATTTGAAGTTTTTTGACCCTTTACACTTCATAATGACCTTCCATAGCTTTGGTTGGGGCAAAACAAATATTTCCCGAGCCTTAGGGTTGGATTTGATAATACAGATAGAACCATGATCACGGTTTTTAAACAAGAACCACGATCACTTTATAAACCACGAGTGCAATTTATAAAGCATGATCGCGGTTCATAAATCATATTTATACGCATCCCAATGTTCTAATTACCATGTAATTTTTACTGTTTGAATTTACCGTATGAATTACTATGAAATTCTGTCATTTTCTACACATTTTTCTTATCATCGGAAGTAAAACATCATGGGAGACAAGAAACAAAGTCAAAAAAGGAAGTCATTAAGTAAAAAACACCAAACGAATTAGAGGCAAACAAATTTCAAAATGTTGAGCGAATGCGGAATCTTTGTGAATCAAGAAGAGGTTCATCTTCAACCCCTACTATTGTAAGCAATGAGGAACCAGGTAATGTTTCTACTGTCAATGTTGAAGTTGAATTAAATACTCGTGATGAAGATGTTTTTACTATCAATGTTGAAGAAGAATTAAATACTCATGATGTAGCAAATGTTGAAATTAAAGGAGACAATGAAAATGTGAATAAAGAAATTCAGGTTGAAACTGTAGACAAGCAAAATTTGACAAAAACACCTCCTAGGATTTTCCATAAGAAACCTAATTATTTTATTGAAATTGATGAAAACATTTTGAAACCAATGTGTGACAAAAATTATGAACAGAAAATTAGAAGAAAAGCCACTAAAATTTGGGAAAATCATTTTGAAAATTTAAATGATTCCCAAAGATGTCAGTTGTTGGTTATTTTGATGAAACTGAATAAAATGAGACCTACATTAAACACCTTAGGATTGATAACATCTAATATACGTGGTTAAACCTCTACAATTGTTGAAAACCTTCATGATGCATATCACACTGTTGGTGTCAAGAGACACACTAGGGATAGTAATATTGTGTGTCGTGTACTTGCTACTAGTGTTGTAAGTGAATCAATAAAAACAATGTTTGATTATGCAAACAAGTCGAATGTTGCAAGTTAATTGAAAAACTCTAATGAAAGCAATTGAAAGACGTAATATCCTTCAATCACTCAATAACATTGATTTTTAGGCATTTTCTGCTAGAGCACCACGTAAGGACAAATATAATATTGATGCTATAAGAGAATTTTTTATTCAATTTTTGCATGATAACACTAGAGTTTCACCTAATATAAGAGATGTTGTAAAACAAAGAATTGGTTCTATTAATTGTGAATCACATCCAAAGCATTTCAAAGATATGAATCAAACTCAATTTTTTCATAAGTTTGAACAAGATCATCTAGAAATTAAAATTATTCAATGTTTTTTTGAAATGTTAAAACCATTCCATGTGAAAATCAACCACACTTGCACTACTTGTTGTTGTAGGCAACATGTTGAATTTTCTATGCATTGTGCTAAATTTTTATATATTCATTCTATTTTGCATTCTAAAACTATGTTATTGGAATGTGGTGTTCAAGTTCCACCAATATCTTCTAGGAATTTCATTCCTACGATATTTTGTGAAAAAGTTAGACAATTTTTTTATAGTCAGGATTGTTTAGATGGAAGTTGTGGTACATGTGGCGGATTACCTAAATTGGAAAGTTACATCCATGAGAAAATTGAAGGTGCAATAGGAAATAATTTAGTTGAGTTTGATAAATATAAATCAGTTGCATACCAGTTGAAAGATGGAAAAGAGTCTAAATGGTGTGAGCTAGTTTGAGAACATATGCTGTTTTTCAATTTATGAGAAAATTTAAGAATAAAATTATTTATGAGTATGCTAGGTATATACACATAGAACTCCATGGTTGGATGAATAGTTCAAGATATGCAAAGACACATTTCCTATTGGTACTATTGTTTCAGTGGTAAATTTTATAGAGAATTACACATTGCAACCACAAATGGAGGTTTAATCGTAATATTACAACTCAGTACAAGTTTCCATTTTTGTGCATATAGAATTTATACATTCTCCTAACAGTATAGAGAATGATTGAAATTTTTTAAGAGAGTACCACTTTTATATCAGTGATGATCATACTCATTCTACTAAATTTGTGTAAGGGTGTTTCCAGTTTTTATGGAAACTTGTCTGATAGGGACATCCACTTAAAACAACATTATATATGGTTAGATAATTACACGTCTCAGTTTAAGAATGCATAGATGTTTTATTGGATGAGAAGGATGCATGTCAAGATGGGTGTGCAACATATTTGGAGTTTCACTGAGGCTGGACATAGAAAAGTAGAGCATGACGGTGTAGGGGCATGTGTGAGAAACTCTATTGCAAGAGAAGAGTTGAACTACAAATATGGTGCTAAATTGAAAGATGCAAAGAGCATAGTGGAATGGTGTATTGACAACATGGCCCAAAGTTCTCAAGAAATTTCCATGGTTTACATATATTTTTGGTTGATAGAGGAACAAAAAATTACTAACAATGAGGATTATATGACACTCAATGGATCCAGTTATATGCACTCATTTTTTAGCTCAAACACTACTTCATGGGCCACATGGACAAGAAAGTTGACATGTTTTTGCATCTTGTATCGAATTTATCACTGCTTAAGTGTGATTCACAAGAATGTGTGGATGGATGGATTTGTAGGTCTCTAACTCTACTTCTAGTTATCAACCTCCACAAGCATTACAAATTGTTTTCGTAGACGAAGATTTAACATCCAAGGAATTTGATGAAATTTTGATTTTGGTGTGATAAGGTATTTATGGTCATTTACAATTTTTGTATTGAGTTATGTCCATTGAAAATTTAATATGTACAATTTAAATTTGAGTTGAAACCTTTTTTTTTTTGTAGGACATGTGTTTACAGTTATTGCAACAGAAGACAATGAAGAAGGAACAGACTATTTCTTATGTCGTTACATCGAGGAAAGAAAGAATTTGACTTCTCTATTATAGATGGTGAAGATATTGAGTACCCTACATGGTCAGTGGTAGTTACTGGAACTTGGCTTTGACGGTATCCATTAAAAACTCCTTTGTTTGGGTGTTTGAAGACTTTGAGACACACAGAAAAATAATCTTATATTCGCATCTAGTTCTAATGACAAATATTCAACTATATAGATATCGAGGAAGGCTTAATAACAAGATTCTTTGGAAGGTTCGAGAGTCAGATCATGAAGAAATCTTGTTTGCTATTCAGAGCGAGATCCAATCCTAATGGTTCATTGGAATGAATTTACAATTTTCATGTACGGTATATATAATTTCTATGGTATATATAAATTTGTTAGTTATATAAATTTGAGTTCATATATTTTATTAAATTTGTGTATTTTGTATATATCTAGCATGGTTTTGATTTGAAATTTAAATTTCTTTGACTAAGACTTTTATATGCGGCTTAGTGGTGCCAGAAAATATTTCACCTTCACATGGTTGACACTATTTGTAGATAATTATAAATTCTCGAAGCTAAGAGAAGCTTTCATTGTTTTACAAGAAAAGAGAAGCAATTAACAATGATTTATGTACCTATGGAGGGGGTTCTTGGCTTCAGAGGAGGTAGCCTAGAAGGACTTGGAGCTTAGAGAACCAAAACGATACCTCCCTAAGTGTTTACAAGACCATTCCTATGCGTGTGCACAGTCATTTTTTTCCATGACCCACCATTTGCAAAATATACCATTTGATAGCCTTACACTGTCTCAAACTACACTATTAGGTGTGTTTGCAAACAATAGGGCAGCGAGAGCACCAATTGGAGAAGGAAAAAACTGAGACAAAGCTATTATAGAGGGTCCATGTGCCAAGGTGTTAGATTAGATGAAACATATCTAGGTGCCATGATTGTCCGTAGACACCCGTCGAAGTTGAATGATTTTTTGGTCTCAGGGCTCTTAAGGGACTACACCCGAATGAGGTAGCCCGAAGCAACGACATTGTTGTGTACTAAAATGATGCTTCTTTTAGCATTCACCTAGCCACCTAGATGTGTCCACGTAGTTAGTTCGGTGCCATGACCCACTTTGTTTAAAAAATATATTGTTTGATGACCTTACAATCGGCTCAAACTACACTATTTGGCGCGTTTGCAAACAATAGGGCAATGAGAGCACCGATTGGAAAAGGAAAAAACCGAGATAGGCTATTATAGAGGGTTCCTATGCTAAGTTGTAGGATAAAATGAGACATCCTTAGGTGCCACAGAGTGTGTGTAGTCACCCATAAAAGTTGAATTATTTTTTAGTGTCAATGCTCTTAAAAGACTACGCCCAAACAAGGTAGCCCGGAAGCAACGACGTTGTAACACACCAAAATGACACCTCCTCTAGCATTCAACTGGTCACCTAGACGTGTCCATGTAGTTAGTTTGGTGCCATGACCCACTATTTACAAAATATACCGTTTGACATCCTTACACTGGCTCAAACTACACTATTCGGTGCATTTCCAAACAATAGGATAGCGAGAGCACCGATTGGAGAAGGAAAAAATTGAGACATGATATTGTAGAGGGTCCCTACACTGAGGTGTAGGATCAAACAAGACATCCTTAGGTGCCACAGAGTGCACGTAGTCACCCGTCGAAGTTGAATGATTTATTGATCTCAGGGCTCTTAAGAGACTACGCCTGAATGAGGTAGCTCAAAGCAACGACGTTGTCGCACTCCAAAAAGATTCCTCCTCTAGCATTCACCTAGCTAGTCGATGATGTATCGCATAGTCAAATCAGTGCCATGACCCACCGTTTTCAAAAAATACCGTTTGATAGCCTTACACTGGCTCAAACTACACTATTTGGTGCATTTGCAAACAATAGGGCAGCGAGAGCACCGATTGGAGAAGGAAAAAATTGAGATAGGCTATTGTATAGGGTCCATACAGTAAAGGTGTAGGATCAGCCGAGATGTCTCTAGGTGCCACAAAGCTTGCGTAGCCATCCGTTGAAGTTGAAAACTTTTTGGTTTCAGGGCACTCTTAAGGGACTACAACCTAACAATGTAGCCCGAAAGCAATGAAGTTGTCACACACCAAAATGATGCCTCCTCTAGCATTCACCTAGCCACCTAGATTTTTGGCACAGCTTTTTTTGGTGCCATGACCCACCGTTTGCAAAATATACCATTTGACAACCTTATACCGGCTCAAACTACACTATTCGGCGTGTTTGCAAACAATAGGGTGGAAAGAGCACCAATTAGAGAAGGAAAAAACCGAGACAGGCTATTGTAGAGGTCCCTATGCTGAGGTGTAGGATTAGACGAGATGTCTCTAGGTGCCATGGAGTGTGCATAGCCACCCATCGAAGTTGAATAATTTTTTGGTCTCAAGGCTCTTAAGGGACTACGCCCAAACGAGGTATCTTAGAAGCAATGACATTGTCAAGCACTAAAACACACCTCCTATAGTGTTCACCTATCCACTAGAATGTGTCTACATAGCCAATTTAGAGCCATGACCCACCTTTTACAAAATATATCGTTTGACAACCTTAAATTATTTCAAAATACACTATTCGACGCATTTCCAAACAATAGGGTAGTGAGAGCACCGATTGGAGAAGGAAAAAACTGAGACAAAATATTTTAGAGGGTCCCTACACCAAGGTGTAGGATAAAACGATACATCCTTAGGTGTTATGGAGTCTGCGTAGTCACCTGTCAAAGTTGAACAATTTTTTTTTCTCGGGGCTCTTAAGGTACTTTGCCCAAACGAGGTAGCACGGAAGCAACGAAATTTTGCACACGAAACAATGCCTCCTCTAGCATTCACCTGGCCACCTAGATGTGTCAGCATTTTTAGTTTGGTGCCATGACCCACCATTTGCAAAATATATCATTTGACATCCTTACACAAGCTCAAACTACACTATTCGGTGCGTTTGCAAACAATAGGGAAACGAGAGCACCGATTGGAGAAGGAAAAAACTGAGATAGGCTATTGTAGAGGGTCCCTACACTGAGGTGTAGGATCATATGAGACATCTCTAGGTACCATGGAGTCTGTGTAGCCAACCGTCGAATTTGAACATTTTTTAGTCTCAGGGCTATTAAGGAACTACGCTCGACCGAGGTACCCTAGAAGCAACGATGTTGTCACATACCAAAATGATGCCTCCTCTAGCATTCACTTAGCCAACCGCATGTGTCTACATGGTCGGTTTAGTACCACGACCCACCGTTTACAAAATATACCATTTGACAACCTTACACTGTCTCAAACTACACTATTCGGTGCGTTTGCAAACAATAGGGCAGCGAGAGCACCGATTGGAGAAGGAAAAAACCAAGATAGTCTATTGTAGAGGGTCCCTACACCAAGGTGTAGGATCAAATGAGATGTCCTTAGGTTCCATGGAGCCTACGTAGTCACCGTTGAATTTGAATGATTATTTGGTCTCGGGGATTTTAAAGGACTCTTCCCGACGAGGTATCCGGAAGCAATGAAATTATCATGCACTAAAATGATGCCTCCTCTAGTGTTCACCTGGCCACCCAAACATTTCTGCACATTTGGTTTGGTGCCACAGCCCACCGTTTACAAAATATACCATTCGACATCCTTACATTGTCTCAAACTACACTATTCGGCTCGTTTACAAATAATAGGGTATGAGAGCACCGATTGGAGAAGGAAAAACTAAGACGAGAATATTATAGAGGGTCCCTACACTGAGGTGTAGAATTAAATGAGATGTCCTTAGGTGCCATGGAGTCTACGTAGTCACCCGTCGAAGTTGAATGATTATTTGGTCTCAGGGCTCTTAACGGACTCGCCCGAACGAGGTAGCCTGAAGCATAGCAGCGTTTTCACGCACCAAAAAGATGCCTCCTCTAGCATTCATTTAGCCACTCGGACATGTCCACACAATTTTTTTGGTGCCACAACCCACCGTTTATAAAATATACCATTTGACATATTTACATTGTCTCAAACTACACTATTCTCTGTGTTTGCAAATAATAGGGCAGCGAGAGCACCGATTGGAGAAGTAAAAAACCAAGATAGGCTATTATAGAGGGTCCCCACACCAAGGTGTAGGATCAAACAAGATGTCCTTAGGTTCCATGGAATTTTCGTAGTCACCCATCAAAGTTGAATGATTTTTTGGTCTCAGGGCTCTTAAGGAACTACGCCCGAACGAGGTAGCCCGGAAGCAATGACGTTTTCATGCAACAAAACAACACCTCCTCTAGCGTTCACCTAGCCACCCCGGACTTTTCCAAGTAGTTGGTTGTGTACCACGACCCACTATTTTCAAAATTTTCAAAAATTACAACTTTTTCAACAATTACAACTTTTTTAACTTTTTCAACAATTACAACTTTTTCAACAATTACAACTTTTTCAAAATTTTCAACAATTACAAATTTTTCAAGAAATTGTTGAATCAGAAATTGAAAGAGAAGAAGAAGATGGTTATGCAATTATTGGTTATTGTGAATACTCACCTAACAAAGATCCTGAATAATCTAGATAGATGATATGAATAGTTACTCTTGTTTAGTGTTCACCCACTCATAAAAAAATAAATAAGCCTCTTCTTCTACTTCCCAAGCAAAACACTTTAATCCTCGTCTAGTTTATCAAAGGAAGTAGTAAAAATACATGTTCCAAGAATCCTACCAACACTAAAGAATCACTTCCCACTCCTAGAACCACTCATTCCTAGAACCTTCTTTCCTTAAAATCCTCCTCTTCTAGGAAATAAGAACCTTTCTATCTTTCCTTGTTGGTCAATGGACCTATAAATTGAATAATTACATTATTGACTCCGGCACCTTTGACAATGTCATGCTTATAAAATTTGCTAACTCTATTGGTATTACTCTCAGCCTTGCTATTGGCCATTGTTACTACATGAAAAAAGTTTACCTCTTTTCACCGGGTGAAATATTCTCAAGCCAAAATTTGCGAGACTTCCTTGATAAGAAAATCAAGATGGAAATACTTGTGGAAGACATGCTAGCTACGTATGGTACATTTTTGAGCCAAATTTTATGTCACGATATTGGTGGGGATATAAAGATGGATTATTCATACACCACCATACTCATCAATGGTAAAATGAATAATATCCTTCTGATAAATAAAATTAAATACATAGTTCAAAAACCAAATGACCCAAGGGAAGACATCTTATTTCAAGATTCAAGGTATGAAATATTTTTCATGACTTAAGAGGAAAATGATAAGTTTCCCATGTTGATGGAGGAATACACATGCTTCCCTTAATTTCTTAACAATTGTACCATGCAATGTTGCACCATAGTAACGTTATATTCATATATGTTACACCATAGTTTTTTAATTTTAAATCAAACATACATATAGAATTAATATACATAGAATATACATACATAGAAGGATATCATGTGTAATGAATTTGAATCAAACATAGAAGTAATATCGTTATGAAAACCAACACATGGATATATAATGTATCAAACTAAGTGTGCTAAATGCACGTCTCTAAAAATATAAGTTCATAACATGTGTACATCTTGAACCAAGTGTGTCATACATATAGGACCACATGCGGTCACATAAGGCTATATATATAATGTCCTATGAAGAATCATGAACTAGGACTAGTTGGCCCATATATATATCTATGTACATCCATGTCCTATGAATCTAATCATGAAACATCTTCCCTCTCTTCACCCTGCTAGAAGTAGCATGTCCATGACCCAGGGATGTAGTGGAGGGAGATGCCACTACGGATTTCATCCATGTGGTCCTAGGCGTCTCTAAGAAGGCCTGCAACCTAACCTGCACATTCATAAACAACAAGTTTTTAACACCCATATTTTTAAAATACATTCAAAATTTAGAAACTTAGAATTTAGTTAAAATGCATGTGAAATCTTACCGCAATGTCATGATCCCTATCAATTTTTCATTGACACATGACAGGGACAATAATAGACTCATGAGAGGTAAGCTACATACAAATAATTAAATTTCAAATTAAATATTTCATGTACAAAATTTGATATTGTATATTTAAGTAATAAGAAATAATTCCTAAATAAATTTAACAAATTTAAAAAATTGTACCTTAGTGGATCTGCGAGATGTTATGGCAAAGTATCTACAAAGAGCCTCCATAGTCTACATATATGAAGGAGTCTCTTTGGCAGTCATAAGCTATACAAAAAACATGTACAAATCAATATTAGTCTACATGACTGCCACATAACAAAGCCAAAGCATAATCCACATGAACTTCCACAATTAGAAACAAAGTGTAAAGAGAAACTAACCTGCGTAAATGTCACGTGAGGTGTGCCAATAACCTCTATTCCTAGAGAAGATGATGACCCGCCAGGATCCTGCATGTATAAAAGATAAACATATATTAATATGTACATGTACAGGTGAAATATTATAATAATAAAAGTGAACAATCAATTGAAATTTGAAATTTAAGTACAACTTGAAACTTATGTTTGTAACATGCCTAGGCATGAGTAACTAGAATGTCGACGCTAGATGTTTCCTTCACCGGCTCATGCTATTTAAAATAAAATAAAAAATTAGTTTTTACATGTATGTACATAACGGATAATGAAATACATGTATATTAAAATCTCAAACATGAATTAAACTATTATATATATATATATATATATATATATTTGACATTTACTGTAAAAGACCAAGATCCTTTACACCGGTTCCAAAAGCATCCACCATCATCTCATATAGAGAAAATAAATCATGTGATCTAGCAAATGATGTCTCGCTTTGCCATGAGTGCATATAGCACCACATGATCCACAGTGGTGTGGTGTGCTAGAACTGGTGCCTCCACCAACATCACCAAATATAATCTGCTCACTATGTTGGGTTAGAGTGTTAATGAGCTCCCTCAATGCATGTAGTGTGTCAATATCCACATCCTTCTTCACTGTAGGAGGGATAAATGAAGGTAGTGGGGGTTTTGTGGCATGGGGGATACTTGGTTGACCTACATGTGCACCAGTCTACTCTATGTAGAGCCACCACCTCAGCCATAAAAATCTAAAAAATTCAAAATAATTTGGGACCTCATTAAGCATGAATTTCGCAATATAATTTCTTGAAAAATAGAGGGAAACCTCATTGTTGTTGCATGGTGGATAGTCCAAAACCATCCACCATCGGTCCCAAAAAAGATTCTTGATTCGGTCATCATGGCACCAATGGATTGGAAACCGTTTGCAAGTAACTATGGGGGCATTGGTTCTTGGGTCAGTAAATAATGCACAAATGTGGTATTTTCCAAATTTTTTGTCTTTTACAGTTGCATGGGATAATTTATTTACATACCACTACCTACAATCACCTCTAAAGGTATTCCATCTTTCTATTTGGTTGGTTATGGAGTCAACTTCATTAATCAATGTTTGCAATGTGTTGGCTAAAGTCATGTGGGATAGATTTATGGCATGATTTTGTCTTATATTCTGAATAAAGTTCTCAATGGCAATTTTATTTTGTTAGATTTTTCCAACGATATCAACTTGTTTTCTGTTGGTTTTGGGGGACGAAGGAACCGAGAGGAGGTAGATCTATATTCGGAGGAGGGTTTTGTAGAATGTTTAGACGGTTTTGAGGATTGTTTGGAGGTTTTTGAGGAATATTTTGATGGTTTGTAGGATTACGAGCTTGCCGAGCTACTGAAAAAATAAAAAAATTATATACATAAACAAAAAATTGAAAAACCTATGAAAATCACAAAAAATAACCTTAAATGCAAACAAATTGATCAAAATCAAGGGATTGCCTCTTTGTCTCTTGGTGGCATGGTTGAAACTATCACGATCCATAAGTCCAAAGAGTAATTTGTAGGGGGTATTCAAAGTGTGAGTGTCAAAGGTCTAGGAGAAATCGCGATTGGAAAGGAAAAATAAGGGAAAATGAAGAGTCGCGGGTCTATTTTTTTGGTCTCAGAGGACCACGATCACGGTTTGAAAATGCAAACATGGTTTTAAAATGCACTCACGGTTTGGAAACCATGATCATGTTTTTAGGTTCAAAAATCACCGAGCTTATAAAAATAGTTGCACAAGCGCGATTTAAAAACCACAATTGTAGTTTATAAATCATGCTCATGGTACCTAAATTTTAGGTTTTTATGTCCACTTAATTGTCGACCATCTTGGTGCACTTATCCATTTCCTTTTCAAAACAAATATTAATAGAAATGGCTAATTTAGCCTCTCAATCATTTAAGTAGTACACGATATTTCACTCGATTACAATTTCACTACGCAACACAATAAAAACTTAATTAATCAAATTGATAAACTAATTTATTTCATCATCATTATTGATCGGTTAGAGTATGGTACTTAGAAAAGAACATATAGAAGGTTCGTATGGAAGAGTAGAGCACATTTAAAAGTGTAGAAGGATCGGGGAAGGAATCACACGGCGAGGATAGAGGCGATTCAGGACTTAGCCATTTACATGATAAGGATATATTTTTGGAAGATGGCATGCAAAAAACATAAACCGGTCGGAAAATTATGCGACACACATTGGCTATTTTTGGAGGATCAGATATGAAGCGCTTTGCATGGGTATAGGCTGAGAATAGATTTACTATTGACAGTTAACTAGAAGAAGTCTATTGTTAGCACACTTACATGTGTGGCTATTATTGTAACGACACGTGGCTAATAATAGCATGTGACCTATTTTGGGATTAGATAAGTGGTGAAGGGAAATTCCCCACCCTTATAAATATGTAGTGAACTGCGTAGTATAGGTGTGTGAGGATATATATGTAAGGACTAGATTACTATGAGATTACACTATCAGATTTGTATACGCATGAGCATATGATGCCATTATTGTAAGAAGCTTATGTGTATTACTGCATTTAATATAATGGAGGTTATTGAATGAATCAAGGTGTTAATCATGGTTATAGTTTATTACTACATGAATTTTCTTGTTATGATTATTGTTTGATTCATGATACTTTAAGATCTAGATCTGAATATGTATTGTAGAATGATATATTAGTCATAGATCTGAATGCTTTAAGTCTTCATCATGCTAACATCCTATAATAACAACCCTAAAGAGGGCCTAGTACCTTTTGCGCTTCAGGTGAGAACTCAGTCTAGGTTGAGTGATGTACCAGTGTTCCTGGGCTTTTACTAGTAAATTCTAGGCTACATCAATCATTCACCTTGCAGACTTAAAGTACTCTATCTACAAAATGTTAACAACGGTTAGTTTGAAATAATTGGCATGATAATACCTATTTCCCCCTTAATATTTTATGCCATTATGTATTTACATAAATGACCTACTAGGACACAAAATCATAGTTGTAACATATCTAGAAAAACACTTTTCATATACATTATTGTTCACTTCCTTCAAATATATTTACTCAAGAGTAGTATTGCAAGTGAAAGAGTATGTAACAATTTACAAAAATCTTTCATTTATAACTTACAACAAGAAGGTCATTAGTTATATTGATACTCTATAATTCCCATTATCAACTTATAGTCATAAGATCAATAGTTATTTTGATACTATATAATCACAAATATCTTATACTAGTATCAAATAGTACTTAATCTTTCAATTAAATAAATGTACCAATTAGTATTAAATCACTAAATTAAATACACCTGTTTCACACACAGAATTTAGTTCCAGAATAGAGTTGCTTCTATCCTTTCATTCTCTTGAGAAACAGATAAGGGTTAGGGCTAGGAGGAATACCTGTTGAGTGTTGGGAAGGTGTGCGCGTACCGTAGAGGGATCAGATCGATTGTGAAGAACTCCTTTTTGTCTAGGAAGGACTACCTATAAGTAAGAATACAAGACCACCAGATCTTAGTTAGACAATAAGTGAGGGAATTGCCTTAGGCCCAGGAAATATGAGACTTCCTTTCGAAGGTGGTCAGTTCCCCTTTTAATATGAATTAAAGAAAAATGATAACAAAGAACTACAAGATACTACTTACTAGTTCCTGATGAAGATACAGGTCCAAGGAATGTGGTGGTGATAGTAAGGCTTAGTTGGGATGATCCGGTATTGGAAAGTGAGCTGATGAAGCTATCCTTAGTCTTTTCCAATGCTTGAACAAGTGTGATAGTGATCGATTGCTCGATTCTGAGTCTTGGCCCGATCCTCTTCTCTGCCTTCTTGCCAAATGAATTCTGGATCCTCTCTTTTTGGTTGGGGGAGGTCATTAATAGGGAACCGATGGTGGTTACATAACCAACAGCAGTCGAGTAGGAACCGATGTCGGTTAGGTCAAAGTGGCTATTTTTAGTAAAATAGCCAACTTTCCCTCCTTTTCTCCCAAGGGATCAGTTGTGGGCTTGGTCAAGTCATTATTAGGCTCGTTTTGGTGCGGGTGAGGGGTGATGAGTCATGGGTGTGAGTCTGGACCAAGTAATAGATCTTAATTAGGTTGGTTTAGGGTTAGGGCTAGGTCATGGTGAGGTGGCAGGGTTGGAGATGTGGATTTATTAATTATAAGTTAATTAATAAATAATTAAGTGTACAAGGTTTAGGTGGTGAGGTAGGGTTAGGTTGCGAGACAAGATGTGGGGTACAAGGCATCGTAAGACCCAAATTTGGTGTCTACATTTGCCCCTTGTTGTCGTGTAGCTTGCCTTGTAAAGCTGCACTAACAATAATAAGAAGTGGTTGCCCCAGTTAAGGGTATAGGTAATCCCCCTCAAATCTATCACAGATTGAGGCGACGTGAAATCAGGGATAGGGTTGATAAAGGGTGAATGATGATGGTAAGATGGTGGGGTAAGTTCAAGGAAGCGGCACGCATGTTGAAAGCAAGCGATTAGTGCGACCGACTGTGGTACACGATTTGAAGAGTAAACAAGCAATTCATAGTTTATCCAAACAAGGTTGATATAATCACGGTATCCAAGGCATAGGAAGTAGCTCGGGGGATATAACGGGTAAGGTGCGAGCGTTTAGGCATGTTCGGTAGTACCAAATGGTTGGTTTGGTTGAAATAAATGTCATGGTCTTGGTCTAGGCAAAGCTGGTCGGTTGAACAAGTCAAGTATCCTAGTCATGCTAAAACACGAACAGGTGAGCTCGATTGAACAAACAGGTAAATGATGGGTGGAGAGAATTTTTGATTTGTGGGCCTCGGTTGAGGTACTTAATTGGTGTGGCCATGGGTCAGGCTGATTGGTTGGTTGTGGCCTTGGGTCGGGCCAAGTGATTGGGTACGGCCTTGGGTCGGGCCGGTTGGTTTGTTGCGGCCTTGGGTCGGGCTGATTGGTTTGTTGTGGCCTTGGGTCGGGCCAAGTGATTGGTTATGGCCTTGGGTCGGGCCGGTTGGTTTATTGTGGCCTTGGGTTAGGCCAAGTGGTTGGTTATAGCCTTGGGTCGGCCAATTGAGTGGTTACGGCCTTGGGTTGGGCCCATGAATTCAAAATAAGGCTATTTAGCAAAGCCGGTGGTAGGCGATGTGATGAGAAATGGAAATTGGTGGATAAGGTCCTCGGTTGAGGTACTTAATTAGTGTGGCCATGAGTCAGGTCGATTGGTTGGTTGTGGCCTTGGGTCGGAGCCAAGTGATTGGGTGCGGCCTTTGCCAGGTGGTTGGTTTGTTATAGCCTTGGGTCGAGCCGATTGGTTTGTCGTGGCCTTGGGTCGGGCAAGTGATTGGTTATGGCCTTGGGTTGGGCGGTTGGTTTGTTGTGGCCTTGGGTTAGGTCGATTTGGTTTGTTGTGGCCTTGGGTTGGGCAAGTGATTGGTTCAACCTTGGGTCGGGTTGGTTGGTTTGTTGCGGCCTTGGGTCGATTGATTTGGTTTGTTGCGGCTTTGGGTTGGGCCCATGAATTCAAAATAAGGCTATTTAGTAAAGCTGGTGGTAGGTGATGTGATGAGAAATAGAAATTGGTGGATAAGGCTAGGGATTAGGAAAAACTAGGCATGTAATAGATATCGGTTAGTTATGAATGGTATCGGTTAGAAGACCGATATCGTGTTTTAGGGCGCGCTCTAAGCGATATCGGTTAAAACCTATAAAAAGAAAAATACGGCATGTCATTTTCACATTGTCAATTTGAGTGCCAACCTTTTGCTTGTCTGAGTTTTGAATTGATTTTGTTGAGTTTGTGGGCTGAGTTGGCACTAGTTGAGTGGAGGAGTGAGTTATTGGTAGGCCCAGCGATCAGGAGGCGAGTTTGATTGGTTGAGGACCCTTTGAGGAGATTTGGAGCCATGGCATAGCCTGGAGGAGCAGGAGGTGCTGGAGGAGCTGGACCACCACCACCTATCCCACCACGATGACGTGTAGTCATACCGGTAGGCTCTAAATCCCTATTTGTGTGAAGTTGATGAATTTAGCTAGGATGTGGGTTTTGGGGTAGGAATCTAAAATGTGATAAAATAATGAATAAATGAAGGTAAATCATAAAATGGAGTGGGTAGATATGTTAGGTAAGTCAACACGGCAGGGTGGGTAAGTTTTTAGGCAATTGGGCTAGGTAGATAGGTTAAAAATAGAAAAAATGGGATTTGGGGCCGTTTCGATCCGGCCCCGAAATCCCACAGTGACCGATGTCGGTCACTAAGCGACCAACATCAGTCACGACTATAGAATAGTGGTTTGTGAGACCGGCGTCATCATGTGTCGACCAACGGCGGTCGTGGGTGACCGGTACCGGTCACCATGGGCAGGAGGTAAAGTTGTGAAAGTAGGTGTATTGATTTTTGTAGGTGGGTAGGATAGAGTTTTGGGGTGAAGGGGGAGAAGGTAGAGTGGTAGGATAGGCTATGGGTTGTGGATGAATTAGGAGGGGTTAAATGGGCTGGGATATAGTTAGAGGATGAGAGTAAAGTGGGTGGAGTATGAGTGGGGTAGTTGGTAGGTTGTGGGATAGGTAAAGGGGATATTGTAGGTGTTTATTGGGTGGGGCTAGTGATATTGGGTTATTGGGTGGGGAGTGAGTATAGAGGGTTAAGGTAGGTGTTTTGTAAAGGGTAGGCTGATGGAGTGTGTTATTTTTGCAAGCACGCCGGTGGCGATGATGCGGGATCGGATGCCGCCTCTACTGGGGTGGATGCGGCCACATGTGACTACAGCGCAGTGGTCAGTCATGCGGGAGGTTGGACTCGTCGAGTCAGAGATATAGGGCTGTGGATAGGGACCACGGCTGATGGTTTCCCTCATCGAGAGATGGGATTCGGTAACCAATGTCTTCCATCTCCCCTCTTTGGACAGAGATGACGGTCACACTAGAGGATGTGTATCACATCTTGAGACTGCCGATCATAGGTGAGGTGGTGTTCTAGGTGGATGCTGAGACAATGATGGATAGCATCCTGTAGGTATTCGGGGATGCAGCCCCATTGATTACGTACCATAGTGTGAGCATCTGCTACGGCGATATGTATCGCACACATCGACAGGAGACACGGCTTGCCGTGCTGATGATGATTGGTATCACCTGCTTTGCCCTCCCGGACTCAGAGGGAGGTCGCTTCCCACGGGCACTGATGGGAGTATTGCATGAGATGGTGGAGGAGCACACCTGCTATGCATGGGCACCGGTGTATTTGGTGTAGCTATACAGAGAGCTCTGGGGCTATCGCCATATGAGGCAATTCAGATATGCTCGACATTCTTGCTACACTGTTGGGCCTATGAGCACATTGTGTGTTTACGACTGTAGGGTTGCCCCAGCAGCCAGGGCCATAGGAAGTGTATAGGTATGGGTTTCAGAGGTGGTTGGGGGTCGTGGGCCAGCCACGAGTGGTTATTGTAGGGTGAGATATCGCATACTACAGGCATATGTTAGAGGGCTTGACCACACTGGATATTGTATGGAGGCCCTATAGAAGCCATCAGCCCCGTGGAGGAGCCTGAACACAGCTACGATGGATCCAGTATATCTTTTGGATAGCTGGACGGAGACCCGGGGAGCATGAGCGGATTCCCCTAGAGAGGGTACGCCGACAGTTGGGTCTACGACAGGATGAGCCACCTCCCTTCCCACAGTATCGGAGGGAGGATGTAGAGGCACCACTACCTCTTCCGCAGCCATTGGACCCGATTTGGAGTCGCGGAGACCGGCGGATGATACCTGTGGGCGACGCCGGTGTTATAGGTGAATTTTTGGTTTGGTTTGGGCAAGGCAAGAGAGGGAAACCATGAGAGCACTGCCCATAAAGCCCAAATTTGGCGGCTATTATAGCAGAGAGGGACCGTTTTGGGCCAAGTGCGTTATTACAGGCAGCTTGCTGCTGCGCGCAGCACTGAATCGAGTGCTACTGAGGGTAGTTGGCCTAGGCACGATGGGGACGAGTATAGGGACAGGCATAAAGTGCACGAGCACATGTACATGCACAGCACAACCACGAGGCAAGATCCTTGTTCGAGCACGAGCACGGGTCCCTGTTCAGGCTCCGATGGTAGCTCCACCGCAAGCAAAGCACTGGGGCCTAGTTATATTAGGAGTCGAGGACCAGCCCCACCAGCCATGGTGGCACGGGCCCGCTACATGGAGGTGAGAGTGGAGGCCCACTATTACCAGGACGTACTAGATGGTACCGGGGCTGACTATCAGCCATATGCAGCTCACAGAGCCGAGACATCCCGGAGTCACAGGTCACAGGGGGCCGCAAGCCATAGCCGGTGGGTCAGTGATGGGTAGGAGGCGAGATCCGGCACAGGGGCCAGCTGAGAGATGAGCCAAGGGAGGGGGAGAGAGTTGAGTCACCCCAGGAGCAGAGATGGGTTTTTTTATAGAGACATCGAGGAACCGAGTGTGTATATAGAGGCCTGCGTGCCCTCCTAGGATTGATGTATTCTTTCTTGTTATATATACCGGCCTGTGAGCCGAGTACATGTTGTATAGTTGATACCGGCCTGTGAGCCGAGTATATTTTTGACATGAGAGGCCGGCCTGCGAGCCGAGTCGAGATTTTGACAGAGACAGTGGCCTGCATGCCGACTTTGTATTTTGGATTACAGAGGCCCCATGCAGGGCAAGTTGTATATTGTAACACTATTTTGATGATATATATAGATGATGAGGTTGATCCATATGGTGTGTATATTTGTGGATGTGATGCATATATTATAATGTTTCATGTGTTTTGTCGATGGTATTAGAATTGGATGTATATTTTGATGATGGTTTGATGATATGCATATGTGTTGATGGTATTATGATGATGATTGTTGATAACTATGTCGTTATGTAGGGAAAAGAGGTGGGCACCGCCAAGAATTTGCAAAAAAAATAAAGAAAGGACCTACAAGCAAAATGAAATATGTGACCGATATCAGGTTACTTAACCGATGTCGGTCACATATGACCGATATCGGTTACGTAACCGACATCGGTTACGATAAAACGAGATTTTCTAAATATAGAAAAGCTTGGGAGGCGACTTAAGTTCTTATTTTTAGAGTCATGCAACATGTTAAATACGAAGATGCGAGGCTGTTTGGCGTCCATACAGGGTAATTGCATGGGAGAATTGAGTAAGAAGGAGGAAGAGACAGGTAAAGTGATCATGGGCTTGGATTAAGAAGGTGTACAGACAAGTTATAGTGAAGAGGGTGGCGAACATGGTTGAATAAGGAGAAGCATCCAAAGGCGAGAGGAGAGGGAAGACAGTTTCACCTCAAACTACCGCATCCCGGGAGGTATATATGATTTTGGTTGGAGTTAAAAAAATTTCATGCATGTGAATAGGATGTGGGAAGGTAAGTGGGTAGAGATGAAAAAGAAAGGTGATAAGAAAAAGGTTTGGGGTGGGGCAAGTGTTGTAGGGTAAGCAATCGGGTGTTAGAGATATGTGCGTAGGTACGAGAGAGGGGAAAACGAGCGTAGAAGTTATTATAGGTGGTGTTTTTTTTTTTTTTTGAGCGAGCTGATTGAAATTGACAAAGGACCGATATCGTTTAGGAATAACCGGTATCGGTTGTCTATAACCGATATCGGATTCTTGTGTAAAGTTGCGGATTGCTATAAAAACATGTTGGAAGTTATTTGTTGGTTTAATGTGTGCAGGCATAGGCAGGGTTGAGGATGAATGATAGGGTGCCAGCTTTGTTGTCACGGGTCCGAGCAGATGTAACACCAGCTGAGTGGGCATTAATAAACCATGTGGGGTTAAGCGAGAATCCGCTATTATTCATGGATCACACACAATCATGCTATGTTGCAGGCGCTGATTGAGAGATGGAATCCTGAAAAAAATACCTTTTATCTACCAACAGGGGAGATGACAGTGACATTAGAAGATGTGTTCGAATTTTGAGACTCCCAATTACAGGAAGACCAGTGTATCAGGCAGGGCCTAACGCGGCGCGGGTAGCGATAACG
The DNA here is from genome assembly GCA_018340775.1 of Taxus wallichiana var. yunnanensis. Classification (NCBI taxonomy): domain Eukaryota; kingdom Viridiplantae; phylum Streptophyta; class Pinopsida; order Cupressales; family Taxaceae; genus Taxus; species Taxus wallichiana. The sequence continues at coordinate 606,875,686 of CM031240.1, forward strand.
AGATTTGGTCCAGCCGCATGAGATTTGACACAACGAGGTTTGACATTCACTTATGGTATAATGTTTGCGGCACACCCTGAGGCAACAAGGTTGGCAGTGGTATTAATGATAGTGGTGGGGTATTATGCATTACCTAGAGTGGACGGGGGAAGATTTCTAAAATCATTGATGTGTATTATTCATGAGATGATAGAAGGTAGCGTTACTTTCACATGGGCACCTGCATATCTTATGGAGCTATACAGGGGTTTATGGGCATGCAGGTGAAATCACAGGACTACACTGGATTGTGCATACTTATTACATTGTTGGGCCTATGAGCACATTGTGTGTGTGCAACCAATAGGCTGACTAATCCAAGGAGAAGAGACAGGAGTGCAGAGGTTGGGATTCAGACGATGGGTCCAGACAGAGCAAGAGGTAAGAGCCGAAACCGTGATAGATGATGCCGAGTATTATAGGCAGATGTGGGAGATGGTGACGATTGCGGATATTCATTGGAGCTGTTACGGGTACTACATGGTGATGGCAAACATAGCCGAGGATTTAAGGGGTGTAGAGCGATTAAGGTGGATCTCGAGACACGAGGCCAGTGAGTACGAGACGATTTCGCTAGATCGCGTGCGGTAAAAGTTGGATTTTTTCAGGATATACCCATGGCTCATAGACCATACAAGAGGATCGACGCCGAGGCACCCCTCTCACCGCCACGACCGATACTTCTAGAAGGACCAGAGGAGATAGCACTGATTGCGGGGTAATGGATGCAGGAGTGACAGAGTCTTATAGATTATGGTAGTAGTAGCAGAGCTGCGAGGTGCACGTGAGAGGGCCGATCGTCCTGACATAGCTGTGATTATAGCGGAGAGAGCTGCTGCAAGGTGTATTTCACCAGCCTTCAAACATAGGTGAATGAGACCACGGGATTGTTAGAGGTTTCGCGATCACAAGTGGAAAGACTAGAGGCAAGATTCCTCCACGCGAGAGGGCATATTCGTGTGTTACAGGAGAGATTGGTGGATCAGTGTGGGGAACCAATAGCAGTAGCCCCTTTGAGGATGGAGAGGCTAGGTGAGCGGTGTCGACGATCACCATCACTACCTGGTTCGGGATGAGGCGCAGGGGCCTACGTGAATTTCATAGGGGTAGAAGAATAAATACGGATGCCGAACTACACGTTGATGATAGAGAAGATGTATTTGTTTAATATCTAAATAAAACTGAATATGTATGTTAATTTTGAGGTTATGATAATAATAAGAAATGTTTGTGTTTTGAATGTTTGGATTGGTAAAGGACAAAGCTGAGTGTTATCAATATAAATATGTGAAAACATTTATATTTTTAAGCAAAACACCACACATGATAGGTTATGGTAGGGGATGGTCGAGCTAACCTTGGGAGACCCCATGTATCCTAAGTGCTGCCTACATAGCCCATTGCAAAAAGCAAGGAGGGGCCTAAGGTCGATAAAGTTCTCCCTTAGGACCAGGGAGAGGTGAATTCTGTAATTTGGTTGTGGTTAGGCAATTTGTTGGTTGGTAAAAATTTTGATATTGGTAGGGTATGGTTGTGGGATTTGGTAAGGTATAGGTGAAGTGAGGGTTAGCTTACCCAAGCATTAGGGAACCATGTCCTGATTAAGGTCAACACATAATCCTAGATTCGGGTAAAAGAGGAAAAAATGTCCCATAGTTGGAAAGAGCTAAACAAATCACGTATTATCATAGGATGAGCTTGAATCCCTAGGTACCTTGCATAGGCAAGAAGTCGATAGGTGAAAAGAGTTGTATAATCACAATATATCAGATATACGTCACGTCCCTTGAGTTTTGTTGTTGTGAAGAATGGTGAGGTGAGGTGGATGGTATAGCTGGGGCGTAGAGGACTTGTTATAAGGTGATTATTCTGACGAAATAGATCCAAACCTAAATAGACGAGTCCATGACTCAAAAGTGCTTTTGAATACTGCTTTCTTTTCTTTTTCGGATATAGACTGATTGATGCGGGAAGTCTATATGGGATATGCATTTTGTTGTTTCTTGAGGTCTTCATGAAGTTGATCAATGCGAGAAGCTTCTGATAGAGGCTGACTTTGTATAGCTGTCCTTCAAGGGAGCAGTCTACTTATAGTAGCATGATGCGGCTTTGCACATAGCTGTCCTTCGAGGGAGTAGTCTAGTGTATAATAGCAGATGTGGCTTTGCACATAGCTGTCCTTCGAGGGAGCAGTCTAGTTTAGAGCGTAGCAGTCTAGATGTCCATATGAAGCATCGAGTTTTGTAGGAAGTTTGACTCAAGAATATCCCAGAATCATATAATTGAGAACTTGTTATTTTGATACTTTTAAGTCATGGACCAGACTAAAAAGGGGAAGGCATCTTTAAGAGGAGGTGATGATCAAACCATGTGAGCTTGATTCCATTTTGAGATGCACGAAACAAGGTGTACGAGGTGGTAAATGAGCTCAAGGGACGAGCGCAAGGTAGATAATAAGTGATGTAACACTAAATTCAACAAGAGAATGGTCGAAGATGCAAGGCATTAAGGGTTGAGCTCAGGTTTACCATTAAGCGAAGCTAAACGATAAGTACCTGATCCGTAGGTGTGAGTGATAATGTAAGGCCCAATCCAATTAGGAGAAAATTTTCCACGTTTACTCTTTTCTAGTTTGGTTACATGTTGATTCTCTTTGAGGACAAGATCACCAATATTAAAGGTACACTCATGAATTCGCTTATCATAAGCACACTTAATGCACTTTTGATAAATTTTTAGGTGGTCAAGAGCTGTAAGACGATGCTCGTCAAGAAGCTCTAATTGGGCTAACCGCTCTTGGCGGAAGTCATCATTGGCGAGAATATCCTGAAGAGATATTCTAAGAGAAGGGATTTGTATTTCGAGAGGCAAGATAGCCTCGGTACCATACACCAGAGATAATGGTGTGGCATTAGTGGAAGTACAAATGTCTTTGTACGATAAGCCCAAAGGGCAAGGGGATGTGATCATGCCAGTTTCTCCCGAATTGTTAACGACTTTCGTGAGAATTTTGATTAAGGTTTTGTTAGAAGATTCAGCTTATCCATTTGCTTGTGGATAGTAAGGTGACGAGAAGCTAAGTTTGATACCAAAGTTGTCACAAAGGTCTTGTAACAACTTATTTTTGAAAGATTTTCCATTATACATTATCGGCGATGAGGAACACCAAAAGCGACGAGATAATGTGATGATTGATGAACTCAACGATTTTTTCTTTTTTGGTTGAAATGAGTGGAACGGTATCCACCCATTTAGTGTAATATTCAGTTGCCGTGATGATCCAATGGTGATGCTATGAAGAAGGCGGGTGAATCTCACCAATAAGGTCTAAACCCCATTGTGAGAAAGGCCAAAGATCTCGTGCAACTGCGCAACGGGTGGTTAGGAGTATGTTGAAGGTTGGCATGTTGTTGACACATAACACAATGCTTAACATATTTACAGCAGTCTTTATTGATAGCAGGCCAATAATATCCTAGGCGAAGGATCCGCTTGGCCATGACGAGGCCACTAAAGTGCCCGCCACAAAGTCCATCGTGGATTTGTTGGGTGGTATGAGCAACTTCGGTGCGGTTAGACAGCGAAGGAGGATACCATTGAAGCCACGTTTATAGAGGAGTCCCCCATGATGACATAACGCGAAACACTTTTAAGAAAAGCACGTTTTCCATTACTAGTAAGGTCAGGTGGTAGAATAGAGGTTGTAAGGTAGTCGTGAAATTGGTGATACCAGGTATCCTGTGAATCAATAGATACATTATTTACCATACAAACATCCAAAACTAACTAAGATGGGGCAAAGAGTTGTTGGACCAAGGAAAATATGTCCGAGTCAATTGGTGAGGCTGGAATTTGTGAGGCAAAGCAAGCCATAGTATCTGCAAATTTGTAACACCCTGAACTATTGTTACTTCCTCCTAAGCATTCAAGTGTTGATATATGATTTCTTCTGTAAAAGGATGTGTTCCTTTGATTGTGAAGTCATGCTTGATATAGATTGTATCTTCTTTGCATGTGAAGATCTTTTGGACCGAGCCAGATATGCTTGGACTCTTTTATTTCTTTCATTTTTAGCACTTTGAGTTTAATCGATTTGGAATGAATTGTGGATTTACCCATCTTTATGACTCAGCCTTGGATCAGTTGCATTGATCCAAGAGATGTTTTAAGTTTATTCTGGATGAACCAAAAATTATAGACCTTACGAAGGTTGCAAGGTCTGAATGTGTGGAATGAGCAATTCAGGAGTTAACTCAGGTTGATCGTGTTAAATGAATTGGTTCCCGATATCGTAATATCAGGAAGGTCTAGACTTTGAGCTAGGTAATAAATTCTGATATATATATTGCTAGCTTATTATCAATGCTGGATTGAATCCATTTCAGGAATGTATCTGTTGGTTCTTATACTGAACGATTCTATTTGTTAGACCTAGACTGGATTTATTAAGGTTAATAACCTAAACCTAAACCATAACCTATGGGTTGGATTAGTGCTAACCTAACCTAGCCCTAAACTATAAGCTAAATGTTTCTAAGGTTAGTGACCTAGCGCTAAGGAGGTTAGACTAAGTATCACCTTAGGATCTAACCTATGTTTCTAACCAAACTAATGATCATGGATGAAAGGGACCTATGAAGGGGTGCGAGCCATGGGCGGTAGTTTCTATGGCATTAAATGAGATGGATAAGTATGAAGGACAAGGGATTTGGTGGAAGTTTCAAACGGCTAGTGAAATCCGACGTGGTAGAGTCACCAAATCTGGAAATGGTCTTTGGTTTGTTTTTTTCCATTGCCAACTATGGCGGTCGGTGGCAATGGAGATTGAGCGGGAATTTCAGAGTTAATGCAATTAAGGAACTCGTTTTCTCGAGTGCGGATTGCTCGGGAAGGCATGCAAAATGGAAAACTAGTTGGTTGTTTGGTTTTCCATACGATCCAGTTTTCTCTCTGTTTGATCACTGGTTCTTCGAACTAGTCTACTTGGTGTTGCATGGCAACTATGAGAATAACTAGCTCTTTTCTCTGTCGAGGAAAGTTTATAAGGCATGGAAATAACAAATTATTGTTGTTGAATCTAACGTGGAAAAAGAGGAGAAGGATCGAGCTCTTCCAGAGGTCTTCTTCGGATTTTTAAGCGACATTACGGGCATGTTAGGCCCTAACTTTTAAAAATCTTGCTTTCCTTCAAATGATTTCATTCGAACAACTCTGTTCGAGATGATTTTTGGTCCGATTGGTTTTTGATGGTAGCATTGTATGAATTAGTTTGTTGTATCTTCATGCTGGTTTGATTATTGATCGAACCCTTCTTTGGGTGTACATTTTGTTTAGTACGGTTGAATTATCTTCTTTGTGTTTTGCATTTCGGTTAGATTTCGTAGAAATGCTTGCAAGGATAATGTATGAATTTGACTCTGTTGGAGTCCATAAAAATTCTTTCTTGCTTGGTATAGACTTTTGTTGAAGCCTTGCTGTTAAAACTTGTGGAGATTGATAGAGTTGGAATTCTTGGAAATAGAAAGTATCTTTCTACTTCAGTAGAATTTTATTTGAGAATACTAAATGGGTACGACTCCTTTTGAGTCCTTGAAAAGTAACATACGTTTCTACTTCTGTAGGAGTTCAGTCGTGAATTCTGTATGTTATTGATATAGTTGGAATTCTTGAATTTAATATGTATCTTGTATTTCTACTTCAGTAGAAGTTTATTTGTGAATACTACATGGGTTCGACTCCTTTTGAATCCTTGAATCGTATATTATGTTTTTCTCTTCTGTATAAAGCTTAGTTGTGAATACTGTGGTTATTGACTCAGTTGGAGTCCTGGATATGTAACCAGTGTTTCGACTTCTGTATAAGCTTGGTTGTGAATACTTATTGATATTGGCTCTGTTGGAGTCCTTAATATGTATCTTGTATTTAGACTTCTGTAGAAGTTTAGTTGTGAAGACTGTTGGTGTTGAATTAGTTGGAAACCTTGAATGTTTTTGTATGAATTCGACTACTGATCTAGTCCACACTGTGTTTACTTTTTAAACTCGACTCTATATGAGTCCTTGCTGTATTTGTATTATCTCAGCTTGGATGAAACTTTGTTGAAAATAATGATATGATGATGACTTTTATGAAGATCTTGTTGTGGTTATTATTTTTTGATTTCGGATTCTGATTTAAGACCTTGTTGTATTTAGTAGGGATTAGATTCAGTTGTTTGTTGCTGAGTATTTCGACTCAGTGGGAGTGTCACTGGGTTGCACATGGTTACATCTTCTGTTATTGTGTTATTTAGTCTTGAGCTTGACTGAGATAAAAAGTTACTAGCTGTGCCATGACAGGCGATGGCGTTGGATATTTTGCATGTTGTTGAATAATATGGAAAGATTTGTTGAGCCTTTTGGGGTTAGATTATTTTATTATTGCTTGTCACGTGAACTCTTGTATTGCTTAATAATCTACAGGTGAATTTTATATTGGAATTCTGGTGAAGCTGTAGTATCTTCTTGTGGTCTCGGCTGATTTAGTCACATGCATATAGTGTAAATGCATTACTCTTGAGAGGACGGTACAGTCATGAACATGATTGGAATGGAATACGAATGTCTCTATTTCTTTCTCCTCTGCTGTTAAGTTATGTTGATATCTATAACTGTATGAATAATAAGTTATTCTCTCCTTGTCTAGAAACTATGAATGTTTTCTTCTCTTGTATCCTTGTGTGAACTCTACGGTAAGGGTAAAACAAGAATAGACAGTAGTACTGTATGGAGAGACTGACATAAATTGTGTGTTGCTGTATAAGTGGCTATACTTGTCTGTACCATTAACATAGTGTATGATTGAAAAGGAATTATGTCAGTGAGCTTGCTGGTTATTATAAACTGCCTTGTGAACTTGTTTGAATCATACTTGTTGAAATATGAGCTGATAGGATATTCTTTTTAGAATGGAATAAATTGATGGATTGATGTTGTCTTAGAGATACAGATGGATGGATGTTTTGGAATTATTTTGTTCTTCTTAGTCTCTAATATGTATGTTGAGTCATCTAAAAATATTTAGGACTATTTGACAGCTATAATAGAGGTTATGCATTATAGTCATGTTAAAATTGTAGAAAGATATTTAGCTTTGATTTCATTTAAACAAGTTGTTCAATGAGAGCAATTGGTAGAATGAAATTGTTTTAAGATTTAGTGCTTATCATGCTCGATTCACGTAACCGACCCGTGTTGGAAATTTGTCGGATGGTTGTTGTAAGTAGTAAAGGCACGTAGATCTGATATGATGCTCAGATTATTTAATTTGGTTTTATGTTGAATTTCAATTTGACTTCTCTAATTGTATTATATGAAGGAAGTTGTTCTCTTGCTGTTGAGTATTGTATCTCATATGCTGAATGCATAAGTTGTAATTGATTAGCTTGTAATGAATAAAAAAAAAAGGGATTGTTACTTGTATATGGTTCTGTTCGTATCTTGATGGATTGAACTTCTTCAGTTCGAATGTTTTAAAGTACATTTATATTATTGTATACCTTGGAGATATTTGGGAATTCTCTAGGTAAGCCTTGCAAAGATTATGTGACTAAATACTTGTAAATGTTTAATAGTTTTGCTATGTTCCATTTAAAGCCTATTGTAATTTAGATCACTGATTTTTGAGAAGCTAAGGTTAAAATAAACCCTTTCAAGAAGCTGAACGGGAAGAGTAATTTGTTACTCTCTAACCTTGATCTAAGTCAAGACAACGTACTGAATGTTTTTAAAATCACTATATCTTAACACTAATAAGTAATATATATTTCAGTTTTAAAGATCTGGAATAAACCCAAAAGGGATAAGTTAGCAATCTTATGAAGACTTGGGGTTACTACCCAATTTCGTAGATTAAGATTATTGTGAAACAATGATCTCCTTGTTGAGACCTCAATCTTATTAAACTTCTCTTTGTGGAATGGGTCTTAATAAGAAAGGCAATTTTAAGATGAGGAACCCAGGGGTTGGGAAAAGACTACCCTAAAAAGGAGTGTCTTAAAGTATAATTTAAACTCCACATAAGTAACACCTTAAAGTTAAGTAGATCTTATCGAGGCGGATTTGAAGGTTGATGGCACAATTCGATTGTAGGGTTGTACCTTCGAGAAGATTAGGATCTTCTCGAAGATACAACAATGCAGGTGACTTATGGCGACACCCTTTGCATTGATCATCAAGATTTACTCCTTAAACTCGAACAAGTTTTTACTCCGGGACTGGTTACCAACATGGTCATGTTATGAGGCTACCCCTGGAGACTCGGGGTACCTTGACACACAGGGTTAACTAGGGTTGACCCAGTATGTCAGCGTATCCCTAGTTCTCGAGAGCATCCTTATAACGTTGCCATATTATTAATCCATTCCTGAGTGAATAACTTGGGACAGGGAGGCTGACAGAAGTCAGCGTAAGACATTCTACATAACATAGGAATGGGGTGAAGGACGTATTCCAGATTGATGAGTATGCCGTCAAGGAATACGAGACATAAGAAATATGTTTCAAATCTTTGGCCAAAGTATCGCAAGCTGCTGATTGCGTTGTCCTATGTCACCTAGTCTAAGGGACGAGATGCCGATGAATAATGGTAACAATTATTCAGATAGGTTCCTTGGATAGAGCATTCTGAATCCCAGATTAGGGAAGAGAACCACAAGAGTGATGTGTTAGATTAAAAATGCCAACTCTTGATACTCATGAATAGATCGGTAGATTACCAAGTCATGGAATGAATAGATCGGAGGTACTCGAGTCATTACAGCTGCATATGGTTATCTGTTATAAGAATGGTTGTTTTGATTTGTGAGTTCTATATTATGTATTTAGAACCAAGAAGCATTTATCTAAAAAAGAATTACTTGTTCTAATGTATAAAAATGAGGATGTTACATCTTGGTATCGAGCTGAAGGTTGCAGCTCTTGGACCTATTATGTCCATAATCTGATAAAAACTTGAATTTTCTTGTATGTGAGAAAATGGTTAGAACAAGGGGGAATGTTGCGAATAATGCTCCACCTGAAGGAGGGGTAGCAACAACCCAAAAGCTTGATGAGATCCTTGCTGCCCTATTGGACACAAGAGATCGTTTGGCTGTACTTGAATAGCAGGTGATGGGAAATGAGGAGGATGATGAAGCTGGTAATAACAATCAGCAACCTCTTGAGGACAACCCCGATATGGGTGTTGATAATAATGCTGGAAATGCACCTGTACAACCAGAAAACAAAAAGGCCAGGTTGGTAGTGGAACTCACTAATGATATAAAAAGGATAAGTCCACCTAAATATGATGGCACCACATTAGGAGATGGAGCTGAGAATTGGCTCAGTGAAATGGAGAAGTACTTTGCAATAAGAAACTTCTCGGAGGAAACCAAAGCTATTTGGGGAGCCTATCAGCTTTCCCACGAAGCATCTTCGTGGTGGGATAGCCGTAAAGTAAAGCCGAGCTGAATATTGATGAGACCAATATTACTTGGGATCAATTTAAGGGCTATTTCAGTGCAACGTTGGCATCACAACTCTTTCGTGATCGAAAATGATAGAATTCGAACTTAGCTCAAGGGAAGCTAAGCATGAATCGAATCTTTGGGAGCGATTTACAAAAATCCTCAAGTATGTACCGCGCAGTATCAAGCCGACGAGAAGTTCGAGAATAAGGAAATTCATCATGGGATTGAATCCCGTGATAGGGGAGAGGTCGATGTTCACACCCAACCACTATGGAAGGAGTTGTTGAAAAGGCCATAAGACAAGAACAGAAATTAAAGACTATTTCGCTCATAAAGAGGAAGTGCGGAAGAAGATTGCAAACCCTTCTTCAACTTCACTTGCACCCAAAAAGGGACCATGGAAAATGTTTGGAAATAGAAGTAAGTTTCAGGGGATAATAGTAAGAAAGCAGTAGTGAATAAGCCTGCTGGAAATGTAAGGGATAATTTTGCCAAAAATTATAACAATGGCGAAGCCCTATGGAGGACAACGTGATAATTGCAGGGTGGAGGCAATTTTGAGCCTAAAAGGGACCTGTAGGAGGCTACTACAATTGTGGCAAAGACCACTACGCAAATCGGTGCCCTTTGAAGAAGGATGATCGTATTCAAGAAAGACATAAGATACATGCTGCAAAGAGCGCATAAGCAAGTGAAAGCGGTGACACTGTAGAAGTTCAGGTAAGTTATTTGGCATACTGTCACTATTCTTTTTGATACGGGAGAGCTACCGAATGTTTTATTTCTAGTAAACTTGCTTCTAAACTTAAGAGAAAAGCTGGAAAAATGGATAAATCTTGGGTATACAGTATGGTAATAACTTTGTTCATTCGGTGAGTATGTGTCTTTTGGGGCGAGTCCTTGACTTACCTAACTTTTCCACGGAAGTTGACCTCTATGTTACACCTTTGGGATCTTATGACATTTTCATTGGTGTCAATTGGTTAGTGACCATAAAGCAAAAGTAGACTATTATGAAAAGAATATAAAATGTTTAGATGATCGCACTGAAACAACGAGAGATTCAAGGGGTGAATTGGGAAATTTTAGTTAGAAAAGCTGTCGGCTATGCAACTTAAAAAGGCTAAAAACAAAGGATCCACCCTTTATGCAGTAAAGATATCTGAATTTTCAGAAGAAGATGGTGATTCCATGAAATGATTTCCTCTGCTACAAAGTTTCAAAGATGTTTTTCCGGAGGAAGTACCAGGGTTACCACCCAAGAGGGAATTTGACTTCACCATCAAAATCAAACCAGAACATAACCTATTTCCAAAGCACCTTATCGGATGAATACTACAGAATTAGTCGAGCTTAAGGCACAATTGCAAGAACTTTTGTCTAAAGGTTTGATTAGACCAAGTGTTTCACCTTGGGGAGCACCAGTAATATTTGTGAAAAAGAAGGATGGAACACTTAGGCTATGTATTGATTATCGGATGTTGAACAAAGCAACAATCAAGAACAGATACCCACTTCCAAGGATCGATGATCTATTTGATCAGATGCGTGGGGCAGCGGTTTATTCTAAGATAGATCTTCGATCTGGTTATCATCAATTAAGGATTAGAGAAGAAGATATTCATAAAACAGCTTTCGAACAAGGTACGGACATTATGAATTCACGGTTCTACCCTTTGGATTAACTAATGCACCCGAAAGCTTTTATGAACTTAATGAATAATATCTTTCAAGAATATTTGGACAAGTTTGTACTTGTATTCTTGGATGATATTCTCATTTATTCTAAAAGTGTTGAGGAGCATAATGAGCATTTGAAGATAGTTTTGGGGATTTTGAGAAAAAGAAAGTTATATGGTAAGTTATCCAAATGTTCTTTCTTTGATACAAAAGTTCACTATTTGGGTCATGTCATTAGCAAGGAAGGAATTGTTGTGGATCCTTCAAAAATAGTGGCAATAACTGAGTGACCTGCACCAAAGAATGTGCACGAAGTAAGAAGCTTCATGGGTCTTCTTTGGTTACTTATAGAAAATTTGTTAAGGATTTTTCTAAAGTGGCTACACCTGATAACTTCATTGCAAAAGAAGGATAAGAAATTTATTTGGAATGATAAGTGTGAAACCGCTTTCAAAAGTCGAAAAGCTAGTTGACTTCCGCACCTATATTAGTTGTGCACTGCAGACCACGATGGGAGTTTTACTGTTGTAACGGATGCTTCTGGGGAAGGCCTTGGAGGTGTTTTGTTACAAAATGATCAAGTCATAGCATATGAAAGTAGAAAACTTAAGTTACATGAGCTGAATTATGCTCCTCATGATTTGGAGCTTGCTGCCATTATTCATGCGCTTCAAGTCTGGAGACACTATTTACTTGGGAAACCTTTTGAGTTGAAAACTGATCACTTAGGACTGAAATATATTTTCACTCAACCTAATCTAAATGCCAGACAGAGAAGGTGGTTAGAGTTTTTATCCCAATATGATTTTGATATTAGCTACATCAAAGGGAAAGAGAATAGAGTAGCAGATGCTCTAAGTCGTAGGAAGCACATTTCTACTCTTATAACGTTAAGAAATCAGTTTAAGGATGAGGTAAAAAGTGCCTTAGAATCTAATATATACTTTCAGCAAGTAAAAGCAGTGCTTGCTGCAGAACCTAATGATGAAAGGTATAAGGGCTTTCATTTTGATAATGAAGGAATCTTACGTTATGAAAACAGGGTATACGTACCTATGCTGAATGATTTGAGAAAGAAGTTGTTAGTTGAATTTCATAATTCACCTTTCTTTGGACACCTGGGTATCACAAAAATGCTTGCTGATCTGAAACAACAATACTTTTGGAAAGGTATGAAAAAGGATGTCATTGATTTTGTGACTCATTGTCTGGAATGTCAGCGGGTTAAGGTAGAACACATGCACCCTGCTGGACTATTATATCCTCATAGCATACCACAGTACAAATGGCAAGTAATAAGCATGGACTTTGTATAAGGGTTACCTATGTCCAGGTATAAACATGATGTTATCCTGGTAGTTATAGATAAACTAACTAAGGTAGCTCATTTCATTGCTAGAAATCTAAAGGATGATTCACCAGTGTTGGCCAAAAGATTCGTACATGAAATTTTCAGGTTACATGGTGTACCAGAATTGATTATATCTGACAGGGATCCTAGAATGACGTCAAGATTTTGGCAAATGCTTAATACAGCTCTTGGAATGAAACTAAACTTCAGTTTTTGCATGTCATCCGGAAACAGATGAACAAACTGAGAGAGTAAATCAAGTGTTGGAAGACATGTTGCGAATGTATTGCATGGATCAACAGTATAAATGGGAAGAGTATCTTCCATTAGTTGAATTCACATACAACAACACTTATCACTCATCTCTTAAAATGGCACCATTTGAAGCACTTTATGGAAGAAAGTGCAGAACCCCTGTTAGTTGGGATAGTATTGAGGATAGAGTGGTAATTGGACCAGAGATCCTCACTGAAATGGAACAACAAGTAAAGTTGATTCGTGAACGATTAAAGGAAGCAGCAGATAGGAAAAAGAGCTATGCTGACCTTAAGCGGGTTGATCAAAGGTTTGAGCTTGGTGAGAAGGTTTTTCTTTGTGTTAAACCCAGAAATAGTTCTATAACTTTTGGCAAGGCTGCCAAGTTGTCACCTCGTTTCGTGGGACCTTTCGAAATTGTCAAAATAATCAATCATGTGGCTTATCGATTAGCATTACCACCTGCTTTATCTCACATGCATGATGTTTTCCATATTTCTTTGCTTAAGAAATACGTTTCAGATTTGTCACATGTGTTAAATTAGAATTCCTTGCAGGTCTAAGACCCAGGAATAATCATGGTTAAACCCACACGAGTGCTGGAAACTCACCAATTGCATTTGAGAAATTGTGAAATACAGCAATGTAAGGTCCAGTGGGACCAGTTTAACGAAGAAAGTGCAACTTGGGAAAATCTGGAAGAGATGAAAATTGCTTTTCCTTTTCTTTTTCAACAGGATGAAATCTGTTGACAAAACATTTTTTTATGAACTTATCTTTTTCATGTTTATATGAAAGCCAGATTGAGGCAAACATTATTCAAGGCTGAATAAAATGTATCGTGACATTGAATTCTGGAACTATTCAAGTTGGAAATAGTCACAGTGTATTGTGAACTAATAAATTGGTTGACCTGAAGGTAAATCAAATATGTAATCATCGGGATGATGAATCTTTTAGGAGGGAAGCATGTAACACCCTGAACTATTGTTACTTCCTCCTAAGCATTCAAGTGTTGATATATGATTTCTTCAAAAGGATGTGTTCCTTTGATTGTGAAGTCATGCTTGATATAGATTGTATCTTCTTTGCATTTGAAGATCTTTGACTGAGCCAGGATATGCTTGGACTCTTTTATTTCTTTCATTTTTAGCACCTGAGTTTAATCTGATTTCGGAATGAATTGTGGATTTACCCATCTTTATGACTCAGCCTTGGATCAGTTGCATTGATCCAAGAGATGTTTTAAGTTTATTCTGGATGAACCAAAAATTATAGACCTTATGAAGGTTGCAAGGTCTGAATGTGTGGAATGAGCAATTCAGGAGTTAACTCAAGTTGATTGTGTTAAATGAATTGGTTCCGATATCGTAATATCAGGAAGGTCTAGACTTTGAGCCAGGTAATAAATTCTGATATATATATTGCTAGCTTATTATCAATGTTGGATTGAATCCATTTCGGGAATGTATCTGTTGGTTCTTATACTGAACGATTCTATTTGTTAGACCTAGACTAGATTTATTAAGGTTAATAACCTAAACCTAAACCATAACCTATGGGTTGGATTAGTGCTAACCTAACCTAGCCCTAAACTATAAGCTAAATGTTTCTAAGGTTAGTGACCTAGCACTAAGGAGGTTAGACTAAGTATCACCTTAGGATCTAACCTATGTTTCTAAGAAAACTAATGATCATGGATGAAAGGGACCTATGAAGGGGTGTGAGCTATGGGCGGTAGTTTCTATGGCATTAAATGAGATGGTTAAGTATGAAGGACAAGGGATTTGATGGAAGTTTCAAACGACTAGTGAAATCTGATTTGGCGAGTCGCCAAACTGGAAATGGTCTTTGGTTTGTTTTTGTCCATCGCCAACTATGGCGGTAGGTGGCAATGGAGATTGAGTGGGAATTTCGGAGTTAATGCAATTAAGGAACTTGGTTTCTAAGTGTGGATTTCTCGGGAAGGCATGCAAAATGGAAAACTAGTTGGTTGTTTGGTTTTCTATACGCTCCGGTTTTCTCTCTGTTTGATCACCTGGTTCTTGAACTAGTCTACTTGGTGTTGCATGGAAACTATGAGAATAACTAGCTCTTTTTCTGTCCGAGGAAAGTTTATAAGGCATGGAAATAACAAATTATTGTTGTTGAATCTAACGTGGAAAAAGAGGAGAAGGATCGAGCTCTTCCGAGGTCTTCTTCGGATTTTTAAGCGACATTACCAGCATGTTAGGCCCTAACTTTTAAAAATATTGCTTTCCTTCAAATGATTTCATTAGAACAACTCTTTTCAGATGATTTTTGTCCAGTTGGTTTTTATGGTAGCATTGTATGAATTAGTTTGTTGTATCTTCATGCTGGTTCGATTATTCAGTCGAACCCTTGCTGCGTGTACATTTTGTTTTATGCGGTTGAATTATCTTCTTTGTGTTTTTCATTTCGGTTAGATTTTGTAGAAATTCTTGCAAGGATAATTTACGAATTCGACTCTGTTGGAGTCCATAAAAATGCTTTCTTGCTTGGTATAGACTTTTGTTGAAGCCTTGCTGTTAACACTTGTGGAGATTGATACAGTTGGAATTCTTGGAAATAGATAGTATCTTTCTACTTCAGTAGAAGTTTATTTGAGAATACTAAATGGGTACGACTCCTTTTGAGTCCTTGAAAAGTAACATACGTTTCTATCAGTAGGAGTTCGAGTCATGAATTCGTATATTATTGATATAGTTGGAATTCTTGAATTTAATATGTATCTTGTATTTCTACTTCAGTAGAAGTTTATTTGAGAATACTAAATGGGTACGACTCCTTTTGAGTCCTTGAAAAGTAACATACGTTTCTACTTCTGTAGGAGTTCAGTCGTGAATTCTGTATGTTATTGATATAGTTGGAATTCTTGAATTTAATATGTATCTTGTATTTCTACTTCAGTAGAAGTTTATTTGTGAATACTACATGGGTTCGACTCCTTTTGAATCCTTGAATTGTATATTATGTTTTTCTCTTCTGTATAAAGCTCAGTTGTGAATACTGTGGTTATTGACTCAGTTGGAGTCCTGGATATGTAACCAGTGTTTCTATTTCGTATAAGCTTGGTTGTGAATACTTATGGATATTGGCTCTGTTGGAGTCCTTAATATGTATCTTGTATTTAGACTTCTGTAGAAGTTTAGTTGTGAAGATTGTTGGTGTTGAATTAGTTGGAAACCTTGAATGTTTTCGTATGAATTTGACTCTTCGATCTAGTCCATATTTGTGTTTACTTTTTAAACTCGACTCTGTATGAGTCCTTGCTGTATTCGTATTATCTCGGCTTGGATGAAACTTTGTTGAAAATAATGATATGATGATGACTTTTATGAAGATCTTGTTGAGGTTATTATTTTTTGATTTCAGCTTTTGATTTAAGACCTTGCTGTATTTAGTAGGGATTAGATTGTTTGTTTGTTGATGAGTATTTCGACTCGGTGGGAGTGTTCTTTGGGTTGCACACACGGTTACGTCTTCTGTTATTGTGTTATTTAGTCTTGAGCTTTACTGAGATAAAAAGTTACTAGCTGTGCCATGACAGGCGATGGTGTTGGATATTTTGCATGTTGTTGAATAATATGGAAAGATTTGTTTAGCCTTTTGGGGTTAGATTATTTTATTATTGCTTGTCACGTGAACTCTTGTATTGCTTAATAATCTACAGGTGAATTTTATATTGGAATTCTGGAGAAGCTGTAGTATCTTCTTGTGGCCTCGGCTGATTTAGTCACATGTGAATAGTGTAAATGCATTACTCTTGAGAGGATGGTACAGTCATGAACATGATTGGAATGGAATATGAATGTCTCTATTTCTTTCTCCTCTGCTATTAAGTTATGTTGATATCTATAACTGTATGAATAATAAGTTATTCTCTCCTTGTCTAGAAACTATGAATTTTTTTCTTCTCTTGTATCCTTATGTGAACTCTACGGTAAGGGTAAAACAAGAATAGACAGAGTAATCTTGTATGGAGAAACTAGCATAAATTGTGTGTTCTTTGTATAAGTGGCTATACTTATGCTCTGTACCATTAACATAGTGTATGATTGAAAAGGAATTATGTCGGTGAGCTTCTTTGGTTATTATAAACTGCCTTGTGAACTTGTTTGAATCATACTTGTTGAAATATGAGCTGATAGGATATTCTTTTTAGAATGGAATAAATTGATGGATTGATGTTGTCTTGGAGATACTAGATGGATGGATGTTTTGGAATTATTTTGTTCTTCTTAGTCTCTAATATGTACGTTGAGTCATCTAAAAATATTTAGGACTATTTGACAGCTATAATAGAGGTTATGCATTATAGTCATGTTAAAATTGTAGAAAGATATTTAGCCTGATTTCATTTAAACAAGTTGTTCAATGAGAGCAATTGGTAGAATGCAATTGTTTTAAGATTTAGTGCTTATCATGCTCAGTTCGCAGAAATGACCCGTGTTAGAAATTTGTAAGATGGTTGTTGTAAGTGGTAAAGGCACGCAGATCGATATGATGCTCAGATTATTTAATTTGGTTTTATGTTGAATTTCAATTTGACTTCTCTAATTGTATTATATGAAGGAAGTTGTTCTCTTGCTGTTGAGTATTGTATCTCATATGCTGAATGCATAAGTTGTAATTGATTAGCTTGTAATGAATAAAAAAAAGGGGATTGTTACTTGTATATGGTTGCAACTGTATCTTGATGGATTGAACTTCTTCGGTTCGAATGATTTAAAGTACATTTATATTATTGTATACCTTGGAGATATTTGGGAATTCTCTAGGTAAGCCTTGCAAAGATTATGTGACTAAATACTTGTAAATGTTTAATAGTTCTGCTATGTTCCATTTAAAGCCTATTGTAATTTAGATCACTGATTTTTGAGAAGCTAAGGTTAAAATAAACCCTTTCAAGAAGCTGAACGGGAAGAGTAATCTGTTACTCTCTAACCTTGATCTAAGTCAAGACAACGTACTGAATGTTTTTAAAATCACTATATCTTAACACTAATAAGTAAGATATATTTCAGTTTTAAAGATCTGGAATAAACCCAAAAGGGATAAGTTAGCAATCTTATGAGAAGACTTGGGGTTACTACCCAATTTCGTAGATTAAGATTATTGTGAAACAATGATCTCCTTGTTGAGACCTCAATCTTATTAAACTTCTCTTTGTGGAATGGGTCTTAATAAGAAAGGCAATTTTAAGATGAGGAACCCAGGGGTTGGGAAAAGACTACCCTAAAAAGGAGTGTCTTAAAGTATAATTTAAACTCCACGTAAGTAACACCTTAAAGTTAAGTAGATCTTATTGAGGTGGATTTGAAGGTTGATGGCACAAGTCGATTGTAGGGTTGTACCTTCGAGAAGATTAGGATCTTCTCGAAGATACAACAATGCAGGTGACTTATGGCGACACCCTTTGCATTGATCGTCAAGATTTACTCCTTAAACTCGAACAAGTTTTTACTCCGGGACTGGTTACCAACATGGTCATGTTATGAGGCTGCCCCTGGAGACTCGGGGTACCTTGACACACAGGGTTAACTAGGGTTGACCCAGTATGTCAAACATATCCCTAGTTCTCGAGAGCATCCTTATAACGTTGCCATATTATTAATCCGTTCTGAGTGAATAACTTGGGATAGGGAGGTTGTGAAGTCAAGCATAAGACATTCTACATAACATAGGAATGGGGTGAAGGACGTATTCCAGATTGATGAGTATGCCATCAAGGAATACGAGACATAAGAAATATGTTTCAAATCTTTGGCCAAAGTATCACAAGCTGCTGATTGCATTGTCCTATGTCACCTAGTATAAGGGACGAGATGCCGATGAATAATGGTAACAATTATTCAGATAGGTTCCTTGGACAAAGCATTCGAATCCCAGATTAGGGAAGAGAAGCTGCAAGAGTGATGTGTTAGATTAAAAACGTCAACTCTTGATACTCATGAATAGATCGGTAGATTATCGAGTCATGGAATGAATAGATCGGAGGTACTCGAGTCATTCTGACTACTACATATGGTTATCTGTTATAAGAATGGTTGTTTTGATTTGTGAGTTCTAAATTATGTATTTAGAACCAAGAAGCATTTATCAAAAAAATTACTTGTTCTAATGTAAAGAAGTGAGGATGTTACAAAATTTATTAGTTGAGCGGGAATGGTTTGGATAGAATAATGAGAAATTAAGGTCAAATGTGAATCCATGTAATGTTTGTACTTTTGAAGTTCCTCATTTTTACATTGGTATATGCCAATAACTTGATTTACTACCAATTGAGAGTCATCAAAAATATTAATAGACTTCACACCTAAGTGTAACGTAACATGGAGACCCCAAATAAGGGCCTCGTATTCCATTGTGTTGTTAGTACAGGTAAAATTGAGCCTGAATGAAGGAGGCATAGGTTCACCTTCAAGAGGAGTGAGAACAACGCCTGCCCCTCCACTACGCTAGAATTTAGATCCATCGAAGAAGAGGGTCATTGGATATGACACATCACTAAGTGAAAGAGTTACGATGAGCTCATCAGGGAAAGTAAAATTGGTAAATTTTTCCCTAGGTAAAGGGGATTCCGCGAGTTGGTCTGCAATAGTTTTTCCTTTGACTAATTTCTGGTGTACAAACTCAAGGTCGAGGTCGGCAAGGAGCATAAGCAATTGGGCGATGTGTTGGTTTAGATGAGGTTTGGCGTACATATATAATGTATGGGGTCAGCGTTGGTGATGAATATTTTTTTTGATTCAGGAGGTAATGTTGGAGTTTGGTGGCCACAAATGATAGGGCTAGGCACAACTTTTCTATGTGTGTATATCTAGTCTCGTAATCCACAAGAGTATGGCTTATGTAATAAACGGCTTATTCTCGATGCTCAGAGTCACAATGTGCGAGCATGGCTCCTACAACATGGTCGGTGGTAGAAAGGTAAAGGTAGAAAGGGTGATCATCCTGAGGTGGGACAAGCATGGGTGGCTGCAAGAGATAAGCTTTAAGAGCCTCAAAGGCTTGGTGGCACTCCTCGCTCTATTGAAAGACAAGGTCCTTTTTAAGGAGATGATGGAAAGGTTGACATTGATCCGAGAGTTGTGAAATGAAACGCCGGATAGATTGGAGTTTTCCTTACAAACTACGTAATTGTTTGAGGTTAGTGGGTGGGGGCATTTCTAGGATAGCTTTGACTTTAGCTGGGTGACCTCAATGCCATGAAAAGAGATGATAAAGCCAAGGAGTTTTCCCAAAAGGACACCAAAGATACACTTCTTTGGTTGAAGACGAACACTGATATTGTAACAGAGATCGAAAATAATGGTTAAAACATCGAGATGTTCACGCGATGTTTGGATTTTCCAAGAAGATCATCGACATAATCCTCGAGGATAGTGTGCATAATGTCATGAAAAATATAAGTCATAGCCTGCTGATATGTCGCACCAGCATTCTTAAGGCTGAATGGCATGACACGATAGCAGAAGGTCCCCCAAGGGGTAATGAAGGTGGTTTTATGTTGATTGGCCGGGGCTACCAAAATTTGATTGTATCTCGAGAAGCCATCCATGAGAGAAAGCATCTCATGGCCGGCAGTGAGATCAAAAAGTTGATCAATGCTAGGTAGGGGAAGTCATCCTTTGGGCAAGCGAGGTTAAGGTCCTAAAAATCCGTGCATATCCGAAGTCCCCCGTCGCTTTAGTGATAGGTACGACATTAGAAATCCATTGCGGATAGTCAATAGGTAAGATGAAAGAAATAGAAAGAAGGCATTGAAGCTCTTCTTTCACCAAGAGGGCAACGTGTGGATGCATTTTTCTTAGTTTCTATTTAATTGGTTTAGAGTCTAGTTTCAGAGTGATTTTATGGACAACAATGTCAGGATCGATTCCTGGCATGTCAGTGTAGGACCAAGCAAAAGCTTGATTACAGACACGAGAGGAAGGTAGTGAAGGCGGCTTGTTCTAATGCGTCGAGAGACTGTCTGATCTTTAGAATGTGAGAATCATCCTCCGTGTGGATATTGATTTCTATAGTTGATTCATTCAACATAGTTTGGGTGTCAGATGGTAAGGCACGTTGAATATAAGAGTCATCCGCACCGAGGTAAGTGAGGATGGAGTCATCATCCTGGCACTCCACAACATTAATTGAAGGTGAATCTTCTTCGATCATATCTGGATAAAAAATGGGAAGATAATATGGGTCCTCACTATCACGTTGATAAGTGAGAGGACCGAAGAAGATAACATTCACGGAAATTTTTTTAGGAGGGATAGATTCCGGGTCTATCGATTCTATGGGTGAAGATGGAAAAATGGGCGATGATGGTTCGGAAGGGGTGACTTTGTTGTTTTCCTGGATACAATTAATATGGGGTTTCTTTGGTGTAGGTGGTTCAGAAAATCCAAGACCACGACGATCTTTGTGTTTGCATGGGTAGTTACGGGAATGATCATATGTCGGCCTTGTTCATAAAGACCAAAACCAAAACCCTTCCAAGCACAGACATCGGGAAGGTGAGGGTGAAGCGACGGTTGGTTAGATATCAAAAATCAGATTGGAAGGGAACCACACCAAGGGGAGGTTCGGGAGTGATAGAGGATGTGTCGACACCCCGTACGTTAAGTTGGTGTGGTAATTAGGTGGTCCGTAGGAGATCACCTCCCCACATGTGATCGTAGGTAGGATGTGCATGTAATCGTCCGTATTCCCGTGGGGTATGAAAGGTGCTAACGGTGTATAGGTGGTACTCCCCAACGTAAGGCATTGAAAAACATCTACTAAGGGATCTGAAGTTGGGATGTTTTCCATTTGGGAAGGAAGTGGTATTCATGGTGGTGGTTTCATTAGTCGAAGGTGTGGGTGTGATTAAGGTGGATGGTTGAGGCGTGGTTAAAGTAGATGGTTGGGATGGATTAATGGGTGCCTTGACTGGTACAAGCACATCATTAGGGTGATATAACATATTACAGGTTTTGAAAGGGGAAGCGTCAGCTTTGACGGTGTAAGACTTCCCCTCATACTCGAATTTGATGCATCTATGTAAGGTGGAAGGAACGCATCCCATAGCCCAGATCCAAGGGTGGCCTAACAATATGTTGTATTGGAATTATCCCTCAAGGACATAGAAGAGTTTGGGTAAGGTACGTGGCCCTACATGAATGTTAAGGATCACGGTGCCTAAGGTAGAAGTAATAGCATCATTGAATGAACGCAACATGGTGGGGTTGGCACACATGCAGCTAGGAGGGATATTCATATGTTGGAAGGATTTAGAAGAGATGATGTTTAGGCTGGTGCCCCCGTCGATCATAACATGACGTACCCGGATGTCCCAGATGTAAGCCGAGATGAAAAGAGCTGGATCAGGATCTTCTGCACCAAAGACGACAATTTCTTCTTCGGAAAAACTGACAGCAGCGGCTTACTATACAGGACGAAGTGGTTGTGGAGGTAGGTTGTTTGGTGAGAGAAGTGACATGGTTGGGTGTTAAAATGGAGGCGACGGGAAAGGTTTTGTTAGGTAGGACCTCTATCCCTTGAAGGATCTCAATTAAAGCTTGTTGATGCGATTCAGATGTTTGAATGAGATCATAGAGTGTCATTTTGACAGGAGATTGGTGAAGTTGTTTGATCATGGTGCGGTGGGAAACTCCATCAGAGACGGGATAGGCAGGTCCACGAATGACCACTTTAGGTGGTGGTGTGATCGGGATGGCAGAAGGAGAAAGAGAGACCGTAGGTGTGCTTTTGTTAGCTTTTCCATTGTTTTTGACCTCGAGTAGAAATTTTAATCATGTTGATCTCGTGAATACGAGAGGAGCAAGATGGTGAGGATAAGTCATTGCTCTTGAGAGGCGGGGTTGCAATGATGATAGATTTTGGCGAGGCGGGGATAGGTGGTATAGGAGAAGGGATCGAAGCTAGGGGCTTCTCTCTCCATAAATTGTCTTTCTTAGGCTATCTATCCGAGATAGGTGACTGGCGAAGGATGGATTTCAAAGCTTTGCATCCTTCTACATCATTTCTGGTGTGTGATGGTAAGCACAAATTTTGGATTCATCATAACCTATAGGTCAAGGTTTAGATGGATCATATAATTTGAGTGGGGGTAGGGAAATGGTCGCATCCTCTACCAACATGTCAAGGATCTTGGAGTAAGATCCTTTTAGCGGGTCAAATTCAGATGAAGATGAGGCTGTTGATTGAGTAGGTGAGATTTTTTATTTTTTTGGTAATGGTTGGGTATGAGTGGTTCGTATGGGTGGTGATTTAGGCAAGGGACTTTGATGATTGGTTTTAACGAGGCATGGTTTCTTCTGCGTAGAAGTTATGTTTAGCTGGTTAGATGATGAGGCCCCAGCTGACGTGGTGGTAGGAAACAACCACGGGGAGGGAGGAGTGACAAAAACAAGTCCTTCGATGATCGATTTTGCTTAAGATTGGCAAGTAGGCGAGATAATTGGGGTGATGGTGTTGAGATGCCCATGAGTGTCTGTAGGGGTGCAAAAGGTATAGGTTGTGTTAAAGAAGATGTGGGAGGCAAGGTGTATTGAGGCAAGGTGGAGGGGTGAGGCCCTAATATAGAAGGTAGGTGTGATGGTGAAGGCTGAAGCCGAGCCTGTTGTATCAGTGTGATCGGGGGCGAGGGTTTTAGTTATGGAAGAGGCATAGATTGGACTCAAGGAGATTGGGTCTATCTCCTAAGTGGATTGATAGCAGTATTTTTGGATAAATCTAAACGTTTAGGTGGGTGTGTCAGGCTAGGAATTGGTGAAGTTCCAAGCGTAAGGGAAGGTTTGGTTAGGTTGATAGAAGTGGCTGAGGGATTCGATAGAGATGAGGGGGGTGAAGGTGAGGACATAGGCATTTTGAGCTTTTGTAAACACCTCGGGTATATGGTAGAGGTGTCTGGATTAGTCATCTGCATTTGAGTAGAGCATGGTGTACTCAAACACTCCCATAAGACTCATCTATCTTCTGGGGGATGAAAATATTCACATGTGAACAAGAACTTTGGTATGGAAGAGAGGTGGGTTGTGATTCCAGTCCACTGTGGGTGTGATACAGGGGGTAAATGAGGCATTGTATCAATGGGTGTTAAGAGGTCAACCGGTCACTGGAAAGATTTAGGTGATGAAGAACTAATAGGTAGGAGGGCATGCTCAAGGGGATCCATCATGATTAAGGAGTTTGGTGATGTAGGCTCAAGGGGTTTCTCCTCTAAGGATGACAGAAAAAGTGGCAAGCCTTCTTGCTTGCAGCAAGAGTGGTGGAAGGAGATGTTTGGGAAATAGATAAGTTAGATAACATCCGATCACAATCTTGCAGGATGTGGTGTAAGAAGGTTCATTTGTGAGAAGAGAATTTTGGGTGGTTAATTCTTTTATGGGTAAAGGAATAGCGGACTGTCCTCTTGTTTGATGAAAGAGAAGGGGGTGAGAATCCTGCGTTGGTGAAGAATCTTAATTCAGAATTTCCTCAATGGAAGCCCTGGGTTGGGAGTTGAAAATCACATGGATCTCATGCACACTCTTCTCCTCGGCTGAGGTGTCTTGGTTCGTGCTACTATTAGATGCATGGTTTGGAAATGGTTTGTTGAAGATTTTTAAATTTCGATTAGTGGGAGCATTAGGATTATCGAGAGTTATATCCCCTGCATCAACCATTTCTTGCACTATGTTTTTCAACATCTTGCGCTTTTGTGACTATATCCTTTCATGCGATGGAAGTTACAGAAGTCATTTTCTTTATACCAAGAAGGTATAGCATGGGTGGAATCAAACCCAAAGTGAGGTTTAACAGGAGGCAAGGTGATAGCTCTTGCTTTAAGAAATTTGTCTAAGATCACACCATAAGTTTCTCCCAAGGGAGTGTAATTGATAGGCTTGGCTTTATACTTATAGGTGGCTTTCGGCTGGGTATTGGACAGTGCTTGAGATTTGACCGTCACTGCGTGTACTACACCCTTTGATTTCGAAGCAGCTGATGCATGAGAGTTGGTGGTGTTGGGTTTGGTGGTAGAGTCTTGGGTCCGGAAATTTGAGCTTTTGTTGCGTAACCTCAATTTCTCTTCCTCTAAGGCTCGAATCTCTAGTTTTCAAGCCATAGTAAAGGCCTCATCAAAGGTGCGGAAAGTTTGAATTTGGAGGGTGGGAGAAATGTGTTTAGCGCAGGCCCATGTAAAGATTTTGATGAGCTCGGCCTGAGGTAAGGCGTAAGTAAGTTGGTTGATGAGGCCCCGTCATCATCCAATGAAATCTGTGATAGACTCGTCTTCAAATTGTCGAGACGGTGTAGAGGTCGGTAATGGATACTTTCTTGACAATATTGATGGAGAAGTGATCCAAGAAATATTGGGCTAACTGGTTAAAGGAGAAGATTGAGTGCTAGGCTAAAGCACTTGTACCACTCCAAGGCAGGTCCTGATAAGGACATGGGAAAGGTACGGAGTAGTAAGGCATCGTCATGAGCAATCAAATAGCAGGCATGTCTGAACGATCGCAAGTGTTGTTGAGGGTCCTCCTTACTATTAAAGCGAGTAAATTTTGGTAATTCCCATTGAGGAGGATATGTATGAAGGGGGACAGAAGGATGAATAGGCTCTCGACAAACTTGCTTGTATGTCAGGGTGTTACGACTTCCTGAAACAAAAGCCTCAAGATTTTGCATCTTGTCCATCATCTGTTTGATTAAATCATTGGTTGGGTTAGATGATGGTGCTGTTGTTGTAAACAGAGGAGGATTGGTCCAAGAGCCGCTACTAGAAAATGGTGGGATTGAATGTTGATAAGATAATGGTGATGAATGTGTTGGGGCAGCCGAATAAGGGTGTCCTATATAAGAGGTTGAGGCTACCGGATGAATTTGTGGAAATGAAAAGGTGGGTGGAGCTTGTGAGGGAAATCTCATGTGTATAGGTGGTAGAGAGAAAGTTATAAAAGAGACAGTTTGTGAGAGAGATGAGGTAGGGTTAGTGGACGGTAGTGATATGTGGGGCCCCAGATTAATGAAAGGGAAGCCAATTGGTGCAGTATGAACCACCGAAACTATTGAGCTGGGAGACGGGGCTAAGGATGAAGACGGTGAGGTGGAGTTATTAGGTGGGGAAGGGGCTAAGTGAGCGGTGATACTAATAGGCATACCAATGAGGAGTTGACCGTCGGGTGCACGGTCAGGGGTATGAGACAAATAATATTGTACGGTGCTAGGATTAGCATCCAAAAATTTGGCAAATTCCTTATCTCCTACAGGGATCTTGGGAAAATTACTGGTATCCGTAGGATTCCCCATAGGATGTGAAGGGGTGACTCAGAAAAGGCAGAAACAGGCATGTGAAACCATGTCTACAACTTTTTTGGGTGATAAAAACCATGGATAAGAGGACATAACAGGATTTAATCAATCGGAATAGAAACAACAACAAAATGTTGGAATTGATAGGTTGCTTATTTTGTCAAGAAGCTGTTAAACACAAGAATGGCGATATCGATCACTGATAACCGATGTCATCGAGAATGTAGCGGCGTCGGTAGTATGGGACCAAAGTGTCGGTCCTTTGTGAAAGAAAAGAGAGGATGTAAGAAGCTGCTGGTTTGGGGATAACAATGCTTAATATACCTACCAAACTGTCTTGAAGTGATCACTGAAACAGTGTATGACAGAGAAACAGAACTAAAAAACAAGCAAGATGCACAAGAAAAATCAAGAGACTAACCCTAGGATTAGTTTTAATCACTTTGGGCTTATGCCTTAGATTCCAGATGATGTCAATCCTAAACAAGAGACATAAGGGAGATGTCAAGTTTGTTTTGGCTCATAAGGCTAGCTCAATCGGGCGGAGGAATACCGCGGGAAGGGGGGATGTTTTAGCTGTTGTGTTGATTATGATGTGATTCGGTATGTGTTGTGTAGTGAGAGTAAGATTAATTTCTTGTCAATACCGTGGATATCACCCTCACGTGTATGACCTGTTACTTAATCTACGTTCACTAGAATTAAAAACAGCAAGCAAGAATGTGATGCACGTGTTTTAAACCCAAATCAAAAATGACATTTGATGAAGCAAAGAAGATGACTTTCACTAATGCAAATATGTGAAAGAAAAGTAGATTCTTTTTCCAAAATGACAAAATATTTTGTGAATATTTAGAAGAAAGAAACAACAAGTGTGCTCCCTATATGAAAGCAAGCAAGAAAGAAAGAAACCCGAAAAGGGTCACAGGCGTGCAAAATGTTGCGCATGAATTTAGTTCCGGAATAGAGTTGCTTCTATCCTTTCATTCTCTTGAGAAACAAATAAGGGTTAGGGCTAGGAGGAATACCTGTTGAGTGTTGGGAAGGTGTGCGCATACCGTAGAGAGATCAGATTGATTGTGAAGAACTCCTTTTTGTCTAGGAAGGACTACCTGTAAGTAAGAATACAAGACCACCAGATCTTAGTTAGACAATAAGTGAGGGAACTGCCTTAGGCCCAGGAAATATGAGACTTCCTTTTGAAGGTGGTCAGTTCCCCTTTTAATATGAATTAAAGCAAAATGATAACAAAGAACTACAAGATACTACTTACTGGTTCCTGATGAAGATACAGGTCCAAGGAATGTGGTGGTGACAGTAAGGCTTAGTTGGGATGATCCGGTATTGGAAAGTGAGCTGATGAAGCTATCCTTAGTCTTTTCCAATGCTTGAATGAGTGTGACAGCGATCTAGTTGCTTAGTTCTGAGTCTTCAGCCCGATCTCTCTTCTCTTCCTTCTTGCCAAAATGAATTCCGGATCCTCTCTTTTTGGTTGGGGGAGGTCATTAACAGGAAGGCGATGGCGGTTACGCCACCGACGGTGGTCGAGTAGAACCGATGTTGGTTAGGTCAAAGTGGCTATTTTTAGTAAAATATCCAACTTTCCCTCCTTTTCTCTCCCGAGGGATCGGTTGTGGGCTTGGTCAAGTCATTATTAGGCTCGTTTTGGTGCGGATGAGGGGTGATGAGTCATGGGTGTGAGTCTGGACCAAGTAATAGGTCTTAATTAGGTTGGTTTAGGGTTAGGGCTAGGTCATGGTTAGGTGGCGGGGTGAGGTGGCGGGGTTGGAGATGTAGATTTATTAATTATAAGGTAATTAATAAATAATTAAGTGTGCAAGGTTTAGGTGGTGAGGTAGGGTTAGGTTGTGGGATGAGATGCGGGTACTGGGCGTCATAAGACCTAAATTTGGTGTCTACAACAACATGAATGGTATTAAATCACTCAATAAAATATAAACATCAAACATTATTTCATCACATAATGAAATGCTAGTATCAAATATTATTTCATCACTCAAATAAAAATAATCATTTATGTTAGCAAATATTACACCCATTAACAAGTATTTATATCTTATGGATATCCTTAAGATTAACTTCTTACCACATCTTCATATACCTCATAAAAATGTAACAATCCCACATTTAAGAATGGGTTACATAAAAAAACTATTTCATGATTCCAATTCCATTAAAGAAAACCTTTTGACTAGTTAAGACCATCATCTCATGGTCTACATAATGATGTCACATCGATGTCTCTAAACAAAGAGGGTACATGGTTTAAAATAAACAAGTTAAATATTATTTACCTTAACATTTACGAAGTATCAAACTAACATAATTTTTTTACCCAATGAAATCAAATCAAACTTCCCTATCGATGGATACCCGCAAGCCCATCCATACCAACCGCTAAGAAATAATTCATTATAACATAGCAAATGATACAAGGATACGCTTGCAGATCAAGAAACCTACTTGATCAAAAACAACAACTATCTCAAGAACCTAATTTTATTAACAAAGTTTCAAGTTCGAATGACAAACAAAAATGAATTCGAGATTGATAACCATAGGATACCAAGGCTCAACTCTAAGGATTCGATAAAGAAATATATATGTATATTAATGACACCCATTTCTTTATGGGGTTTTCCTTTTATGAAAAATACAATCCATGGATATATCTAAATACCCTCATATTCCCAAATGCATTCACCCATTGAAAATAACACAAACAATAGTCATGGTAAACACTAAATTTTCCAAAGATTTCATTAAAAATAGAAGCCACATAATGAAATAAAAACCATAATACTTAGAAAATTCATATTGAAATCTAAGGATTTGATTTTTAACAACACACACACACACACACACACACACACACACACACACACACACACACACACACACACACACACACACACACACACACTTCGACACCCAAACCAAAAACCGATTGGAGAGCTTGAATGGGTTTAAGCGAAAAAATTCTTCCTATTACCACCTTTGAGATTTGACCTCATACAGGCTGACCAATAAATACCCACAAAATAATAATCACAAAATATGAGCTATCAAAATACCTTCATTTGAATTAGGAGCAGTTTATTAATATTTAGTAAAAGAAACCAAAAATACTAGATAAGCCGCATAATACAAGCCATAGATTCACTGAGGGTTATATGTATATAAATATATTTATACATAGTTACAAAGAATACTATATCTTCTCGAAGCTCATATTCACCCCTAGATACCAATATAAACAAAAGGATATTACCCAATATAATAATATCACTTACAACTCAAATCATAAATATCAAACACAAAATTATTGCAGTGATTTTTTTCCATGCAAATAATAAATGGAATAAGTTGATAAGGGAGAGATAGAACATATCATGCCTAAGTTTGTATGCCTAAATCCTTCTCTTTCTCTTCCCAACTTTCCTCTGTGCAAGCCAAAACTTGGAGTCGATTCCACAACCAAAACCCATAAAGAATCTACATTCCCTTTTATATATTTTTTTCTATTAATATTTCTCCAAAGGTATCTATACTTATAGTTTCGTGAGCATGTAATAGTGCATGAAAAAAATAGAGAGCCTAAAAATAGGAGGAACTTGTGCATGCAGAGCTTTTACCTCAACCATTGAAATAAATAAATCAAAACAACCCAAAATATCTTGAGTTTTCCAAAACCACCTCTTACTCGCCCCAAGATTTGTGGGCAAATATTTAATACAATTAATGCATGTGCAACACTGCAATTTCCCACCCGATTTAACCAACCATATTTTTCCATTTAAATTTAGGATGTCTTATTATCTTACAAAGTGATCTCATTAACTATTAGTTAATCAATACATATCTAAGCCTCTAACTCGGCTATCTTTCCAATGGAATGGTTGGTGGAGTCTATTAAATTCCCCATCAATACTACAATTAGTACATCCACATAGGGGTGGTGGTTACCAATATACCCCAATCAAATTTCATTCATTTACTATAGGTTCGAATGAACATCAACTTATCTTTTCCTTAGAAGGCCTTTAGTATTCATGTTTCACCATACTTTAGCTTTAAACCTTGTAAGTTCAAATACCCATTATACTTATGTTTTCCTTAGTATAGGTTTTGACTATTTATGCCCACACTTTATAAGTTTTTGGTTTAAGGGTGATCAACATATTAGCCCTTTAATTCTAGCTTGACATAGCATATCCTAATCAATTAGTCTAGGCCCCCAAAATGTACATCAATAAGATAAGCATGGTCATATTGCCATTGCCTTGTAGTTACAATATTATTTCTTAGTCATATAATCCAGGACCTAGGTAAGTATTAGTATGCTCCTCATACCTTTTTCGTTTAGGTCCATTTGCATATCTGTGTTGGTTTTCAATTGAATATTCCTAACAACATAAGGTGGTACTATACCAATATAGGCTAGAACTTAATAACCACTAATTAGGTTTATAAACTTAATCGCATCGTATAGAAATTAGTATCACCATATAAATGCTACCAAAGTACAATCAAGTTTAATGTAACTATTCCATTATTTCAGGAAGAATTTTGTGATGAAATCAATTAAGATCATGAACCGTATTTAAGGTTATGATAAGAACCATACACAAGTAATTCATCAATATATTCCTCTATTCCTCAAGTAATGACCTATTATAAAGAAGTAACAATCGA
Source organism: Taxus wallichiana var. yunnanensis (assembly GCA_018340775.1). Taxonomy (NCBI): domain Eukaryota; kingdom Viridiplantae; phylum Streptophyta; class Pinopsida; order Cupressales; family Taxaceae; genus Taxus; species Taxus wallichiana. The sequence continues at coordinate 606,906,531 of CM031240.1, forward strand.
TAAAAGATCGAATTAAGTATAATAAGTTTATCAAGCTAAAGGAATCTCACAAAACATCAAGGACTATAATTTAAGCCAACTTCTTATCCTTTCATAAATAAAAACTAAATTTACAGGTGTGACAATACTTCTTATTATTCTTACACATATGGGCATAAAGATCTGGACAATACTCAACCTCGCATGCCTTTCCACAAGACACATGTACCTGATTATTTTGAAAATTGGGTTGATAATGACTAGGTTATCTACATGTATATCATATCCCTCGTGTAAACCTTTCATATCCTCCATGATCTATACTTATGAATCCACTTATGAAACCACTTTTTCCATTTTTTCATGCTTCACTTGTCTTTCCTTCTTGCACTTGCAGGATGCTTACCACTATGGCCTAGACAACCCTATTTCACATGCCTCATGAATATGATCAATCAAATGGAAGTTGGCTATGTCATGGTATGTGTATCACAAATCTTATAATATATTGAGACATTATTCTATGTTGCATGCTATAAAAGTGGATAATTTCGACATCGTGATTCTTATGACATACTTCACAAAATGTTAATAATGTGTACACATTCCTACAAGGGAATCTATTCTTTTTATTTCCTTCAACCTCACACTCTATGCACCAAAGTCCACTACGTGTATCATGCATTGAATGGGCAGAAAACTTCTCCAACCGAGTATCCATTACTATAATCTAGGCTTCAAGGAAGGGAATTACCCTTGTGTAAACACTTCTAACTACTTCAACATGAAGAGATACTTCTAAGGCCTCATGCAGATCGGTGAATGTCTTGTATGACAATGATCTCCAAAATGATGTCAACAAGCCTCCTACGAACCATTGTGCATGTTGGATTTAATAAATTTCATAGGAAATATTAGACACAATGTCTTAAAACACGCGTCATATTCCCTAACAATGTTGGCTTTGACAAGACTTACTTGATATCCTTGACCACACAAATACTCTACTTCACGAACTCAAAGATATGGAACTTAGCCAAAAAGGTTGTGTTTAATGAATAATACTCAACTATAATATGATGTGGATCATATTTCTTGTACCAACTGTGTGCATTCCCTTGAAGTGTGGTGGAAAAATGGCTTACCTTCCAATCATGAGCTATTACTCCCTTTTCTCTCCATAATAACTCACACTTATGCACATGTTTAGTTGTATCTTCCACACCCCTATACTCTGAAAAATGAAAATACATCTCAAAGAATATCTGAGGTGTCTACTAGTGAGGTTGTTGTGATGGTTATTATGGCCCTTTTCTTGGGGTGGGCGAGATCCTGAACATGATCCTCCACTAGGATTACCTTTGCGCGATTCATCGACTTAAACCTCTTGTTCCTCCCACCACCACTTGGGGTATTATTATAGAAATACATTATGTCCATATGGTCATGCTAAAATGTACACCAATCGTCTATCCTATAATATTACTAAGAGTACTAATCCCAACTAGTAGTGCATCTATGCTTTATTCGATGACATGTCTACCAAATTATTTCCAAACAATTATATCCAAACACAAGTGTTTTTTTCACTGCGATATGTGCATCCTTAATTTGTCACACCTCCTAAGATGATACCAATATGTGCCTACCTATATATTGTACTACCTAGCAGTGATACCGATTTCCTTCCTACTCACCTTCACTATGATGATCTTCTTGTTATCCCCGTTTTGAGTTCACGACAAAATGATCGGATAACCCCTACGAAATTTTGAAGTTGATTTTGCATTATGGCCTCTTTTTAAGAAAATCGGGTTTTCGGGTTTTACCAACAGCTCGACATGAGTTTTAACATGCTTTATGTCGACTGTCTTCCGAAACCCGAAACCCACCTTGTATTGAGAAAATCGGGTTTTCGGACCCCCGGCGCATCGGAACATCCATAATCCAAAACATGTTTTATGCCCCATGTTTTCCGATTCCCGAAGTCCGCTTAATCCTTTGTATCGGGTTTTCGGGGCTATGTAGCATCTAAGCACCTCATGCTTTATGCATCATGTTTTCGAAACCCAAACCCGAATTGCACTAAGTCCCCTCGTGTCGGGTTTTCGGACCTCCCAAACATGCTGACATGGCATTCATGCCGAGTGGTCGGTGAGTTGGCACGTGCCGAGCTGAAGTGTATTAATTACCAATTTTCTTATAAATACGTGGATTTCCACGTCATTCTTACCATTCATATTTTTAATTCGTGGAATTTTTGTGCGTGCTCTTCCATTTTCAAAACCCGAAAACTCACCTTGCTCGATTGGATCGTCTGTTTTCGATCTTACATTTCTCGAATTGAAGGTATTTTTCTTTCCCTTCTTTATTCTTGGTTTTTATGGATCGATTGAGCGTATTTTATTCCCAATTTCTTGCCGGGTGTTGAAGGTTTTCTTTCCTTCTTCTTTCTGTGTTGCTTTGGAAAGGGTTTTAGGTTTTTAGGGTTTATCTCTTCTGAACTATCACTTGGTTCTATTCTCTTGAAGTTTTCAATTATATGCATGATGCATGAATAACAAAAGGAGATTGTATATTTGGAATTCAAAGAAAAACCCTGTTTTTGCTTCTCGGGTTTTGAAGATTGTTTTGCAGAGTCAAAGGCCCGAAGTATATTGGAAGTTTGAAGTGTCGGGGTTTCTCAAAGTTCGACATCAAAAGAAAGTGCCGGGTATCTCCGAGTTCCCGTCATCAACGCAAGTGTCGGGCTTTGCCAAAGTTCCGACATATCAAACTTGTCGGGTTCTCAGGGTTTTCCGACATCCTCCTCGGCGTGTCGGACTCTTCTATTCTTCCAGCATATTCGGTCGATCGGGAAATTCAGGTGTACTATCAGTGGATGATCTCTTCAAACAATTCCAAGAGTCTGTTCAGCATGAATCAATGCTCGGATTTGATCTTGAAAAGATGGACCGGTTAGTAAAGATTGAGCATTCTTTGGAGGCCTTAAGAAAACTCAGCAAAGGATTGAAAAAGCTTCCCGGCACTACCAGTGATGTTCATGAAACTTGCAAAATTTGGAATGATCATTCCACTGCACCTGATGAGAACGAAATGCAAGGCATAATTCGAAAGTTCCAGGAATTTCAGAGCAAATAGTCTCAGCAGGAGGAAGAAAAAGAGGAAGGAGCAAAAGATGATGATTCGGATTAAGTCCCAACGTCCCATGTCATTTCTATTTTTAGATTGACATGTCTTTTTTATTTCCGTTTTGTCATATTTTTGATTCATACTTTGACTTGATCTCCTGTGTGAGAATCATGCAAAACAGAACTCTTGTTAAAATGCTACTTTTTAGGATCTGTCCTGTTTTATCTCTAGTTCCTTTTGTTATAAATAAGGGATGCTGTGCATTCAAAAGGGTCGAGATTTTTGGAAGATTTAGGGGCTATTGGAAAGGAGAAAACTTTGTGTTTTCATTCAATCATTTTGAAGAATAGGAATTGATATCGTTTTACGTGAGACTTTGTGTTGTGGAATATATCTTACTTAAGACAGTTGTTCTTATGTTCATGATCTTAAGCTATTCTTTGCATAGCATCTTAGTGTTTCGATTATTTCAGACATTATATTTGTGATCTAAAACTCGTATGGTTATTTCGTGCTCTGCGTTTACTCGAAAGAAAATACGTTTCTCCCATTTCCTTTCTATTGTGCTTCTTTCATTATAACAGTTTCTAACCCAGTTCATTTAAGAAAGAAATACCCTTGAATCTGTGAATGTGGATTTCGGGATTTCATTCCAACCCCCAATGGTTAGATTAGTGTGAATACTGTATATATTGTTTACCGTGTTTTAGATTAGCAATAAACAGGCAGCCTCACCTGTCTTTGAGGAGGGATTTAATCCCATGTACTGTGGTTGAACCTCATATTTTGGTTTGACAAAATATCCAACCAACAGTTTTTGGCGACTCCGCTGGGGAATACGGATCTATAGTATAAAGCTTATCCTCTCGGTGTTTGGCGACTCCATATTTGCCTTATTTTTCAACAAGATCTCCTTTCAGTTCAAGCTGGCCAGGAAGATCTTCACTCGGTCCCGCCGAGCTCAAGGTGAAATTGATCCACTCTTTGAGTTACTGCAACAACACAATTTCAGTCTTTCTCCCAACAGCATTGTCTCTAATCGAACTAGAAGTTCTTCACCTGTTCAAGAAACCGGATCCCTGTGGAAGGGGAAGCATCTGCAACTTGTCGTGCACTACTCTTATCTGATACTCGGATCCCTGTACGCACTCTTTTCAGAAGGATGGCGGTTCAACCTGTGCCTTGGGGTGCAGTTATTGGTCCTCTTTCCTTGACTCCTCCATTGAATGAGTTACCACGTGGATCTCGTAAAAATATTCCCAAGTTCAATGGAGATGGGAAGCAGCATCCTGACGAGCACATAGCATCTTTCTTTGTTGCATGCGGTGTTCTCGGAGTAGCCCACGAAGATGTCTCCATCCGACTCTTCGTTGAAACGTTGCAGGGTGTAGCAGCCGAATGGTTTTATCACCTCCCGAATGCATGCATCCCAAACTGGGCTACCATGCAGACTAAGTTCGAAGCACGTTTCAAACCAGCCAAAGATTCTCATGCTTTGTTAGCTCAGCTCACTCATATGAAGAAGGAATCGCATGAACCTATGCGGGAATTCGTGGCAAAGTTCAACAAGCTGATCCGGAAGATTCCAAAATATAGTCAGACTACTACTCTGGAAAACCAAAAATGCTTTTTCATCAATGCTCAACCTCCGATATAAGCTTTTTATTAAGGTCGGTTATCCCAGATTTGGCTACTACTCAGTCAACAGCTACTGAAATAGAGGATGATCTCATCTTGGCTGGAAGGATCAAGAAAGACATACCCAAACTCAAAAATCAAGGTTCTTCTCAAGGTAACACAGATCCTATGTTTCAAAAAATGGCTAATGATTTGATTGCTTTAAAGAAGCAAATGTCCCAGCAGGTGAACAATGTTCCATATCGGGATATACCTAGGTGGAATTTCAATAATAACAATGGTGCACCTGTCAGAGATAGGCCACGGTTAACTCCTGCTCAACCGAGACTAGCAATTGAAGCTCCTCCCGTCAATGCAGCAGTGGAAATACTTGATGAAGAAGATGAACCAGAAGAACAAGAATCTCACGAGGCTTTCGAAGCTTCAGGATATGCTGATGAGTCTTATGATGAGTCAGCTGGCGACTCCAGCATTGGGTATTTGGAATACGATGAAGATGAATGTGCGCCAGATGGTCAATCATTTGCTGTCTTCACTCGGTCCCAATCTCAGAATCCCAGAAAACCTCTTGAAAACACTAAGGAGAAGAATAAGGATCCTCCCATATCTATAGTTAAGAGGGGTACCCCTATTTCGGTGCAAACTGAAAGAGAGGTTACCAAAAAGGTAGCTACTCCTTATTCTCCTTCTCCTAAGATCAGTGCCTCGGCACAAGCTCATGTAATTAGATCTGAGCCTACCATCATTCCTTCTTATACTGCTTTTGACATTATTGATCATGCAAAGAGAACCAAAATTCAAATGTCAGAGGCAGAATACCTTCAGTCGAATCCTGAACAGTTTGAAAAGCCACCAAGTTCATCAGAGTAAAGCGACTGCTCCATCACCTTCAAAAGGTCTCCTTCCAAATCTCGTTCAACTTCCACCACGTAACAATCGACCTCGCTTCTTCCTCAGAAAGATTGAACCATATTATTTGTCTCTACTTTTAAATGGGTTTAAACTCAGCAATTGCATCATCGACTCAGGGGCCTCTGATAATGTTATGCCCGCAAAAGTGGCCCATGCCCTTGGACTTACTTTGAATAAGTCATATGGATGGTGCTATTCTATGGAAACTAAACAAGTCCCTTTGATAGGTCAAATCAAAGATGCACAGTTTGCATTTGTTGCCTTTCCTGAGAAGAGAGTGAAAATGACTATTCTGGTTGCCGATATTCCTGCAGCTTACGGTATCCTCTTGGGTAGAGGATTCTGTAAAGATGTCGGAGGAGAGATTAGTATGGATTGGACCAAAGCCAAGATCCCAGTCAAAGGGGTTCAACAGGTTCTTCATCCTGAACCGCAGGCAAAGTATTTGGTGACCAAATCAGATGATCCTAAGGCTCAGATTCTTTTCGAAGATGCTAGCTTCGGGAATTATTTCATGACTTCAGAGATACCAATTGTGGATGTTGAAGAAGAAGATCCCAATGCTATTTGGACGCTCGAATTTGATGGTAGCTGCTCAGCCTCTGGGTCAGGGGCTGGTGTTGTTCTCATATCTCCTAGCTCCGAGATTTTCCCATCAGCTTATAAGTTGCAATTTGATAATACTAACAACACGGCCAAATATGAAGCCCTGTTATTAGGATTAGAATTGGCCAGACAGAAGGGAATCAGGAATCTCAAGGTTCAAGGGGGATGCGGAGCTGATTATTAATCAGTCAGGGGTATATATCAGGTAAAAAATGATCGGTTGAGGCATTACAGGAACAAAGTTTGGGATAGTATAGAATGCTTTGATGCATTTTCTATTAAGGCAGTTTTAAGAGATTATAATGACAAGGCTGATTCTTTGGCCGTGTCTGCATCTCTTCTTCTTCCTCATCCTCAGTTCAAGCAAGACACATACTCTATCGAGATTGTGTACCGTCCCAGTGTCCCAGATAATGCAACTCACTGGCAAGTGTTTAACGATGATCAACAGGTGTTGGCTTTCCTAGAAAAGGCTGACAATTTCAGTGAGCTATATTTTGAAGGTTCGGAATCAGCCTTTCGTGAAACTATTTCGGATCCATATCAAGAGGTTGATGGTGAATTTATCCAGCTGAAAGGCAACAAGATACCAAAAGGTCTGGTTTCCCTGGAGGGTCTGTTCGACAAGCATGATCGCTTTATCCAAAACAAAAGGCAAGTTGAAGGAGCTTCTTCCTCTGAAGTAGATCAAATCAATCTAGGTTCGTCTGACCAACCTCGGATGGTGAATATTGGGAAATGTTGTTCTCCTGAAGAGAAGGCGAGATTCACTTTGCTTTTGAAGAAATACATTGATGTGATGGCCTGGTCTTATGCAGATTTGAAATCCTTCAAGCCCAAAGATGTTCAGCACAGTATTCCTCTGAAGCCCGATGTGAAGCCGTATAGACAAAAGCAAAGACATTACAATCCCAAGATCTCAGGAACTATCCTGGCAGAAATTCAGAAGATGTTAGATGCTAGAATTATTTTCCCAATCCATCACTCCACTTGGATTGCTAACATTGTTCCTGTCAGGAAGAAGAATGGCGAGATTCGGATCTGTGTTGACTTCCGAAACTTGAATCAGTCCTCGCTGAAGGATAACTATCCCTTGCCTATCATGGACCAGGTATTACAAACTGTTACTGGGTCAGAAATGTTATCCATGCTCGACGGATTCTCAGGGTATAATCAAGTCGAGGTAACCACAGAGGATCAACACAAGACGGCCTTCACGACCCCATGGGGTACCTTTGCTTATAGAAGGATGCCTTTCGGCTTGATCAACGCCGGAGCCACTTTTCAGAGAGCTATGGACTTGGCATTCAGAGATCTGATGGGCAAGGTCATAGTTGTGTATTTAGATGACTTGACCATTTTCTCTAAAAAACGGAGTGATCATTATGGTCATTTAGAACAAGTACTTTTGAGATGCAGACGTCACGGGATTTCATTGAATCCTAAGAAGTCCATGTTCGGGGTAACCGAAGGAAAATTGCTGGGTCATATTGTGACTAAGGAAGGAACTAAAATTGACCCGGAAAGGGTAAAGGCTATTCAGAGCCTTACCTTGCCCACAAGTAAAACAGGAGTTCATTCTTTCTTTGGAAAGGTTAATTTTTTGAGAAGATTTGTACCTGATTTCGCTGACAAAACCAAGGATATCCTTGGAATGATGAAAGGCAAAGTCCCATTCAGATGGAGTGCAGAAGGGAAGCTTTCATTTGAAGAAATCAAAAGGGCAGTTGCTTCCGCTCCTATCTTAGTATGTCCAGACTTCAAGAAAGATTTCATCATGTATAGCTATGCTTCTGCTCACACAGTGTCAGCCATCCTGATGCAGGAAAATGGGGAAGGCATTGAAGCTCCCATCGCATTCATGAGCTGTCCGTTGAAGGAGCATGAATTGAAGATGTCACAAATTGAAAAACATGCTTATGCGGTGGTGGTGCGAGCGGTGAAGCATTTTGTACTATGTGATGAATTCCCATACTCGCGTTCTCGTTCTCGACATCTCTTTGTTAAATCCATTCTGACTCAACAAGAGCTGGGAAGTCAACGAGGTACCTGGATAGCTAAAGTTCAGGAGTACGATTTAGACATCAGGCCTACCAAGTTGGTACGAGGAAGGGGCCTGTGCCAATTAATTGCAGAAAATCATGCCGAAGCAGAGTATGAAGAGACTCAAGATACCTCTTCAGAGCTGCCTATGGTGCTATTCGTGAGTACGACCGATGAATGGTACACGGACATTACTTTCTTCCTAACTTATGGTGAATGCCCTTCGCATTTAAATCAAAAGGAGAAGAGGACCGTCAAGCTGAGATCTACAAAATACCTTTTGTGGAATAATGCAATATACAAGAGAGGTATAGATGGTGTTTTCCTGCGTTGTGTTGATAAATCACAACAGGAAAAGTTATTAGAATCCTTTCATAGCCTAGCATGCGGAGGACATTTTTCGTCCTCTGTAATAAAGTGTATAAGATCCTACGGGCTAGGTATTATTGGCCTACTCTTTTCTCGGGATTCAGCAGAATGGGTGTCTAAATGTGAAGCTTGTCAACATTTCGTTGGTCGTCCCAAGCTAGCAGCTCTTCCTCTGAAACCTGTAGTGATTGAAGAACCTTTTCGCCAATGGGGGATTGATTTTATCGGAACATTGAATCCTGCTTCCAGTGCTGGACACAACTATGTGCTGACCGCTACTGATTATTTTACCAAGTGGGTAGAAGCTGTACCAATCAAGCAAGCAACTTCTAAAGCTGTTTTGCAAGTTCCTGAAAGAAAATATAATCGTCAGATTCGGTGTGCCTCATAAGATTGTAGCTGATAATGCTTCTAATTTCTCATCACATGAGTTAACTGAGTTTTGCTATGGATTTGGCATCACTCTGGCTCACTCATCTGATTATTATCCCCAGGGTAATGGGCAAGCTGAATCCAGCAACAAGAACCTGGTTACCATAATCAGGAAACTAGTGGATGAAAATCAAAGGACATGGCACAAAGAATTGTATGATGCATTTTGGGCTGATCGGATCACTCCAAAGTGAGCCATAGGGATGTCTCCTTTCCAATTGCTATACGGGATTGATGCTGAAATTCCTATCTCAGTAGAATTGCCGGCCTTGCAGTTGGCAAAAGCGGTTGAAGATGTAGCTTTTCAGAATTCTATCGAGAAGAGGGTTATGTACCTAACCAAGCTAGAAGAAGAGTGAATCAAGGTGGTTGATCGTATATCAGATCATCAGAGCAGGGTGAAGAAGATTTTTGATAAAAATCAAAGCAGCGCAACTTCCAGATTGGAGACCTGGTGTTGCTTTGGGATAAAAGGAGAGAACAGAAAGGAATGCATGGAAAGTTTGATTCTTTATGGAAAGGACCTTTCAAGATCCACGAGTTGAATGGTGAAAATAGTTTCCTTCTATCATATCTGGATGGAGGGTTACTCCCTTTGCCTTTCAGTGGACAACATCTAAAGCTGTTCCACCATTAATGCAAGATGCTCTCTTGCATTGTACATATTTTGCTTTTTGTTGTGTGTTTGCTTTTGGTTTTCTTTCTTTCTTTCTTCGTTTTGTTTTGTTTTGGTTTTCTTCTTTTCTCCGTAGCCCAATGAATAAGACCAGAGATTCTGAGTTCTCTTCCTTTGGTATTACAAAGAAAGTCCCCAACTGGAGCCAGCTGTTATCCCCGTTTTGAGTTCACGACAAAACGATCGGATAACCCCTACGAAATTTTCGAAGTTGATTTTGCATTATGGCCTCTTTTTAAGAAAATCGGGTTTTCGGGTTTTACCAACAGCTCGACATGAGTTTTAACATGCTTTATGTCGACTGTCTTCCGAAACCCGAAACCCGCCTTGTATTGAGAAAATCGGGTTTTCGGACTCCCGGCGCATCGGAACATCCATAATCCAAAACATGTTTTATGCCCCATGTTTTCGATTCCCGAAGTCCGCTTAATCCTTTGTATCGGGTTTTCGGGGCTATGTAGCATCTAAGCACCTCATGCTTTATGCATCATGTTTTCCGAAACCCGAAACCCGAATTGCACTAAGTCCCCTCGTGTCGGGTTTTCGGACCTCCCAAACATGCTGACATGGCATTCATGCCGAGTGGTCGGTGAGTTGGTACGTGCGAGCTGAAGTGTATTAATTACCAATTTTCTTATAAATACGCGGATTTCCACGTCATTCTTACCATTCGTATTTTTAATTCGTGGAATTTTTGTGCGTGCTCTTCCATTTTCAAAACCCGAAAACTCACCTTGCTCGATTGGATCATCATCTTTTTTGATCTTACATTTCTCGAATTGAAGGTATTTTTCTTTCCCTTCTTTATTCTTGGTTTTTATGGATCGATTGAGCGTATTTTATTCCCAATTTCTTGCCGGGTGTTGAAGGTTTTCTTTCCTTCTTCTTTCTGTGTTGCTTTGGAAAGGGTTTTAGGTTTTTAGGGTTTATCTCTTCTGAACTATCACTTGGTTCTATTCTCTTGAAATTCTAATTATATGCATGATGCATGAATAACAAAAGGAGATTGTATATTTGGAATTCAAAGAAAAACCCTATTTTTGCTTCTCGGGTTTTGAAGATTGTTTTGCAGAGTCAAAGGCCCGAAGTATATTGGAAGTTTGAAGTGTCGGGGTTTCTCAAAGTTCCGACATCAAAAGCAAGTGCCGGGTATCTCCGAGTTCCGTCATCAACGCAAGTGTCGGGCTTTGCCAAAGTTCCGACATATCAAACTTGTCGGGTTCTCAGGGTTTTCCGACATCCTCCTCAGCGTGTCGGACTCTTCTATTCTTCCGGCATATTCAGTCGATCGGGAAATTCAGGTGTACTATCAGCGGATGATCTCTTCAAAAAATTCCAAGAGTCTACTCAGCATGAATCAATGCTCGGATTTGATCTTGAAAAGATGGACCGGTTAGTAAAGATTGAGCATTCTTTGGAGGCCTTAAGAAAACTCAAAGAAAGGATTGAAAAAGCTTCCCAAGCACTACGGTGATGTTCATGAAACTTGCAAAATTTGGAATGATCATTCCACTACACCTGATGAGAACGAAATGCAAGGCATAATTCAAAAGTTCCAGGAATTTCAGAGCAAATAGTCTCAGCAGGAGGAAGAAAAAGAGGAAGGAGCAAAAGATGATGATTCGGATTAAGTCCCAACGTCCCATGTCATTTCTATTTTTAGATTGACATGTCTTTTTTATTTCCGTTTTGTCATATTTTTGATTCATACTTTGACTTGATCTCCTGCGTGAGAATCATGCAAAACTGAACTCTAGTTAACATGCTACTTTTTAGGATCTGCCCTATTTTATCTCTAGTTCCTTTTGTTATAAATAAGGGATGCCTGTGCATTCAAAAGGGTCGAGATTTTTTGGAATATTTAGGGGCTATTGGAAAGGAGAAAAACTTTGTGTTTTCATTCAATCATTTTGAAGAATAGGAATTGATATCGTTTTACAGACTTTGTGTTGTGGAATATATCTTACTTAAGACAGTGTTCTTATGTTCATGATCTTAAGCTATTCTTTGCATAGCATCTTAGTGTTTCTGATTATTTCAGACATTATATTTGTGATCTAAAACTCGTATGATTATTTCGTGCTCTGCGTTTACTCGAAAGAAAATACGTTTCTCCCATTTCTTTTCTATTGTGCTTCTTTCATTGTAACAGTTTCTAATCCAGTTCATTTAAGAAAGAAATACCCTTGAATCTGTGAATGTGGATTTCGGGATTTCATTCCAACCCCCAATGGTTAGATTAGTGTGAATACTGTATATATTGTTTACCGTGTTTTAGATTAGCAATAAACAGGCAGCCTCACCTGTCTTTGAGGAGGGATTTAATCCCATGTACTGTGGTTGAACCTCATATTTTGGTTTGACAAAATATCCAACCAACACTTCTACAACTTCTACCTTCTAAGAACCTTGCACAAGGGCTAGGTGTCTAGGCTTGGTTAGATGCACGCCCATGTTTCTCATTCTCTCCTCATACATGCTCTCATTAGATTTTTATGGGGTATCTATGCTTTTATTCCCTAATACTTGTAAGACATTATATTTTGGTACCTCACCTTCTATAGGATTATCATCACTACCACTAGTCATCATTCCCTTTAATTTCAAAGTGCCTCTTGAAATTTCATCTCTCACACATTGTCATATCTAAACCATATTTATTCCCTCTCTTTTTATTATCTTTTAGCCAACACCATCCTTCTCACACCTACTTCTTGCCCCTACATGTGGTGTGGTTTTATCCTACCATTGGTAAGTTCTCCATTCAGGGCTCAATCATCATGATATTGATAGGTAAAGGTGTAACACACAAATAAGATCCTCTTGGCTCGCGTAATAACCATAACTATGCTTCCTTAGGGAATGTGTATGTCAAAATCACGTAATCCAATGTATAACATCATAACACGCCTTTCCACCAATGATCTATATATCTTTATTCCAAGGTGCATCTAGGTTAGAGAGTACTTGATATTATTTTATCTCCATACTTGCTTTCTACCAAACAAGACACCATTGTTCTACATGTAAACCACCAACCGCTGGTACAATTCTATTGGAAATAAGGTGAAGAATGTCTCATAAAATCAATCATAAAGGTTATCTTCTACCCACTTGCATGTATTAAAATCAATTTAAATGATGTATCACTGAGAAAATGCATCCTGACTGTCCCAAGATCTCAATGTTCTACTAAGGAAATCACAACGCCATGTGCATGCAACATCCTAATGAGCAGAAATAAAAGAAGTCCCGATAATAGAACCATAATGTAGTCTTTATTTTTAACAACACTTTATCTAGGCACATTGGCACTTCATTCAGAAAAATTAAAAATTCTCACCTAAATTTTACGTAGCCACTATGTCCCTCCTTTGTTTTCTTATCAAGATGTTAGACATGTAAATTCATCATAACTATACATGCAAAAATATACATCATAGCATAGAAATTTGGAAAAACATATAATAAGGAAATCATTCTACATACAGAATTACTAAAAGTATTTGAATTCCCATAACTCCATATTCAGATATAGTAATCTTTGCTACCCAAGAAAAATTGTCAATGGAAAAACAAAATTGATTACATAATAAGAATGTTGTTTACATCACAAGCTACTTACAATCAAGAACTGGACCATGTGCACTCACATAGTTCTCATACATACTATATCATATAATCACTACTCAAAAGTATTACTAATTACATGGAGAACCACACCTATTTATAACCAAAGTGGGGAATTTCCCTTCATTTTTACATGTGTTTCCCTAAATATAGGTGTGATCTAATAATAATCCACATGATATTTTAACTTTTCTTAACAATATATTGAGCTATAAATATCTCCATGCTTTATCCTTCTTTAATCCTATGAATATCTTGCTTTCATGTGTCATCTTCACCCTTGTTTGCATGTGTTCCAATCTATCTTCCACTTTTGTCTATTTTTAACACTTCCTCTAAAATTGGATAAGTATCGATGTTCTACATGTATGCGCATGAGCCCTTACACATTTTTCTATTCTTTGTTAATGCATACCCATTTGCACAATGACCTATTTTTTCTTCCTCTTCGCATGCGTGTGCTCCTATGCCCATCTTCCAATTCTTACACATGACTAGTACTTATCCATTTTCTCTAACTAGCAATGAAAGAGAAGAAAAAGTGAAGAAGCTAAAGATTCTTTTGAAAAAATGGGTTATGTTGATGAATCTTATAATGAATCTATTGACGACATCAATATTGAGTACCTTTAATATGAAAAATAAAACTATGATGTAGTGAATGATATGAATAGTAAATGATTGAATTTTTCAACTTGTTTTTAGAATAAAAAAGAAGAAGTGGAGAAACCCAAAGAAAAGGACAAAGAGAAAAAAGATCCAATGGTTATTACTAATATTTCCAAAAGGGGACTTCTTTTCATGTTCAACCAAAAGAGAAACCTTCTATAAAAAAGGCTACTCCCACTTCTAATCCCTCCTTTTCTACTATTCTCAAGATCAGTACCTCTCTCCCGTATAGATAAGTATTTAAGGGTCTGAACCTTCAATTACCCCATCCTATACTGATTTTTAAATCATTGATCATGCCAAGAAAACCAAAATATGTATTTCAGAAGAAGAATATATTCAATCTAATCCTTATCAATTTGAAATATTGGCTAAGTTTATTAAGAGGAAATTTGTTGACCTCTTCCTAATCCCTCCACTTCCTCATCTCGAATAATATGGCTTTGAATTCTTCTTCTCAGAAAATTGAACCATTTTATTTGTCTCTACTCATCAATGGTTTCAAACTCATCAATTGCATCATTGATTCCATAACCTCGATAATGTCATGCCCATGAAGGTAGGTCATGCTTTGGGCATCACTCTCACAAAACCATTTTGGCATTGTTACTCTATAGAAACTAAACAATTCCAATTGATTGGTAAATTAAAATATGCTTAGTTTGCATTTGTTACATTCCCTAAAAAGAGGGTCAAGATGACGATTACGGTTAAAAATATCCCGATTGCTTACCAAATTTTGCTAGGAAGAGGATTTTGCATAGATGTAGGAGGATAAATTCACATGGATTGGGCAAAGATGAAGATACATGTTAATGTAACAATGTGAACGCTTGAGCCCAAATTTTAGGAAAAATACTTGGCTACTAAGTCTCGATGATCCTAATTCTTAAATCCTCTTCAAAGATATTTGTCCGGGTACCTATTTAATGAATTTTGATCAAATTTTTGACTCCACTTTTGTCACTAAAAGAGACCCCAATGAAATATGGACTTTGGAATTTGACATAAGTTGTTCAACTTCTAGATCCGACAAATGTAGTGCCCATATCTCATGAGTATGAGATTTTTCCCTTTTCTTTCAAACTAAAATTTTCTAACACTATTAACACAGGTGAGTATGAAGCATTTTTATTAGGTCTAAGGATGGAAAAATAAAAAGGAGTTACGAATCTAAAATCTCAAGGGATGCTAAAATCATCATAAATCAAGTCAAATTTGTGTATCAGTGGAAAATGATCACTTGAAACACTAAGTGAACAAGGTTTAGGACAGTATAAAGGATTGTGAAGCATTTTCTATCAATTTATTATCTAGAGATCACAATGACAAAGTAGACTCCCTCACCGTGTATGCTTCCCTATTGCTACCACATCAAAATTTCAAGGAAGACAAGTATACAATTGAAATATTTTATCATCTAGGATCCGTAAATATTATTCCCATTAGCAAGTATTTAAAATTGATCAAAAATTCTATCTTTCCTTGAGAAATATGAAAACTTCAGTGACATCTAATTTGAAGGCTCAAAATTATCTTTCCATGAGTCCACTTCGATTCAGTTAGGAATTCAATGAATAATTTCTTCAGCTAAAAGGGAATAAAATACCAAAAGGATTGGTGTCTCTTGAAATATTTTTCAAAAATAATGATCACTTCATTCAAAAGAAGTAGCGAGGGTGAAACCAACTCTTCTACTAAGGTTGAGAAGGTGAACCTAAGATTTGTAGAATAACCAAGGATCATGAATATTTACAAATGATGCTCACCTAAAGAAAAGAGAATATTTGTTTCACTCTTAAAGAAATACATGGATGTTTTGGAATGGTCATACATAAATTTGAAATATTTTAATCCAAAGGATGTTTAACACAACATTCTTCTTAAGTTTGACACTCAACCCTATAGGAAGAATCAATTCCATTATAACATGAAGATTTAAGGTATCATTCTTGCGGAAATTCAAAAAATGTTGAATGCAAGGATTATCTTTCCCATTCACCATTCTATGTGGGTGGCCAACATCACCCTAGTAAATAATAAAAATGGATAAATGTACATCTCGTATATATTTTTGTAATCTTAACTAGTCTTCACTGAAGAATAATTACCCCTTGCCCATTATGGACTAAGTTTTACAAAATTTAACTAGTTATAAGATTATTTTCATATTTGATGCATTTTTAGGGTATAACAAAGTTGAGGTAGCTACCGAGGATAACTTAAAATAGTCCTCACCACTCTTTTAGGTACCTTCACATATCGAAGTATGCCATTTGGGATTATCAATGTCGGATCCACCTTTCAAAGAGTAATGGAAATGGCATTTTAGGACTTAATGGGTAAGATCATTGTAGTGTACTTTTACAATCTCATTGTTTGTATAAGAAAAGATAGGATCATTGTAACCATTTGGAGAGAACCATTTTTTAGGAATCCCCACTTGACCAAGCAAACCTAAGTCTAGAGGCATTCCTTAACAATGTTATTCTCATTTAGTTTATGTGATAAAAAACATTTTCCACACTTTTATCATACACAATCCATCTACCTATCTTTCAAATTGCAATCAAAGCTCAAGCCTTGAGTTTTGTATGGCCATCTCCCAACTTAAGAAAATCCATTCCACATTTGAGTCTTGATCTTCGATATTCACTTTATCACGGTCAAGCGTGATCCTTTTCCTAAGCCTTTTAGTTTAACATTCACATTTTTATACTCTAAACACTTACCCATTCTATGTCTATAAATTTAACATTCACTTTGTTAAATTTTAGGCACTTTAAAACTCTTATATCTTAGCATTCACTTTTCTAATGATTGAGTAGGATATCGCCAACTTTAATTCTCAAAATTTTCCATCTTGGCATTCAATTTGCTAAGGGTTGAGTAGGATATCATCAATTTTAAACTATTCCATCTTAGCATTCACTTTACTAAGGGTTGAGAAATCACTTTACTATTCCATCTTAGTAATCGAGTTTATTTTCCAACCTCTTCCATCTTAGAATTCACTTTATTAAGGGTCGAGAAATCAATGTCATTCTTAAGTCTCTTCCATATTAACATTCACTTTTTTAAGGGTTGAGTAACCAATCTCCTTTTCCAAACTCTTCCATCTTAACATTCACTTTGTTAAGGGTTGATTAATCAATATTCATTATTAAAATATTCCATCTTAGCATTCACTTTGTTAAGGGTTAAGTAATATATATTCAATGTTAAACTCTTCCATATTAGCATTCACTTAGTTAACGATCGATTAATCAATTTAATTTCCAAAATATTCTAACTTAGCATTAACTTTGTTAAGAGTAGAGGAATCAGTTGTATTTTCCATAAACTCTTCTATCTTAGCATTCACTTTTGTAAGATTCAGGTAGTCAATCAATTTAATTTCATAATATTATATTTTGGCATTCACTTTGCCAACATATAAGCACATCAAACAAGTTTCCATATTCCCTCTTCTTCTAAAAAATAATGGGAGAAACATATAGAGATTATGATCTCTTCGGTAAAAATAAAAATCATTTCCACATAGATAGCTCTGATGAAGAAGAGTAAGATAAAACAATGATGTTTCCTTTGAAGAATAAGACAAAATTTAAGGACTCTTGTTACAAAAAAATACCAATTCCTTCTTCATCTCCTCAAAATGGAAGAACAAATTCCCTCAAATTTTAATGATGAGAATTTGAAAAATCTACAAGGCAAACCCGAACCAACCAAGAACATTAAACTTGAATACAATAAGACTAATGAAGTTGGAACAAGTAAAAACAATGTTGATAACAAAGGAAAATCTGGTTCTTTCGCCTTCAAGCCAAATCAAGATTTGATAGATCAAATCAATGCAATGGCCAAGCAACTATCTCTAATGGCTTCTAAAGTCATTGAAAACATGAACAACAATGAAACAAAGATAAAAAGTGATAATGAATCAAAAACAAAAACTAAACCAAAAAAAGAGAAAACCAATCCCCACATTGACAATATCCCCAATATCCCAAAAATTAATTAAATGTTTTCTCAAGAATGGAAAAAATGAATGATACCATCTTGAGAATGTTAAAATAGAAAAAAATTCAACTTCGATGATATGTTCCCTTATCCATTTGATAAGGACATCTTGCACTTAAATTTTCCTAGATCTTTAAAAATTCCAAAATTGACAAGTATAAGGGAAAACATGACCCTTGAGAACATGTCAAATAATTCCTTATGTTTTTTAGGACATATATATATATAGTGATATATATATATATATATATATATACTACGGATATTTCAAAAATCTTAGGTGGACAATATTTGGATTGGTTTCTACATCTTCCAAAGGTTCAATCACCACTTTCGTGGACCTCAGGAGAAATTTATTAAACATTTATCCTTTAATATTATCTCAAAAACTACTATGATGGACTTATGTAATGAAAAACATTGAATAAATGAAAACTTTTCACAATTCTTACGGTGATGAAGAGGAATTGTTAAACGATTCCCATTTTTAATTCTTGAGAAATATTTGGTAAGTATCTTTATACAAAACCTTAACAAATTTTCCTTTCATATACGATGCATTTTCTCGTAGTTTTGATTAAGTTATCGAGAAGGGGATTCAAATTTAAATAAATACCTCATTTCCAAAGGCTTAATCAAACCTCCTTCCAAGGACAATGCACACAACAATAATAACAATAAAAAACACTCATAAAGATAAACCCAAGTACATAAATTACAATTGCAATGTAGTTAACTATGATGTAACATAAAATCACTATATACATAACATTTAGAATAATCGAATGAATCAAACTAAATCAAAATAATCCATCATTGTTCCTAGTAAAGAAGATACCCCTCCTCATGATAAGAGGTGAATAAAATTTATAGTTTTAGGAGATATCCTTTCAAGTGTCTTACGACAACTGGTGAGTGCCAATATGGTCACTTACCCCATTATTAAACCATTTATAGAAGGGTAAATAAAACCCACATGGTATAAATCTAGTGAATATTGTGATTTCTATCACATTTTTTTATTAATGGTAAATAGTTTTGAAGGGACTATACCCTGTTTACATAGAGGGCCTAAAAGCCAGATATAACATTAATAGTTTCCACAAAAAGGATCAGCATCCAAAATAGGTGTTAAAGCCAACCGTAACCAAAAAGTTACAATAGAAAGGAAAAAAAGTGCTAGCGCTACAACCATGTAGCCAAAAAACAACAAAAGAACAACAAAAAGAACAATGAAGATCGGTGCCAACAATGAAAACCTCCCTTACTTCTTAGCAGCTTTGGTAATTCTAGATTTAATGGTTTGTAGTGAGGTAAAGAGAGCCACCGTTGTCATATGTGGTGGGTCCTTAGCATCCATCTTAGCCATGGTTTGGCTGCTCTCCTTGGCCATTCCCACAGAGTGTCCAGTATCCCACTAAGCACAGAGATGTTGCGAACATGTTGTTCAAGAAAATCACTGATAGCATTAAAAATTGCCATGTTGTGTTCATGGTGATCCTTAGCTCTTCCCATCCGATTGTCCAAGGAGTTAAGATTTTTATATATGTCCTCCACTTGCTTATTTTCCATCTCAGTACCCTCTTCCATCTTCCTTTTGCCTTTTTGCTTGGCCAAATGCTGCACTTCTTCATTCAGTTTCATCATTTCCTTCTCTAAGTCATCCAGCCTTTGGGGAGTGTTGTTTCCTTATTTTTGAGAGACCTCTTCCTGGCCTACACTACTGATGTGTAATAGGTTTTGGACAACTTCCATTTTCATACTGTTGTGAAGGAATCTACGAAATAGGGGTGTTTAGTTTGAGCTTCTTCTGGTTTCTAGTTTTAGGCTTAGACGTGGTGGCAGGGATAGGGGTGGGGGTCGTGGTGGAAGGAATGGGGTTGGGGTTAGTGGTGGTGGGAAGGAGAGGAGATGTGATGGGGGAGGATGGGAGACTAGGGTATTTGGCGACACAAAGTTTGTGCAGTAATAAAATAAGTCCTTGATGCAGGGGGTAGCTCGGGTATGCTTCTGGAACTCCCAGATGGAGCGTTTGAGGGAATTCAGAAGATAATGTGGGAAGCAGATAGTGATTTTCCTATAGAAATGGTTAAGGAAAACTAGATGTTTAGTAGGGACTGTGACATATCTCCCTTCCAAATATATGTACCGAGACCATCATACAGGTGATTTCATCAAAGGGCGGTGGGATAGAACTTACCCAAAATCCCACAGAAGAAAAAACCAACACCTTGTTATCAGCAACAACCCTTTTTGAAGAAATGGAGGCCTTCCATCTCCAAGCCAGTAGCTTCGACAATTAGTTCTTTATTAACAGTTGTTTTATGCTCGCCATAATTCACTTTTCGATCCTTCCAATCCATAGCGAATTGGATTGAAATGCTCTGGTCATGCCCTTGAATATGATCAATGAAATTTTTAATTCCACCCTTCTTGAGGAAGTTCCACACTCCTTATTTTCCTTCCATTCGGATCTTTGCTAGGTTCAATCGACATGGGGATCCTCCCATTTTTCCTCTCTCGAAATGCTTTCCCTTCTTGCCCTCAAAACTCTTGTTTAAACTGTTGTTTGAAATGCACTTATCTTTCTACTTGTCCGAATATTAAGAATCTCGCACGCATTTTGGGAGTGATGTGAGTATTCTATCACATTAACAACCATAAAAAACATCATTATATGATACATCACCACTATATTCAAGACCTCATTGATAGTGGAGACATTGCAATTGAAGACCCAAAGCCCAATAAAACACACAATGATAATTTAAAGGTATATTAGAATCCTTTCCTTAAGCATGGTATGAATGGAAAATATCCTAAGAAGAGCCAATCTTCCAATAATGTTGACTTCAAATAAATTATTTGATTCATCAAAGATATGCTTAATTTTGTTGCCACCATTAAATTCCAAGATCCTAATTATGTAGTGGCCACGTGATAGAGTAAGTTTTGGGTGCATGTAGCAAATAAACCATCCACTTCCACCAATCCTACAAGTAGTAAGTAATTCAAAGCCAATAACAAATTCAGAACCTTCTACATCTGGTTCATATGACCTAGTTAAGCCGTTAGAGATAACACTTGCACAAATCTCCCTCATGGATTTATTGAAAATTTCACCTAACTTTCAAGAAATTATCACTCATGCTCTCCATAAGGCACGTGTTCTTGATAATATCAATATTCAGTAATTCCAAGATCTAAATTCGACCTTTCACATAACAACCTCATATTGTCATTTGGTCCCCAAGACCTATTAAATCCAAACCTTCAGAACACTAACTCTTTGTACAGTGAATCCTACATTACCAATGTATGGTCAAAAGAGTACTCATTGAAAATGTATTTGCGTTGAACATTTATTCTAAGAAAATGATAAGATGTCTTAGCCATACACAAAATATTTTAGTATCCAATGTCATAACCATCCATGGTTATGCCAACAAAGAACAACATTCTTATGGAATAATCACCCTACCTATCTAAGAGGGCCCACAGATGCTATAAACCATCTACCATATTTTCAATGTTGAGAATTCATGTATAATATCCTTTTGGGATGACCTTGCATACACGTGATGTAAGTTAAACCTTCCACTTTCCATCAATGTATAAACTTCCTCATATAACAAAATATTTTACCTTGCTCACAAATGTTAATATTTGTGAATATTGTAAGCTCCTATAAGGAATGTTTAACAATGCAAATTATTTCCCATCTTATGATAGATCTGTTGTGACATGCATTATACCGATTACGAGATGGCAATCGTGTAGATCCTGATACACTTTTTCAATCCCAACCTTCTACATTAAAGTCAAAACCATCTACATCCAAATCACCACTTGAATTTAATTTTTCCCATAAAGGTCTTGGTGAATATAATTTGGAAAATTTATTTCATGTTGGCAATCTTGCATTTTCTCCATGTCTTTATGGAAAACCAAATGCACCCATTTAAAATTATCTCCCATCTACTATCTCGTAAACACCTTGTTTGGATATGATACATATACTTAGAAGATTAACACATTCATGGATCTAATAGCTCTTGGTTATACAAGGATAAAATAGATTATTTATATGAATCCATGGATTACACCAAAGCTCACAAGATGATGAAAAATATGAACTGGAAAGGAAGAGGACTTGGTCCACAAGAACAAGGTCATCTTGAACCTATACTATATGAATAAAACCTATACCACCATGGTTTAGGTTATGAAACCTTTGAAAAGAGGCCCATAATATTTGACATAATGACTAGTGAAGAGGAATCTGAATCTGAAGTTGAGATCGGTTCCACACATAGCCTCTTTAAAGACCTAGCTGAAACCACCCTCTTCCTTGAAAACCTATCCATTCACACCCTTGACATCATTTATCCATCTATTTTATATCGGGATAAACAAAATCACATCTTTATGGACCTCTTTCAAAATGATGAGGCCATCGAAGAGTTTCATAGGACTCAAGATGACCCTATTTGTAATGCATCCGCCATGATTGATATCCTTGGCATTCGTAATAGAAGTTACAAACGTTGATAGGTGATTCTTGTTTGAAGATGGTGTACTCTTCTGAACTAAGTAATTATGTTTTCTATAGATGATATGTTTATCTTCTAAAAATGGATACAATCATCCCATGACAATTTTGAATTTAAAATGAAGTATTTCATTCATTCTTAATGTTGAATGTGCACTGCATGTGGATGGAGGAAATAAATTCAGTCTAAATTCATTCATTTCCTATTTTGCAATATGGAACTTGTGCTTCAGTCTATTTGATTTATAATGCAAGAATAACCATACCTTGGATCAATTTCGGTGATCCAAGGAATGCTTTCAATTTTACGATGTTTAGGTCATTTGACCCAAGCTGGGTGGAATGGTTAATTCTTGAACCCAAGATGATGTGGGATCATAGGGGCATCAGGTGTCATCTTTAGCATGCACCCTTTTTAAGTGATCTAAAAATGTCATTTTTATTCATCGCATAAGGTAATGTTGTGTATTAGTTTTTGGGACCTAATTTAATCTAAGTTCCTATGATTTTTATCTTATCTTAAGTCTAAGTAAGGTGAATTTATTAATGTGATGATTAATTGGATGGGGGTAATCCTAAGTCTTGACACTAATTTATTCTAAGCTAATAGAATTACTCCTAAGGACCTAATCTTGGTTTAAAAGATAATTCTAATTAAACTTAATCTAAGGGCATTGGGCTAGCCTAAAGGGAAATGGGATGACATGGATGGAAAGTTGATAGGTATCGATAGCACCAATTTAAAAGGCATTTAAAAGGTTTAATGTGTCATTTAATATATTGTTTTTACCAATTTTGGCTAATGCATGAAAATAGGGGGAAGGATGAGTTGTAAAAATTTGCTAAATTCTTTTGAAAGAATTTTTAATTTATAAGTTCCAACTAGTAAAGAGTTGGCGATGACAAGAATTTAGGATAGAACACGGCATTTCTGTTGGCAATTAATGTTCTCGACCAAAGAAAAAATGCAGGGAATAATAGGAGGTTGGAGGAGAATAGACGGTTTTTGGTTTTCTTGTTTCATTCGATTTTTGGAGATTTGGAGCTCGCATGTGGTTTAACATTATTTGGAACGTTCGGTTTGAATTATTTTCATGCATAATCTCACCTTGCATGGTGGTAATAATAACAAAATGTTGAGTGTGGAGCTTAATTGCTTCACAAAAATCTTGTTTTTACATGTTGTTGGATTTTGACAGTGAGCGACATTGGTCGGGAAGTGACCGACACCAATCAAAAAGTGATCGAAATTGACTAGGAAGTGACCAACATCAGCAATTTATCAACCAACATGCGTCAGGTTGTGACCAATATCATCGGGAAGTAACTAAAATTGGTTGACCTATGCGCGACGTTGCTTTTTATGCCGAGAATTAGAATAAATTTTTTCCTTTAAAGATGATTGCTTTATTGTAAAAGGATAATTAGTTTCACTGAGAATATATATATTCAATGTATATATAAGGGTGATGATAGAATAAAAAAGCAATTGTTTGCATGTTATTTTTCTTTGTGAGAAAGAAAGATTAATTGAGTGAGGGAAAAATATTGAACATCATGTGAGTTATTGGTAGACAACAGATCTTCATTGTATTTCCTCCGTAAAGCACTAAATAATAATTTTGATCATTTCTTTTTGAATATTGTAACACCCGTGGCAAACTGTTAAGTTTTCCTCTTTTTCCTTGTAAGCGTTTACATGTGATTTTTTCCTAAGAAGGTGTAATCTTTTTATTGTTAGAAATCATGCTTGCCATGGATAATTTATTTCTGTTCTTGGATTCATTTTTTTGAAATGTTGTTGCTTGCAAGGAATCCATTCTGTTGAGATAAGAAAGGTTGTAAACAGGTAATGATTGTTTGCAAATTATCTCTTTATAATAACGAAACCTTGATCAATTTCATTGATCTAAGGTATGTTTTAATTCTTCTTACCTGATCTGTATGGTAAACTGACATTCAGAGGTTGAAGGAAATAAAGGACTGAACTCTTGTATTTATACAATTTCATTGATCTTATTAGAAGTTCTTTCTTTGCATTCTGTTGTAAGTAGTGTGCTCGGATCTTCTTGCTAATTTCTCTAGGACACTGAATGGCGTAAAGAGGATGGATGCCTACTTCAATACTATTGATGGTAATACCTTGAGTCCTAGATATTTAAGATCTATCCTAACGGAATTCTAACCAAAGGTTAGCTAGACCTACCTTATGTCTATGTTTACAATAATCTTGTTGCATCCTAACCTAAGTTGGATGTTTTACAAAGTGGGGGATTTGGAAATAACCTAAGATAACTATAGGTTTATTTCTAACCTATTACATAATGAATTGTTATGGGGTATGGTTTATCCTAAGATGGCAAATTTACCTAAGGAAGTGTTTATAAACCTAAGGTAAATAATTTCTAGAATAACCTAAGGTTGGATCCTAAGCTAATGATATCTATCCTAAACTAATGCAAGGATGGAAAGGGACCTAAGGGGAGTCGCATGGAAAGTATGAGATGGTGGTGATGTTTTCTAAGTTATTTATTTGATTTGATCTTGAATTTAAAACATTGTGGTACTGTCAGTTGGATAGAGGCATGGAAACTAGAGGGAATCCTAGTTGACACCATCACTAAAGTTAAGAAATGCATGTTCTCTTTGAATTTGGACTCACTAACTTTAGATGGCAGTGGCATGGAGATATAGGTAGGAGATTGGAAATTAATAACATTTATGGTCATCTTTTTGGCGATAAAACTACCTTGGAAACCATGCGAGTGGATTTTTTGGGATTTGTTTGGTCTTTCATGAATTCCTATTTTATCTCTGCATGGAGCTATCTGGTTCTTTGAATCAACAGTGCTATTTTTAGTTTGTTACTATTTTTAACTCCCTTAGACTATTTTCGATCCAATGGAATTATATGAGGTATTTGAGAAGGAAGTTTTTGGTTGTTGATTTTGTTTGGAGAAGGAGTTGTGAAGGCTCAGCTAGAAATATTCTTCAAATTGACAAAAGCACTATCAGGAATGATAGGCTCTATCCATTAAGCTGCTCTGCTTTTCTCTAAGTGTCTTCATTAAAACAACTTTGCTCTCGTGAAATATATGGGTCTTTTATTTTGTTATGATTACCATGCTTTCTTGCTTGATAAATCTTTGTTTTTATTTTGAGGAATCTCTACTTGATAAGGTTGGAGATGGGTTGTTTTCCTATTTATTTGATGTTGAATCCCACCTTAAATCTTGTGGTGATTTGAGTAATGAAGTGCATGCGTGAATCTTTCTTGTCTATTCGAAAAGGGGTTTATGGAAATGAAATGTGGCTTCAAGTTTCGAATTGAGTTGTAGTTTGGTTTTTTAAAGGTAAATGAATACCCTTTGCTATCAATTATTTGTTTAGTTGAAGTTTTTTTACTCCTATTGGAACTATATGATTATGCATGCTTGGATTCAAAGTTGTGTGAACTCGAATTTTTATAGAGAAATAGTAAATGTGTGCCTTCTTCTTGAACTTACTGTATAATCTATCAGTTCTTTGGATTCAGTATTCGATGGGTGTTGGGATGATATTGGGTGTTTGGAATTATCTATTTTTATGGATTCATCTTGTATGGAAACAAGAGTGAATGTTTTTATATTCCTTTAAAATTTTCGTTAAAAACCGAGTCACTCGAATTAAGTTCTTTTATGGAAACTATGAGATAGTTGTTTCTTGGACCGTTAGATTTCGATGATATCTTGTTGGGAACAAATATGTGTGAAGCCTTTTCTTATGATATTACATTTATTGTGTCTTTCTTTAAGTTGTTAAGTACTGAACTAAAGGATAAATTGATGATGTCCTGTTGGTTGGGGACATTGTGAGAGTTGGCTTGTCTGAGTTGATACTAGAGTTATTCTCATAGCTCTATTTGTGCTTTCTATATGTTGTTCATGCTGAATACTTCCCTGTCGAAGTAAATTTTGTTGGTTTTGTATATCTTTCCCTGAACTAGGTTAATCCCTTGAGTATCTTTCTTGATTAAAATTGTTAAATCTTTCTGATTGGGATATCGTGAAACTTTAAGGATGCTATTTGGACTTGTGGTTGTCGTTTCTTGATTTAGAACTAACTAAATTGATTCTGAATAAGGGGTTTCTGGACTCCTCCATTTATTTGATCTCTGAGTAAGATTGGAGGGAATAATTTATCTTGTTAATTTCATAGAGGTGTGTGCAGATTGAACCTATCTGTAGAAATGCAATGAAAAGAATTTTTTTGTTGATAGCTTTTATGCCTGTAGCTAAGCCATGTCGATTCTTGGGTTGCACCTTCTTTGGAATCAAACCATGATGGAAATTTCTTTGTCCCTTCATAAGATGTATTTCTCTCACCTCTAAGAGGAATCGATTGAGATTCTATCTCACTGATTGTTTTACTTTTGTCTTGAAGGAATAGTCAGTCTGTGGATCCTTTTGAATCTTTAACGTTTTTGAATGACTATTGAGATCAGAACTAC
Organism: Taxus wallichiana var. yunnanensis; assembly: GCA_018340775.1. Classification (NCBI taxonomy): domain Eukaryota; kingdom Viridiplantae; phylum Streptophyta; class Pinopsida; order Cupressales; family Taxaceae; genus Taxus; species Taxus wallichiana. The sequence goes on from CM031240.1 coordinate 606,933,681, forward strand.
CCGTATGGTGATTAGAAATTTTTTTCATTGCATCTCATTTTTATATGGGTAAAATATTACTGTTATTAGTTGTCCATGATGGGGAAACCTTGCTTAAATCTATTTCAAATGTAATAGTCGCACATTCTGTTTAATTTCTTCTTATATGTGTTTTCTTTTATAAAAGAGTTGAGGATGTTGGGATTGGGTCTGCATCTATCCTTATGTGACCTTATTCACGTTTGATAGAGTGTAATAATTCCCTTTGATCATGTCATTTGACTCCTTCTCTTTCATTCTCTGAGGTAAATTCTAATCACTTCCCCTTTTGGAAATTATAGGAGGTTATGTGTTGTGTTCTCTTTTCTGAAGTTGTGAATGGGGATTCGGGTTAACCAAATTATAAAGGAAGTTCTTAACTATTTCATCACAGTTGTTCTTCTTATTTTGGGTAAATCTTGTCATAAGATTTAATTGGTTCAGTTGTATTACTTTCTTTAATGCTCTTGGGTAGTTGTCATTACTACTTGCTTATCCTCTTGACTTGTATTAAAGGTTCTTAATAATTGTGATAGCAGATTAATATGGGATGTTGTGCATTGAGTAAATAATATCCTAATGTTAATGTATGGCCTAACTTGAGAAATTAGGCTATGTCTTGGATTTGGAATTAGGATCTCACATCTGATATGTGAAACTCTTATTTACTTATATTTTTAGATGGTTCATCCTAAATCTTTTATGAAGCTAGAATGAGCTTGGTTGTAGATGTATTTTTGTGAAACTCTGTAATCTAATTTAGAAGGTTCCTACTCCTGAAAGTAACTCTATTTTGGTTAAATTGTGAAGTTAATTTTTGTATTTCAAATTCAAATGAATTATGAAGGAAATAATTAGAAGGTACTTTTATTTGATATAGATAAGTGTTTTGGGTTGGAACATTATTTATCTAACATCATGCTAGAGAATGTTGATTTCATCATGATCTTACCTTAAATGTTATTCAAATTGTTTAACTATTCTTATTTTATGGTTGATACAACTTATGAATTATTTTCTTCTTGACCTCACTATTTCATAAAAGCAGAGTTGGTTTAATGAAACAGTTAGTTGAAATCTCATCATTTTAGTGCTTAGTGATTATCATGCTCGGTTCAATCAGTGACCGTGCTAGCAATTTTTGCAGATGGACTTCGTAAGTGATAAAGGAAGGAAATAAATTTTATGATGTATTGGTTGCTTGAAATTCTGGACCATTTATAGAGAATTCTGATTTATTATTGAGATGTATTGAAGGAAGGAAAGTTGTATTCTTTAATGATCTTGATGTTGTTGACATGAAATATGTCAAGTAATGCATAGACTTGTAAAATGTGTATTTATCATGATGAATTGAAAAGACTGAAGTTACTTAAATTGATTATGTCAATTCTCTTGTTCATAATATGAAGGAAATTTGTAATCCTGTCTTTGATGTTTTCATTCATATTTGATTGGATCCTTATTTCTGTTGTTATTGAATAGGTTGGATAAATGGGAATTAGTACAATTTCCCTTACTTGAATGCAACTTACTAAGTTGCATGTATTGATGTTCTTTACCCAATCTTGTATGGTTTATTATGATGTTATCAACGTGTAGTTAAAATATCAGGATGTGTGAATTGGATATGGGTATAATAAATCCTAATACTTAACCATAACGAGGAAGGTTCTCCTCCTCTAAAAAGGATACAAAATAAACAAATGGTATATGAGTTCGATAACCATTTAGACTTCATACCTATGAAGTCTATTGTAGCAAAACCTGTTTTAGTTCTTATACATTCCTTGAATGGTTGAGACACATCATTTAAATCTTACGATGGATGTTGTTTATGTTTTCGATTAATTTCATGTTAAGAAAAATGAACATAAAAGTAATCATAGGTTATGAGGTTCATATTATTTAATCAACTCAAATAAGGACGAGAGAACTTAAGGATTGTTGGGATTAGGGTTATGCAAGGTTACTATTATTTGAATCTTAAACCAACGGTAATTAAGTGGATATGACCTCTTGAGGTGTGGAAATTGTGATGAAGTAGTTCTGTTAGATTTTGGCTCACACCAACTAAAGAAATGTACCTTTGTGAAGAATTGGGTCTTCACAAAAATACAATGTTGTAGTTGACATGTTACAACACTCTTCAACATTGGTTCATCTAGATCTACTCAAACTTGGACTTGCACTTAGTTTCTCTCTAGATCAGGCTAAGGATATGATTTAGCATAGGTAGTGACTCTCAATGAATTAGGGTAGCTTGGCACATTCAATTGAATTAGGTTGAATGAGTATGCTCATATACCCTAGGTCATCGTGAGTGGTTCCCTAAACAAAATTATATCAATAACTTGGGTTAGGGTCAAACCTTAAACAAGTGGACTAATAAAGAGTCCGGTTTCATGACAAGTGGACTAATAGTGGGTGAGAGATTAGTTGGTAAGCGAGTCTTGCTATTTGGGTAAGTCTTGTTTAATTTTTGTTTTATTCATCATTTGAGGATTGTTTTAGTTTTTTCTTCTTATTATTTGGTCTTCATCTTGTTCCAACCCGAGGATAGATTCCATTATTGTCATATTGTTTTTTTTAGTCTAAAATGTAGAATTTTGTGCTAACACGTGGAAAAAGTTTATTTGGCTTAGAGAATGACGATAAAACTTACGAGTCCATTTTCTCAATTTCAGGAGTCAAAATTTAACCTTGAGTGAAGTGATTCACTTTGGGATTGTAGTTGTTCCCAAAGGTTTAAAGGATGATGAGAAAGTATTGGATCCTACTTATAAAAGAGATAATATTGCAAATCAACCACTTCCCTAGATAGATTGGTCAAATGAAGAGTGTAGCAACACAAAGGATAGGGTGGGCCCCATTTTGAGAAGGACCTATGAATGGTTGGAAACTTTAGGAATCACACCCAAAGTGTCAGATCAATTATCTACATAATCAATACAAGCCTAGTCAACAACAAGTCAACCTACTCCTAAAGGTAAAAGGTCAACTCTCAAGCCCATTACTAAGCCACGCAAGATCTCTTTTGTTCTCAGAGGTTTAAGAGTCTTCTATTGAGGTTCCTACTACCAAAACTACATCTCCAAAGTTGCAGTCAACTAAAGTTATAGATTTGAGTGTCTCACCAATTGTGTCTCAAGTATCACAATCACATCTTTCTTTTTCTCTACCATATTCACCACTTTCAAATCAAATTTCCCCTACACCCTTCACCCTTCCTTTAGTCTTGTATTCCAATTATTCCATTCCCATTTCTTTCACTACATTTCCCTTCATGGCTCACATGTTTTTTCCCTTCCTATGCTCTCGGTTGGATAGTTAGGGATTGGGTCTCCTCTCTCCACCCTTCTTGCAAAACCACATTTTTCCATCTCCTTGACTGTTTCACCCACACTAGAGGCCGTTATTTCTACTCCACCTTCCATTTCCACCACTTCATTTCCATCTTCTATGAGTGAGACCGGTGCCTTAGTATTATCAATTTCTCTAAGTACCACCTGTGCTTATGCCCTAATCATATATTCTACATCATATTCTTCTATACGCAAATGGATGTATAGGAACATTTTTAAGTAGAATAAGAAAGTACTTATTGCTGATGTTTTCAACTTGAGTGTCCTAGATTTGAATCCTAAAAGATAGGCCAAGTGACCAAGGATTGTCTCTAATCTATCGGTTGGTCAATAAGGATAAAGGCTTATGGAAATAACTACTCTGCTTTGTAGGGAAAACAAAAGAGAATTTTACGGTAGTAGACTATTGAATCTCTAGGCTTCTAGTTTGGAATGCTACCCATAAAGGAGATAAGAAATATGTGTAGGTATCTCTAGGGGATTTTTTGGAGAAGTATTATAAGGATAAGGAAACTAAAGATGAGATTAAGGGGAAAGTTGAGTAGCTCATGAATCTTCTAAAAAAATCACACAACTTGTACAAGCTACGAAAAATCTTTCCATTTCTTAAATTTTTGATGATACATCCTTCCGTGTAGTGGAGAAAAGTGAGCGAAAGGGAGAGCAGTAGGAACATGGATGGAGTGTTTGATTCAGGATGCCAATCCATTGATTAAAACTGTTGTGGATTTTTATAATAAGTTATATGTGGAGAAAGTTTCCATTATGAAGTTGAGTGAAATTCTTACTGAGGACAGTGATAATCTATGTCTTACTGGAAAAATGGAAATTAATCTAAAGTGTTGACTCATATTGACTTCTAAAGGAGTGTGTGATTGGTGATGATTCAAAGCTATTTGAGTTTCGAAGGATATGGAATTTACCGCTCGGGTGTTACGAGATCTCTTGGTGAAACTTAAGGAGAAACATGTTGAAGCACTAGATGGATTGAATGATATTTTAGAAGAATTTAAAAATATCCATTGCAAGTTCCTAAATCAAACTGTTGATGTTCTTCCACATTGACGAGATCATTACAAAATTTAAGGGATTGGTGAATGAAGATGAAGATCTTGTGAAATATTTTAGTATTTATTCTATTTACAAGTTGGTTTCTTATCAAAACTTTGTGAATCAACTTAAAAATGATTGTCAACATGACTAAGAAATTACAAGCCAAGGTTTCCAAAGAGATTGAGTGTATAGATGTGATAAATCATTATGTGTGTGGACCTAAAGAAGAATAGGTCCAAGGGATCATTAAATATTTCTTTTATTATAGGAGAAAATTATCCATAGAGGAGTAAGAAGAAGAACCAAAGGAAGATAAAGGTGTAGTTAGCCCAACTAGGCTTTGTGGCCATTATTGAGCGAGTCTCCAAGATCCGGGACTAGTGGAAGTTACAAGGTTGACTTGGTCAACCTTTGTAACTAATTTTTCTATTTTCATGGGAGACTATTCCTATGTTATTAATGCACTCTATTTTTAGTTAATTTAGTTAAATGGTGGAGCTATAATCACTCAACCTTCTTATTTATAAATAGATAGATGCATTATGGATTAAGAACTTTTAGATCTTATTGTGAAGGGGCTCTATTATTTTGATAAGTCCAAGAACAAACTTCAAGCCTTTTATATATTTTCAGAAAATAATTTTGCCTTTGAATATCTAGTATATTGTGCAATTCTATGATTTGTTAAGTACTTGTGAATGTTTAATTCCTTATATGTGGTGAATTAAATTTCCTTTACATCAGTTATCTTATTTCAATTATTAGTGAAGTTGTGATATAAATATTTATATTTCAATTGTGGAAATCTTAAATCCATTATGTTGTTTGGAGCTTTATGTCACATTAGTTCGGTGATTGAAAAAAATTAGGAGATGTGCATGTCATGTATTGTTCCACAATATTAATTGTGCAAATGAAGTAGATATTTTTGTTCCATTGATTCTTGGTGCATCACCATTTTATATGTTTTATGATAATCTCTCTATCCCTATTCTCAAAGAATAAAGTAGATTAGTTTTATTTCAATTTTTATAGCCTTTTATCTTGATCCTAAATGAAGTGCACCAAGTTTGGAAAGAATTCGACCTTCTTCAAAGGTTCATCCCAAGGAGATAAGGTCATACAAATTGGGGATGTTCCCATGTTGCACAGGATCATTTGAAGATTATATGGGTGTAAAATCCCTATAAAAATAATTTTTGGCACGCCTGGTGGGAGAAACGAAGAGTTGCTACTCCTTTTAGTATTTTTCATGAATCAAAGTACTTGGTAAATTGACATCTTTAGAATTTGAGTTTCAATGTTTTAACTTATGCTAAGAATTAAGACAAGAGATTCAATGAAGAAATAAAATCAAAAATGTATTGAATAGTCCTTTTCTCCTCCAAGAGGAAGAGAGGGAAAAGCTTTGTCATATCATTGTAGAGGTCATTTAACTTTTTTGAAGGTTCCCATCGCAAGGAGGAATAAACCATTGACCGCTATGGTAGTGCCCATACGAGATCAATATTTTCCAAATTTTAATGGTGGTAGTCCTCTTGCATTATCCCAATGTGATGTTATACTTGCAGTTGCGCTCAAGAGTGTACCCTTTTATATAGGAGAAATAAGTGTTTCCACTATAGAACATATTCAAGATGTGGCTAGTGTCTCATGGGTCCAAAATGTCACCAAAGATAATGTTGCAGTCTAAATTCTTACTATTTCCTTTAAGGGTAAAGCACTTCAACGGTTTTATAGATTAGCAGAAATGGCTCAGTACCTCATTGGGATGATTTAGGAGAAATATTTTGTAAGAAGTTCAAGGATAAGAGTGATCACTTGTCACTCATGGAGAAATTAAAAACTATAAATAAATATCCTCAAGAGCACATGGGAGATTTTAACTTCAAATTCTAAAGGAATTGGAAGAGAAATATTGCATTGATTAAAATTTCTCCCAATAACACATTCTTGTACTATTTAAGAGCTTTAAACAACTAATTTGTGGTTATGATCTAGTTAATGGGAGGAGTAACATTGCTTGATGATTTTAATATCATTATAAGGGCTGAGAATTGCTTAATACAAGCTAGGAAGATAAATCCATGACAACCGATGCCTCTATATCCTAAACTTCCCACTAATTAGCCAATCGGTTCCCCACTCCCTCCTATGACTAATCAACCAAATCCATCTATACCTACCCCATACAATGAGCTACATGAGGTTAAAAATTATATCCAAACATTTGGAAATGAATTAGTATCCCTTAAGAGGAAACAATCACAATTTTCTCGTCCTTATCAACCCTAGAATCAAGTAATATCAGTCTAATAGGAAACCTTTTCAAAATAATAACCAAGTGCAAAATCAAGTTGCCAATGTTAAACCCCTGAATGTTAAATCCCCTCTTATTTCTATCTCTTCTAAAGCCCTTATCCCCTGTACATAAATATTTATCCCAAGATTATGAATGGTGTTATCAATGTTGATAACCACATAATAAGAATTTTTCCCTAATGGAGTGATTAGTCAAGCCCTTATGGTTCGGATAAATTCTACATCAACTAAACAAACACATGATGCAACTTCACAAGAGGTTGTAGATTAATCACAAAGCCATGGAAGAAACTACTTTATTGAATTAGCAAGCGAGAGATTTTTGACTTAATGCGGACTCGACATATGTAGCTACTTATACTCATTCAAAAAAGAGGGCAATAGAAACTCAACCTCTAAAGGTTGATCATATATCTTCTTCTTAACCTCGTTCCCAAGAATTTTCTAACAAGGATGTAGGGAAATTTTTTCGAGAAACATAGACCAAACAGGCTACAAGGAAGGAAAAATTTTCTAGTATCATGGTACCAAATACTCATTTTACAAAGGGGGATGTCAACACTCAAAAGAATATTAGAAAAGTAGGAGGAATTACCTTCATTATTTTGGAAAAGATGAAGAAGAAGAACTTGAATGTCACTATTTGAAAAGCACTTTTAATTCCTTCTCAAAGAAATCTATTGCATGAGGCTCTAAAAAGCTTTGGTACACCCGACAATGCAAAGTAAGTTATGGAGTAGTAATTACTACAAGAATATGTCAACTGGAAGGAAGAAATCTACCTAAGATAAATAAACCACCTCCGTTTTATATTTCTTTGATAATTGATAAACATTTGGTTCATAAGTACATGATCAATTCTAGTGCTAGTAGCTTAGTCATGCCCAAACGAATTCCGGATGTGCTTTGGGTATAAAGTATACGCTAGTCTCTAAATGAGTTGTTCACTTGGATGGTACAAAATTTTAGACCATCATGATTATCAAGGGACTACAACTTACCATTCATGTGTGCCCTATCTTGTCATTCGTGCAAGACATATAAGTCATTAACCTTCCTCATTTATTTACCATATGCTTATCATGGAATTTCACTTTGCCAAAATGGGTAGTTATTTATCCACCGATTGGTCACATATGATTCTCGGGACAAGATACGAGAACTAAGGAAACTATAACAGCAAATCCATTTTTTCATAATCATGTTGAGCCTTATATTGCTATTCCCGAAACAAAAACTATAATTTTTTCGATCAAGAAGAATAAGTTGTAGATCACGAGTCAACTAATCTAATGGAAGAAGTCCCTAATAATTTTCTTGATGAAGTAAGTATGGAACATCGGTTTGATCCCATGCCGAGGCATTGTGAGAAGAAGAAGTTGGTTTGATATTTTTGGAAGAAACGGGGATGGGCATGTATTACATTGACAAAGAAAATGTACTTATCCGCAACTTATCAAAACCCAAAATGACTCAAGGGATTTGACAACTATTTTTCAATGGCTTGAGGAGTAAAAATGGAGAAGGTGTTGATTTCATGTTGATTTATCCACAAGATGATAAATATTTATCATATTTTTGAATGCTGATGTAGCCTAGAATTTAGTGTGAATAACCGGTATGTTGAAACATCACTCATCCCGAAATGAGTTCTCACACAAAGGCACCAAGTCCCTCTTTAGAGTTACTTGTACATAATGTTAGCATGATGGTGTATATAGGTATCTAGATTCATTACCAATAGTAAACAACACACAGTGCATAAACTAGATCTAGTTCTTAGAATATATATAAGATGAACTAAACAATGACTATAACAAGATTTGCTATATAAGAACCATATTTAGTCATGTTCAACACCATCATCCAAACAATATGAACCATTTTATTAAACATTGTAAAACATGCAATATTCTTACATTACATAAATATATACATGAGTCATGCACTCAACAAAACTAAAAACATAGCTTTACCATAATTTCACCCACTAACACATGTAAATAAATAAATAAGCACACACACACACACACACACACACACACACACACACACACACACACACACACACACACACACACACACACACGGGTGGGGAATTTCCCTTCACCACTCATACACTTCTCAAAATACTTCACATGATAATAGTATCCATGCAACTTTACAATAGGATGCACACCATACAAGTGCTCTAGCAATAGTCTTCATATAGTTAACTCTGAGTATAAATCCTATTATTATACTAAACTATGCATGACGCTCAGTTGTCGCTTGTTCCCAAAATACCATTACATGGACTGTAAGTCTTCATGCCTTTGTGTGCTCAGCATGCTAACTCCAAAAATATCCCTTATCCACAACGTGACTAAATCTTGATCTTTTGTGCTTTAGATATATTGTAGTGCCACGCGCTCTTCTAGCACCCTACATTTGCACACCCAATACTTAGGCCATTTTGTTCCATTCAATATTACCCAACACTAGAGTACATTTCCTCCTCGACAACCAGTACTAACCTTGTCATTCCAAAGAATATAGGATAAATGAATGAAAGAACAAGGAATAAAGAATATGGTGAGCCATTTTATTGTGTACCCTTTTCATCTTCTAGAAGAATGAATTATAGATATTCACTTTATATTTCTCCCTCAAACTCATACCATTCCTTAAGCACTACATTGGTCTTATCAAGGATGTCCACAATGATGCCATCAAACTCATCCATAGTCATGTTTCCACCCTCACTGTTCAAAATTATAAGGATGTTGGTCATACCTGAGACCATCCCTTCCATGACATCCACCTTTACGGAAATGAGCTTCTGATTCCATTGATCCAATCCATAAGTTATTTCTTCACAAAATCAAACACGTTACCCTTTGTTTCTACCAAGGTAAATCATTCTGCAATCCGAGTGTTCCATCCTTTGCTATATGTAGAACTTCATTCTCCTCTACCTTTGTCCTTTCTGTATTAAGTTATCAGGCATTATACACATGACCAATATTGTATCTATCTTCTTCATCCCATCCTTTAATGCTTGTAAAATAGCCTCATAGCTGGATATATTTCTTACAATTGAATCCTTAACTGTGATTTTTCTTCCACAAAATCCTTTTTCTTAGGGAGGTGTGTTGGTCCTTCCTCCAAAACTAGGTGAATTGTCATGCGTAGATAGTGTAATTTAGACTTGAAGTCTTAAGGCACCTTCTCCTAAAAATCAGGCCTCTTCTACAAAATATCATCTACAATCTGCTCTGCCATATTTTTAACATTCTAGGCCTCAACTACTACATTATCTCACTCCTGAGAGAGGCAATTGATCTCTTTGTCTTTTTCCTTCTTATCATATAATAACACCCATATTTTTTCTACCTTATCAATATTTTGATGCACTAATTTTGTTGAAATTCTGACCAATGTGTTACCCACCTATTTGTCTAAACTATGTGTTGGCTTAATAGTCACATGGTGTGTGTAAGGTTCCTTCCTCATCTTCTTTGAACTACACACCTCCTCACAAACATAAAAATCAGGATCATCCATGTGATTATGCATACTCCAAGATAACTATTTGTGAGTGTGCGTGTTGACCATTTCTGGGTCCATCTAATCCCATCCATATAATTTCTTATTGGGTAGAGTACTCTGGAAGTGGGCGCAAATAATTTTGAAGGGTCATCCATATAACCCAAGTTCTGAGTACCTACTGCCTCTTCCTCATCATGCCCACCTACATGCTCGCCAACATCCTCATGAGTAGACACACCCTCTTATTGTGGTATTGTCACACTTGCATCTTGTTGTATAGTGCCTCTAATATCCTAATTCACTTCTCCTTCATCCTCTCCTTCCTTCTCCATGGGGCATACTATGACTTCTATGTCTCCACCGACGCTATTCTCTCCTTCACCAAAGCATTGTTCATGAATACTTATGCTTGGGTTTATAGTCTCATAGACTACGCGCTCACCAATATCTTCATCTTCTTGCATTTCCACACTGGGGGTGGCCTTTGCTCTATGCCCACCCATACTTGGAGTTTCCTCCTCTTCTGCATGCTTGGTTTTGGGAATCCTCCTCACTATCTTTAACAGAACATATTTCCTACGCTTTCTCCTTTCTTCCTCTTCATCCTTCACAAGAGTCATGCATGGTGATATCATTACTAACTACGAAGTCCTTATGCTAGTATCTCTTGATATGCACCTTCTCCACAGAGCTCTCCTGGTATGCACAAGTCGACACTATCTTTTGGTTCTTCCTACTTTAGGATGTTTTCTAGTCCTATAGGCACTAGATCCTCTTGAGAAGGGGGCACACATCCAACATGCCTTCAATTCCCTACTATCTACCCCTTCTTCGAGAGGTCTGGAAGTGCCATATTTTCACCCTTCACCACTTTTCCATCCTTGAACCTTGGCCTTAGATATATATATACACGCATTGGTTCAATCTTCCCTATAACAAAACTCTCTAGCATGATGTCCACATTGCTTGATTCCATGGTTTCTACATAGGCCTCTTTACCTGGCCATACATATGTTTTGTGCAAAATGTGAAGATCTGTGTCCACCTTGTTTGCGTCAAACTGGAGTTGGCACACGTCATGGAATCTATTTACAAAATATTTAAAGTATCTTGCAAGTAAACATAAAGGGAAACTTACACCATGGTCTCTTCTCTCTAGACATAATATAGAAGTGCCCCAAGCTGAAATGATGTTAGACCACAAATTACACCTCTCAATAAAACACATTTGGCAATTTTCATGGAATGCACCAATCTCCTTGAATTCCATGTGCAGTCTCCTAAACCACTTGTCTAGGTGCTCCTTGTATGTATTGGAAGTAGTCCCATGCAGAGTGTACTTGGCATATTTATTTATAGGAGAATTATTATCCAACTGAAACTCCTAGATATTCTCCCTAGGTTCATCGGGTACTCCTATTTCACTAAATACAATCAATAATAGAATTATGCCCTGTAATCTTCTCACCTTTATCTACTTGGACACACGCCTCATTTAATAATATTTCGTAATGAACCCTACGATGTTGTAGTATTTCTTGTTGACCATTTTGTGTACTATATGCAACTAGCACATATTCACCTCATTCGATCACTCAAGTAGCACCTAACAAGGTCCCCGCTAAGTGCACCGCAACTCAGGTGGCCATATCTATAATATTAGTGAATTTTAAGGCTCGACTCCCCTTCTTATAATGGTGTAGGGATGTTGTGCCATCAATTCCATCGTCATCTGATAGGCCTCCAATGATCTCTGAGCCCATGTCATGTAGCCCTATCACCTTTCCAATCAACTTGGTAGTGATCCTCATTCTCCTACCCGTGAAGTAGAAAAAGTCTTCATAGACGTGAGACATTAGCCATTATTACAACTGCTCAAGATTCCTAAAATAGGAAACTCTATAATTTACATGACCCCCACATTTTCAAGTAATTTCTTCACAGAGTCGTCCAAGACCCTAGTGTCATCCGCCAATTGCCAATTTTTCCTCCTATAAACTTCTGTTGTGACGTCCTTAAGGCATTTCTCAGTGTGGTGGTTGATCTCTAAAACCCTACATTGTGTAATATTTGTTGTCCAAGGCTTCCCCTCAATAACTTCTTCTGGATATAACATCTTAACCAAAAAATTCTCTTTGGTTTGTTAACATCCTTCTCTTTGTGGGAGCCCTCCATGGTGTCATTTCTCCTTTTGATTCTGTGAGTGCAAAATGAAAACCATAGCTATCATGCAAACAAAAACTAATTCACCATCCCTTCACACACATGCACTACCACTTGAATCCTACTTTTGTACCTAGATGCTCAATAACATGCTTCTAAACATGACATGTTTACTTGTTACAGAGTTCTCATTTCTCTAGCTCTTCTTGCACTTCTCAATTTTTCTTCGAATTCACAATGTAACGAATGATGCTAAAAACATTGACTTTAAACAAAGTTTCAAAAAAGTACCTTCATTAATTACTCCACCTACCACCATACATGACATTAAATCCTATTAAGTACATGTCGTGCCTCCTTATCATGCATCCCAATCTCTCGCGCTTCAAAATTGTGTGCCTCATTCATAACTTTCTGGTGCACCACTACTTATCAGTCACAAATCTCATCTACCCAAACTTCATTACATAGAAGTATTTATCTAATGTGACGCAAACATACATAGAATCAAATGTTACAGCCTCCTTGAGTTATAATGATCACTCACCACCTAACACGTGGTCTTTAACTTTGAGAAATTCTCCTGAAGTTCTCATCACTTTTCAAAACCTCTTCCCTTTATGGAAACCTGTGAGTTTATTTCTTTTCTGTACCATACTAACCTTATTTATCCACCCCACACTAAGGGTATGTGTAGTCCTCTGTAAATAAAAACACTTACTATTGTAATCCATTTCTAGCGTGTAAGTGCGCTTATTACACAAAAAACTGAACTAAATTTTCAAAGCATAGAGATGAGGAAGGAAACACATTAAAGGAAATACAACAAGGAAAATCTAATCTAAATGGAAATATTACCTTATTACAAACATCAAGAAGGCTTATTTATAGTAAGGCTTCAGCTTACTTTTGTTGAAGTAACCAGGTAACCGCATTCCATCAAGTGCCTCTAATTGGTAAGCATCTGATCCAAATATATGAGTGATAAAATATGGTCCCAACTAATGCACCTTAATCTTGCTCCACGGATGGTGAAAAAAATGGAATCATAAAGAATTACCATTTTCCCAAACTCAAGCTTCTTTTCCTTGATGTGTGTATTGTGTCATGCCTTCTACCTATCTTTTTCTTTCTTCTAACTCCAACGTTATATGAAGTTCCTCTCATCTAGCTATATCAACTTATCAATTCTTTCTTCCAATTCTTTCTCATTAGCTAGAACTCATGCATGCACAATACACAAATATGGTAACATGAATTCTATGGGAAGAACTGATTCTGTGCCATACACCAACTGAAAGGGTGTTTCCTTATTCAACTATTTTTAGGTTATTCTATATGCCCAAAGTACAACATAAACTTTATCGTCCCAAAGATTTCCTTCCAACATTAACAATATTTTTCAAAGTATGGCTCAATATCTTGTTGAAAGCCTCAACATCACATTTTATTGAGGGTGATAAGGTGTTATCTTATGGTGTGCAACAATAAATTCATCCAATAATATCCTAATTATTACATTCAGGAAATGAGTGCCCCTATCACTTATCAAACTCAAAGGACATCCATACCTGGTAAGAATATTTTCCCACAAGAACCTTTATTGTAGCCATTGTACAATCCTTTGTAGGTGCTACTTCCACCCACCTTGTAAGATAATATGTACAAGTGATGATATAACACGATCTAGTTTTTGTGCAGCTAGGGAAATAGGACCCACAAAGTCAATTTCCCATTTCTAAAAAGGCTCTATACTAGTAATAGGCCTCAGAGGAATTTAATCTCTCTACCCGAGGTTTACCAAGGAGCTGACGGTGAACACATGCAATACAATACTCCTTGTAATCCTTGTACAAGGTTTCCCACCATAAACTAGCTAGTAGAATCTTGCACATGGTGGCATCACCTAAAATACCACCGTGAGCCTCTGTCATGATTTCTATACACTCATTCTCCAATACACACTTTGGCACAATACTTCATCTTGGCCTAGTTTGTATAAGTCACCACTGATCAACATGAAAGCTGTGGCATGCATTGCAAGTTGTTTCTTTTCCAAGGCCTTCATTGCATTGAGCACCATACCTATGCGTAAAAATACAAAAATATCCTCTAAATTTGAGGGAGCATGGTTCAACTTGTATAAATGCTGCATCTCGCAATTGTATCTTCAATACTCTACATGTCCTCTCTTGATTGAATCCTTGATAAGTGATCTCGGGCCATCATTGCTTTTATCCGTATTTACCATAATTGTAAAGTAAAAATATTGGAATAATAGAACCCATCGGCATATCCGCCCCGTAAAACAAGCTTATATACCAATTATTTCAATGTCATGTGATCTCGTATAAAACACATAAGGTGTTCTTTACCAAGTATTGTCTAAACTTATGCGACAGTGTGTAAATCATTGACAAATCCTCATGCTTTGTAGTTATATAATTCTATTCTACAGAGTCAACTTTATACTAGAAAAGAAAATAGGATGATTTACAATATATTCTCTAGGTGAGTTAGAACTATGCTAATGGCCATGCGAAAAGCATCCATATGTACATGAAAAGGTATATTCCATGAAGGAAAATGCAAAATAGGCATAGTAGTAAGTCTCTCCTTCAGTGCTTTGAATGTGCGCTGCTGTGGTTCTCCCCATTAAAACTTCCCTTTACCTTTTAATAACTCCCCCAAGGGTGTGTCAATCTTGGCATATCCTTTGATAAATTTTTTGTAATATCCTGAGTGGCCCAAGAATCCACACACCTCACTCTGACTGGTGGGTTACTCCAAGCATAAAATGAATGTAATCTTAGCTAGATCTACTAACAAAACCACCTTGTAGATGATATTCCCTAACTTCTTGATATTTAAAGAGATGCTTAACTATCTGTACCTCTTAAACATTAACTACAAATTGTCACACCGATCCATGATAATCCCATACATGGTCCAATCATCTAAGTAAACCTGTAAGAATTTGTGAATGAAATCCTTGAATGCTTGAACCACAATGCACAAAAATAATATAGGATTTTCTTCAATCCACAGGGAATCACCATGTATACAAAACTTCCCCATTTAGTGGTGAAAGTTAACTTCTCTTGATCCTCCTTAGAAATTCTTACTCGGTGATACATAGATAATCCATCTCGTAAAAGCATAAATTTCACACCCTGTAATTCCTTCCAATATTTCCTCTTTGAAGGATGTAGGGAAAGGATCAATCAAAAATGTAGTATTTAGCTCCATGTAGTCCACAAAAACCCTAATTCTTCCATATTTATTTATGTTGATTATAATAAGGCTAACCCACTTTGATTCCTCTATGGGCTCAATAATGCTAGATTCCAACATCTTGTTGATTTCTTCCTTAAATTTTATGTGTAGGTTAGGGTTCATCATATAAGGTCTCTTCCTAATCGAGCGTGCACCTTCCTTTAAATTAATTTTCATCTCGCCCAAAGAATCATGCACCCTTTAACGAATGGTAGCCTCTAGGAAAAAATCCTAGAAATCACATAGTAACTCAATTATCTTAGCTAATTTGAGTCGACAAGTAATCTCCAATTGAGGCCTCCTTAGGTTCATCATTTGTGCCAATGTTCACTTTATCCATTTTCATAGGTTTATGGTAGGCGTGCGCCTTCTCATCCGAACTATATAATACCTCACACGTACCCTCTGAATGATATATGTCCAAATTTTCCACTTCTTCATCATCCACCATATAGACCATCTTTCCTTTCTCCTTCTCTAAGCAGGCGCGCTCAAGCAGTTCTGCCTTTATCTCTTCCATTTCTTCAAAGCGCGCTTCTAGGTCTGACTCACCAAGTAACTCTTGAATGAGTTATTCAGATTTTTCACTATCTCCCATAGTCAAGTGCTTCATACCTTACAACACCTCATTCACTGGGGGTTTAGTGGAGAAGTAGTCAAAATTCTGGATCATTCCTGTAGTCAAGTCTTGCCAATTTCTAGTCTCTCTATTCAACTCGCATAAACATACCATGTGCATGCGTAGCCTCTCAAGGTGAAATACAAATTATGTACCCAAAATGAAGGTGGTAAATCCTCCTAACCCTGTGTCCAAAGTCTCTCACACTACTAAATGTGGTGTTGAAAAAGATTATTACCATGATATTCACAAATTTGAGTAGGTGCATTACTCCTGAGAAATTGGGATGATAGAGAAATTCTCACTTCTCTCCATTCTATGAGATTATCCCTATGAACCATCCACCAATGCGTTGTTATCCCATGTAGGGTATACACTAACATATTCCTTCTATCCACTTGATCCTTCCACTGTACTTCCATGGCTTACAGGAATACCTTAGGGTTTCCTTCACCAAGTGTCTTCTGGGTACCGTGTTGTTACCTAACCTCCTAACATAGTGTGGCTTACTTACATGCTCAGTTATGCTTCTTACCTCACGACCAACCATCTCGTAAGTGTCATGTGCCTAATTTTCACAATAAATGCTTGTAGTATCACTGATGGAATGTGCATCATCCCACTAGATAATTCCTTCCTTATATGGCTCAAGCACTTCCGGATCTCGAATGGTGCGTACATAAATTTTGTTCATGTCTTGTTCACTTAAGGGATCAACATAAGGTGTAGATTTTCCATCTGTCAAAGGGATAATAAATCGTTCTTCCTTATTCTCAAAATTGATGTATCCATTATTGAACCATAGATCAACATTATTTGCACAAAGCACCATGGGATCCCAAGTAGATCTCGAAGTTGTCTTCTTCTACAAGCGCTAAGACCTCAAAGTCCCCAAAGTGAACTCGCCCCCTATATAGTAATGTATGTATCCTTTAATAATCCAATTGGCATGGCCTTAGTCTGATTTTCCATGTATAACACATTGGAAGATGGATACAATGGAGGTATTCCCATCTCGAACCCATGAATCTAAGGTAAGCACATTTACTTCTATGCCCATATCAATCAAAATATTAATCAAAATCCATCCATCCACAACAACATTGAGTGATCTCTTTTTCATAATCCAAGCAATGGGGAGGGAGATTAGCATGCAAAATTTACCATCAATTATCAATACCATTGTATAGAGTGTTCCATTTCAACCAACTCCCTAGTAATGGGATGATGTTATCCTAACACATCATCTTGTCTATTTCCTTCAAATCATCAAAATATGAATAGAAAGTCTCATCTACCTTCTTTTGTTCCAACTTCCACGAATTTTCCTTTAAAAATGTATTTCACCATGTAGATTTATAAGAACCTCCATGTTTTCCTAATAAATCTCCTTCGATGTGTAGCGTATGGATATTTTACATGCAAAACCTCCTCCTTAGTGATGGTAGGCTTCTATTGCAACATTTTTTCTAGTGTGTGTAGCCTCGGGGCATGTAGTATTATTCATAAGTGGTACCTCAAAATCTAGTGCTAACTTCAACATCCATTGGTTTTCCACGAGACATTGTATTCTAGCCATCCCTACTCCCTTATTCTCATGTTTGTGCTTATTTATCAGATGTTCATATAAGTCAAGGAACTCTTCATAGTTATGATTCTTTCCGTAAAATGAACAAGTAATGTTCTGAGGACATTGAATCCTGTAATGGTCAAGGGATCCGCATGTATAACATGTTCCATGAGGTAACTCACTTCATCCATTGTTGTGGACTCAGCCTTTAAATACACCATGGTATCCTCAACTTCTATCATGTCCTCCCTTAAAGTGCCCTTCATTTTTATCACAACACCTTTGAGTGTGATCATGATCATTTTACTCTCATTTTTCATACACCAATATCAATGGCATCATGGATATGATCAATCAACCTGTAATATTCAATATTATGAGTCATGGACTGGAAAATTTTATAGTAGTAGGACACATTATTTCTTATCACGTGTTGCAAAAATGGAAAAGGAATTACATCATTTTCAAAATGACATATATCACATTCCAGTTACAAGGAGAACATTGATTTTTGAGGAAAACTATCCTTAGTATGCCCCTTTACTTCACAATCTATGAAGAAAATTCCATTGTGTGTCTCATATGTTATATTCGATGATATTTTCTCTAACTACTTTTCCATAGATGTAATCTGAGCTTCTAGGAATGTGCTCACTCCAGTGTCTATACTCCCTACTACCTTGGCACAGAAAGCTACTTCAAGTGCTTCACATGGATCTGTATATGTCTTATGTGAAGGCACCCTCCTAAAAGGTGGGATCAGGCCTCAATGAACCACTTTGTGCATGCTAGATTACATATAAATCATAAGAAAGTTTAGAAAAAAGTGTTTTGAAACAAACATCATATTCTTGAACACTCTCAAGTAGTGCCCTGCTTGATATCCTTGAGCACACTTATACTTTTTTGCTCAAACTTAGGGATATAAAATTCCTTAATGAAAGCATCCATAATATTGTATAATCAACACAAGTCTAATCAAGGTCAAAATTTCTATACCAAAAGTGCATGCATCCCGCAACGTAGTTGTAAACAAAATTTCCTTGCACTTAGAAGTCATAATTCCTTTGGCTCACCACAGTATCTCACACATATGCACATGCTCAACAACATCTTCTATTCCCCTATACTTTAGGAAGAAAAGTGAAATCTCCATGTAAATATTTTGGGGCTTGTGAGTACCATGCCCACCAGATCTAGAACATTTATTGTTACCTCCACCCCCAGATCCACCAGATCCACCAAATATCGAGCCACTTGTTCCTCTTGATCCTCCACCTATAACATGAATTGAACAAGAGGATGCACTTCCCTGTATCCTAACATAGGTGCTAAAATAAACTCCTATACTCTGAAAATTTGTGCTACTCCTCAATGTGAGTCCAAAGTTCTATGCACTTGTATTCTATGCCAATGACACACCTAGAAAGGTTCCTCCAAATAACAAGGAAGATGTCTACCCAGCCATAAATGTACTTGCTATTTGATTCACTCCTAAACTTGTTAATAAGCCAATTCTACCTCTTGGTACTATACTACCTAAACTATCTTGATGACCATTGGCTATACTAGAAATTGGAAAACCAAGCACAAGGGATAGGTTATTAGGTAGATTCAGATGCACGCCCATAGCTGAAGTTGTCTATGTTGTCTTGCTCTCATTAGAGGCCAATGAGGGTTCCCTATTATGCTTTCCCAAATGGGGAGTTCGATACTACTGCAGCTACATGTCGTCTACGTGAGCTCTAAATCATTTTTGAGCCATCTCTCTCCTAAACACCGTCCATTCAAAAATATCATGTTGCTTATCTAAATCCCTTGTGTGTGCCTCATTGAACTTAAGCCACATTTCTTCTCTTTTCCTCTCCACCTCTAGGTCATCCATCCTTCACCACACCTTATCTATCCCTAGCGCGTGGTGGGGTTTAGCTATCCATCAGATTCTCTTCCAAATTTAAGGTTACCATCAAGATCTTGATCTCTAGTGGGATTCCTTGTAGATATGTTCCCTTGGGATAACGTAAAAAATGAAACTCATCTACCTCAGCGAAAACATAGGTGGAAATTGAGTACTCCAAAATATATCTATTTAGAATACCATGGAACCAAGTATCTACAACACGCATTAAAATTAGATCAACATCATAGAGGTCCTAAAATTCTTCCTATGTCTAGACAAGTGTGAAAAACCTCCAATTCCTTTTAGATGTGTAAGAAACAAAACACTCGTATATATCTATTGGAAATATAACAAATAAGCTCTCATATAAGCATTAATTTGACAAATTAGTTATCCATATTTATTACCAACAAGTAAATAACACACAATGCATAAAACAGATCTAGTTCTTATAATATATATAAGATGAAATAAACAATTACTATAAAAATATTTATCGTGCAAGAACTAGATTAAGTCATGTTCAAGACCATCATCCAGCCAATATGAACCATTGTATTAAATACTATAAAACAAAATATATTTGTACATTACATAAGTATCTCCATGAGTCATGTGTTCAACAAAATCAACAACATAACTCTACCATAGTTTCACCCACTCACCCATGTAAATAAATACATAGATATATGGGTGGGGACTTTCCCTTCACCACCCATGCACTTATCAAAATAGGTCACTTCTTGCTAATTATATCCATGCACCTTTACAATAGGATTCACAACATGCAAGTGCTCTAAAAATAGACTTCCTATAGTTAACTCTGAGTAGAAATCCTATTATGAGCCTAAACTATGCATGGAGCTCAACTATCACTTGTTCTAAAAATACCATTGCATGGACCTCAAGTCTTCGTGCCTTTGTGTGCTCAGCACGCTAGCTCCAAAAAAATCCCTTATCCATAAAACGGTTAAGTCATGATCCTAGGAGCTTTAGATATATTGTAGCATTGCGTTCTCTTCCGAGTGCCCTACTTTCACATGCCCAATACTTAGGCCATTTTTGGTCTGTTTAAAAATTATAATTTATTTGCACTAATAATGTGGTTGAATATGAAGCACTTGTGTAAGGAATCCAATTGGATCAAAAGAAGGGAATCAAATATTTAACTATTTTTGAGATAGTGAACTGATCATACATATGGTAAGAGCCCAAATTACATAAAATAATTATATTTTGAGGTCATACAAGAAGTGGGTTTGGGATTTGATTGAAGGTTTTGAGGCTTTTGAGATCCACATGGTTCCTAGGAATCAAAATCAAGATGATGACAGGCTTGCTATAGTTGGTTCATAATATGATGTTCTTTTTATATCATGAAGGATGAACAAAATCCCATTAAGATGGTTGTTTGGCCTAGGGTTATGGATAATGAAGGTAATTAGCAGGTCTTTGATAGTGAAAAATAAATTAATCTTTTTCTACTAAAGGAAGTGGAGTTTGCATCGAAGAATCCAACCAAACTATAAGAGGATACCACAATCACATCATACGGTTGAAAAATAACAAGTTACTAAAGGGTTTGGTCAAGTATTGAGTCATTCTTCCATTCGAATGACCAAGGCCAAGAGAAAAAGTGCTAATATGGTAGTCAAGGAAGATGATTTTGGAAAGGTTTAGGTTACAAATGAAAAGTTTAATAAAATTAGGAAAGTGCCCACAACAGAAGAAAAATAAGCTTTTAATGAAATTTATTAGTAATATAATGACATATTTGTATGGAGTTATGAAGACCTTTATGGTTTTGATACGGGGTTTGTGCAACACACTATTGAGCTTGACCCAAATTCCAAACAAGTTTGGAAAAACAAAGACCGATGAATCCTAAAATCAAGTCAGTGAGGAAAAAAGAGCTTTAAAATATTATTCAAGCTAGCATCATCTTTCCAATAAAACATTCCTTCTAGGTGGCTAACTTAGTTCTCGTAAGGGATAAAAATGGAGACATTCATTTGTGCATGGATTTTGAGGATTTGAATTGAGCCTCATTAAGGGATCACTATCCTCTTCCATCCATAGAACAAATTATTCGAGAAAGTGGTAGGATCCTAAATATTTTCTTTGCTTGATGGTTATTTGAGTTATAATCAGATTCGGTCAAGGAGTCCGATCAGTTCAAAATTTCCTCACTATCAAATGGGGAGGTATTCTTACAATAAAATTCCTTTTGGATTATCTAACGTCGGAGCTAATTTCCAGCAAGCCATGGACATGGCCTTTAAGGGATTAGTAAATGATATTATTTTAGTCTATGTTGATGATATAATTATTTATTAAAAACATGTGGAAGATCACATTGTTCACTTGGAAAAGGTTTTCAAGATATTTAAGGATTTTGGGGTCTCATTGAACCCTAAGAAGTGTCTCTTTGATGTGCATAAAGGAAAGTTGTTGGGACATGTTGTTTCAGTAGAGGGATTTTCCAATGATCTGTCAAAGATTTGTGTAATTTTGTCTTTATCTCTTTAGTGCCATAATAAAGGTATTTAAAATTTTCTAGGAATCATCAACTTTGTGTAAGGGTTTATCCCTTGTTTCATTTCGGGCCTTGGCCAAGCCATTAACAATCATGATAAAAAATAATTTGCCTTTTTCTTGGACAAAGGAAGGAAAGAGAGATTTGGGGAAATTAAAACAACTATTTCATAGGCTCCCATGTTGGTGAACCCTAGGTATGACAAAGGTTTTATTCTCTACGCCTTCACGGGACATGAGAGTATTTCTCGGTATTCTCACATAGCGAGAATGATGATCGATGGAGAAACTAATTCATAGGCTCCCATGTTGGGAAGGAAAGAGAGATTTGGGGCAATTAAAAAAAATATTTCATAGGCTCCCATGTTGGTGAACCCTAGGTATGACAAAGGTTTTATTCTCTACGCCTTCGTGGGACATGAGAGTATTTCGGGATTCTCACATAGCGAGAATGATGATGTAATGGAGAAAATGATTCATATGCTCCCATGTTGGGAAGGAAAGAGAGCTTTGGGGCAATTAAAACAACTATTTCATAGGCTCCCATGTTGGTGAACCCTAGGTATGAAAAAGGTTTTATTCTCTACGCCTTCGCGGGACATGAGAGTATTTCTAGGATTCTCACATAGTAGAATGATGATCGATGGAGAAACTGATTCAAAGGCTCCCATGTTGGGAAGGGAAGGAGAGCTTTGGGGAAATTAAAACAACTATTTCATAGGTTCCCATGTTGGTGAACCCTAGGTATGACAAAGGTTTTATTCGCTACGCCTTCACGGGACATGAGAGTATTTTGCGGGATTCTCACATAGCGAGAATGATGATCTAATGGAGCAACTAAATATTTTTTCAGCCAATCCATTAAAGATTATGTGCTGAAATATTTGTTCGTTGAGAAGCAATTTTTGTCATCATTTGGGCATTAAATAAATTTAGGCACATGTTGTCCAACAATAAAATATAGTTGATAATATTGCATCCAGAGGTTAAGGTATTTATCTTTGATTAATACATGAATGAAAAATGTTCCGAGATGGATTACTAAAGTCATGGAGTATGACATGCATATCAAAGTGACCAAGCTGGTCGGGGAAAGGATTATGTTAGCAACTTGTTGCAGATTTGAAATCAATGAGTGAAGGAGAGATAGTGCTCCTTAATGATCATCAAGAAGATGCTACTACAACTAGGTTATTAAAGATGAGGAATTTTCTTCTCTTAGGAGAGTATCCCATTGACTTGGATAGGACTCAAAGATGAATTTTTCATCTCCAGTACATTCCTTATATCCTAGTGGATGACATTCTTTTCACAGGGATTTGAATGGTGTTCTCCTCCGATGTATAGGGCCAAAGAAGGTGGATAAAATAATTGAAGAATTTCACAATGGTTTTTACGGAGGACGGCTTTTTCATGAACAAGCTGCTATGAAAATAATTGGAGCCTACTATTATTGGATGGATTTATTCTAAGATACACATAAGTGGGTAACAAAGTGTAAAGAGTGTGCCTTTTTCATAGGAAAGTGGAAGTTTTCAGCCATTCCTCTTCATCCGATTCAAGTGGATCAACCCTTTATTCAATGGGGGTGAGATTTCATTGAAATGATTAATCCTCTATCTAGTGATGGTAATAAGTGAGTTATTACCGTGATATACTAGTTTACTCGATGGATGGAGGGTATAAAATTGAAGGAAGGAAATGAGAAAGTTGTGCTTGATTTCTTAGAAGGAATCATGATGAGGTTTGGTGTTTCATTCATAGCTATTTTGGATAATGCCATGGATTTTCTTGGTCTAAAACTTAGTGAATGGGTGATTAAAAATTGAGTGTACCTCAAGACCTCATCCAACTATTATCCGCAGGGAAATGGTTTGGATGAGTATAGAAATAAGAACCTCATATGAATAATCAAGCGTATAATGGAAAGAAACAAATAAAATTGGCACACATAGCTCAAGACTGCCTTGTGGGTAGATAGGATCATGCCTAAGAGGGCCATCAAGAATTCCCCTTTCATGCTTGTGTATGGTAGGGAATAAAAACTTCCATTATCACTGGAATTGCCTTCTTTAGAGTTAGCACATCAGCTGGAGGTTATGGAGAGTGATCCTATGATAGTTAGGTTTGCCAAGTTAATGGAATTGTAAGAAGTTAGGAACAAAGCAATGAAGACTTTGGAGCAACATCATTATTAGACTAAGAAGACTTTTAATAGGAAGACATCCAGTAAAAAAATTTAGGAGGGATATTTAGTTCTCAAATGGGATGTTGATAGGGCCAAGCTAGGAATGCACACAAATTTTGATGCTCTGTGGAGTGGACCATATGTCATTACAAGTTACAAGGAGGAAAATTCATTTTCCTATCAAGACTCAATGGAGAAGCACTTCCCATTCTTATGAATGGGATATATCTCAAATATTTCTTTTGAGAAGATCCTACCTTGTATAGTTTAGTTTAGATTTATTTCCTCCAAGTTCTTTGCACATTGTTTGTTATGTTTTGTGCATTTTGGTTTCCTTTTTCATCTTTATTTTCTATTTTTGCTCTGTTCTAGGTACTTTTTAAGGATTAAGAATCATTTTCCCATTGGATTGCTAAAGGCTACTAGATTATTTCTTAGCAAGCAAACATCCCCAAGAGATCACCAAAAATGTTAACTTTGTAAGTTACCATTCTTTGAAAGGGCCATTTAAGTTTTTGCAAAATCCTTTTCCCTTTATGTTCCTTAATTTTTGAAAATTTTGTCCTGAAAATTCCTTTTCCATTGGGTTTTATATTTTATAGTTTTACTAACATTTTGCATGCAAAAGGAAGGGATAAGTCCGATTCTAATCCAATCGGATTTGAGTTGTCATTATATTTTCACAGAAATGTTCTCCCAAATTCGAAGTCCAAAGTTAAAATTTTGAAATATAGAACTTGAGTTTCAGATTTAGGGTTCCATGGGGCATTTTTCATGAAAAATGAGTGACAAAGTCCAAAGTCCAAAGTTTTAAATTCATAACTTTAGGGTTTCAGACTTTAGAGGTTTGGTTGCATGGGCGGAGGTGGTTTGTGCGGGAAAATTGAGTGCGATCTCGAAAACATTTATTTCTCAACTACCCAATGTTTATTAAATTAAGGTAATTAAATTTGACCTCCTATAAATATGGGGATTTTTACCAATCATTTTCATTGGATCAAAAGTAATTTGACACCACGATGATTCTTTGGGACCCTTCACCGAATCCCCTAAGAAAATTTTAAGGCTATATTTTTTTTTATTTTCTTGTTATTTGGGTAATTCTTGTTTAAGTTTTCTTTTTATTCATCCGTTGAGGAATGTTTTGGTTTTTTCTTCTTATTCTTTGGTCTTCATCTTGTTCCAACCCCGAGTATGGCTTCCACTATTGTCATATTGTTTATTTTTTAGTCTAAACATTTAGAATTGTGTGCAAACAGGTGGAGGAAGTTTCTTTCGCTTAGATAACGACAATTAAACTTACAGAGTTAATTTTCTTGATTTCTAGAGTTGAAATTTCACATACTTTGGAGTTTGAGAAAATGCCATTGCCATTTCAGAGAAGTTACTATTTTTAGAATTTGATCATTTTGGGGTTCAAACTTTGTAGTTTTTAGAGGTTGGAAATTTTCGAGAGATTAGCTATTTCGAGTTCGGGGTTTTGGGCTTAAGAAGTTTTCTCTTGTGGACTTTGAGAGATTGGATTTTTAGACTCTTTGGTTTTTGGGTTTTAGAAATTATAGTTTTAGACTTGAGAGATTGTTGTTTTGAGTATGGTGAACAAAGGACTTGAGAGGTCTTAGTTTTGAGACTTTGGAGATCCGAGATTTTAGAAATTTGGTGCTTTGGGTTTTAGAAGTCTAGGTATATTTTGCAAGTTACTTTCCAAGCTCACACTCAGGTTCCAAATTCTAAATTTTTGAATCCTCTAATAGGAAGATGTTTGGTTCCTCATCAAAATGAAAATATAAAATTAATTATACCTATTTAGGGTTTTTCCCCTTTTAACATATCTTTCGATATGGAAAATATTGGAGACAATCATTTCAATCACATGGACATGGTGAGTTCTAGAAAAGGGTTAAGGCCCCAAATAAGAATCCTTGGATGTAAGAAATTTATGACAGTGGGCTTCCTCTTGTTGTTGTTTTTCCATCCTCCATATAATGCCCCGATTTTGTACTAGATGTAACCCCACATTTTGAAAAGGATACCCATACTATAAAATATGATGATGGTAATGTTGTGATCAGGTTAGACAGTGATTTCTTTGAAGATATTTTAAAACTCCCTGATGTAGAGGAATATGCCAAAATCTCTTCTAAGTCCGTAATTGAGCATTGGGTGGAAGAAAACAAAGTTTTCATAAAGGTATTTTCCAAGATATATTTGGCCAAGACTAAAAGTACCATGGAAAGGTTTCCTCGAGATAAATCCCGCTTAGACTTTATTCAAGAGGTCAATGATATAATAAAAGCTGTTGAGTAAGATTTCATGTCTTCTTATGGCGGATATTTTTTAGGAGTGGATGTTCCTTTATAAAGACATAATTAATAAGAAGAAGGATTTTATTCCATGGGGTGAGGACATAATAAATTCAATCTTTTTTCAATTGGGAGACATACTGACCTCAAGAAAATTCTTCATGATTTCTTATCTTGTTTATGTGGCGGCTCTGACAATGAGATAGTATTCAAGGTTGATTCCATAAGGAGTTAGAAGCAATACTGAAATATATGATTATTACCCACAACTTACTAAGGATGAAGGTTCTAAACACTTCAAGAGAGTGAATGACCCTTTCTTTTCTGCCCTCTTATATTAATTTGAGTAGAATTTTTATAATCAAAAGATCTCAGATGAAGCTTGGAAAAAAGTGTGGGAGTGGGGAGGTATTTATCTACAGTTCCCAACATTTACTTACATCATAGTTTACAACATTCATAGATGCTCCAAATAAATTTCCAAGATGTCTAACTGACAAGTGGGTGTTAATGGAGTTAGCTCAAAAAATACTTCATTATCACAAAATCTAGCATAATCAACACAAGTTAGGAGTCTAGTTTCCCATTACCATAGGGAAATATACATGTGAATATATATAAATCCAAAAATGTATAAGGGGAAATTTATCGGGTGATGCTAAGGACTTTCCATCTAAGGACCAACTTTGATTATTGGGATAAATTTGGTGAAATAGGGTTAGCAGTGTGCATATACCCCAATTGGAGGATATTTATATTTATTTCTAGGATGAAACTATTGTAAGGAAAAGGGAATTTGAGAGATTAACCTTGAGTGAAGTGATTCACTTTAGGATTGCAGTTGTTCTTGAAGGTTTAAAGGATGATGACCAAGTACTAGATCTTGATCATAAAAAAGATAACATTGTAAATCAACCACGCCTTGGATAGATTTATCAAATAAAAAGTGCAACAACAAAAATAATAAGGTGGGACCCATTTTGTGAAGGACCTATGAATGGTTGGAAAATTTGAGAATCACACCTAAAGTGTTAGATCAATTATCTATGAGAATCGAGTCAAGCCCGATCAATGATAGATCAACCTAATCCTTCTAAAGGTAAAACATCAACTCTCAAGACCATTACTAAGCCATGCAAGATCACTTTTTTCTCGAGGTTCGGGGTCTTACGTTGAGGTTCCTACTACCAAAGCTACATCTCCAAAGTTATATATCTAGGTCTCTCACCAATTGTGTTTGAGTATCATAGTCACCTCTTTATTCTTCTCTCCCATCTTCACCACTTTCAAATCCACTTTCCTCTACACCTTTCACCCTTCCTCTAGTCTTTTCTTCCATTTATTCCATCCCCATTTCTTTCACTACATATCCCTCCATGGCTCAGGTGTTTTCTTCCCTTCCTACACTCTCAGTTGGAGAGATCTTAGGGATTGGGTCTCCTCTTTCCACCCTCTTCCAAAACCACCTCTTTCTATCTCCATGATTGTTTCACCCACACTAGAGGCCATTATTTCTATTCCACCTTCCATTATCACCTCTAAAAATCCATATTCTATGAATGAGACTAGTTCCTTAGTATTATCAATTTCTCTAACTACCTAATTGATTATGTGCCAATAATATGTTCTACATTATCTTCTTTTTACCCAAATGATGCATAGGAAAATCCCCGAGAAAAATAAGAAAGTACCTATTGTTGATGTTGTTGACTTGAGTGTCCTAGATCTAACTCCTAAAAGGTAGGCCAAGCAACCAAGGATTGTCTCCAATATATTATTTGATCAATCAGGAGAAAGGTTTATGGAAATAGCTACTCATGCTACAGGGAAAACAAAAGAGACTATAACAAAAACAAACTATCAAATATCCAGGTTTACATGAGGAAGGATACCCATGAAGGAGCTAAGAAATATGTGTAGGTAGCTCTGGGAATTTTTTTGGAGAATTATGAAAAGGATAAGGCAACTAAAGACGAGCTTAAGGGGAAAGTTGAGAAGCTCACAACTCTTCTAACCAAAATCACACAACCTATACAAGCTACGACTGCTCTCACCATTTCTTCAAGTTTTGATGATACATCCTTCCATGTAGTGGAGAAAATTAGGTAGAAAGGGAGAGTAGTCAAAACATGGATGGAGTGTTTGATTTAGGATGTCAATCCATTGATTAAAACTACTGTGGATTTTTATAATGAGTTGTATGTGGAGAAAGTTTCCGTTATGAAGTTGAGTGAACTTCTTACTGAGGACATGATAATCTATCTCTTACTCCAAAAACATGGAATTTTTTTGAAGTGTCAACTTAGATTTAATTCTAAAGGAAGGTGTGATTGATGATGATTCAAAGTTGTTTGAGTTTTA
The DNA here is from genome assembly GCA_018340775.1 of Taxus wallichiana var. yunnanensis. Taxonomy (NCBI): domain Eukaryota; kingdom Viridiplantae; phylum Streptophyta; class Pinopsida; order Cupressales; family Taxaceae; genus Taxus; species Taxus wallichiana. The sequence goes on from CM031240.1 coordinate 606,962,885, forward strand.
GAAGGCTATGGAATTTAGGTCTTAGGTGTTACAAGATCTCATGGTGAAACTTGAGGAGAAACGAGTTGAAGTAGTAGATGGATTGAATGATATTTCAGAGGATTTTGAAAATATCCATTACAAGTTCCTAAATCAAACTATTGATGTTCTTCTTGTTGATCAAATTGTTGCAAATTTTAAGGGATTGGTGAATGAAGATGAAGATGTTACAAAATATTTTAGCATTGATTCAATTTACAAGTTGGTTTCTTATCATAACTTTGTGAATCAACTTAAAAATTTTGTCAACAAGATTAAGAAATTTCTAGCCAAGGTTTCCAAAGAGATTGAGTGTGCAGATATGATAAATCATTATGTGTGTGGACCTGAAGAAGAAGAGGTCTAAGGGATCATTAAATTTTTCTTTGATTATAATATCAAATTAACCACAAAGGAGTAGGAAGAAGCACCAAAGGAAGATTTGTTGCCAAATTGACTAGGCTTGATAACCATTATTGAGCAGTCTACAAGCTCCAATACCAAGTGGAAGTTGTAGGCTTCACTTAGTCAATCTGCACAAATAATTTTTCTATTTTCATGGGAGGTTGTTCCCTATGTTATTAATGCACTCTATTTTTAGTAAATTTAGTTAAAGGGTGGAGCTATAATCGCTCAACCCTCTTGGTTATAAATATATAGTTGTGTTATGAATTAATTTTTTTAGATCTTATTGTGAAGGGGCTCTATTATTTTGATAAGTCCAAGAACAAGCTTCAAGCCTTTTATATATATTCAAAACACTATTTTGCCTTTGAATATTTAGTATATTGTGCAATTCTATAATTTGTTAAGTACTTGTGAATGTTTAATTCCTTGTATGTGTAAATTAATTTTCCTTTAAATCAGTTATCTTATTTAAATTATTTGTGAGGTTGTGATATAAATATTTATATTTCAGTTTGTGGAAATATTAAATCCCTTATGTTGTTTAGATTTTTATGTTGCATCAGTTCAATGATTGAAAATATTTTTAGGATATGTGCATGTCATGTATTGTTCCACAATATTAATTGTGTAAATGAAGTAGATATTTTTGTTCCATTGATTCTTGGTGCATCACCATTTTATATGTTATATGATAATTCCTCTATCCCTATTCTCAAATAACAAACTATATTAGTTTTATTTCAAGTGTTATAGCCTTGCATATTGATCCTAAATGAAGTGCACAAAGTTTTGAAGGAATATGGCCTTCTTCAGAGGTTCATCCTAAGGACACAAGGTCCTACACCTTGGGGATGTTCCCATGTTTCATAAGATCACTTGAATATTCTATGGGTGCACGACCCTATGACAACAATGTATTTTAACTCTTATAAATACTCTTAAAGGTGTGTCATAGACATTATAAGGTGATTGAAGTCCAAAATTACTAAATTCAATTTTGTTATGTGTTAAGTGAGATAAAATAGGAGTAAAAAAAGATACAAGTGTAAGATTATAATATTCCCATTTTAAGACTTTAGAAATAAGGGACTTTTTTTTAACACAATGTTCTTTGTTCTAAATAAAACATAATTTAGAACATGCATTCCATGCCAATCAATCTCATAATCAGATATAACCATATGTAGTTGTAAATGACTCGGTGAATTACCGATCTCTCATTGCATGAATCAGTCTCTAACCAATCTCTCATGTTTGTCTCTAAGTATTGAATACTTTTACATATACTACGTATAATTGGTTTTCTTACCCTAATATGGGTACTGAGTGACCTATTTAAAGAACCTATCTGAATATTTGTTACCAATATTCATCTGAAATCATGTTCCTTAAACTAGGTGACATCAAACAACGCAACCAATAGTTTGCGATACTTTGGCCAAATATTTCCAACATATTGTTCATGTTACTATTCCTAGATGACATACTCGTCAAATCAGAATATGTCCTTCACCTCACTCTTCTGTTATCTAGGATGGTCTTCACTGACTCTTGTCAGTCAACTTGCCCAAGGTTTGACCCTAACCCAGGATAGCGACATAATTTTTATAGGGAGATGCTTACGATGACTTAGGGTATATGGGCATGTTTCGCTCGGAATGTTTCGGCTTCTAGGAATAGAGTTGTTTCTATCCTTTCATTCCTTTTAGAAACAGATAGGGTTAGGGCTAGGAGGAATACCTGTTAAATGTCGAGATGGTGTGCGCGTACCGTGGAGAAAGATCAAGTTGACTGCGAAGAACTCCTTTTTGTCTTGGAAGGACTACCTGCAAATAAGAACACAAGACCACAAGATTTGATTAAACAATAAATGAGGAAACTGCCTTGGCCCGGAAATATAAAACTTCCTTTCAAAGGTGGTCGGTTTCCTGCTAATATGAATTAACACAAAATGACTAAAATATCAATTAGATTACTTGGTTGAAACGGGTAGGAGAAGGTGGTTCTGGTTATAGTCGGGGTGGCAAATCTTGGTTTACAGTATCGACGCGTCGGTTGGGCCTAGGACCTTCTTGGTAGCTATGGTGTTTGTAAGGCTGGTTTATGGATGATATTAGGAAATGAGATGATGAGAGGTAAAAGAATGACAGTTAGATGCAATGGCACGTTGGGTAGTGGATTCAGAAACGGATTTAGGAGGACTGTGATTCAAAGAGCATAAGAAATGTTATAACAGAGGACATGCAAGATGTGACTTACTGGTTTTGACAAAGATGCAAGTTGATCTCCTTTGCTGCAAACGCTTCTGGTTTCTTCACTCGTCTCTGCTTGGTCAAGTGAAGATCTGGACTCTCTCGATCGCTCCGATGCTCTTTCTTGATTCAAAGAATCCTTTTCCGATCCAAAAATGAAATTTTGATCCCCTATTTTTGGTTTTGGGGGAGCCCATTTATAGGGAACCGATGGCGGTTACGTAACCGATGGCGGTCGAGTAGGAACCGACATCGGTAAGGAAAAAGTAGGCTATTTTTAGTAAAATAGCCCACCTTCCCTGCTTTTCTCTCGAGAGATTAGTTGCGGGCTTGGTCAAGTGACTAGAAGGTCGGTTTTGGGTGTGAGAAAGGGGTCATTAGTCATGGGTGTAGGTGTAGACCAAGTTATAGGTCTTAATTAGGTTAGTTTAGGGTTAGGGCTAGGTCATGATGAAGTGGCAAAATGAGGTGGCAGGTGAGATGATGGGGATTTATCAATTACAAGGTAATTAATAAATAATTGTGTAAGGTTTAGGTAATGAGGTTAGGTTGCGAAATGGGATGTGGGTCACAAGGGGTCGTAAGACACGAATTTGGTGTCTACATTAGCCCCTTATTGTCGTGTAGCTTGTGTTGTAAAGCTGCGCGGACAATAATATGAAGTGGTTTCTCCTGTTAAGGATATAGGTAATCCCCCTCAAATCTATCACGGATTGAGTGAACGGGAAATCAGGGATAGGGTTGATAAAGGGTACATGTTGTAGAGAGGATGGTAAGGTGGTGGAGGAGGTCCAAGGCAGCAGACACATGTTGAAATGCAATAGGGTGACTAGGGTACATGATTTGACGAGAAAACCAGCAGTGCATAGGCAAAGGTCGATAGTTTATCCAAACAAGGGTGATATAATCCTGGTATCCAAGGCATAGGAAGTAGCTCCAGGGTATATAACAGGTAAGGTACAGGAATGTTTAGGCATGTCCGGTAGTACCAAATGGTTGGTTTGGTTGAGATAAACGTCACGGTCTAGGTCTGAGCAAAGTTGGTCGACAGATCAAGTCAAGGACCCTAATCATGCTAAAACACGAACAGGTGAGCTCGATTGAACAAAAAACTACAGGATGGGTGGATAAAAGTGGATGGTTTTGATTTTGGGTAAGGTATTGGAGTGATACGGCCGTGGGTCGGGCCGAGTTGTTGGGTTGCAGCCTTGGGTCGGGCCAAATGGGTAGGGCGAGGCCTTGGGGCGGGCGGGTTGGTTAGGGCGAGGCCTTGGGTCGGGCCGGTAGGGTAGGGCGAGGCCTTGGGTCGGGCCGGTTTGTTAGGGCGAGGCCTTGGGTCGGGCCGGTAGGGTAGGGCGAGGCCTTGGGTCGGGCCGGTAGGGTAGGGCGAGGCCTTGGGTCGGGCCGGTTTGTTAGGGCGAGGCCTTGGGTCGGGCCGGTAGGGTAGGGCGAGGCCTTGGGTCGGGCCGGTTTGTTAACAAATGGTGTTCAGCAAAGGTGGATATAGGCGATATGTGGTTAAAAAGGGGCAAATGGTAAATAAGGGCAAAAAATTGGGGGAAAGTTGGAAGAAAAAACCGATGTCGATTCTACGTGACCGATATCGGTTAAGGGACCGATACCGGTTCATTAGGGCAACATGAAACCGATATCGGTTAAGGGCGAAAAACCTATAAAAAGAAAAATACGGCTTGTCATTGTCACTTTGTTATTTTGAAAACCAAATTGACTTGTCTGACGTGGAGAGTTGAGATTGGAGGTTTATTGAGTGAGGTGGAGTTTTTGTGCTGGAGGAGTGAGTTGTTTGCGGGCCCGAGTGAGGAGGAGGCAGCAGTTGATTGGCCGGGGACCCAGCAGAGTAGAATTGGAGCCATGGCACAGGCAGGAGGAGCAGGAGGGGCTGGACCAGCTGGACCACCACCACCCATCCCACCACGACGACGTGTCATCGTACGGGTAGGCTCGGAACTCTTTATTTTATGCATTTGAATGGTGTTAAGCTAAATTGGGGGTTTGGGTAGGAATTTACAGGTTTTAGGAAATAATGAATAAATTGACGTAATTTGAAAAATGAAGAGGATAGATGGGTAAAATAGGGCAAGTTGGCTGGGTGGGTAGATAAGTATAAAAATGCAAAAATATGGGTGGGGGGCCGCGCGGGGGTTCGGCTCCCGGCAATTACAGCGACCGATGTCGGTTGCTAAGCGACCGGCATCGGTCGCAAATTGTGTGGACAGGGTGTGTTGGGCTGGACCGGCGTCGGTCGTATGTCGGCCGGCGTCGGTTTGGGTTTGTATGGGTATGGGTTGGGTTGGGTTTTGGGTGAGTGTGGGTTGGGTTGGGTTTTGAGTGTGGGTTGGGTTGGGTTTTGGGTGAGTGTGGGTTGGGTTGGGTTGGGCGTGTTTTGTGTTTTGGGTTGGGTGGGTTTGGGTGTTGGGTGGGGTGGGGTGTTGGGTGGGGTGGGTTGGGTTGGGTTTGTTTTGTTTTGGGGTTGGGTGGGTTTGGATTTGGGTAGATTTTGGGCTTTGGGTCGGGTAGGGGTTTGGGTGGGGTGGGTTTGGTTTTTAGGTGGAGTGGGTTTGGTTTTAGGTGGGGTGAGTTTGGGTTTTGGGTGGGGTGGTAGAGAGTCGGGGTGTGGTCGGGGGGATAAAAGGGGGTTTAGAGGATAAAGTAGATGTTGTGATAAAAAGTAGGTCTAAGGATGTGGGTTGGTTTTGCAGGCACGTCAGCAGTTGACGATGCGGGATAGGATGCCCCCGCTGTTGGTGCGGATGAGACCACATGTGTCCGCAGCTCACTGGGCGATCATGCGCGAGGTGGGACTCGGTGGAGTCCAGAGGTACAGAGCGATAGAGAGAGATCACAGCCTGATGGTCGCCCTCATCGAGAGATGGGATCCGGTGACCAATGTGTTCCATCTCCCGACTGGGGAGATGACTATCACGTTGGAGGATGTGTATCGCATCCTTCGACTACCTATCGAGGGAGAGGTAGTCTTCCAGGTAGATTCAGAGACTGCCATGGACAGCATATTACAGGTTTTTGGAGATGCAGCCGCGCTACTTACCTATCACAGCGCGAGCATTGGGTATGGTGACATGTACCGTGCGCATCGACATGAGACACGGCTGGCTGTGCTGATGATGATTGGGATCACCTGCTTCGCCCTCCCGGACTCAGAGGGAGGCCGCTTTCCACGGGCGTTGATGGGGGTGTTGCTTGAGATGATTGAGGAGCATACTTGCTATGCGTGGGCACCAGTGTATCTGGTGCAGCTATACAGAGAGCTCTGGGGTTATCACCGGATGAGGTGATTCGGTATCTGTTCGACATTTTTGCTGCATTGTTGGGCATATGAGCACATCATATGCATCAGGCCAGTAGGGTTACCCCAGCAGCCAGGGCCACAGGTCATATATATATATGGCTTTCAGAGGTGGTTGGGGGTCGTGGGGCAGCCACGAGAAGTTCTTGCAGGGAGAGACGTTTCCTACTACAGGCATTTGTTAGAGGGCCTGGCAGCGATAGATATTGTATGGAGACCTTACAGAGGTCATCACCCGCAAGAGGAGGCCGAGTACAGTTACGCTGGATCCAGTACACTTTCTGGATAGCAGGATGGAGGCCGAGGAGAGTACGAGAGGATACCCCTAGAGAGGGTACGTAGGAAGATGGGGCTGCGACAGGACGAGCCACCTCCCTTCCCTCAGTATAGGAGGGATGATGTAGAGGCCCCACTGCCTGCACCACAGCCCTTGGATCCAGATTGGGTTGCTGAGAGGCCAGCAGATGACACAGTAGATGATGCTGGTTGTACAGGAGCATACATGGTGTGGTGGGCTGGTCAGAGAGCGGCGAGGGTAGCACAGCCCGCACAGCCAGACTTGGCAGCTGTGACGGCAGAGAGAGATCAGCTCAGGGGTCAGGTGCAGCTCTTACAGGGGCAGCTTGCTGCTGCGCAGCACAGATTGGGGTCTTACAGGGGCAGCTAGCCTGAGGCTCGAGTACGAGCACACAAGCAGCACCACCACTAGCAAGCACAGTGCAGTACAAAAGCAGTATTTCGAGTAGTAACACGGCCACGGCCCGTGCACGTGTACAGATACCACGCCGCCAGAATCAGCTGACCACAGTACCACCAAAGACAAACAGGGGAAGTGCTGGCAGTAGGAGTCTGGGACCAGCCCCAGTACCGATGGTGGCACGGGATAGATACATGGAGGCGAGAGCGGAGGCCCGGTACTATCAGGATGTTCTTGATAGTACCGGAGCTGAGTATCAGCCATATGCGGCACACCGAGCGGAGACCTCGCGTAGTCAGAGATCGCAGGGAGGTGCAGCCACAGCCGGCGTGTCTGTTACAGGCAGGAGGTGAGAGGCGCCACAGGGACCAGCAGGGAGAGGTGCCGAGGGTGGTGGGGAGAGCTGAGGGATCCCTGCATTGTTTTTGTATTTGTATATTGGATATGGGCACCGGTCTGCGAACCGGTTATGTTTATAGAGGCCTGCGTGCCTACATATTACTCATTTATTCATTCATTCATTTATTGTATACCGGCCTGCGAGCCGAGTACGGGTTGTACAGTTGGTACCGGCCTGCGAGCCGAGTATATTTTTGATATGAGGGACCGGCCTGTGAGCCGAGTCGAGATTATTGATAGTTATTGCGGCCTGCGTGCCGGCTTTGTTGGATTATGAGATCACAGAGGCCCCGATGTAGGGCACAGTGTATATTTGAAAACTTGTATATATATATATAGATGATGTTTTGATCCATATGCAGTGTTGAAAATGTTTTTAAGTATTTCGTCAATGGTTTGTGGTATAGAATATATGATGAGTTTAATTGACATGTTGATATATGGATGATGTGTTATATGATGAAATGTTGCATGTTTTGGGCTGGTTTTATGACATTGTTATATATGTATCTGATGAGTTGGATCCAAATGATGTATAGATAGATAGTTTTTTGTTTTGTTTTGGTATCCTTAGTTGATGACTTGTTTGTTTTTGTAAAATAGATGATGTTAATGAAATTGTAATGATATGTGTGGTGGATGGACATATGTGGATAATGGTGTTGTGATGCGGGAAAAGAGAGGCGGGTGCGACAAAAATTAGGTAAAAAATGAAGAAAAGAACCATGTTTCAAAAGGCAGTGCATAATCGATATCGGTTAGGTAACCGACGCGTCGATAGATAGTAGACTGATATCGGTTACATAACCAATCTTGGTTATTTAGGTATGAGCTTTTCTAAAAATAAAAAAGCTAGGGTGGCAACTTAAGTTCTAATTTTGAGAGCCATGCAAGAAGTTAAATACGCGAACGCGACGCTTTTTGACGACTGAGACAGGTAATTGCATGAGAGATTTGAGTGATTAGGAGTAAAGAGACAGGGAAAGTGATTGTGATCTGAGATTCAGAAGACAGAAAGGTAGGTTTGAAAAAGGTGGTGATAATGGCAGGACGAGGAGAAACATCCAGCAGGCAGGGACAAGAGGGAAGACAAGGGCCACCTCAAGCTACTGCAACCCAAGAGGTAACGTTTTGTTTGTAATTTGACTACTGCATGTTTTGGGAATAAGCTGAGGGAGAGTAAGTGGGTAGATATGAGAAAGAAAAGATGATAACAAGGGTTATAAATGAGGTGAGTGTTACGTGGTAGGGAATCAAGGGTTTTGGGTATGTCTGTGTATACAGAGAGGAATAAACGAGCAATTTATTGTCGTAGGTGGTTGTTTAGGCAAGGTGTATGAAAGTAACAGGGACCGATATCGGTTAGGGATAACCGGTATCGGTTACTCAACCGGTACCGGTTAGCTGTAAACGATACCGGTTGCTGTAGGAATTTCCAGAATTTGAGAAAAAACCCGGGGGGATTTGAGGAATTGAATGGTTGTTTGTTATTTGGATGTATGCAGGTAGAGGCAGGGTTGAGGATGAATGATAGTGTACCAGCGCTGTTGTCATGAATCCGAGCGGATGTAACGCCAGCTGAATGGACATTGATAAATCGTTTGGGGTTAAGTGGAATCCACTATTATTCATGAATCGCATGTAACCATGCTATGTTACAGGCGTTGATTGAGAGATGGAATCCTGAGAAAAATACCTTCTATCTGCCAACAGGGGAAATGACAGTAACATTGGAAGATGTGTTCCGTATTTTGAGACTCCCAATTACAGGAAAACCAGTATATCAGGCATTACCTAGCGCGGCACGGGGAGCGATAACAGTAGTATTTGGTCCATACGCACGAGACTTAACACAGTGAGGTTTGTCATTTACGTATGGGATAATGTATGCAGCACATCCTGAGGAGACAAGGTTAGCAGTAATATTAATGATAGCGGTAGGGTATTATGCATTACCGAGGGCAGAAGGGGGAAGATTTCCAAAGGCATTGATGTGTGTTATTTGGGAGATGATAGAAAGGAACGTGACGTTTGCATGGGCACCTGCATATTTGGCGGAGCTATACAGGGGTTTATGGGCTTGTAGGTGAAATCACAGAACGACACTGGATTGTTCATACTTATTACACTGTTGGGCCTATGAGCACATTGTTTGTGTGCGACCAATAGGCCGACCCATCCAGTCAGGAGAGACCGGAGTACAGAGGTTGGGATTCAGACGATGGGTCCAAACAGAACAAGAGGCAAGATCCCAGGCTGTGACGGGTGACATTGAGTATTATAGGCAGGTATGGGAGAGGGTGACGATTGCGGATATCTGTTGGCGGCCTTACGGGAACTATATGGTAATAGAGAATATAGCTGAGGAGTTGAGGGGTGTAGAGTGATTGAGGTGGATCGCAGGGCACAGGCCAGGTGAGTATGAGAGGATTCCTCTAGATCGCGTGTGGCGACAATTTGGATTTGTGCAGGATATACCCCAGGCTTATAGACCCTATATGAGGATCGATGCAGAGGTAGTATTCTCACCTCCCCAGCCAACACCTCCAGAAGGGCCTGAAGAGGTAGCGATCGATCGTAGGGCAATGGATGCGAACGCAGCGAGAGGCCTATAGATTATGGTGGGTAGCAAAGAAGCTGCGAGGTGTACGTGATCGTCGACGACATAGCGGTGATTACAACGAGAGAGGATCATCTGCGGTGTTTGGTTCAGCAGCTCCAAACGCAGGTGAATGAGACAAGAGGATCATTAGTGGTTGCGGAGTCACGGGCGGAGAGACTAGAGGCTGGAGTCCTCCATGCGAGAGGGCGTATTCATATGTTACAGGAGAGATTGGCAGATCAGTGGGCGGTACCAATAGCCGTGGTACCATTGAGGACAGAGAGGCTGGTGAGAGGGGTCGCGATCACGATCATCGCCTAGTTCGGGATGAGGTGTGAGGGTCTAAATAAATGTTAGCAAGGTATAAGAATAAATAAGAGTACCGACCTGCGTGTCAATGATAGAGAAGATGTATTTGTTTAACATCTAAATAAAACGAGATATGTATGTTGATTTGAGTTATAATAATAAGAATGTTTTCGTTTTGACTTTCGGTGTTTTGAAAAAGGATAAAGAGGAATGTGATTAAATAGAAATACACAAAAATATTTATATTTACCACACATGATAGGTTATGGTAGGGGATGGTCGAGCTAACCTTGGGAGACCCCATGTCTCCGAAGTGCTGCCTACATAGCCCTTTGCACAAAGCAAGGAGGGGCCTTAGACCGATGTAGTTCTCCCTTAGGATCAGGGAGAGGCGAATTCAGGAAATTTGGTACGGTTTAGGCAATTGGTTGGTTGGTAAGAATATTGATATTAATATTGGTAAGGTAAGGTTGTTGGTGTCGGTAATGAATTGGTGATGTTGTAAAAGGTATAAGGAAGCGAAAGTTAGCCTACCCAAGTAGAAGGGAACCATGTCCTGATTAAGATCAACACACAATCCTAGATGCGAGGCAAAGTGGAAAGAGTGCTCCGTAGGTGAAAAGAGCTAAACAAACCACAAAACGTAGAATGAGCTTGAAGCCCTAGGTACCGTGCATAGACGAGAAGTCCATAGGTGAAAAGAGTTGTATGATCACAATATATCGGGTGTACGTCACGTCCCTTGAGTTGAAACAAATGGTGAGGTGAGGTGGATGATATAGCTGAGGTACAGAGAATTTATTACAAAGTGAGTGTTCTGATGAAAGAGAACCTACCCTAAATAGACAAGTCCATGACCCAAAAAGTTCTTTTGAATGAGGCCTTTATTTTACTGAATATAGACTGATCGATGCGGGAAGTCTACAAGGGATATTGATTGTGCTATTCTTGAGGTCTTCATGAAGCTGATCAATGCGAGAAGCTTTTGATAAAGGCGATCTGTGGATAGCTGTCATTCGAGGGAGCAGTCTATTTATAGTAGCAGATATGATTTTAGTGCATAGCTGTCCTTCGGGGGAGCAGTCTATATAGAATAGCAGTAATAATTTGGCATATAGCTATCCTTCGAGGGAACAGTCTATATATAATTTAGATAGCTAGATGTTCTTTTGGCGTGAAGCATCTAGTTTGGTAGGAAGTTTGACTCAAGAAAATCCCATAAGAATACGGCTTATTTTAATACTTTGAAGTCATGGACTAGACTAAAAAGGGGAAGGCATCGTTTAGGTGAGGTGAGAATCAAACTATGTGAGCTTGATTTTTATTATGAGGTGTAGGAAACGAAGTGCATGTGGTGGTATGTGAGCTCAAGGGACGAGCGGCAGGTAGATAAGAAGTGATATAACACTAAATTCAACAGTAGAATGGTCGAAGATGCAAGGCATTAAGGGGTTCAGGCTCAGGCTTACCATTAAGTGAAGCTAAATGATAAGTGCCTGATCCATAGGTGTGAGTGATTATGTAAGGCCCAATCCAATTGGGAGAAAATTTTCCACGTTTGCTCTTTTCTAGTTTGGTGACATGTTGATTCTCTTTGAGGACAAGATCACCAACCTTAAAGGTACGCTCATGAAGTTGCTTATCATAAGCACGTTTGATGCGTTTTTGATAGATTTGAAGGTGATCAAGAGCTGTAAGACGACATTCGTCAAGAAGCTCCAATTGGGCTAACCGCTCTTGGCGGAAATCATCGTTGGTGAGAATATCCTGAAGAGATATTCTAAGGGAGGGTATTTGTATTTCGAGAGGCAAAACAGCCTCGGTACCGTATACCAAAGAAAAAGGTGTGGCATTAGTAGAGGTACGAATGCTAGTATGATAAGCCCAAAGGGCAAAGGGGATGTGATCGTGCCAATTTCGTCCGGACTCATTGACAACTTTCATGAGGATTTTGGTTAGGGTTTTATTAGAGGATTCAGCTTGTCCATTTGCTTGTGGATAGTAGGGTGATGAGAAGCTGAGTTTGATACCAAAGTTGTCACAAAGGTCTTGCAACAACCTATTTTTGAAAGATTTTCCATTATCTGTAATCAGGTGATGAGGAACACCAAAACGACAGATAATGTGGTGGTTAATGAACTCTACAATTTTTTCTTTTTTAGTTGAAATGAGTGGAATAGCCTCCACCCATTTTGTGTAATATTCGGTTGCTGTGATAATCCATCGGTGACGTTGTGAAGAGGACGGGTGAATCTCACCAATAAGGTCTAAACCCCATTGTGAGAAGGGCCAAAGATCTCGAGCGACCTGGAGCGGGTGGCTAGGAGTATGTTGAAGGTTGGCATGTTGTTGACACATAACACAACGCTTAACATATTCGTAGCAGTCGTTATTGAGAGTAGGCCAATAATAACCAAGGCGAAGGATTCGTTTGGCCACGGCAAGGCCACTAAAATGTCCACCACAAATACCGTCATGGACTTGTTGGATGGTATGGGTGATCTCCGCACCGGTGAGACATCGAAGGAGGATGCCATCAAAGCCACGTTTATAAAGGAGTCCCCCCATAACTACATAACGAGAAACACGTTTAAGAAAAGCACGTTTACCAGTACTAGTAAGGTCAGAAGGGAGAACAGAGGTTGTAAGGTAGTCATGGAATTGGTGATACCAAGTATCCTGCGAGTTAGCAGACACAGTATTTATCGTACAAACAACCGGGGCTGAATAAGATGGGGCAAAGTGTTGTTGGACCCGCAGACAAAATGTCAGAGTCAGTTGATGAGGCTGGAATTTGCGAGGCTAAGCAAGCCATAGTATCCACAAATTTGTTAGTAGAGCGTGGAATGGTTTGGATAGAATAGTGAGTAAATAAGGCTAGAAGCGAATCCACGTAGTGTTTGTATTTTTGAAGTTCCTCATTTTTGCATTGGTAGATGCCCATAACTTGATTGACTACCAATTGAGAGTCGCCAAAAATATTGATAGATTTGATACCTAAGTGCAGCGCAACCTGGAGACCCAGAACAAGGGCCTCGTATTCCGCTGTATTATTAGTGCAAGGGAAATCGAGTCGGAATGAAAGAGGCATAGGCTCGGCGTCAAGAGGAACGAGAACAACGCCAGCTCCTCCACCGCGTTGGCATTTAGATCCATCGAAGAAGAGGGTCATTTGATACGACTCTTCCCCGAGTGAAAGAGTGGCGATGAGTTCGTCGGGGAATATAAAATTGGTAAATTGTTCCCCAGGTAAAGGGGCTTCCGCAAGTTGGTCTGCGATGGTTTGTCCTTTGATTGATTTCTGGTGGATGAACTCAAGGTCGAGGTCGGCGAGGAGCATGAGCCATCGGGTGATGCGTTGGTTTAGATGAGGTTTGGCATACATGTAATGGATGGGGTCTGTGTTGGTGATGACGAAAGTTTTGTGATTCAGAAGGTAGTGTCGGAGCTTGGTAGCCACGAATGATAGGGCTAGGCACAACTTTTCTACATGTGTATACCTAGTCTCATAATCCACCAAAGTACGACTTATATAATAAACGGCTTGTTCTCGATTTTCAGAGTCACGATGTGCAAGCATGGCCCCTACAGCGTGGTCAGTGGCGGAAAGGTAAAGGTAGAAAGGGCGGTCATCTTGAGGTGGGATAAGCACGGGTGGCTGCAAGAGATAAGTTTTGAGAGCTTCAAAGGCTTGGTGGCACTCTTCACTCCATTGAAATTCAATGTCCTTTTTAAGGAGGTGATGGAAAGGTTGACATCGATCCGAGAGTTGGGAGATGAAACGTCGGATAGATTGTAACTTACCTTGTAAGCTACGCAATTGTTTGAGATTAGTAGGTGGGGGCATTTCTATGATAGCTTTGACTTTAGATGGATCGACCTCAATGCCACGCAAAGAGACGATAAAACCAAGAAGCTTTCCCGAAAGGACACCAAAGACACATTTCTTTGGTTGAAGACGGACAGAATATTGTAACAGGTGATCAAAAATAATGGTTAAAACATCGAGATGTTCACTGCGATGTTTAGACTTGCCAAGAAGATCGTCGACGTAATCTTCAAGGATAGTGTGCATAATGTCATGAAAAATGTAGGTCATAGCCCGCTGATAGGTCGCACCAGCATTCTTAAGGCCAAATGGCATTACACGGTAACAGAAGGTTCCCCAAGGAGTTATGAAGGTAGTTTTGTGTTGATCGGCAGGGGCAACCAAAATTTGGTTGTATCCTGAAAAGCCATCCATGAGAGAGAGCATCTCATGGCCTGCAGTGAGATCAACAAGTTGGTCAATGCTAGGTAGGGGGAAGTCATCCTTAGGGAAAGCGAGGTTAAGATCTCGGAAATCTGTGCATATCCGAAGTCCCCCCGTCGCTTTAGTGACAGGTACGATGTTAGAAATCCATTGAGGATAGTCAATAGGCAGAATGAAGGAAACAGAAAGGAGTCGTTGGAGCTCCTCTTTGACCAAGAGGACAATGCATGGATGCATTTTTCTCAATTTCTATTTAATTGGATTGGAATCAGGTTTCAGTGTAATGTTATGGACAGCAATGTCAGGATCAATTCCTGGCATGTCAGCGTAGGACCAAGCGAAAGCTTGGTTGCGAGCACGGAGGAAAGTAGTAAAGGCGACTTGTTCTGATGCGTTAAGGGATTGTCCGATCTTCACAATGTGAGGATCCTCCTCCATGTGGATGTTGATTTCTATTGTAGATTCGTTCAGCATGGTTTGGGTTTCAGATGGTAAGGCTCGTTGAATATAAGAGTCATCCGCGCCAAGGTAAGTGAGGATGGAGTCATCATCCTGGCACTCAACAACGTTAATTGAAGGCGAGTCCTCTTCGATCATGTCTGGATATAGAAGGGGGATAGAAGAGGGGTCCTCATTATCGCGTTGATAAGTGAGAGGGCCTAAGAAGATAGCATTTATGAAAAAAAAAAGTTAGGAGGGATAGATTCGTGATCTATCGACTCAGTGGGTGACGATGGCAAAGTGGGTGATGATGGTTTGTTAGGGGTAACGTCGTTCTCTTCCATTTTGGGTTTCTTTCTTTCTTACTTGCTTTCATATAAGGAGCATACCTACTGTTTTCTTCTTCTAAAGATATTCATAAGGTTTTGTATTATTTTGGTAAAAGAACTTGCTTTGTTTTTGCATCTTGCATTAGTGAAAGTCATCTCTTTTGCTTCATCGAATATCATTTTCGATTTGGGTTTAAAACACGTGCATTGCATCCTTGCTTGCTGTTTTCAATTCTAGTGAACGTAGATTAAGTAACAGGTCATACACGTGGGGGTGATATCCACGGTATTGACAGGAAATTAATCTTACATTCACTGCACAACACATACCGAATCACTTCACAATTAACACAACAGCTCAAACATCCCCCTTTTTCCGCGGTATTCCTCCGCCCGATTGAGGTAACCTTATAAGCCAAAACAACTTGACATTTCCCCTAAGTCTCTTGTTTAGGATTCTGACATCATTCTACGTCTAAAGGCATAAGCCCACGATAATTAAAATTAACCCTAGGGTTAATCTCTAGATTTGTGTGTGCATCTTGCTTGTTTTTAGTTCTATTTTCTTTCTCATACTCTGTCTTCTGTGATCAATAATTGGACACATATACTAAACGTTGTTAAAAATCAAATTAGCAGCCTTTTTATATCTTGTTAGCCCAAACTTCTTACACCGACATCGAGTTACCTGACCGACGTCGGCTATAGTGTAACCGACATCGGTTACTAGACCGATATCGGTTACTCTCTTTTCCAATTCCTGACAAACCAGCAACCTACCAATTTTACCAGTCTGAGTTTGTTTCTATTCCTGACAGATTGAAACCCTACTGTGAACTCCTGTCCATGGTTGTTATCACTCAAAAGCAAGCTGCTGCCATGGTTTCACATGCTTGCTCTGTTTCTTTGCCTGAATCCTACGGATACTAGTGAGGTTCCTAAAATTCCTGTGGGAGATAAGGACTTCGCCAAGTTTCTGGATGCTAATTCTAGCGCTGTACAATACTATTTGTCCCATACCCCTGACCGTACGCCTGATGGTCAGCTCCTTGTTGGTATGCCTATTAGTATAGCTGCTCATTTAGCTCCCACTCCGCCTGATAATACCGCCTTGCTTCCTGCATCTCTAGCCCCGTCTCCCAATCCAACGGCTTCAGAGGTTCATACGACTCAGATTGGCTTTCCGTTGGTTAACCTCGGACCCCACATATCATTACCACTTGACCCGCCCTACCTCATCTCTCTTGCAGACTGCTCCGTTCATGACTTGCTCTCTGCCACCTATCCACACGAGCTTTACTTCTCAAGCTCCGCCTACCTTTTCATTCCCATACACGTATCTAGTGACCTCAACATCCTATATGGGACATCCCTATTCGGTTGCCTCAACATATTCATCCTCCACACCTTATCAACAATTAACCCCACCAGGGTCTAGCGGTGGTCCTTGGCCCAATTTTCCTCCGTTTACCACAACCACACCATCATCTCATCCAACTACTGATCTAATTAAACAAATGATGGACAAAATGCAAAACCTGGAGGCTTCTGTTTCAGGAAGTCGTAGCGCCTTGACATACGAGCAAGTTTGTCGGGAGCCCATTCACCCTTTTGTCCCCCTTCATTCATATCCTCCTCAATGGGAGTTGCCGAAATTTACTCGTTTTAATAGTAAAGAGGATCCTCAACAACACTTGCGATCATTTAGACATGCTTGTTATTTGATTGCCATGATGATGCCTTGTTACTCCGCACCTTTCCCATGTCCTTATCAGACTCGCCTTAGAGTGGTACGTGCTTTAACCCAACACCTCAATCTTCTCTTTTAACCAACTAGCCCAATCTTTCTTGGATAACTTCTCCATTAACATTGCTAAGAAAGTATCCATCACCGACCTTTATGCCATTCGACAATTCGAAGACGAATCTATCGCAGATTTCGTCGGACAATGGCGTGCCTTATCAACCAACTTACATATGCCTTGCCTCGGATGAAATTATCGAAATTTTCATGCGGGCATGTGCTAAGAACATTTCTCCTACTCTCCAAATTCAAACTTTCCGTACATTCGATAAAGCCTTTACTATGGCTCGAAAACTAGAGATTCGAGCCTTAGAGGAAGAGAAATTGCGGTTGGTTGTGTAACAAAACCCCAATTTCGAACTCTTGATTCTACCAATAAACCAAATACCACCACTCCTCACGCGTCCACTTCTTCTAAATCAAAAGGAGCTATCCACGCGGTGATGGTTAAATCTCAAACACCATCTAATGCCCCACCAAAACCACCTATAAGTATAAAGCAGAGCCCATCAACTACACTCCCTTGGGAGAAACATATGGTGTGATATTGGAAAAATTTCTCAAAGCAGGAGCCATTACATTACCTCCTGTTAAACCTCATTCCGGGTTTGATTCCACTCGCGCCATACCTTCCTGGTACAAAGAAAATGACTTCTGTAACTTCCACCGTGTGAAAGGACACATCATGAGAGCTGCAAGATGTTGAAAAACATAGTGCAGGAAATGGTTGACGCAGGGGATATAACCCTCGATAATCCTAATGCCCCTGCCAACCGAAATTTGAAAATCTTCAACAAACCATTCCCGAATCACTCTCCCAACAGTAACACAAACCAGGATATCTTAGCCGAGGAGAGTGTTCATGAGATCCATGCAGTCTTTGATACCCAGCCCAAAGCCTCTATCGAGAAAATTTTGAATCAAGCCTCTTCACTAACACAGGAGCCCGAACCTCCTTTACCACCATCGAACCAAAGCGAAATCATTCCTTTACCCATAAGGGAGTTAACTACCCAGACTTCTCTTCCCATCGATGAGTCTTCTTATACCACATCCCTACAAGACTGCGAACGGATGTTATCTAATCTATCTATTTCCCAGACTTCCCCTTCTACCACTCTTGTTGCACAAGAGGAAGGTACGCCACTCCTTTTGACATCCTTAGATGAGAAATCTCTTGCACCGACATCACCAAATTCTTTAACCATGACGGATCCTCTCGAACACGCCCTCTTACCTATTAGTTCTTCATCGCCTAAATCTTTTCAATGACCGGTTGACCTCTTAACATCTATTGATACAGTGCCTCATCTACTCACTGTATCACACCCACAGTGGACTGGAATCACAACCCACCTTTCTTCCGTACCAAATTTACAATTCAAACCTGAAGACTGTCATTCTCCAGAGGATAGACAAATCCTATGGGAACGTTTGAGTACGCCATATTCTACTCAAATGCAAATGACCGATCCTGAGACCTCCACCATATACCCGAAGTGTTTACAGAAGCTTAAAATGCCCATGTTCTCACCTTCACCCCCCTCACCTCTACTCAATATCCCATCCACCTCTATCAACCTAACCAAATCTTCCCCTACACTTGGGACCTCACCAATACCCAGTCTAACACACCCGCCTAAGCGACTAGATTTGTCCAAGAATAAAGCCGCCCCGCCACTTAGGAGATACACTCAACCCGTGCCTCTATCACAATCAAAACCATCATCGTCATACCTACCTTCCATATTGGGACCTCATCCTTCCACCTTGCACCAATATATCATACCTCCTGCGTTTTCTTCAAAACGATCTACGCACCCATACAGGGATCAAAGGGTATATCAACATTATCACTCCGCGTATCCTGTCCACCTATCAACCCTAAACAAATTCCATCATCAAAAGATTTGTTTTCTGTCACTCCCCTTTCTCCGTGGTTGTTTCCCGCTACCATGTCATCTGTAGCCTCATCATCTAACCAGCCGAACGTAGCTCCTGCGCCAAAGAAACCACGTTTAGTGAAAACCACGTGTCAACACCCCTTGGCTAAACCACCACCCATACGAACCAGCCACGCCCAAACATTACCGAAACCCACACAACCAATACCCTCATCCTCCTCCGATTTTGACCCACTCAAAGGATCTTACGCTAAAATCCTTGCCATGTTGGTAGAGAATGCGACCATTTCCCTACCCCCACTTAGACCTTATGACCCGTCTAAACCTCGGCCTGTAGGTTACGATGAGTCTAAAATCTGCGCTTATCACCGCACACCAGGACATGATGTGGAGGGATGCAAAGCTTTAAAAACCATCCTTCGTCAGTCACCTCTCCCAGATAGAAAGGTTAAGAAAGACAACTTACGAAGGGAGAGACCTTTAGCTTCAATTCCCTCTCCTATACCATCTATCCCCGCCTCACCACGATCTATCATTATTACAACCCCACCTCTTGAAGACCATAATTTATCCCAACCATCTTCCTCATCTCAGGTTTACGAGATTAATATGATTAGTGTTGCTACTCGAGCGCAGAAAAACAACGAGAAAGCGAAAGAAAGCACACCTGCGTCCTCTCTTTCTCCGTCTAGCATCCCGATTGCACCACCACCCAAAGTGGTTATTCGTGGACCCGCTTACCCCGTCTCTAATGGAGTTGCCCATCGAGCCATGATCAAACAGCTTCACCAATCACCCGTCAAAATGACACTATATGATCTCATTCAGACTTCTGAATCTCATCGACAAGCTCTCGTTGAAATTCTTCAAGGGATCGAGGTCTTACCTAATGAAACCTGCCTGTTGCCTCCATTCTAACACCCAATCACGTTGCCTCTCTCACCAAACAACCCACTGCCCCAACCACTTCTGTCTCTGTACCACAAGCTGCTGCAGTCAGTTTCTCTGAAGATGAAATTGTCGATTTTGGTACAGAAGATCCCGACCGCCTGTTCATCAAACTACGTCCGGGACATTCGTATGCGTCATGTTATGATTGACGGGGTGCTAGCCTAAACATCATCTCTTCAAAAGCTTTTCAACAAATGAATATTCCTTCTAGCTACATGTGTGCCAACCCCATCATGTTGCTTTGTCATTCAATGACGCTATTACCTCTACCTTAGGCACCGTGATCCTCAACATTCGGGTAGGACCACGTACTTTACCCGAACTCTTCTATGTCCTTGAGGGAGAGTTCCAATATAATATATTCTTTGGGTCGTCCTTGGATCAGGGCCATGGGATGCCTTCCCTCAACCTTACATAGATGCATAAAATTTGAGTACGAGGGAAGTCCTACACCGTAAAAGCTGATCCTCCCCCTTTAAAAACTCGTAATATGTTATACCGCCCAAATGATGTTCCAAAATGTTTCACTCGAAATGTTTCAACTTCTAGGAATAGAGTTGTTTCTATCCTTTCATTCCTTTTAGAAACAGATAGGGTTAGGGCTAGGAGGAATACCTGTTAAATGTCGAGATGGTGTGCGTACCGTGGAGAAAGATCAAGTTGACTGCGAAGAACTCCTTTTTGTCTTGGAAGGACTACCTGCAAATAAGAACACAAGACCACAAGATTTGATTAAACAATAAATGAGGAAACTACCTTGGGCCCAGGAAATATAAAACTTCCTTTCGAAGGTGGTCAGTTTCCCTGCTAATATGAATTAACACAAATGACTGCAAAATATCAATTAGATTACTTGGTTGAAATGGGTAGGAGAAGGCTGGTTTCTGGTTATAGTCAGGGTAACCGATACCGGTTTCTGGTAACCGACGTCGGTTGGGCCTAGGACCTTCTTGGTAGCTATGGTGTTTGTAAGGCTGGTTTATGGATGATATTAGGAAATGAGATGATGAGAGGTAAAAGAATGACAGTTAGATGCAATGGCACGTTGGGTAGTGGATTCAGAAACGGATTTAGGAGGACTGTGATTCAAAGAGCATAAGAAATGTTATAACAGAGGACATGCAAGATGTGACTTACTGGTTTTGACAAAGATGCAAGTTGATCTCCTTTCTTTGTGGCAACGCTTTCTTGGTTTCTTCACTCGTCTCTCGCTTTCGGTCAAGTGAAGATCTCGGACTCTCTCGATCGCTCCCGATGGTCTTTCTTGATTCAAAGAATCCTTTTCTCGATCCAAAAATGAAATTCTGATCCCCTATTTTTGGTTTGGGGAGCCCATTTACTGAGGAACCGATGGCGGTTACGTAACCGACGGCGGTCGAGTAGAACCGGCATTGGTAAGGAAAAAGTAGGCTATTTTTAGTAAAATAGCCCACCTTCCTGCTTTTCTCGGCCAGTTAGTTGCGGGCTTGGTCAAGTGACTAGAAGGTCGGTTTTGGGTGCGAAAGGGGTCATTAGTCATGGGTGTAGGTGTAGACCAAGTTATAGGTCTTAATTAGGTTAGTTTAGGGTTAGGGCTAGGTCATGATGAAGTGGCAAAATGAGGTGGCAGGTGAGATGATGGGGATTTATCAATTCTGAGGTAATTAATAAATAATTGTGTAAGGTTTAGGTAATGAGGTTAGGTTGCGAAATGGGATGCGGGTCACAAGGGGTCGTAAGACATGAATTTGGTGTCTACGGGGCATACTCATCCAATCTAAGTTGATTTGAATGTGCCAAGGTACCTTGAGTTATAGAAAGCTATTTCCTATTACAATTCATACTACTAGCTTGGCCTAGAGAGAAACTAAATTGAAGTCTAGATGTATGTAGATCTAGATGAACTAATGCGAAGGGTGTTGCAACATGTCATTTCTACAACACTATATCCTCGTGAAGACCTTAGTCTTCACGCGAGTACTATTTTTGTAGTTTGGCATGTGCCAACATCCAACAGAACTACTTCATCACAATGTACATAACCCTAGGAGGTCATTAACAATTAATTAATTTTGGATTAAAATTTGAATTACCATAACCTTGCCAACCCCAAATCCAACACCCCTTAAGTTCTTCATCCATATTTGATTTAATTAATATTTAAGAACTTCATTAACTCATGATTGCTTTTACGTTCGGTAACTATGACATGCCAAGAAATTATCCAAAAATAGAACAGCATAAAACACAAGATTAAATTAATGTAACTCAGTTGTTCAAATAAGGTACAAAGAACCACTCAGGTTCAACTAGGTAATAATTCATAGAAAATGAATACTGATTGATTAACGATCATAAACACCATTATTTCACTTTACATTCTTTTGAGAGAGGAAGAGTCTTCCTCTCTACATGGTTATGTGGTAGGATTTATCATACCATTTATATCTTTACAATTTCTATAGTTTAATTGTATATTTAATACACATCCCATTATCATTATATATTAGATAAAGAACGTAATCATATGCAACTTACCAAGTTGCTTTCAATTAAGAGAGAAATTGAACTATTTCTCTTCATCCAACTTATCAAATGACAAAAATAACAATACAAACAGATATGCCAAATATCAACAAGATAGTATTCCAATACCTTCATAAAATGTACAAGACAAATTACACAACAATTTGAAGTGAACCTCCAATATTTTCAATTCATCATGATAAATACACAATTTACAAGACTATGCATCTCATACAAACTACATGTCAATCAAGACTAAGATCATTAAAAATACAACTTTTCCTTTTCAATACATCTCAAGAATGAATTAGAGTTCTCTTTAAAAGAGCGAGAATTTAAATCAGCCAATACATCATAAGTTTATTGCCTTCTTTTATTACTTACAAAGTCCATCTACAAAATTGCTAGCACGAGTCAATTCATTGAATCGAGCATGATAAACACTCAAAGCATTAAAACGAAGTGCATTCCACTAATTATTCAATTAAAACAACTCTGCTTTAATGAAACAATTAATGTAATCATCCAAATAAATCATAAGTAATAATAACCATAAAAAACACAAATAACAATATGAATTTACTTAAAGAAAAGATCATAATCTAATCAGCAAACTACGCCTTATAACAAATAAGTATTGTCCTAAATAATTAATAATTACTTAAATAACAGTTCCTAACATTAAATTATTCCATAATTCTTTCGAATTTGAAATATAAATTTTAACTTCAATAGATAAAAAAAAAGAGTTACTTTCAGAATCAAGACCTTCTTGTCATCTTTACCAAGTTTCCAGAAAACATGTGAAGACAAGTTCATTTCAGCATCGTTACATTTTTAAGATGAATCAACCATCAAATTTAAATAAATAAGAGATTCACAATTCAGGTGTGACAACCTAATTCTCGATCAAATAAATATAACCTAAGTTCTTAGATTAGGCCTCTTATTAACAATAGAAAAGTATTTCCCAGCAACAATGTTTCATTTCAATTAACTGAAACAATTATTATTTCCTTAAATATAATTTAAGTAGAGAAGTAATTAGTAACAACTACTAATCAATTACTTAATAAAGTAATACATTTGATTCAATTATTCCTATGATAGGTTTTGTATAAAGAAAGGAGAATGAGCTGAAAAGTAAATGGTTTACAGTTTCTTTTATCATTTAGTTAAACCAAAATCTCATATGCATCTTCAGAAAAGGAGAGTCAACTTCCTACCCTACAGTTTCTAGAAATGAAAAAGGAGAAACTTACCTCTAAAAATGGAAGAGGAAGGAGTTATGCATTGGAAAGGATTTCTATTACTCATTCAAAAGAAATAAGGTAAGAAGAAGAATCAGTACAGACCCTTCACAAACCCACTATTCTTTTAAGAAATAGAAAACAAGATTAGAAGATACAAAATCGAATACTTAAATAATTGATTCAATCAAATAAACCTAACAAAGAGTTTCATCTTTCAAGAACAACAACTGTTAATAGAATTCTTAATCCATTTAATAAGGATACATTAAACAAGTATAAGTTAACAATTATCAATTCACTTCAACCTAATTGTTTTATTCTTCATCCTTGAAGATTTCAGTCAGATCCAAAACCATATGTAAACAATTTCATAATGGTACCTCAAAAGATTAACATGACTCAGCCATTGAAAACAATCAGTCAAGGAAATGGATAAGTTTTCCTTTCTACAAGTCAGGCTCAGTGGCACACTGCCATGAATTGGTAAGACATTCGATTCCACTAAAATAACATAAATCAATAAAGCTCATAAACCGAGAATAGTTTGGTTGGTTCTATATACAAAAGAAATCAAATTGTGAAGTTGATTATACATTCAATGATTCCCATGAACATACCAAAATCAGCTCATAACATGTGAGTTAAAAAAGTACAAGGAAGCTTCCATCTCTGACAAGTAAGTTTTCATCACCTCACCCAAGCCCAAAAAGGACAGAAAATCAAACTTAAGAATGTCAAACAAACCTAAGAAGATAATCACCAAAATGACTTAGAGAAGGCTGACTACTAGAGTATCACAATATCAAAAGGAACTTCAACCAAGACAACCATCTCATCTTCCAAATTTCAATAAACCAGTAATCACCTTACAGAGTTTTGGAGAAGAGAATTCCAGTAACAAACAACCCAAGTAAGACAACTCTCATTCTTATCTCCCTACGAGTTCAACTGAATAGTAATTCCAAATAACAAAACTTACCCAACTCCCATCGAATTATGATTCGAAGAAGAGGAGATTTAGATAGAATAAAATAAGAACATGATATTTCTTCTAAGACCTTATACAAGTTGAAGTACAGAACACCAACAATTCCATAAACCTCAAACACCCATTAACCTTTTTTTTTTTAAGTAAGTTTGAGTTCATACTGAAGAATAAAGTATACAAATACAGTCCCAAACAAGGAGTATAAAACTCAATAGAACAGGATACAGTTTAAAAAGGGTATTCTTTTACCTTTCAAAACAAGCAAAGGCATTCAATATAAGCATGCAATTTTTAACCGTATAAATACAAACAAGATGTCCATTCCTCACTTTCACGCAAGTTCATGTTCATACAATGAGATAAACATATATCCATACAGATCGTAGAAGGAGTAATACAACTTTAAAACTCAGAGATGCATCAGAGAAAAGTACCCATTTACATACTACTTTCAAAAGAGACTTCCAGCTCGAAGCTTAAGACAAAAACTAGATACTCAAACTCTTTTTCGAGCAGATAGTCCAAAGTATATAATCCAATCAAAACACTAAAGTCTCGACAGTTGTAAATGCATTTCACCATTTTAACTCACTCGAGAAAACACCCAAAAATTGCATTATCATGCAAGGGTTCCAAAACCAAAAGTGTAGAGATTCTTTCAACAAGAAAGTAAATAACAAGAACCAAAAACAAATACCCATTTATCTGATGAGAGAAGAATTGTTTTAATGAAACATTTAGAGAAAAGTAAGAAATATTAATGGATAGATCCTATCATGCCTGATAGTTCTTCTTCTGATTCGAAGAACACTTCCTACCGAGCTTCCAAGTCTTCTTCTTCTCCAAGCAAGATCAATAACCAAAAATCTCTTTCCCTAATGTCTCATATCATTTCTTTGAATCAAAAATAGACCAAGGAAATCAAAAATAGCCATAAACTGAAAATAGAATTGTTGGTTCAAAGAACTAGATAGTTTCATGCAGAGAAAAAATTTGAGAGCATGAATGACCAAACAACCTCCAACAAATCTGTCCACATAGTTTCCTAGGTGGTTTTCTCACCAAAAATAAGACTCATTAATGCCATTAATTCTCAAATTCCTTCCTATCTCTCTTCACCACTGCCATCCAAAATTGGTGAGACCCAATTCAACTTCCACATGCATCACTAAACCTTAGTGATGACTCCACGTGGATTCCACCAAATTTCATGCTTCTGCCTAAACTAGCAGTTCACTGTCATTTAATACTAAAAATCAAATCACATTAATAGCTTAGGAACCTATTCTAGCTTATCACTTGCCATACAACCCTTAGGTACCCTTTCCTCATTTCATTAGTTTAAGGTAGATTCCATTAGTTTAGGATATGACCATAGGATAGTTTAGAAGTATTTACCTTAGGTTTAAAAACATTTCAATAGGTAAATTGCCACCTTAGGTTAGGTCATAGCTCATAGCTATTTAGTATTAGGTATAGGTTATAAATAAGCCTAGCATCACCTTAGATTATTTCCCCATACCATAATTTAGAACATGTAACCTAGGTTAGGATGTTATCTCGAATGAAATAGGCATAGATAAAAGATAGGTACATTTTCCTTAGTTTAGAATCTTGTTAGGATAGATCTCACAGGTCTAGGACTTAGTTTCTATTTTTCCTCCATAGTCCTAAAGCAGGTCTCATACTACTTGATGAATTTAGCATCCTGAAGAGATCAATCAAGAAGATCTGAGCACTTAACATACAACAGAATGCGCATACACAATCTTAGAAGAAAAATAAAAGAATTTGTAAACATACAAAATTTCAGTCCATTATGTCCTCAACCTCTCGAATGTCGGTTTACCATTCGAGATCATGTAAGAAGATTTAAAACATACATTGGATCAATGGAATTGATCCAAGGATGTGTTAATTAAATAGAGATAAGTTTGTAAAATCATTATCAAATTACACTCATCGTCGGAAGTGAAAAGGGATTATTTCAATCTACAACATTTCAGCCTAATGAAATCAAGAGCAGAAATGACTTATCTATGAAAAGCATGATTTTTGACAATCAAGGGAACACATCTTATCAAGGAAATCACATGTCAATGCTTGCAATGCAAAAGAGGAAAGATAATTTTTTTCAAAGGTGTTACATACTTCCCTCCTAAAAGAAGCATCATCCCGATGGTTATCTTATTTTAACAATTTACATCAAGGACAATTAGTTTATCCACTTTCTTTTCATGTGTTCATAACATATCAGAATTTTAAAGTTTCAAAAATTAGCATTTACATAATTGTTTATTTAAAATAAATAAATATCTACCAAAACCGGCAGATTTATTGTCATACAAGAATTAAATCAAAACTTATATTAGTGTGAGAATCGATTTTGTTCAAATAAGTATGGAAAATTAGTTTTTATATCTTCTAGATTTTCCCAGTTGCACTTTCTTCATTAAAGCTGGTCCCACTAGACCTTACATTGACTTATTTCACAATTTCTTAAGAGAAATTGGTGAGTTTCTAGCACTTGCAAGGATTTAACCACAATGATTCCTAGGTCTTGGACTGTAAGGAATTCAATTTAACACATGTGATAAATCTAAAATGTATTTCTTAAGCAAAGAAATATGGAAAACATCATGCATTCATGAAAAAGTAAGAGGTACTCCTAAACAATAAGCTACGGGGTTGATTACTTCAACTATTTCAAAATGTCCCACAAAACAAGGTGATAACTTGGCAACCTTGCCAAAATTTATAGAACTATTTTTACGTTTAACATGAAGAAAGACCTTCTCCGAGTTCAAATTCCTATCAACCCGCTTCAAGTTAGCATAACTCTTTTGCGTATCTACTTCTTCTATCAAACATTCATGAATCATTTTAACTAGTTGTTCCATTTTAGTAAGGATTTCAGGTCTAATTGCCTCTCTATCCTCAATGTTGTCCCAACTAACGAGGGTTACGCATTTTCTTCCATATAATGCTTGAAAGGTGCCATCTTTAGAGAAGCATGATATGTATTATGTATCAAATTCAAATAATGGAAGGTACTTCCCACTTATATTGTTGATCCATAAAATACATTCATAACATATCTTCTAAAACTTGATTAACTCTTTCAGTTTGTCCATCCATTTCCGAGATGATACGTAAAACTAAAATTCAACTTAGTTCCTAGAGCTGCATTAAGGGTTTGCCAAAACCTTGAAGTCATTCTAGTCTATCAAATATGATTAATTCGGGTACTCAAAGTGTAATCTGAAAATCTCATGTACAAATCTCTTTGTCAAAATAGGAGAATCATCCTTAAGATTGCCAACAATAAAATGAGATACTTTTTTAGTTTATCCAGAATAACCAAAATAACCTCATGTTTATTTTTAACATAAGCAACCCTTTTACAAAATCCACGCTTATTACTTTCCATTTATCTGCGAGTATGATGTGAAGATACAATAAATCCAAATTTGGATGCATATGTTCACTTTAACATGTTGACATTCTAAACAATGTGTCACAAAATCAATAACATCCTTTTTTATCCTATTGACACTAAAATTTTCTTCCATAATTTCTATTTCATTAATGTATGTATTAGGAATAGGATGTTGTTAAGTATACTTAGTAGTAGCGTTTGATAGAAGATAACGGCGTTTCGGTATGATGCCATCAATAATGTATAGTATGGTAACGATCAAAGTATAATAGGAATGTTGTGGTAAAAATAAATATTTTTCGTAAGTGCTCCGATAATGTTAAATTGTCAAAGTTGGGGTAAGTAGAGAAGTAAGGTCTACATGATTAGGAATTAGAAATATTATATTTGTAATAAGGACAAAGAGTGATGTCATAAATATTTTGTGTATTTTATTTGTGGAAAAGTCTAAAAAGGTGGAACCCATGTGAGATGATAAGGTTTATCTTATCTTAGAAGATAAGCCTACATGTAAAGGCAAGAGTTTAGGCATGGAATATGATTGGCCGGAAGAGATTTCCTATCCTATCTTAGAGATAGGGTGGATAAGCCTAAATTCCTATAAATAAAGAGGCCACCCCCCTCATTTAGCATAGAAGGAAGTAGTGAGAAATATTGTATGAGTAAGTGTGTAAAGGAAGCCATCATTTTGAAGGTGTGTTAAAGAAGCCATTAAGAGGTGTAATTGTGAAGTTTCTCCCATAGTTATTGTTGGAAGAAAAGTGAAGTCAGTAACACTTGAAGTACCTCATGGGTGAGATTGTAACAATTTCATGGTTATATTATAATTTCTGATTATATTTTATATTTATCATCATTCCTTCTTATCATAGTCTATGGTATTTTTGTGTTATGTTTGTTTTTGTGTTTCCAAATTCCATCCACATAACTAAAAGTTGTGCATTAATAAATAATCATAGCACGAGGAGTTCCGGTGAAGAATTATCATAGTGCCGGATTGGTGATGACATTTTGGTTCCATTGCCAGGACCATTCCTTGTTGGTGGATTTTCTAGAGAGATATTCCCACTTAGTCAGAAAACATTTGGAGGGTAACCTTGTTTTTACTGTGTATAGTGGTTACCATGGTAAAGTCACTTTTTACCATGAATAGTATTTACCACAGTAAAGTCACTTTTTATCGTGAATAGTATTTACCGCAGTAACTTCACTTTTTACCGTGAATAGTGTTTACCACAGTAAAGTCTTTTTACCATAGTAAGTCAATTTTTACCATAGTTTACCGTGGTCATTTCTATTTTACTGTAGAAAGGTGTAAAGTCACTTTCTATTATAGTGATTCTAATTATTTGTGCACATAATTCTTGTTGATTGTACTTGTGGGTTGGTATTTCACTGTGGTTATTTTTGAAAATGGGGAATATTCCTATTTTTTCAGCTAATGAAGATGCTTCCTCTTTCATTCAAGAGTTTAAAAAATCTTGTATTTTTAATGGCTTTATAAGAAGGGAATAATGGACTAAATTTTTCCTACCTTTTTGGATGGTTCAGCCCTTAGGTGGTTTGAAATAATAGGTGATAATGTGAAAAACACATGGGATTTATTAACTGAAATTTTTCTTGAAGAATTTGGTGAACAACAAAAATATGCGAGATCTCATGATCGATATCACAAATCTATCCCAAGGAGAGAAAGAGAAGATAAGGGATCATCTTTCTCGTGTTCTAGAGCTAGGAAGGAAGCTCAATGCCCATATCGAAAGGAAGGATTAGCGGATGGGTTGATGAATGGCGTGGATAATCTCCTCTGTAATCACTTCATTCTTGGGATGAATCCGAGAGATCAAACAACGAGTGAAGTATGACCACCCAACTACCATTGAACAAGAAAAGGAGATTGCAAGAAGGCGAGAAGAAAGCATGGAAGAGGAGCCTAAAGAAATTGTTTCTAAAGTAGAGCCTACACCAGCACCTTTGGTCCAGAATCCACAACCATTCTTGGTGAGTAAAAATATTTCTCCTAGTACATCTACTGAGTATGAAGATCTGCTCAAGAAGATAGGCCGAGTTAACTATTAATCTTCTTCGAGGAAAGGAATTTAGTTCTTAGGGAGGAGATAGAGGTCCAAAAAGAAATATTTCTGAAGTTGTATGTTATGGTTGTTATAAAAAGGGTCATTATAAGTATAATTGTCCAGATAGAGCTTCTACATCTGGTACAAGAGATAATGATAAAGGAAAAGCACCTGTGAATTATTTTGATGTAGTAGATAAGAGCATAAATAATGAAGTAGATGTGTTTATAACAAAAAGAAAGAAAGAAAAAGATAACCAAGATGGAAATGATCCTAAGAAGATGAAAGGAGAAACTAGTAAGAAACATAGGAGAAGAAAGTTGGGTGTGTAGGATTTTTTGATTTCACAGGGACAAGGACCATACTCCATCTTAGAAGATATGTCCAAAAGGCCTGCAAATATTCATATGGTCAACTCTTGCATATGTCTTCGAGAAGAGGTGGGAGCTATAAAGTGGACTCAATGCTCGATGAAGGAAGGAGGTTGAGGTACCTATTTTAGAGGCAGAGGTAGATCCCTACACTCCACAAACTGAGGTATTATGTAATGGTATTTCAATTCATGATGTCTTAGTTGATGGAGGTGCTGTAGTTAATGTAATGACTAAGTTTGTAATGAATATGTTGGGTTTAAAAATTGATCGCCCCTCAACACTTATGTTAAGGTCATTAAATAAGGGAAAAATTAAACCAAAAGGTGTAGTTTCAAATGTGGAAATATCTATTATGGGTGTTGTATATGTGGTAGAATTTTAGGTGATAAAAAATGGTACTATTGCATACCCAATGTTGTTGGGAAGACCATGACTAAGGAGAGTTCATGCAAGAAACTACTGGAATGAAGGCTTCATGACACTTGGACGTGGTAGAGAGAGGGTGAAGATAAATGTGATCCCTCGGCATCATAAGATAGAACTTGTGGATTCAAGTGATGAAACTGATGATTGGACATCCTCTGATTACTCTAGTAACAATGAAGTGGACACCGAAGATGAAGAAAGTGAGGTTGATGTTTCAGTCATGCATATCCTTCTAGTCACACCAATTCATGACCCCATAAAATTATCTGAAGAAGAAATTGATGATCGTCTCCAACAAATAAAGATTGGTGATGTTGTGATGGAGAGTGAGAAGGAATCCTACCTGACTCTTTCAAAGGTACATACACATATTCACTTTTGATTATAAGGAACTCTATTAAGTAAGTTGGGTAGAACATTCTATTGAGCTGGTAGATGGTGCTAAGCCCATAAAATAAATGCCATATAGAATGAATCCTAATTTTTCTAAGATTGTAAAAGAAGAAATAGATAAGTTGCTTAATGCAGGATTCATATTCGCTGTGGAGAATTCAAAATGGGTTTCTCCCATTGTGATCTCAATAAAAAAGAATGGGAAGCTACGCATTTGTGTTGATTATAGGAAGCTCAATAAGGTAAAAAAGAATGATCATTACCCTCTTCCATTCTCAGATCAGATCTTGGACGAAGTAGGCTGGTAGGAGTCTTTATAGTTTTCTTTGATGGATATAGCGGATACAACCAAGTTCGTATAGTGGAGAAATATCGGTGAAGACCACATTCACCACTCCTTGGGGAATGTTTTATTATAGAGTTATACCTTTTGTGTTTTGTAATGCTCTGGAAACATTCTAGCGTTTGATGAATAAGGTGTTTGAAACCTACATTGGGAACTTCATCGAGTATTTCTATATGATTTTTACATCTATGGGAGCAAGATGGACCACTGCACTAGATGAAGACATCATTTCACAGGTTAGATGAATCAATAGCCTCGCTAAACCCTACAAAGTGTGTCTTTGGATGTTCTAAAGGCATTTTTTTAGGGCATGTTGTATCTAGAGATGGTATTGGTACTGATCCTGATAAAGTTTCAAAAATCAAAGAATTACCATTTTCTATGAATAGAAGTAAGTTGAGATCATTTTTAGGCCTTGTGGGTTACTATAGAAGGTTCATCAAGAATTTCTCAAAGATTACACAACCACTAACCCAGTTCTTGAATAAGGATGTTACTTATGAACTAGGAAATAAGGTGCATGATGCTTTTAAACAAGCTGAAGAAAGCCACTGGTGTATTCACTGTTTTAAAGAATCCAGATTAGAGCAAGCCCTTCATTGTGTATACTGATGCCTCGAGATGCAGCACTAGGAAGTACTCGAGAGCCAAAAGAATGAAAATGGGAATGATCATCCGGTTTACTTTAGGAGCAGACAAATGAGCGGTGCTCGAGGTAAATTTATCTTGTAACTAAAAAAGAGGCTCTAGCTATCATTTTTACTATAAAGAAGTTTAGAAATTACATGCTAGGGTAGAAATTTATAGTTGTAACAGATCATCGAGCTCTATAATATATTGTAAATAATCCTAACCCATTAGGTAGGATAACAAGATGGATAATTTTGCTACAAGAATTTGAATTTGATATTATAGATAGGCCAATAAAGAAGCATGTTAATGCAGATGCACTTTCTCGAGCCTATGAGGGTTTAGGTTCATCTTGTGATGATGATGATTTCCTAGATGCAACATTGTTATCCCTTGACACAATCCCTAGTGAATACATAGATATTTGAAATTATCTGAATGAATTCAAGTTTCCTGATGGTGCCAATGTAAAGACTAAGAGGAAGATTACTCAAGCCAGTCATCCATATTCTATTATGCATGGAGTATTATTTTGAATAGGACCTGATGGACAGTATAAGAGGGTAGTTGGATGTGATCAAGGGAAGGAGCTGATAGAAGAATTCCAAAATGGTACGTGTGGAGGACACTTCTCTTAATAACTTAGGACAAGAAGGATCTTGGATGCGAGGTTATCATTGCAAACTCTTTTTAGATATTTTTATAATTATTGTAAGACATGTGATATTTTTCAAACACATGGGAACCATAAGACTTCATCAACTCCATTATGCCCTATTCTTCCACTTGGTCCCTTTGAAAAGTGGGGAATAGACATTGTAGGTCCACTTCCAACTACCCCACACAAAAATAAGTATATTGTGGTTTATGCATGATTATTTAACCAAGTGGGTTAAAGCTAGGCCATTGAAAACATCTTCCATGGATGAAGTGGCAAGGTTCATATATGAATGCATTATCACCAGATTTGGTTGTCCATTAGAAATTGTAATAGATCAAGGAAGCCACTTCATTAATGAGGTGGTAGAAGCCCTAGTCAATAATTTTTCTATTAAGCATAGGAAGGCAAAAACATAAAATCCAAGCACAAATGGATAGGTGGAACGAACAAATTTTGTGTTGTGTCAAATTCTAGCAAAGATGCAGCCTTGCGGTACATAAGTGGGATAAAAGGATTCATGAAGTATTATGGGCATATAGGGCAACATCAAGTCAGCAACAGGATACTCCCCATTTCAGTTGGCTTATGGCATTGATCCAGTTCTTCCTATTGAGTTTGATATTCCCATTGTGAGAGTTATGAAAAATGAAAGGATGGATGAAAGTGATTTAGTAAAAGAAAGGTTGGTACATCTTCACTTGCTAGAGGAAATGAGGGAAATAATGAAGGAGGCAAGCTATAAGAAGAAAATGAAGCAGAAGAAATACTTTGATCAAAAGATCCATTGGTCTCCATTTCATGTGAATGACTTGGTTCTAGTATATGATTCTAGATACAAAAAAAAGAAGGTAGAGAAAATTTCTTCCCAAATGGATGGGGCCCTACAAAATAGTAGTTGTGCATGAAAATGGTACATATCAACTGGAGGAATTGGATGGTACTCCCATTACGAAATGGGTCAACCATGAAAAGTTAAAGATTTTCCAAGTACCAACTTTAGAATGTCCATAATAGTCTACTCTAAGGATGGAGTAGAAGCTAGGGAGGGGGAAGATGTCAACACTGAAATTTTCCTCCGTAATTTCTATTTCATTAATGTATGTATTAGGAATAGGATGTTGTTAAACATAATTAGTAATAGCGTCCGATAGAAGATAACGACACTTTGCCGGTATGATGTACACGCCAATAATGTATAGTATGGTAACAATGAAAGTACAATAGGAATGTTGTGGAAAAAAGTAAATATTTTTCGTAAGTGGTCCGGTAATGTTAAATTTTCAAAGTTGGGGTAAGTAGAGAGGTAGGGTTTACATGATTAGGAATTAGAAATATTATATTTGTAATAAAGACAAAGATTGATGTCATAAATATTTTGTGTATTTTATTTGTGGAAAAGTCTAAAAAGGTGGAACCCAAATGAGATGATAAGGTTTATCTTATCTTAGAAGATAAGCCTACATGTAAAGGCAAGAGTTTAGGCATGGAATATGATTGGCCGGAAGAGATTTCCTATCCTATCTTAGAGATAGGGTGGATAAGCCTAAATTCCTATAAATAAAGAGGCCACCCCCTCATTTAGCATAGAAGGAAGTAGTGAGAAATATTGTATGAGTGTGTAAAGGAAGCCATCATTTTGAAGGTGTGTTAAAGAAGCCATTAAGAGGTGTAATTGTGAAGTTTCTCCCATAGTTATTGTTGGAAGGCAAGTGAAGTCAATAACACTTGAAGTAACTCATGGGTGAGATTATAAAAATTTCATGTTGATATTATAATTTACACTTATATTTTAGATTTATCATCATTCATTCTTATCATAGTCTATGGTATTCTTGTGTTATGTTTGTTTTTTTGTTTCATATTTAATCCACCAAACTAAAAGTTGTGCATTAGTAAATAATCATAGCACGAGGAGTTTTGGTGAAGAATTATCATAGTGCCGGATTGGTGATGACAATCCCTCTCTAGAAATATTGTTTTTTTATATCGGTAAGCATCTTTATAATACCAGGTGTCCAGAGAAAGGTGAATTTTAAAATTTTGCTAATAATTTCTTTCTTAAATCATTTAGTGAAGGTATGTATACATTGTTTTCAAATGTAAGATTCCTTCATTGTCAAAGTGAAAACCTCTATATCTCATATCATTTGGATCTACAGAAAGCGTTGTTTTTACTTGCTGAAAATAAGAATTAGATTCCATAACACTTTTTACTTCATCCTTAAACTGAGTTCTTAATGTTATAAGAGCATAAATGTGCTTCCTACGACTTAGAGCATCAACTAATTTATTTTCCTTTCCTTTAATGTAATTTATGTCAAAATCATATGAGACAAAAACTATAACCATCTTTGTTGTCTTGCATTTAGATTTGGCTGAGTGAAAATATACTTCATCCCAATATGATCAATTTTTAATTCAAAAGGTTTACTAAGCAAATAATGACTCCAAACTTTGAGTGCATGAACAATGTCAGCAAGCTCTAAATCTCTTGGAGCATAATTCAACTCATGTAACTTTAGTTTTCTACTTTTGTAAGCTATGACATGATCATTTTGTAACAAAATACCTCTAAGACCTTCCCCGGATGCATTCGTTACAACAGTAAAGTCTCCATTAGGTGCAGTACAGCTAAAATAGGTGCTGATGTTAACTGATCCTTCAAAGTTCTGAATGCAGATTCACATTTCTCATTCCAAACAAACTTCTTATCCTTTTTTTGCAATGAAGTTATTGGTGCAACAACTTTGGAAAAATATTTTACAAATTTTCTATAGTAACCAACAAGACCCATGAAGCTTCTAACTTCATGTACATTCTTTGGTGCAGGAAACTCAGTTATAGCTACAATTTTAGAAGGATCTACAACAATTCCATTCTTACTTATAACATGACCCAAATAGTGCACTTATGTGTCATAGAAATAACATTTAGATGGCTTACCATATAACTGTCTCTTTCTCAAAATTTCCAAAACTATCTTCAAATGCTCATGGTGTTCCTCAATAATTTTAAAATAGATGAGAATGTCATCTAAAAATACAAGAAAAAATTTATCTAAGTATTCTTGAAAAATATTTTTCATCAAATTCATAAAATTTCTAGGTGCATTTGTTAATCCAAAGGGTAAAAATGTGAACTCGTAATGTCCATACCTTGTTCTAAAAGATGTTTTATGAATTTCCTCTTCCTAAATCTATAATTGATGATATCCAGATTGAGGATATATCTTAGAATATACCAATGCTCCATGCATCTAATCAAATAGATCATCAATTCTATGAAGTGGATAAGCTGTTCTTGATTGTTGCTTTGTTTAACATTATATAATCAATGCAAAATCTAAGTGTTCTATCCTTCTTTTTGAAAAAGATTATTGGTGCTCCCTAAGGTAAAACACTCGGTCTAATCAAACACTTATACAAAATTTATTGCAACTATGCCTTAAGCTCTACTAATTCAATAGTAGTCATTCGGTAAGGTTCCTTAGAAATAGGCTCAGTTCTAGGCTTGATTTCAATTGTGAAATCAAATTTTCTTTTGGGTGGAAGACCTAGTAACTCTTTTGGAAACACATCACTGTAG
Source organism: Taxus wallichiana var. yunnanensis (assembly GCA_018340775.1). Taxonomy (NCBI): domain Eukaryota; kingdom Viridiplantae; phylum Streptophyta; class Pinopsida; order Cupressales; family Taxaceae; genus Taxus; species Taxus wallichiana. Next base: position 606,999,251 of record CM031240.1, read on the forward strand.
TTTTGTAACAACGGATATGATTCTATGAAATTGTTGTTTTCCTCAGTGGTTTCAAAAATTTTACTGCATATAAGGTACAACCTTTATTTTTGGCCTTTTAAAGTTGCATAGCTGACAGTTTCCTAACTGAAATATCACGTTTCACACCCTGAATCTCTATTGTTTTTTACAGATCATCTAAACAACTAATATGTTTTTAAAAATATTACACTTTTGCTTTATGCTCAACTAACCAATTAACACCTATGATTACATCATAAGACCCCAAAGGAGCAACATAAAGATCAACTTTAGTGGAAAAACTAGGGAAGTCAACGACTACCCCAAAAAGACACATACTAACTATATGAACAACATTTTTTCCATAATGTACAATCCATGTTTTATCCATTTTTCTAGCTTTTATTTTTAGTTTTGATGCTAATTTACTAGAAATAAAACATTTTGTAGCTATGGTATCAAAAATAATAGTTATAGCTATGCTGAATAACTTACCCAGAACTTCTATGGGTGTGATTTTTTTTTCAGCCTATTTGTCAACTACTACAACGTTTATCTCTTGCTTTTGATTACGATCATCCCTTTTTAAAGGAAATTGATTTGCATAATGATCCTTGCCATAGTTATAACAACCTCATATAGGTTCCTTTTAGGCTCATATTTATTTCCAGCCTTAAAGTTATCATTCTGACCTCCATAGGACTTCTGTCCATTATTGTTATTCTTGACAAAGTTGTTTTGTGGATTTCCAACAGACTTATTTGTTGCTATTTTCTTATTATTATCAATGAAAACTTACTTTTCATACCAAAATTCTTCCATGGTCCTTTCTTAGGTGTAAGATATGATGAAGAGGAGTTGGGAACTTTCTTCCTCACTTCCTCCTTATGAGAAGAAATTTCCTTTAATTTCTTGTTTGCCTTATGGATTTTTCAACAACCCCTTCCATAGTGGTTGGGCTATGAACATCCACCTCTCCTCCTATAATGGGGTTCAACCCCATGATGAATTTATATATTCAGAAATTCTTGTCAATCTAATACTGAGGTACATACTTAAGGAGTTTAGTAAACCACTCCCAATACTTAGTTATAGTTAGCTTTCCTTGTGCTAAGTTTTGAAATTCAGTCATTTTCTGATCATAATAAAGTTGTGGCAGCCAACGTTGCCTAAAGTAACCTTTAAATTGATCCCATGTGATATTAGTTTCATCAATACTCAACTCAGCCTTACGGTTGTCCCATGATGAAGATGCCTCATGGGAAAGCTGATATGCTCCCCAAATTGCCTTTGTTTCTTCTGAGAATTTCCTTATTGGAAAGTACTTTTCCACTTTTTGAGAAAATTCTCAACTCCATCTCCTAATGTGGTGCCATAAAATTTAGGTGGACTTATCCTTTTATATCATTAGTGAGCTCATTTATCACCTAGCCTTTTTGTTTTCTAGTGATCAAGCATGTTCACATTGTTATTATCAAAGCACCTAAATTGGTGTTGTCCTCAAAAGGTGGTTGATTATTATTACCGAAATATTCTTCCTCCTCATTTCCCATTACTTGTTGTTCAAGTACAGACAAATGATCTCTTGTGTCCAACAGTAAGTAAGGATCTCATCGCGTTTTTGGGAAGTTGCCGCTCCTTCCTCGGGTGGAGGATTATTTTCGACATTTCCTCTTATTCCAACCATTTTTGTTAACAAGAAAATTTAAGTTTTATCAGATTATGGACACAATAGGTCCAAGAGATGCAACCTTCACTACGATACCAAGATGTAACATTCCCATTTTAAGACTTTAGAAACAAGGGAAATTTTTGTCTTTTTAACACAATGTTCTCTATTTTAAATAAAACATAATTTAGAACACACATTCCATGCCAATCAATCTCATAATAGATAACCATATACAGTTGTAAATGACTGAATGAATTACCAATCTCTCATGCTATCTCTAAGTATTGAATAATTTTATGTATACTTGGTTTTATTACCCTAATCTGGGTACTGAGTGACTTGTTCAAAGAATCTATCTAAATATTTGTTACCAATATTCATCTCAAATCATGTTCCTTAAACTAGGTGACATCAGACAACGCAACCAACAGTTTTTGATACTTTGGCTAGAGATTTCCAACATATTATTCATGTTACTATTCCTAGATGGCATACTCATCAAATCAAAATATGTCCTTCACCTCATTTTTATGTTATCTAGAATGGTCTTCACTAACTCCTGTCAGGTCCACTTACCCAAGTTTTGACCATAATCTAGGTTAGCGACATAATTTGTTATAGGAGATGCTCATGATGACTTAGAGTATATTGGAATACTCATACGACCTAAGTCAACCGAATGTGCCAAGGTACCCCGAGTCATAGAAAGCTACTTCTATTCCAATTCATATTGTTAGCTTGGCCTAGAGAGAAACTAAGTTCAATTCAAGATGTATGTAGATATAGATGAACTAATGCTGAAGGGTGTTATAACATGTCAACTACAACACTTTATCCTCATGAAGACCTTAGTCTTCACTCAGGTACAATTCTACAATTGGCATGTGCCAACATTTGATAGAACTACTTCATCACGATGTACATACCCCTAGGGGGTCATTAACACTTAATTAATTTTGGATAAAGATTTGAATTACGATAACCTTGCCAACTCTAAATCCAACACCCCTTATGTTCTTCATCCATATTTGATTTAATTAATATTTAAGAACTTCATTAACTCATGATTTCTTTTACGTTCGGTAACTTTGACATGTCGAGTAATTATCCAAAAATAGAAAAACATAAAACACAAGGTTAAATTAATGTAACTCAACTATTCAAATAAGGTGCAACAACCACTAAGGTTCAACTAGAGTAGAAATCATAGACAATGAAGACTCGAGTGATTAACGATCATAAACACCATTATTTCACTTTACATTCTTTTGAGAGAGGAAGAGTCTTCATCTCTACATGGTTATGTGTTAGGATTTATCATACTGTTTATATATTTTTCACTTTCTATATTTTAAGCTGTATATTCAATACACATCCCATTATCATTATATATTAGATAAAGAATGTAATCATAAGAAACTTAACAAGTTGCTTTCAATTAAGAGAGAGATTGAACTATTTCTCTTCATCTAACTTATCAAATGAAAAAAAAATAAGAATACAAAAATATATGCCAAATATCAACAAGATAGTATTCCAAATACCTTCATAAAATGTACAAGAGAAATTACAAAACAATTTGAAGTGAACCTCAAATATTTTTAATTCATCATGATAAAATACACAATTTACAAGACTATGCATCTCATACAAACCGCATGTCAATCAAGACAAAGATCATTAAAGAATACAACTTTTCCTTTTCAATACATCTCAAGAATGAATCGGAGTTCTCTTTAAAAAAGAGCAGGACTTTAAATTAGCCAATACATCCTAAATTTTATTGGATTCTTTTATCACTTACTAATTCCATCTACAAAATTGCTATGAGATCACTTCATTGAATTGAGCAATATAAGCACCAAGCATTAAAACGAAGTGCATTCCACTAATTTTTCTATTAAAACAATTCTTCTTTAAGGAAAAAAATAATGTAATCATCCAAATAAATCATAAGTAATAACAACCATAAAAGAAGCACAAATAACAATATGAATTTACTTAAAGAAAAGATCATAATATAATCAGCAAACTACTACCTTATAACAGATAAGTATTGTCCTAAACAATTACTCATTTATATCAAATAACAGCTCCTAACATTAAATTATTTCATAATTCTTTCTGAATTTGAAATATAAATTTTAACTTCAATAGATAAACAAAAAGAGTTACTTTCAGAATCAAGACCTTCTTGTCATCTTTACCAAGTTTCCAGAAAACATGTGAAGACAAGTTAATTTCAGCATTGTTACGTTTTGAAGATGAATCAACCATAAACTTTAAAGAAATAAGAGATTCACAATTCAAGTGTAACAGCCTAATTATTAGTCAAATAAATATAAACTAATTTCTTAGATTATGCCTCTTATTAATAATAGAAAAGTATTTCCCATCAACAATGATTCATTTCAATTAATGAAACAATTATTATTTCCTTAAATATAATTTAAGTAGAGAAGTAATTAGTAACAAATACTAATCAATTAATTAATAAAGTAATACATTTTATTCAATTATTCCTATTATTATCACCACAATGACTTGGAGAAGGCCGACTACCGGAGTATCACAATATCAAACGGAAATTTAACCAAGACAACCCTCTCATCTTCCAAATTTCAAAAGACCAGTAATCACCTTATAAAGTTTCGGAGAAGATAATTCCAGTAACAAACAACCCAAGTAAGACAAATCTCATTCTTATCTTCCTACGAGTTCAACTGAACAATAATTCCAAATAACAAAACTTACCCAACTCCCATTGAATTACAATTCGAAGAAGAGGAGATTTAGACAAAATAAAATAAGAACATGATATTTCTTCTAAGATCTTATACAAGTTGAAGTACATAACACCAACAATTCCATAAACCTCAAACACCCATTAACCTTTGTTTTTTAAAGTAAGTTTGAGTTCATACTAAAGAAAAAAGTATACAAATACAGTCCCGAACAAGGAGTATAAAACTCAACAGAACAGGATACAGTTTAAAAAGGGTATTCTTCTACCTTTCAAAACAAGCAAAGGCATTCAGTATAAGCATGCAAGTTTTAATAGTATAAATACAAACAAGATGTCCATTCCTTGCTTTCATGCAAGTTCATGTTCATACAATGAGATAAACATATATCCATACAGATCATAGAAGGAGTAATACAACTTTAAAACTCAAAGATGCATTAGAGAAAAGTACCCATTTACATACTACTTTCAAAAGAGACTTCCAGCTCGAAGCTTAAGACAAAAACTAGCTACCCAAACTCTTTTTGAGTAGACAATCTAGAGTATATAATCCAATCAAAACACTAAAGTCTTGATAGTTCTAAATGCATTTCACCATTTTAACTCACTCAGATAAAACACCCAAAAACAGCATTATCATGCAAGGGTTCCAAAACCAAAAGCGTAGAGATTCTTTCAACAAGAAATAAAATAACCATAATCAAAAATAGAAACCCATTTATCTCATGAGAGCAGAATTGTTTTAATGAAACATTTAAAGAAAATAAAGAAATCTTAATGGATAGAGCCTATCATGTCTGATGGTGCTTCTATCTATTCGAAGAACACTTCCTACCGAGCTTCCAACTCTTCTTCTTCTCTAAGCAAGATCAATAACCAAAAATATCTTTCCCCAATATCTCATATACTTTCCTTGAATCAAAAATAGACCAAGGAAATAAAAATAGACATAAACTAAAAATAGAACTATTAGTTCGAAGAACCGAGATAGCTCCATGTAGAGAAAAAATATGAGAGCATGAATGAAAAAACAACCTCCAACAAATCCACCTGCATAGTTTCCTAGGTGGTTTTCTCACCAAAAATGAGACTCATTAATGCCATTAATTCTCGATTCCTCCCTATCTCTCTTCGTCACCACCATCCAAAATTGGCGAGACGCAAATCAACCTGCATACATCACTAAACATTAGTGATGACTCCACTGGATTACACCAAATTTCATGCTTTTCCTAAACTCGGCAGTTCACTTTCATTTAATACTAAAAATGAAATCTCATTAATAGCTTAGGAATTGTCGCCACTTATCACTTGCCATATGACCCTTAGGCCCCCTTTCCTTATTTCATTATTTTAGGATAGATTCCATTAATTTAGGATATGACCATATGATAGTTTAGAAGTATTTACCTTAGGTTTAAAAACTTTTCAATAGGTAAATTACCACCTTAGGTTAGGTCATAGCTCATAGCTATTTAGTATTAGGCATAGGTTAGAATTAAGCCTAGCATCACCTTAGGTTATTTCCCCCATACCCCAATTTAGAATATGTAACCTAGGTTAGGATGTTATCCCGAATGAAATAGGCATAGATAAAAGATAGGTACATTTACCTTAGTTTAGAATCCCGTTAGGATAGATCTCATAGGCCTAGGACTTAGTTTTTATTTTTCCTCCATAGTCTTGAAGTAGGTCTCATACCACTTGATGACGTTAGCATCCCAAAGAGATCAATCAAGAATATTTGAGCACCTAATATAAAACGAGAATGCAATCATGATCTTACAAGAAAAATAAAATAATTTGTAAACATAGAAAAGTTCATTCCATTATTTCCTTCAACCTCACGAATGTCATTTTACCATTGATTAGGTAAGAATATTTAAAACATAACTCGGACCAATGGAATTAATCCAAGTATGTGTTAATTAAATAGAGATAAGTTTGCAACATCATTACCATATTACAACTCATCTATCAAAAGTGAAAATGGATTCTTTGCAAGCTACAACATTTTAGCCTAACGAAATCGAGAGTAGAAATGACTTATCCATGGTAAGCATGATTTTTGATAGTCGAGGGAAAAAATATTATCGATAAAATCACATGTCAACGCTTGCAATACAAAAGAGGAAAGATAAAAATTTGTCAAAGGTGTTACAAAGATGTTAGTATGTTGTAATTTTAGTTGTGTCTAAGATTTTAGGAGATGAAATATTCATGTGTGAAGATTTCAGGTGCTCTAAATATGAGTAAGGAGAATTATCTCAGTAAATATGGTAAACATATTGCTCTATGTATGATAGTATCTTGTTATAGGTACAATATATCCAAGTGCCAAAGTATCATAGTTTTTCAGGCCTATAGGTATAAGTTGAAGAAGCCTCATGATTCTTTGTAAGTGTACTAAATGGTGGATTGAGTCGGTTGAGTGTGGAGTTGATTTTTTCCATGCTCATTAGTCATGCTTGAGCAAGAAGGTTTGAGATTTAATAATGATTCAAAAATTGCTATAATAATCCATAAGATTATATCTATAGGTGAATGAGATGTTCATGACTACTAAGACAAAGGGTGTAGTCTCTATTCACCTCTAACTTCTCTTCAAACCCCAAATGTGTTGGCATATCACCCATCCTGACTGGGAGCTCACCCGAGGCATGCATAGGTGTTGAGCCCCTCCTTTATATGAGCTTTGCAAGAATGTTCATCACCATTAGAGAGAGACAATGCACAGATATGATTGTATGCATTCTAAGACAGAATTAAGGAGACTAGATCTAAGTATAAATGCACCATACTATAGATGTGAACATCACTATAACAAGGAAGAATCAAATCTCAGCCATGAGCATTACTAAGAACACAAGGGTTTGGATCCATAAACATGAAAGAAAAATGTACAGATCAAGACCATAACATAGATATTCAAAACCTCTTCATTATCTATATATTCATCACATATAGTAGCCAATGATACATTAAATATTCCATGAATGGAGATCATATAAACAGAGTCTCACCATGCTTCCATAGTAACTTCATTATAGAGCTTACAATTTTGCATTACATTCTATCTATCTCATCTTACTATCTACCCTCTCAGGTGTCATGCAAATCAATACATAAGAGAGAACATGGAAGGAATATCCCCTAACCAAATCATCATTACCCACAAAACATGCCAAATGTCATCATGTCTTTCCCTAATCGAGTATCCTTAGCATGCAAGTGCCAGCTAGCCCATAACAACCTCGACTCCTTATCCGGTTATGATAACCATAATGATGCCTTGGAATATACTTTCTTGAGCTGTAAGCCTCCATATCCTATCGTTATCCATAACTATACTTGGTCACTTTTCCATTTTCTCCCTTAGTGTGACTTCATTCATATTCTAAAATGACTAAGTCCTAGATCCATCCTTTCTAGGTGCGAGTCCTCATGCATCCCTAAAATCTACTTCCGTGCATGCCTCTATGAATTATTCATGCACACCACATTATTTCACACCACAGGTACTTGGTCATTTTAGGGGCTCAACATCACCCCACACTAATGCAATTTCCACCCACGACAATCCTCTGTGCCCCTTGAACAAAACTTCAATGACCAAAAATATGTTAAGGAAAAAATTTCTGCATGGTTCAACCACTAAACGCTTGACTAGAAGAGTTCAGGGAACTCTGCATCTATTTCACCCTTCAATTTCCCCCATGCCTTCAACTCTACTAATGCCTTCCCTGGCACTTCCCCTACAACATTGGGCACTTGATCCGAGGTGAATTCATCCACTTTACCCTTGAGCTCATTTATATCCACCAATAGCTCTATGCAGATACCTTCGAACTCATCCATCCGCTCAGTGATGAAATCCTGGAGCTCACCAATCCTGTAATCCATTTTCTTGCACTTTGTTTTTATCTTATCTTTCTGAGTTGTGGTATCAACAATCAACTACATGCACTCAGACTTATTAGTAGGGATATTCTCCTACAAGGCTTTAAGAGTGGCCTCCTCCTCTGTCACTCATGTGTCAATGATTAGTTTGCACTTCCTACGGTTGTTAAAGTGCTTATCTACTCTTTGTGTTTGCTTCCTTGAGTTGGGTAAGTAAATCCTCTAACTTAGTGATCTAGGCTTCAATGGTGATTTTGTTCTCTTCTTTTTCCTTAACAAGTTCTGCAGCTTTTGGTCATGTACCATCCTTAACATTTCCAAGCAACATCCCTAAAAATTTCTCAAGATACTCCATCTTGTCCCCATAATCTATCCTGGTCTAGCTTACAAAGGGCAAACATTGTCTGAAAATGCCTTCAACAAGGGCACTAACTCAGTCATAGGCCTCTTTGTTTCGTTCTGCTCACCCTTCAGTCATTGGTGCAATATTTTTACTTCCTTTTCTTTTTTCTTCTTCATTGTGACTAAGGTTTGAACAGTGGTCCCTACATCCAAGTTTCCTCAAATCACCTCCATGGAAATATTTTGAAGCACATTATATTCCTTATCATCCATTATATTGCTAGGATCCAAGAATTTATATCTCTCCTCCCCTCTTCTTTAAATGAATGATCTCAATCGTGTGACCATTGAACTCAAATTCAGGTTCTTCAGAGTGGAAATGCAAGTTCTAGCTTAACATTTTTCTAGTTCTAGGAATGCATCCTTCCTCTTCCATAATATCCAAACTATGTAGCTTCTTTGAGTGGAGTGTACCTTGAAATATTGAATGTAAAACATTTTTCGGATCATTCATGAAATCCATATGAGGAGACACAAGTGTCCACTTTCTCCTTTTTTATTTGCACTTAGATCGTTGCTTCTTCGATCTTGGGGTGAAATCCTTATTATCCTTTATGAAAAAATACTCCCCCTTCTCTTTCTTTATGTCGCTAGTGGTCTTGACGGGTAAAGCTTCATGCGCTAGACTCTTTTATGGCCCCTTCGCAACATGATCCTTTTCTTCATCACACACCTCTCATCTTTGTCTTGGACTTTGCTTTGGCCCTTCTCTTGTCTTTCTCTTAGAGCTCTACCTATAGCTCCTCCCTAAAAGCAATGTGGTCCTACTCCTCTTCTTATAATCTGGTTGAAAAACTTGTTACATCATGTAACTTCTACTTCTTATATTTCAGATCCTCTTCCTCTTACTCCGCCTCTTCCTTGCACTCTAGTTACAAAGCCTCGATGCTACCTTGTTGTGAATTACTCTCACCCTTATTACCGTTGTGTTGCATGTAATACTTCCTATTCTTGAAGGTGTCAAACTCCCCAACATTTTCTTCTTATTCTTATTCTCCTTCTTCTTCACCATGTACTACTTTCATTAGTGGGATTGGCACCTCCCACAAGTTTAGAAAGGGGGAGTCTGCAATCTCCACTTCAATACCCCCTTTAGTCTTGGGACATAGATGCATAGAACTCGATGGACATATCCTTTGATGGTGACATTTAATTTTGGGTACAAGTCTAGGAAATCCAACTCCAAAACCTCGACATATGTGGGTCGGTACCATACTTATATGTAGCGTGAAGGGTATGGACATCAACATCTACTTTATCTGCATCAAATTTCAGCTTCTACACATCCTTTAATCGAGTTGATGGAGTACTTCAAGTATCTAACAGTGAATGTGAATGGGAGCTTGTACCATGACCCCATCTCTCCTTTATAAATCATAAATTTTTATAATCGAAATGTTGTGTATTTGTAAATTTTACTTGGTCTCCAACAACTCGTGGTAGTTCGTGGGGATACGACATTTGTTCTTAAGGGCCTCATGCAACTGTTCACATCATAAGTTATCTCGTTCCTTGTAGGTACTCAAGATGGTCCCATCACAAGTGAATTTTGCAAACTATACTGCAAGAGATGAGTGCACTGGTGGGTGAACCCATATGTTTCCATCTGGCCCATATGGGACACCAATTTCCCATAATATGATTAACGAAGTATGGAGCCCCATGTGATCTTTGCGCTAACCTCATTCTGTACTTGCACCTCCTTAATAATGTTGTTTGCAATGTGCCCTTTTTGACACTCTGTAGGCCACATATAAGAATCTCCTATTGATGTCCGTCCATATTTCTAATGCTCCCAAATTGTAACTAATGAGTTAGGAAGTGACTCTTAAATCCGGGTTTGGAAGATCCATAATCACATGAGCCCTTCCCCCTTTCTCATAGTTTAGTTGTTTTACTAACTCTTCAATTTTTACAAAGTGGCACATAAATCAAGTGCCATATTCTCACCAAAGTGCTTGACAAGATTGTTAATATTTTAATCAAATGGCATGTAATCCTCATTCTTCTTCCCACAAATTAGAATAAGTCCTTGTGTACCTATGACATCAACCACCTAAACAATGGGGTGGGTTTTGTAAAGAATAGCATCTCTGATAGCTGTAGGACTCCTATTTTCTATAATTCTTGTTGTGATAAGTCATCAACCTTAGGGTTTTTAAGCTTGTCTACCATGGGAGTGTCTGAAACTAAATTCACCCACATCAGCTTCTTGTTGTCACTTGTTTGATGGTTATATTTGTTGATATTTCACTTGTAAAGCTTTGAACTACATTTTTTGGTCTGAACCACACTAGGGGGGTATTGCATCTTCAAGTATACCTCAACAGGTTCCTCCTTCTCCACCTCCAGTCTCTTTGTTCAAGGTTTCCTAGGTGCCATTTATTTTTTTCTCTTTCAATATTTTTTTCCCTAGGTTCTTTCTAATTTTATTTCTTCAACTCGAATGTGGCAACATCCATATTTATCTCTCACGCAACACCTTCTTACTTTTTTGTCTTCTTTCCTTCTTTTTATACCACAAGATCACACCATATCTTGCACAACTTGATTGGTTCATGACAATTACCTCGCTTTCTTCTCAAAACCCTCATCACACTTTAATCTTGGGAGCACAAAAAATTCTCTAAGGAAAGTAGTTGAAATGACTACCTTTACCCTCTATTTATACTTTTTCAACACCTTAAAGTTCCTCTGACCATGTGTCTTAATGTCTCTTTTTAATAAAACAATTTTTACTTAAGTTAAATTCCATAACTTCCTCCTCACACTTGTAGTCATAACCTTCTAGTGCGCCAACACTACTTTACTACCATAGACCTCCTTTGCATACCTCACCATGTCAAAGTACATAACTCCTACGCTATCCACCAAGTAGTTCCCCATGGTGCTGCCTACCTCATGTTGCACTACACAATCATTTTCCCCTTCTCGCATGGTCTTTTCTCAATTCAGTTGTTTCTTCCCCAAGACACCTTTATACCCACATGAACTTGAACACCTTATACACCGTACCACTCAATCTTCTACCTTTGCACTCATCATCCCAGAATGAGTTCTCCAATAGTTTATCTTTGCAAAGAATTTTTCAACCATATCCAAAACATATCTACCTAGTCCACCCCATACTAAAATTATGTGCGGTCCTCTGCGCATGGAATTACTTGTAATGCAATTAGATACTAGTGCACCAATGCGTAACACCACCGAACAAAAATGACACAGAAAAATGATGAGGAAAGGAAACACATACAAAATAAAATGCGGAAGAAGGAAATCCTAAGCTAATTGGCACTACTGCCTTATTTACAAACACCAGGAAGACTTATTTATAGTAGGGATTCAACCTACTCCCATTAAAGAAACTAGGAAACCATGTGCCATTTAGCACTTCTAACTAGAAAGTGCTGAATCAAGTATATATGTGATAATGTATGGTCCCAACCAATGGACTTTAAACTTCCTAGGGTGGCATAAAAACTTTAAATCATACAAGAGAACCATCTACCCCACCTCAAGCTTCTTATTCTTGATATGCCTATCGAGCCATACATCTACTTGAATTTTTCTATTTTATCACTCCAACGAGCAATATATCATCTCTCATCCAATTTCATTAATATGTCAATACATTCCTCAAGAGCTTGTTTTTCAACTAATCCTCTTGCATGTGCAATACGCAGAGAAGGTAACATGAATTCAATGGGTAATACTGCCTTTGTGCCAAACACCAACTGAAAGGGTGTTGCTTTGTTCAACCTCTTGTAAGTGGTCCGATATGACCATAACATGACAAAGACTTTTTCATCCCAATATTTTCTTCCCACATCACAAATCTTGGTCAATGTGTGACTCAAATTTTTTTAAAGGCCTCAGTAGTCCCATTGGCTTGTGGGTGATAGGGTGTGGTCTTGTGATGCACCACCATAAATTCAGATAACAATATCTGAATAGTTTCATTCAAGAAGTGTGTGCCCCTATCACTTGTTAAGCTCAATAGACATCCATACCTAGTTATTATGTTCTCCCATAGAAATATTGTTGTTGTAGCTATGGTACAATATTTCATAGGCACCACTTCTGCCCACCTTGTAAGATAATCAATACAAGTAATAACATAGTGTGAACATTTCCTATGTTCTAGTGGGGAAATTAGGCCTACAAAGTCAATTTCCCACTTCTTGAATGGTTCCGCACTAGAAATTGGTCTCAAAGGCATTTCATCATGATGCCCAGGATTTCCAAGGTGCTGAAAATGATCACAACCTTTTGCATACTCTATGCAATCCTTATATAATGTCTCCCACCATAAGCCAACCATTAAAACCTTGCATGTGGTGGCCCTCCCAACATAATTTCCACCTGCAATACCGCCATGAGCTTCCTCCATAATATCTCCACGCTCATGTTCAAGTACACACCAGCATAAAATTTCATCCCAACCTAGTTTATACAAGTCTCCACTAATCAACATGTAGGGTGTGACTCTAATAGAAAGTTGTTCCTTCTCTATGGTTTTCATTTATTTAGGTGCCACACCTATTTGCAAAAAGATAACATTGTATTCCAAATCGGAGGGCACACACTACGATATGAAGAACTCGAGCATATGAAATTATGTCCTCAATGCTCTGTGCATCCTCACCTAAATTAATCCTTGACAAATGATCAAGTCCTAAATTACTCTTCCTTGGTTTTACCATAACCATAAATTCAAACTCTTGAAACAATAATACCAAACGACATATGCACCCTTGTAAAAGCGATCCTTTTTCCAAATAATTGAAATCCATATGGTATAGTTAGAAGATAAAAGGCATTGCTAGGAAATAGTATTTAAATTTTGCAATGCGTAGATCAAGGATAATGCATCGCGCTCGTGGTAATATAATTATGTTAATTTGGAGTTAGCTTCTAGGTTGGCTAACACTAATGGTATTATTGGAAAAACATAAGGGGTGATCAAAAATTCCCTCTCCAGGTTGTGCTAACACCACTCCAATCACCATACCTAAAGCATCCACGTGTACATGAAATGGCTTACCCCACGAGGGAAAGTGCAGGATGGGTGCAGTAGTAATTTTTTCCTTCAAAGTGTCAAATGCCACCTATTGTACCTCACCCCAATGAAATGTTCCTTTATGATTCAACAAATCCTCTAATGGTGTGGTAATTTTGGCATACCCCCTAATGAATTTTCTGTAGTACCCCATATTCCCTAGAAACCCACGTACTACGCTCTGATTGGTGGGTTCCTTTAAGCCCAAAATTATAGCAACCTTGGCAGGATCCACCAATAACCCTTCTTTGCAAATGATATGACCAAGTAGTATGCCAAAAGGAGTGGTAAAAATACACTTCTTAATATTGAGAGAGATGCTCAATTACCTACACCTCTCAAACATCACCCTCAGATTGTCGCAATGATCCTTCACTAGCCCATACACTGTCTAATCATCTAGGTAGACTTGAAGAAACTTGTGAATGAAATCCTAAAATGCTTGTACTATGATGCACGAAAAGATAGTAGGCACATTCTTTAGCCCAAATGACATAACTGTGTAATAAAAACTTCCCCATTTAGTGGTGAAAGTCATTTTCTCTTGGTCTTCCTTCACAATCCTTACTTGGTGATAACCTGAAAATCCATCTGTGAAAGAATAAATCTCACGCCCCATAACTCCTTCCAAAATATCTTTAAAGGGCGTTGGAAATGGATCTATAATGTAAACAACATTCAAATATCTGTAGTCTACACATATCTGTATCCTTCCATCCTTCTTAATACTGATTACCATGGGGCTAACCCATTCAGATTCCTCAATGGCCTCAATAATCCTAGACTCCAACATCTTGTCAATTTCTTCCTTCACTTTCACACACAAGTTAGGATTCATCTGTAGGGCCTCTTTCTAACCAGTCATGCCCCTTCCTTCAGCTTGATCTGCATTTCTCCAAGAGAGTGATGGACCCATTTTAACTCATGGTACCCATGTGGAAACAAGTCCTAGAAGTCACACAATAGCTCAATAATCTTTGACACTTCCTAATTTGACCAATAATCTCCAATAATGTCTTCCTTAGGTTCCACTTCAGTACCAATGTTGACCTTCTTTGTTTTTAAGGGATCATGGTAGGTGTGTGCCTTCTCATCTGCATTGTCTAAGACTTCACACGTACCTTCCGTATGATCAACATCTAATTTTTCTAATTCCTCATCATTAATCATGTATACCAACTTACCCTTTTCCTTCTCTAGGAAGGCGCACTCAAACTACACTTCTTTTGGTTCCTCTTCTTCAAGGCACACCCCCATATTAGGTTCTCCCAAAAATTCAATAACAATGTCCTCCGCCTTGGCACTATCTCCTAATGTAAGGCACTTGATCACCTACAAGGCCTCATTTACTGATGGTTTAGAAGATAAATACTCAAAGGTTTGAACAATACTGTTGTTAACTCTTTCCAATTTCTTGTTTGTCTCCACAACTCCAAATAAACATACCATGCATGCGTGTAACCTGCAAGGTGGAATAGAACTTGTGCACCCACAAGGAAGGGGGTAAAGCTTCCGGGCCTTTCCTCCAAGTCCTCTCACATTCCTGAATATGGCATGAGGCGGATCCCCTCCCATCATAGTCATGTATCTTAGTGGGCACATTACTTCTAAGAAATATAATGGAGAACACAACCCTTACCTCATGCCATTCTAAGAAGATTATCATGACGTGTCATCCACCAATGTGTACTTGTTCAAAATAAGGTACAAAAAATCATATTCCTTCACTCTATCTCATAGGTCCAATGCATCTCCATTACATGCAAAAAGGTATCAAGGTTACCTTCACCAATACAACTTGGTAATTATCTTCCTCACATGAAACCCGACTAAACATACCTTGACCACTCTAGTCGCATTATCCTTCATTTATATCCAAATAAAATCATATGTGCCACACGCCCAATCATCATAAGCAATACTGGTGGTATCACTCATGATCAGTGTGCATCATCCTCTGAATGAATCCCTCCTTTGATGGATAGAAAAAATACGGGTCCCTAATGGTGCATATGTATATCTTGTTTAAATATTATTCTCCCAATGGTTTTGCATAGGGTAAATACCATCCATCACTTAGTGGAATGATTACGCACTTCTCTTTATTCTCAAAATTGATGTAGCCTTTGTTGAAGCGTAGGTCAACATTTTTGCATAACACCAAGGGTGCCCAAGTAACGTTGGGAAGCTATCTTCCTCAACAAGTTCCAAGAATTCAAAGTCCCAGTGAAATTGAATGCCTAAATATCTATTGAAGCATTCTACTTCTTAAAAACTCCAAGGGGAGTAGCCTTAGTTCTATTTGCCATATACAACACATTTGAAGATGGCTGTAATGGTGGTCTCCCCATCGATTCCATGCATCTAGGGTGAGAACATTAACTTCTACACCCGTGTCGATCAAAATATTACTTAAGAGCCATCCATCCACTACCACATTCAATGTAATCTCCTTGTCATAGTCCAAACTATGAGGGGGTAAGTTAGCATGTAGGATCTACCTTTCACACTCACCTCTAGCACACAATACTTTTCTCTCAACCATTCTCCTAACATGGGAATGATGTTCTCCTAGCACAACATCTTACACACCTCCTTAATATCATCTATGTCCTTCTAAGGAGTTTCAAAGTTATTTTCTTGCTCTAACTTTCACAACTATTCCTTCAAACACTGAATCTCTCCTTGCAGAATCCTAATCACCTCCATAGTCTCTTGATACACCTCCTTCTAGTAGGTAGGATCAGGGTATTTCCCATGTAGTACCTCCTCTCTTGTAATAGTATGATTTTTCTTTGGCATTTCCCTCACGCATGTAGCCTCAGTGCAGTGGTTACCAAAATAGGCTCCAACTCTATATTAGACATCACCTTAGGGATATAGTATATCTCAGTGAGCTTTACACTCACCATCCCCACACCCTTATCTCACTTCTTTTGATTTTGAAGCATGTGACTATAAAAATCTAGGAACTCTTCGTACTTATTCTTCTTTCCACACCATGATAATTGCAATAGGTCTAGGCATTCACGCTTATAATGCTATATAGATCTACAGTTAAAACAAGTTTCATAGGGGAAGTCACCTCTTCCTCTACCAAAACCATTACAACATCTAAATCCTCTGCGAAATCCTTTTCCTCTTCCACCACCATCCATTTTAGTATGACCTCATCCTTAGAACTACTCACAATGATGTTCTAACACACACCAGTGTAAATGGCATCATGGATTTGGTTTATCAATCTATAGTCCTTGGTATCATGAGTGGTAGATGTACAGATCTTATAATAACATGACACCTTTTTATGGATTTTTCATTGCAGCAATGAGTATCTACTTGGATCATGCTCCCCATAACAGATCTTGCAGTACAAATCCATGGCACACACCAAATTCTAAAGGAAACTATCTTTTTATGTCCTTTTACTTCACAATCTGTACACCAAATTCCACTGCATGTACCATGTGTTTAATTCACAGATAAATTATGAAGTTTCTTTGCCATGGAAGAAATATGAGATTCTAAAAGGGACTCACTCCAGTGTCAACACTTCCAATGGCCTCGGCGTGTAGAAAAACCTCCAAGGAATCATGCGAGGTCCGTAGAAGTCTTATGTGATGTAACACCTATGATAAGCTGTTAACTTATCCTCTTTACAATGCAAGTGTTGACATGTTATTTTTCCCAAGAAAGTGTATTCTTTTGACTATTGAAATCATGCTTTCGATGGATAAATTATTATTTTCTCAGATTTAATTGCTAAAATATTGTTGCTTGTAAGGAATCCATTTTGTTGGAGGTTATAAACTGGTAAAGTGGTTTGCAAATTTATCTCTATATAATAATGAGACCTTGGATCAATTCCATTGATCCAATGTATCTTTTAAATTCTTCTTACTTGATTTGTATGGCAAGATGACATTCAGAGGTTGAAGGAAATAAAACAATGAGCCTTTGTAGGATTACAATTTCATTAATTTTCTTGCAAGTTCATGATGTGTTTTCTATTGTAAGTCTTGAGCTCAGATCTTCTTATCAACTCCTCCCAAATGCTAAATGGCATAAGTTGGAAAGAGACTTACTTGAGGACTATTGAGGGTAAAGCCTAAGTCCTAGATCTATAAGATCTATCCTAATGGGATTCTAACCTAAGGTAAACTAGACCTACCTTATGTCTATGCCTACGCTAATCTTGTTGCAACCTAACCTAAGTTGCATGTTTTCTAAGTTAGGGATTTGGAAACAACCTAAGGTGATAATAGGGATATTTCTAACCTATTACCTAATACTACATTAGTAGAAAGAATGACCTATCCTAAGGTGGAAAATAACCTAAGGTCATACCCTAAGCTAAGATATCTATCCTAAACTAATGTGGGGATAGAAGGGGACCTAAGGGGTCATATGGAAAGTTGAGGGATGGTGATGGTTCCTAAGTCTTTTATTTGATTTGATTTTTGAATTTAAGATCATTATGTACTGTCAGTTTTACAATGGCATGGAATTTGGAGGGGATCCTAGCTGGAACCAGTTCATAATTTAACTATGTTCTTTTTAAATTGGACTCACCAATTTTGGATGGCACTGGTGTGGAGATTTATGTGGGAGAATGGGAATTAATGAAATTAATTGTCATCACTTCTAGCAAGAAAACCACCTTGGAAACCATGTAAGTGGATTTTTTGGGAGTTGTTTGGTCTTTCATGCATTCCAATTTTTGCTCCGCATGGAGCTATCTAGTTCTTCGAACTAGTAGTTCTACTTTCAATTTGTTGTTATTTTTGATTCTCTTGGATTATTTTTGATCCAATGGAAGTTTATGAGGCATTTGAGGAAGAATTTTTGGTTGATTTCCTTTAGAGAAGGAGTTGTGAAGGCTTGGCTGGAAATATTCTTCAAATAGACAGAAGCACTATCAGGCATGATAGGCTCTATCCATTAAGTTTCTCTACTTTTCTCTAAGTGTCTTCATTAAAAAAACTTTTCTCTCTTGAGATAATTGGGTTTTTATTTCGAGATGGTTATTTGGTTTCCTTTCTTGAATAATTTTGTGTTCTTTGATGTGGAATCTCTATTTGAAAAGGAAGTCATTGTATTGCTTTCTTGTTTATTTGTTGTTGAATTTCACCTTAAATCTTGTGGTGATATAAGTAATGAAGTACATGTGTGATTCTTGCTTATCTGTTCAAAAATGGGTTATGGAAATGATATGTGTCTTTCAGTTTTGAACAAAGCTTTAGCTTGGGTTGCAGAATGTAAAAGTATACCTTTGTTGTAGCTTCTTGGTTTTGTGGAAGTTATAATTCTCCTGTTGGAATTATAGGAATCTGCATGATTGGATTCTGAGTTGTGTGAGCTCAAATTTGTTTATTGAAATAGTAATGTGTGCCTTCTTCTTGAACTCTCTGTATACTCTATCTATTCTTTAGATTCAGTCTGTGATAGAAGCTGGTAGTTTTGTAATGTTTGGAATCTCTATTTTCTTTTTGGACTCTCCTTGTATAGAAACAAGATTGAAGGTTTATTACTTTTTAAACTTGTCAGTTTAAATTGGGTACTCGAATTTGGTCCTTCTTAGGAAACTTTGGATTATTCATTTCTTGGGAACTTTGTTTTTGAGGCATTCAAGCTTGGGATTCCCATGTTAGAAGTCTTTATTCTGATCTTTATGCGTACTGTGTTTCTTAAAAGATCTCGAGTATTGATCTAAAAGTTACAGAGGGAGAGCTTATTGGTTGGGGATGTGTTGAGGGTCAGCTTTTTTCAGTAGTCAATTTGAGAGCCCTAGTAGCTCTGTTGAGTTTTCTTTTCTCTGTTCTTTTACGTTGAAGTAGATGTTGTTGGTTTTTGTTTAACTGTCTTTGAACTGGATTGACCTATGAGTATCTTGCTCAGGGAAACTTGTTAAAACCTCTTGATTGGGATATCAAGAACATTTAGGATGATCCTTGAAACTTGCGGTTGTCATTTCTTGATTTTGAACTATCGAAATCGGTTTTGAATAAGGAGTCTTCGGGATTCTTCCATTCTTTGATCTTTGAATGAGATTGGAGGGAATTAATTTGTTGATAAGTTGTGCATGATAGCTAAGCTATGTCGATCGGGGTTGTATCTTCTTGGAATGGAATCATTAAGGAACCTCCTCTATTTTTTCATTTAGTGTATGTCTTTCACCTATGTGAGGACTTTTTTAGATTCTGTATGGTTGATTTTTTTGTTTCTATCATTGGAGGAATCGGTCAGACTGTGGACCTTGACTAAAATTTTAACATCCTTGAGTGACTATTGCATTTCCTTTAAATCTGGTTTAATGTCTCTCGGCGGATGTCTATGAAGATAAATCATTTTCAATTATGTTCTATCATAGCAATCACACATTCTATTGGTCTCTTCTTCTGTGTGTTTTCTCTTTTAAGGAGTATGGGAAGTATTGAAGGCCTACATTTTATTTTTCTACCTTTATCCCGTATGTTAAGATGTTAGAGTTCCCTTCTAATCTTGGATTTTGAATCCTTCTTCTTCTGTCCTTAAGGTGAAGCCTAACCACTGTCTTTGGAAATAATAGGAAGTTTTGGGTTGTGTTCTCTGCTCTGAAGTTGTGTATGGGATTCGGGCTAACCGAATTATTTAGGAAGTTCCTACTGTTCATCTCAGTCGTGCTTCTTTTGGGTAAATTTGGTCATTGATTTATTGGATCAGTTGCTCTACTATCCTTAATGTCTTGAGTAGTCGTCATTGCTACTTGCTTATTCTCTTGACTAGTGTTAAGGCTTGTAATATTTGAGATAGAAGGAAAATGTGCGATGTTTGTACATGGAGTAAATTATATCTTAATGTTGATATTTGGTCTAACTTGATAAATTAGGCTATGCCTTGCATTTAGGATTAGGATGGCACATCTAATTTGTGAGACTCTTATTTACTGTTGTATTTCTAAATTAAGATGATTTGTGAAGGAAATAATTAGAAAGTACTTTTATTTGAGATGGATAAATGTATTGGAAGGAACGATATTTATTTAATAACATGTTCTAGTTTGTAGATTACATCATGTCATTTCTTTGAATGTTATTTAAAAGATTAATTGTTCTTCTTTTAAGGTTGTTATTGCTATGATTTATTTGTCTACTTGACCACATTGTTTCATTAAAGTAGAGTTGGTTTAATGAAATAGTTAGTTGAAAGCATTTCATTTTAATGATTAGTGCTTATCATGCTTAGTTCATTGAACTGACCCATGCTAGCAGATTTTGTAGATGGACTTCATAAGTGATAAAGGAAGGCAATAAATTTTATGATGTATTGATTGAATTAAATTATGGACCATTATAGAGAAATTCGAGTTATTATTGAATTGTATTGAAGGAAGAAAAGTTGTAATCTAAATGATCTTGATGTTGTTGACATGAAATATGTCAGCAATGCATAGTTTTGTAAGTTGTGTATTTTATTTCGATGAATTGGAAAGACTAAGGTTACTTAAACATGATTAAGTCTATTCTCTTTCTCATAATAAGAAGGAAAAATCTGTAATCTTATCCTTGATATTGTTATTATATCTGATTGGATCCTTATTCCTGATATCAATAAATTGTCTAGATAAATGGGGAGTTAGTACAAATTCCCTTACTTTAATGTAACTTACTAAGTTGTATGTATTAATGTTCCTTACTTAATCTTGAATGGTGGATTATGATGTTATGAACATGTTGCTATAATGTCACGATGTGTAAATTGAATATGGGTATAATAAACCCTAATACTTAACCATAATAAGGAAGGTTCTCCTCTTCTAAAGAGGATGCAAAATAAAATAATGATATGCGGGTTTGATAGACATTTAGACTTCATAGGTATGAAGTCTTTTATATCGGAACCTATTTTGGTTCTTATACATTCCTTGAATGGTTGAGACACATTAATTAGATCATTTGATTTATTGATGTTGTTTTCAATTAATTAAACGTTAAGCAAAAATTTAATTGAACATAAAGCAATCATTAGTCTTTGAAGTTCCGTATTAGTTAACCAAATCAAATGGGAATGGAAACCTTTAAGGTTGTTGGAACTAGGGTTATGTAAGGTTGCTTAATTTGAATCTTAATCCTAAACTAATTAAGTGGAAATGATCTCTTGAGGTGTGTACGTTGAGATGAAGTGGTTCTACCAGATGTTGGCACATGCCAACTGTAGATTTGTACCTTTGTGAAGACTTGGGTCTTCACAAGGATACATGGTTGTAGTTGACATGTTGCAACACCCTTTAGCATTGGTTCATCTAGACCTACCCAAACTTGGACTTGAACTTAGTTTCTCTCTAGGACAGTTTAGAGTTATAATCTAGCATAGGAAATGACTCACAATGATTTAGGATAACTAGGCACATCCTATCGACTTAGGTTGATAGGGTATGTCTATATACCCTAGGTCATCGCAGGTGACTCCCTATTCTAAATTATATCACTAACCTGTGTTAGGGTCAAACCTTGGAAAATTAAACTAACTGAAGTCGATAAAGACCATTCTAGATAAAAGAGGAGTGGGGTGGAAGTATTCTATTCAGATGAGTATGTCGTCTAGGAATAGTAACATGAATAGTATGTTGGAAATCTTTGGCCAAAGTATCGCAAGATACTAGTTGTGTTGTCCTATGTCACCTAGTTTAAGGAATGTGATTTCAGATGAATATTGGTAACAAATATTCAGATAGCTTTCTTAAACAAAACACTCAGTACCCAAAATAGGGTAAGAGAACCAAGTATACTTGGTATACATAAAGTATTCAATACTTAAGTAACATGAGAGATCAGTTGTTAATCAAGTCATGAAATGAGAAATCGGTAGTTTTATCCAAAATAAGCCCCTTGCTTATTTTTGGATAACTCCTTCATTCCTTCCTCCCTTTTGCCTTAGTAAGAATTTTCTACTTTTCGGGCTCTCAAGATGTTCTAGAAATGACACCATTGGATAGAGCTCCTTCTCATTTTACGGAAAGGTAAAGTTTTACTCCTAACTCCATGTATTTTTGAATTTATGGCTTGGTGAATTTTTTGTGGGAAATTTTCTGTGGACAGCCCGTCGACCCAATCAGAAGCTGCCACGTTAGAATCGTGGTATCGGGAGGTGGGGGAAATTTTTAGAATTTTACCAAGTATTGTGCAATGGGAAAATTTCCCATGGAAGGCCCGTGATGAATGGGAGCGTGCCACATCAGCAAAAGGTCTGGGGTGGAGTCTACTTAGAAATTTTTAACAAGTGTTTGGTGGGGAGGAGTTAGGAAAATATCCTATGTGTTGACGTAAACAAATTTTTTCGGCCCTAAGGCCCACAACCAATCACATTGTACCACGTGTCCTTAGGAAAAAGGGATGTCAGGAGGCGGAGGAAATATAAAAAATTTCCGAAGTGTTTGGGGGGGCGCAGAAGAAGAAATTTTGGCCCGTAGGCCTATTGGCCAATCAGA
This sequence comes from Taxus wallichiana var. yunnanensis, assembly GCA_018340775.1. Taxonomy (NCBI): domain Eukaryota; kingdom Viridiplantae; phylum Streptophyta; class Pinopsida; order Cupressales; family Taxaceae; genus Taxus; species Taxus wallichiana. Next base: position 607,022,496 of record CM031240.1, read on the forward strand.
TCGTACCACGTGTCACCACAAAGCATCGGGGTTGGAGGTGGAAAAAGGAGTTTTTCCTTTTCACCCAAGTGTGAAAAAATAAAAAAGAAAGCCCACCCCCAAGGCCTGAGCCAATAGGAGGAGGCCACATGTCCTAAGACCAGTGAAGTGCGGGGAAAGTTGGGAATTTTTCCCAAAGAAAAATCAAAGGAAATATTGGAAGGGAGAGCCCACCCCCAAAACCCGAGCCAATCAAATCATGCCACGTGTCCACGTGGCGGAAAAAATATAGACCAGGCCCACAGGGAAAAATAATAGGATGGGTCTACAACTAATAGGATCACGCCACATGTCCGGTCTAGGGAAGTGATCAAAAGTGACAGAAATATTAAGAGGAAGGGCCCGTGATGAATCACAACATGCCACTTGTCCTTGGGTCATTTAGCCGGCGGAGATTTTTTTGAAAATTTTCCAAAGGCCAAAATGGTCGAAAATGAAGTAGGAAAAGCCACAACAGTCGGGAATGTGCCACGTGGCACTTGGAAGTGGGGAAAAAATAGTTTTGGGGAAATTTTCCCAAATGCAAAACGTGGGAAAATTTCAAAATTTTGTCTCGCTAACCCATTTTCGGCCCTGTTTTTCCCTAAATGTTCAAAGGGGCATAACTTTTGATCCAGAGCTCAGTTTTTTACGTTCTCTATATCATTGGAAATCTGGTGAAATTATCTACATTATTCTGATCTCATTTTATATTTTGATGAAGATTTGTGGGAGAAAAATAGAGAAACATCCCAGCAGCATGAAAAGTTACAAAAATGACATTTCAACCACCATTTTTAATGAAGTATGGCTTGCATTCTCTCCCAACATGGTCAAAAACATTAGGAAATGGACTTTTGAGGGTGCCCATGCTATTTTAATACCATTTGGTTGGTGGTTGAAGCATCTTTCACATGTTTTCCCATGTTTCTCTCTCCTGAGCTCGAATTGGCATTGTTAAAAGCCAGATTTGGCTCATTTTGTAAGGGTTGGACATTTTTATGTTTTATAGGCTCCCTATTTCACCCTATAAAGTGATTTTGTGGAATACCATACCTCTTTCAGGACTACAACATGTTTTCTTCCTCTCTGTTGTTGTAATGCATGTATTTTGATATTGAAAATGACAATGCAAGCTCTGTGAATGAGTTTCAGTCCTCTTCTTGTGTTGTTTGATTCATTCATGATCTTTCATTACATTTTATCAGTTTTTGCATGATGTTTTGCTACATTTCTGTAATCTATGTCAATTTGCAGAAGTAAAGGTTCACCACTCCTTTGGTGTATCACCTTATTAGTACTAGTTTTATTTCTTTTGCATTCTCTATCTCTATCCCCTTGGAATTTAGTGTAGGATTTTGAGTTTAAACCTCTGCAACTTTTAAGTAATACATCTAATCAGAGGATTTGAGGAACCAACCTCTAATCTAGAGATTTTTTCCCACTTTTGCAAGTCCCGCGCTTGGGGAAAGGATTCAATGTTGTGCAATCACACTGGATGTCCAAATATCAAACTAGAAATATGATAAACATCCAGAGGGTGCTGTTGATTTGCACTAATAGTTTTAGCATGCTCGATGGGACCTTAGAGGTCTTCATCTTCATTGTAAAAAAATTTATGTGCATTTGTTGCAAACTTCTTGCTGAAAGAGCCCTAAATTACACATCTGGCGACTCCAAAGAAGAAGAATCAACTAGTGTTAGCTTGATCCAGGACCTTAAAACTCATGAGAAGAATCACCACAAGGTCAAGAGTTGGAGAAGAAGACGTATTGTTTGAGTATCTACGCAATTATCTCCAAGAAGAAGACAAAGAGGGAGGAGAATTCAAAGGTCTCCATCTCCACCGAATAGAACTCTATCAACTCCTCCACCGGTATACCTTTCATCCAATCAATAAGGGTTCTAAGGCCAATCGAATGGCATAACACAATCCATATGTCAATTTCACTAGTAGTATCCCACTTTCTCTCAATGCACAAAATCCAGTCCTAGTTACATTAAATAACATTCCATACTTTACCTGGAGAGAATCATACCACTCTGGTGATCATGTCAAGGATATTGCTAATGTTTGTGCAATCCATGAGATTGATGAGATGCAAGTTCTTTGTCAAGATCCTAGGATCTTCATTCAAGGGGAAAGCTTTACAATGGTTCAGAGCCTTAGTTCAGTGGTCTATCCAAAATTGGAACTAGTTATGTATATCCCTCCATGAGCGAGTTTGGAGAAAGGGAGATAACTTGTCCCTTTTGGAACAATTAACAACTATCAAGAGAGCTCCTAATGAGCGGTGACTGACTTCAACCTCATATTTCAAAGGACTTGGGAGATAATTCCAATGGTAGTAAGGCCAACAGTAGAAGGTGCTTTTCTATATTACCTTAGAACTTTAAATTCTGATATTTCTATGTTGATTCAATCCATGGGAGGCACAATTATCTCTCTGCTTATAACATTGCCATTAGAGCTAAAAATTATTTGATTCAATTTGGTAAGCTAGCTCCTGAGCCTCTAATGCCATTGTATCCAAATTTAGAAAGCCCAAGCACTAGTCAAACATCCAATTTAGCTCCTATTCCCACTCCTAAAAATTAGAGTTCAAGTGAAGCTTCTACTTCATCTTCTAGTACCTCAAATGAACTTCATGAAGTCATGAAGCAATTGCAAAATTTAGGTAATGAGCTGGTCACACTCAAGAGGTAGCAAGCCCAAAGTATTAGACCTTCATATCAGCCTCAAGTTCAACCTAACATGCAGCCATATCAGCCTAAAAGACCACCCAATCCAACTGCAAATCAAAATTAAGCAAGCCTCCTACCAAACAGACCATTTCAGCCCTATAATCGCAATGTTGCATCTACCTCTAAAACACTAGTGCCAATACAAAACAACATGGCTCAAGAGTATGACTCATTTTTCCCATGTAATGAACCTCACAACTAGTCTATGTGCTTCAATGGTGACCTAAATCAATCCTTAATGGTAACAAAACTGGTGTGGAGGGTGAAGAGAGTCAAGGAAATAACCAACAACAAGAAACATCCTAGCAATAATCACCTCCAAATGATACCACACTTGTAAACTAGTAGGCAGAAGACTTTTGTGGCATGAATCAAACAATCTCTCAAAGTGTTATAGCCAACACAAGGTCAAAAAGGAGAAATTTGGGTGAAGGAAAACCATTGGCTCCAAGTAATCCACAACCTTCTACCACTCCACAAACTGTTGGCAAACAAAATGCAGTTCCAAACATGCAAGGACTGCCCAAACTAGCTCCTAGACCAACTCAGATGCTAGTTGTTGCTGCCCATGTGCAAGGAATGAATGTGTAGGCCAAAGGGCAGTAGAGAGATGCTTCATCTCCATTCAACATCATTAATCAGATGAAGAAGAAAAATGTAAACATATCAATGTGGGAATCACTATCCATCCTGGCCAAAGAGATTTGCTACAAGCTGCCATGAAGGACTGGTCAATTTCAAATCAATAGGTCCAAATGTAAGAGAAGGTACTCACAAATGTTGCCCAGCCTGGAGGGAATCATGGAGGACAACAAGGTAAAATGTTGAAGCCCCCTCCATTCTATGTTTCATTGATCATTGGGGACCAATTAGTACACAATTGCATGATTGATTCGGGGCAAGTAGTTCAGTAATGCCCAAGAAAATAGCTAATCAGTTGGGGCTCCAATATGAGGTCATATCCAAGGGGGTAGTGCAATTGGATGGGATAGCAAGTGACAACAGTAGGAGTGATTAAAAACTTGAGCCTTACTTTGCATGCATGCCCCAACGTTGTTGTTTTGCAAGATGTCTCAGTGATAGATCTTCCACCACTCTTTGCCCTATGTTTGTCAAGGGATTTCACAGCTAAGATTGGAGGTTACTTATCTAGTGATTGGTCACACATGTTGTTTAGAACAAGGTATGGAACCAAGGCCACAATCAAATCGAAGCCTATTGCAAAATTTCACATTGAGCCTCACACTCCAAGCCAAATCAATACCAAATGTTCAACATTTGATCAAGAGGATTATCCAAGCACTGATGAAGCTAACACCAAATTTGTAAGCATCCCAGATTTGACTCTTGATGAATGGGTAAGCAAGGTGCATGATTTTGATCCTTATCAAGAAATAGAATAATATGAGCTAGGAGTCTATTGTATGCATGAAGGAAATCAGTCTATTCCTAGCATCACCAAGCCGAGACCACAAGGATCACAATGAGGTATGGCGGTTGTTATTTGATGGATCAAGGAGTAGACAAGACACGGGAGGGGAGCTATGCTTGTTTCCCCTCAAGGAGTTAAGTATTATTCAGCTTTTATATTTTAGTTTGCATGTTCTAATAACATTGTTGAATATGAAGCTTTGATACAAGGATTGCATTAGTCAATCAAGAGAGGAATAAAGAACTTGCAAGTCTTTGGTGATAATGATCTGATTGTCAACCAAGTTAAGGGGAAGCATGCTGCCAAGAATGATCTACTCAAGTGCTATAGAAATAGGGTGTGGGACCTCATCGATGATTTTGAGGGCTTTAGCATCAAATCCATCCCTAGAGAAGAGAACCAAGTTGTTGATAGGCTTGCAGCAGTTTGAGCAGCCTTTGATTTTGTTGAAAGCATCAAGAAATACAAAGTATAGCCAAAAATTCATGTGATTATAAAGCCTTCAATGTCATTCAACAATGTAATTTGGCAAGTGTTTTAAAATGATCAACAAATCATCCATTTCTTGTGATAAGAAGCTGAGTTCTCGGCTAAAAATCAGAAAAACTAGAACAACAAAGTATGGCGATCAAGTGGTATAGTTGAGGACCAACAAACTACCAAAGGGACTTGTCACTTTGGAGTCCATTTTCAATCCTAATGATCATTTTAGGAAGGAGAAAGAAAACATCCAATTCAAGGGAGAAGATTCAATGCCCATCTTGGTGGAAGAAGGAAAGTCACTCCAAATTAGTAAAGTGACAATTGAGCAAGAAAGGTATGAGTTCATACAACTTTTCCAAGAATTCCCTGATGTGTTTGCTAGGAGCTATGAAGATTTGAAAGGCTTCAATCCCAAATTAGCTCAACACACTATTGAATTGGACCCAAGTGCTAAACCCATCGAGACAAAAAACCAAGGCAGTCAATCCACACATGGAGCCTCTCATGAGAAAAGAGTTGAATAAGTTGATAGAGAGGTAAGCATCATATTTCCTATCAAACATTCTATTTGGGTAGCCAACTTGGTTCTATTTAGAAAGAAGAGTGGAGAAATCAGATTGTGTGTTGACTTCAGAGATTTGAATAGAGCATATCTCAAGGACCATTACCCACTTGCTTCTATGGAGCAGATTTTACAAGTTATTCTGCTGGCTCGAAAGGTTTTCATTGCTTGATGGCTATTCAGTGGTACAATCAGATTATGGTGAAGGAAGAGGATTAGTTTAAGACATCCTTCACAACCAAATGGGGACTTATGCATATAGAAAAATGCAATTTGGGCTATCTAATGCTGGAGCTACATTCCAAAGGGCAATGGACATGACATTCAAGGATTTGATTAACAAAATGGTGTTGATATATCTAGATGATATCACTATTTTTCAAAAATGCAGAGACCATCTCTTTCATTTGAGACAAGTGTTCTAAAGGTGCGAGAAGATTTGGGGTATCTTTGAATCCAAAAAGTGTATTTTTCTAGCTCATGAAGGAAAGATCCTTGGCCAAATTGTCTCCAAAGAAGGATTAGCAAGATCGAGAAAGAGTTGAAGCCATAAGAGCATTATCATTGCCAAGCCATAAGAAAGCCCTTCAAATTTTGTTGGGAAGGATAAATTTTGTTTGGAGGTTTGTCCCAAATTTTGCATACCTAGTCAAGCCTATCACCAAGATGTTAAAGAAAAGCATAGCTTTTAAATGGAAAAAATAAGGCAAGGAAAGTTTTGAAGCCATCAAAGAGGCCATATCACAAGCCCCACCCTCATTAACCTAGATTTCTCCAAGGATTTCATCCTCTATGCATTTGGAAGTGATGATACTATTTCTGCCATTTTGGTATAGCAGAACAAAGACAATGATGAGCAGCCAATTGCTTTCTTCAGCCAAAGCCTAGAGGACTATGAGGTGAGATATTCCTTCATTGAGAAACATGTTCTTGCAGTGATTAGGAGCTTGAATAAATTTAAGCATCTAGTTTCAAACAACAAGGTTCAACTATTGGTTTCTCATGTGGGAGTTAGATATTTCCTCCTCAATAAAGACCTAAATGAAAAGAGAGAAGGGTGGATTACTCGTGTCATGGATTATGACATTGAGATCAAAGTCACCAAGTTGGTTAGAGGAAAAGGGTTGTGTGAGAATATGGTCTTGAGAAAACAAATGGAAGCATGCAATGAGAAAGAGGTTGTTTTGGCGTTGCAGGATAGCCATGAATAAGGGAGCACTCAAGAAGAAAATGATGGTGTCCTCATTCCTTTCTAGACCCAAGACATAATCCACTTCCTAAACATAGGACTATGCCCTCCAGAGATGAATAAAACCAAAAGGAGACACTTCATATTACAGGTTGTCCCATATGACCTTGTTGATGTTGTTTTGTTCAAAAGGGATGTGAATGGAGTGCTGCTGAGATGAATTGGTACAAATTAGATTCATAGAGTGTTGGAAGAGTTCCATGGTGGATCAGCTAGGGGTCATTTTGCACCAAGAGTGATAGCTCTCAAGATCATGAGGGCTGACCATTATTGGCCCAATATTTTGATGGATCATGTTATGCATGGATCAAGAGGTCCAAGAAGCTGTGCATTCTTCATAGGTAAGGAGAGACTAGCCACCCTTCCATTGCACCCAATTTCAGTTGACCAACCATTCATGCAATGGGGTTTGGACTTCATTGGATTCATTGACCCAAATTCAAGCCAAGGACACAAGTGGATTCTAACAGCAACAAATTACTTCACCAAGTGGACTGAGGCGGTAGCACTCAAGGAAGTAAATGAATCTAGAATCCTAGACTTCTATAAATGGATAGCAACTAGATTTGGCATACCTACTACAATAATATCAGATAATGCATTGGAATTCATTAGATCCAAGGTAACTGAATGGGATGTCAAGAATGGGATCTACCTAAGCACTTCATCAAATTATTATCCTCAGGGTAATGGCCAAGCTGAATCTACAAACAAGAACTTGTTAAGGATCATCAAGAGGACTCTTGATGAAAATCAAAGGTCTTGGCATACTAAATTGAAATCAGCCTTGTGGGATGATAGGATAACCCCCAAGAGATCTACAGGTAATTCTCCATTCAAGCTTGTTTATGGAAGAGAGGTAATTTTGCCCATGTCACTTGAGTTTCCAACATTGGAACTCATGAAGCAGTTGGAGTTGTTGGAGTTTGGGCCCATGGAGGTTAGGTATGCAGAATTGATGGAGCTCCAAGAAATCAGAAATCAGGCATCCCAAGCAATGGAGAAGGATCAAGCTTTGATCAAGAAGACCTTTGATAGAAAGGCCAAGGATAGATCTTTCCAAGTTGGGGATCTAGTGTTAAAATGGGATGCAGACAGAGAGAAAAATCGGGAGGCATTCAAAATTTGATGCCATTTGGAGTGGCCCCTACATGGTCATAAAGTGTAAGGACAGCAATGCCTTCCAATTGTCTACATTGGATGGTGAAGAATTGCATATTCCAGTCAATGGAATCCATCTGAAGCATTCTTACGAAGGAAAATTCTCCACCTTGTACATAATATCTTAGGTTTTCATTCCTCCAAGTGCTTATGCACATTGTTTTGTTGTAGTTTATCTTTGCTTTCCCTAAGTGCTTTGGCACAAGCTTGTTGTTCCAGGAAATGTATTTGCTGAGGCCTTCCCCAATCAGATGGTGTTCTACCCTCCATATTCCTCCTTTCATTGTTCTAATCAGTTGGGGTACCAAGTAGATAATTTTATGACTCCATGCCCAATAGATTGCTTCGGGAAACTGGTAACTTCATCTAGCAGGTAGATGACCCCTACGAGTCACCAAAATTGTTATCGAAAATAAGCTCCTTTCTTATTTTTTGGATAACTCCCTTCATTCCTTCCTCCCTTGTGCCTCAGTCAGAAATTTTTACTTTTCAGGCTCTCAAGATGTTCTAGAAATGACACCATTGGATAGAGTTCCTTCTCAGCTTTCTGGAAAGCTAAAGTTTTCCTCCTAACTCCATGTATTTTTGAAGTTATGGCTAGATAGATTTTTTGCGAGAAATTTTCCCTGGACAGGCCCGCCGGCCAATCAGAAGTTGCCACGTTAGCATCGTGGTATCGGGAGGTGGGGGAAATTTTCAAAATTTTACCAAGTATTGTGCAATGGGAAAATTTCCCATGGAAGGCCCGCGACGAATGGGAGCACGCCACGTCAGCAAAAAGTGGCGGGGGGGAGTCAACTTAGAAATTTTTAACAAGTGTTTGGCGGGGAGGAGTTAGGAAAATTTCCTAAGTGTTGGCGCAAACAAATTTTTTCGGCCCTAAGGCCCGCAACCAATCACATTGCGCCACGTGTCCTTAGGCCAAAGGGATGTCAGGAGGTGAAGGAAATATGAAAAAATTTCTAAAGTGTTTGGCAGGGGCGCAAAGAAGAAATTTTGGCCCATAGGCCCATTGGCCAATCAGATCGTGCCACGTGTCACCGCGGTGTCGGGGGTCTAGAGGTGCGAAAGGATTTTTCCTTTTCACCCAAGTGTGAAAAAATAAAAAAGAAAGCCCACCCCCAAGGCTTGAGCCAATAGGAGGAGGCCATGTGTCCCAAGACCAGCGGAGCGTAGGGAAAAGTTGGGAATTTTTCCCAAAGCAAAATCAAAGGAAATATTGGAAGGGAGAGCCCGCCCCCAAAACCCGAGCTACTCAAATCATGCCACGTGTCCATGTGGTGGCAAAAAATATAGGGTAGGCCCGCAAGGAAAAATAATAGGATGGGTCTACAACCAATAGGATCATGCCACGTGTCTAGTCTAGGGAAGTGATCAAAAGCGATGGAAATATTGAGAGGAAGGGCCCACAACGAATCATAGCATGCCACGTGTCCTTGGGTCATTTGGCTGGCGGAGAATTTTTTGAAAATTTTCCAAAGGCCAAAATGGTGGAAAATGAAGCAAGAAAAGCCCGCAACCAGTTAGAATGTGCCACATGGCACCAAACTAGAGGGGTGTGGAGACTTTTGGGGAAATTTTCCCAAATGCAAAAAGTGGAAATTTATTAAAATTTTGTCCTACCAACCCATTTTTGTCCCTGTTTTGCCCTAAATATTCGAGAGGGCATAACATTTGATCTAGAGTTCGCTTTTTTACATTCTTTATATCATTGGAAAGATGGTGAAATTATCTACACAATTCCAGGATCATTTTTTAATTTTGATGAATATTTTTGAGAGAAAAATGGAGAAATGTCCCTGACACGAAAAAGTTACAAAACTGACATTTCAACCACCATTTTTAATGAAGTATGGCTTGCATTCTCCCCCAGCATGGTCAAAAGCATCAGGGAATGGAATTTTGAGGGTTCCCATGCTATTTTAATACCATTTGGTCGGTGGTTAAAGCATATTTCACATGTTTTCCCGTGTTTCTATCTCCTAAGCTCGAATTGGCATTGTTAAAAGCCAGATTTGGCTCATTTTGTAAGGGTTGGACATATTTTATGTTTTACAGGCTCCCTCTTTCACCCTAGAAAGTGATTTTGTGGAATATTAGACCTCTTTCAGGACTGCAACATGTTTTCTGCCTCTCTGTTGTTGTAATGCATGTATTTTGATATTGAAAATGACAATGCAAGCTCTATGAATGAGTTTCAGTCCTCTTCTTGTGTTGTTTGATTCATTCATGATCTTTCATTACATTTTATCATTTTGTGCATGATGTTTTGCTGCATTTCTGTAATCTGTGTCAATTTGTAGAAGTAAAGGTTCACTATTCCTTTGGTGTATCACCTTATTAGTACTAGTTTTATTTCTCTTGCATTCTCTATCTCTGTCCCCTTAGAATTTAGAGTAGGGTTTTGAGTTTAAACCTCTATAACTTTCAAGTAATACATCTAAATAGAGGAGTTGAGGAACTAGCCTTTAATTTGGAGATTCTTTTCCCACTTTTACAAGTCCCACACTTGGGGAAAGGATTCAATGTTGTGCAATCACACTGGATGTCCAAATATCAAACTAGAAATCGATAAACATCCGAGAGGGCTGCTGATTTGCACTAATAGGTAGCTCACCAAGTCATTTACAGCTGCATATGGTTATCTCTTATGAGATTGATTGGCACTGAATGTGTGTTCTAAGTTATGACTATTTAGAACATAGAACATTATGTATATAAAAAAATAAATCCCTTGTTTCTAAAGTCTTAAATTGGGAATGTTACATCTTGGTATTAGAGCTGAAGGTTTATAGCTCTTGGACCTATTGTGTCCATAATTTGATAAAACTTAAATTTTCTTGTTAACAAAAATGGTTAGGACAAGAGGAAATGTTGAAAATAACCCACCACCAGGTGGAGAAGCCGTAATTACTAAAAAAATTTGATGAGATCCTTGCTACCCTGTTGGACACAAGATATCGTTTGACTATACTTGAACAACAAGTAATGGGAAATGAGGAGGAAGAAGATGCTGGTAATAACAATCAGCCACCTCCTATGGACAACACCAATTTGGGAATTTAGGTGTTGATAATAACAATGTAAACATGTCGGATCAGCCAGAAAATAAAAAGGAAAGGCTGGAAGTTGAACTCACTAATGATATAAAAAGGATAAGTCCACCTAAGTTTGATGGCACCACATTAGGAGATGGAGCTAAGAATTAGCTCAAGAAATGGATAAGCACTTTGCAATAAGAAACTTCTTAGAGGAAAAAAAGGTAATATGGGAGCATATCATCTTTACCATGAAGCATCTTCATGGTGGGACAGCCGTCAGTGAGTTGAATATTGATGAAACTAATATTACTTGGGTTCAATTTAAAATTTATTTAGGAAACAATGGTTACCAAAAATTTACTATGATCAGAAAATGACTGAGTTTCAGAACTTAACCCAAGGAAAATTAATAGTAACAGAGTACTGGAAGCGGTTTAATAAACTCCTTAAGTATGTACCTTAGTATCAAATTGACGAGAAGTTAGGGATATGAAATTTTATCATGGGATTGAACCCCATTATAGGGGGAAAGGTAGATGTTCATAACCCAACCACTATGGAAGGGGTTGTTGAAAAGGCCATAAGATAGGAATAGAAATTAAAGGCAATTTTTGCTCATAAGGAGGAAGTAAGAAAGAAAATCCCCAACTCCTCTTTATAATCTTTGGCACCTAAGAAAGGACCATGGAAGAATTTTGGTATGAAAAGTAAGTTATCTGCTGATAACAATAAGGAAATAGCAATGAATAAGTGTGTTGTTAATATATGCAATAACTTTGTCAAGAAAAATAATAACGAAAAGAAGTCCTATCAAGGTCAGAATGATAACTTTAAGGCTAGGAATAAATTTGAGCCTAAAAGGGGACCTGTAGGAGGCTATTACAATTGTGGTAAAGTTCATTACGTAAACCAATGTCCTTTGAAAAATGATGATTGTAACCAGCAGCACAAGATACACACTGTAGTAGCTGATAAACAAGCTGAAAAACAAGTCACACCCATAGAAGTTTTGGGTAAGTTATTTGACATACATGTAACTATTCTTTTTGATACAGGAGCTACTGAAAGTTTTATTTCTAGTAAATTAGCATTGAAATTAAAAAGAAAAGCTAGAGAAATGGATAAATAATGGATGGTACATTATGGGAATAATGTAGTTCATACAGTTAGTATGTGCCTTTTTGGAGTAGTCCTAGACTTACCTAGTTTTTCTACAGAAGTTGATCTTTATGTTGATCCTTTGGGGTCTTATGATGTAATCATAGGTGTTAATCGAGATAGCTGAGCATAAAGAAAAAGTGTACTATTTTGAAAGTTATATTAGTTGTTTGATGACTGCAAAAATAAAAGAGATCCAGGGTGTGAAACGTGAAATTTTAGTTAGGAAATTTTTGGCTATGCAACTTAAAAAGGCCAAAAATAAGGGTTGTATCTTGTATGCAGTAAAAATTTCAGAATCTACTGAAGAAAATAGTGATCTCTTAGAATGTTACCCACTGTTACGAAATTATAGTGATGTGTTTCTAGAGGAATTTCTAGGTCTTCTAGCCAAAAGGGAATTTGACTTCACAATTGAAATCAAACCTAGAACTGAACCTATTTCTAAGGCACCTTATCGGATGACTACTATTGAATTGGTAGAGCTTAAGGCACAGTTGCAAGAAATTTTTCCAAAGGATTGATTAGACCGAGTGTTTCACCTTGGGGAGCACCAAGTAATTTTTGTGAAAAATATGGAACACTTAGGTTGTGTATTGATTACAAAATGTTAAACAAAGAAACAATTAAAAATAGATATCCACTTCCTAGAATTGATGATTTATTTGATCAAATGCGTGGAGCATCGATATATTCTAAGATATATCTTTGATCAAGATATCATCAGTTATGAATTAAGGATGAGGAAATTCATAAAACAACTTTTAGAACAAGGTATGGGCACTATGAGTTCATAGTTTTACCTTTTGGATTAACAAATGCACCTGTAACTTTTATGAATTTAATGAACAATATTTTTCAAGAATACTTGGAAAAATTTGTGCTTGTATTCTTGGATGATATTCTCATATACTCTACAAGTGTGGAAGAACACCATGAGCATTTGAATATATTCTTGGAAATCTTGAGAAAAAGATAGTTATTTGGTAGGTTGTCTAAATGTTCTTTCTATGACGAAGTATGTACTATTTAGGTCATGTTATAAGCAAAGATGGAATAATTGTAGATCCTTCTAAAATTTTAGCTATAACTAAGTGGTTCTGCACCAAAGAATGTACATGAAGTTAGAATCTTCATGGGTCTTGCTAGTTACTATAGGAAATTTTTCAAAGATTTCTCCAAAATTGTTGCACCCACAACTTCCCTTAGAAAACGATAAGAAATTTGTGTGGAATGAGAAATATGAATCTGCATTTAAAACTTTGAAGGACTAGTTAACTTTAGCACCTATTTTAGTTGTACTTAACCCTAATGGAGAATTTATTGTGGTAATGAGATGCGCTCGAGGAAGGTCTTGGAGGTATTATGTTACAAAATGATCATGTCATAGCTTACGAAAGTATGAAACTTAAGTTACATGAGTAGAATTATGCTCCACCTTATTTAGAGCTTGCTACCATTGTTCATGCACTTCAAGTTTGGAGGTATTACCTACTTGGTAAACCTTTTAAATTAAAAGTTTATCACCTTGGATTGAATTATATTTTTACTTAGCCAAATCTAAATGTAAGACAACAAAGATGGTTATAGTTTTTATCTCAATATGACTTTGACATAAACTACATTAAAGGCAAGAAGAATAGGGTAGGTAATGCTCTAAGTCATAGGAAGCACATTTATGCTCTTATAAAAGTGAGAACTCAGTTCAAAGATGAAGTAAAGAGCATTATGGAATTTGATTCTTATTTTCAGCAAGTAAGAACAACACTTACTACAGATCCCAATGATGAGAGATATAAAGGTTTTCACTTTGATAATGAAGGAATCTTACGATTTGAAAACATGGTTTACGTACCTTTCACTGAGTGGATTTAAGAAATAAATTATTAGTTGAATTTCACAATTCACCTTTTTCTGGACACCTTGGTATTACAAAGATGCTTGCTAATATAAAACAACAATATTTTTGGAAAGGGATGAAAAAGGATGTAATTGAGTTTGTGACACATTGCTTAGAATGTCAACGTGTTAAAGCTGAGAATATGCATCCAACTGGTTTATTGTATCCTTACAACATATTGTAGTACAAATGACAAGTGATAAGCATGGATTTTGTACAAGGGTTGCGTATGACAAGAAATAAGCATGATGCTATTCTAGTAGTTGTTGATAAACTAACCAAAGTAGCACACTTTATTACTAGTAATCTTAAAGATGATTCACCTGTTTTAGAAAAAAGTTTTGTTCATGAGATTTTTAGATTACATGGAGTACCTGAATTAATCATATCTGTTAGAGATCCAAGAATGACTTCAAGGTTTTGGCAAACACTTAATGCAACTTTAGGAATTAAGCTGAATTTCGCCTGCATATCACCTAGAAACTTATGGACAAACCTGAAAGAGTTAATCAAATTTTAGAAGATATGTTGAGAATGTATTGTATGGATCAATAGTATAAATGGGAAGTCTATCTTCCATTAGTGTAGTTTTCATATAATAACACATATCACACATCTCTAAAGATGGCACCTTTCGAAGCATCATACGAAGGAAATGTAGAACCCCTGTGAGTTGGAACAACATTGAGGATAGGGAGGTAATTGGACCTGAAATCCTTATGGAAATGGAACAATAAGTTAAAATGATTTGTGAATGCTTGAAAGAAGCAACAGATAGGAAAAAGAGTTATGATAACTTGAAGCGGGTTGATAGTAACTTTGAACTTGGTGAGAAGGTATTTCTTCGGTTAAATCGAAAAGAGTTCTATAACTTTTGGTAAGGCTACCAAGTTATCACCTCGTTATGTGGGACCCTTCGAAATTATAGAAATAATCAACCTCGTAGATTATCTTATAGCATTACCTCCCGCTTTGTCACAAATGCATGATGTTTTCCATATTTCTTTGCTTAAGAAATACGTTTGATTTATCAAATGTATTAAATTGGAATTCCTCAGAGGTCCAAGACCTAGGAATAATCATGGTTAAACCTATATGAGTGCTAGAAACTCACCAATTGCACTTAATAAATCATGAAATAAGTCAATGAAAGGTCTGTTGGAACCATTTTAACGAGGATAGTGAAACTTGGGAAAATATGGAAGATATGAAAACTTATTTTCCATATTTATTTGGACAGAATTGATTCTGTTGACTGATAAAATTTGTGATTTTATTCTTTTATGGCAATAAATTTGCTGGTTTTGGAGAGAAATTTCATTATTTGAAATAAACAGCTACGTAAATGCTGATTTCCAAAAAAAATTAAATCCATAAATGTTATGATCATGTGAAAAGAAAGTAAATAAATGCATTGTCCTTGATGCAGATTTGTTTAAATGAATTAATCATCGGGATGATGATTCTTTTTAAGAGGGAAGTATGTAACACCTATGATAAACTGTTAACTTCTCCTCTTTTCAATGTAATCATTGACATGTGATTTGTCCCAAGAAGGTGTATTCTTTTGACTATTGAAATCATGCTTGCCATGGATAAATTATTTCTTTTCTTGGATTCAATTGCTGAAATATTGTTGCTTGCAAGGAATCCATTTTGTTAGAGGTTGTAAACTGGTAAAGTGGTTTACAAATTTATCTTTATATAATAATGAGACCTTGGAAAAATTCCATTGATCTAAGGTATGTTTTATATTCTTCTTACTTTATCTGTATAGCGAACTTACTATTGTCACAAAATCATTGCACCCCTCGAATGGCCTGAGAATGAATCACGACATTCAAGTGTGAATGGGACACATGGGATCACCTCTCAAGTTGTGGGACTTGAACTTGAGGTTAACCTCTAGAGAAGGTTGGCTTCCTCTTCCTAAACTAAACCTAACACTACTTCTAATGCAAGGAAAAAGGGCTAACTAGTCCTACTATAAAATTTCATGGGATTCGGGAAAGAGATTTTTTCAAGGAAATAAAACCTATACTAGAAGTGGTGATGCACAAAATTAAGGGATGTTTAACACCTAGAAGGGTTAATGTGGGAGGTATTCTTGCATCACTAACCACCTTCACCTATCACAATTAGAAAGGGTACAAAATACCACAAACCAAGGCAGACGTTCCTCTATTAAACTTGAGTGTACATAAGGGTAGATCAAATCAGATTCAACACAATTAATTTATCAAAAGTAAACCACACATGCATATAACAACATCTATTTCTATGAGTAGGGACAATAATGACATAAAAATTAATGCAAAAGGAAAACGAGGTCTTCACAACTGGCATAAAATATAGTAGTATTATTCCTTCACAACATGAAATAGACAACCTGAAATAAAGGTAAGTTAATCACTATCACTAAGGAATTGTAAATTCACAAAGTAAACACTAATTAACATTCAACACAATAAATTAGATCTTCAACAACAAGGTGTAACTCTAAATATAATTAAAAGGTTTCTTAGAATCTCATAAGCACTCTTCCAAGCATGAAGAGCAACTCCTCTCAAAAATAATCTCCCAAAATAATATATCTAAATAATGGAAGCATTCCACTATTTATAAGTTCCTAGGTTGAGCCATTACAGCTGGGCCCTTAACTAACATTTAACTAAAAATAGAAATGTCATTAATATTAAGGGAATAGGCTCCCATGAAAATAGAAAATTTGTTGAAAGGGTTTGACTCAATCAACCCTACAACTTTGATCGATCTAGAGCTTGAACCTGTCCTTTCATGGCCACTTAGCTTTGGCCTGGTTCATCTGCATCTCCCTTACCTACAAGTTTTTGTTGTCCTTCCTCCCATACAACCATTCGGTGTCGTACTCAAAGAAGTGCTTGATAATCCCCTAAATTTCTTCATCTCCAGGCCCACATGCATAGTGATTCACTACGTTTCTTTTCTCGATCTCTTTGTGATCCTGGTTGGAAATATTTGAAGTTTATTTGTAAATTTATTTATTCTCCCAATGAAATTTTGACATAAGACCAGTCAATTGATGGAGTCATTAGTGAAAATCTTGGTGACCTCATCGTCATACTTCACCAAATCTTTGAAATTTTCCTTAATTTGATCCTCCTAAGAACATCAATATTTTCATTGAATAATTTGCAATTGGAAATATAAAACTCCTCTAAGATGTCATTTAGGGCATATATAATCTCCACACATTTCTTCTCCAATTTCTTAATTAGATCCTATAATACTTGACATCAGAATTCCATGTCCTTTTGATATTGAAATAATTTAGAGGCATCATTGATCACCTCTTCCTAAAGAAGCAAGTTAGAATCCTCTTCTCTAATGTCACTCCATGTTGCCAAAGTTAAATTTAAATTATTATTATCTTTAGAGAAGGATTCATCCATCTTGGAAATGGTGGTTTTTGCAACCTGCAAATCATTATATATCTCAACTGCTTCCTTGATCAAAGGATTGGCTTCCTGCAGAATTCTCTCCATCCATCCACTCACTGATCTCCCTTTTTGGCCTAGCTTCTTGAGCTCATGATAAGAAATATCATCGATTGTAGATGAAATTTTCATAGCCATATTATTTGAGAATTCATTGGATGGGGAGGGTTGGGTTACTTTACGCAAAGCATTGTAGTGAGTTGCTCGACCTTGGCCTTGAGCTCAATCTTGGTGGCCTTTTCTTTATCAAATTTCTCCAAAAGGGCCCTAAGAGTAGTGTGTACATCTTGCTTGGCTCCTTCATGAGTAGCCTTCCCCAATGATAATTTTGATATCCGATAATCTATGCTGTGATTGTTTCTTTAGTTTTCCCTCAACAGGGGTGGCCACCTCTATCACACATTCTCTAGATGAATTAACCATCAGAATTGACACGGTTCTCAATCTCTTGGCTGTCTCTTGGGCATATGCTCCAATATGCTAAGATCTATAACATCCCCCAAAGGAACCTTTTTCTTTTGCTTGGGAGTTTGTCTAAACAACCATTCTGGTATGGCTAGAGATGATGAAGCAGTAGATCCAATACCTGAAACATCAGTTAGAGAAAGATCACTAGAAATACCAGCTAGTATTTGAGCAAAGGTAGCAATGATGGAAGGCGTAGATGTAGGAACAACCATAGGAATTGACAGAGAAATGTTGGGGTTGTGATTGAAGAAAATGGAAGTGTTAAAGGAAGTGAAGAGGAAATGGGTGACCCAATATTTTCCCTAGCTGATAGAACTAGAAGTGATGAGAATACTTGGGCCATAGAAGGGGATGGGAAAGAAGAAATGATTATGGAAGTGGAAAGAACTGATATTGGAAGTGATAATGGAGGAAGGAGAAGATGTGATGGATCCTGGATGATACTAGGAGAGTCACTAACTTCAACCACTTCTATCACAGGCACTATAGGAGATGTAATCTTGGGAGCAGAAGACTTGGAGAGAGATGAGCCACCAACAACAAATGAAATCTTCTTTGGAATTATAGGAGCCTTTTGAGTCAACCTCTTTCCCTTAGTGGGTGTTGGTTGGTTTATTGCTTTGGTATAGCCCCTGTATTTGTAGGTTGATTTTCCCCTTTGGGTGAGATTCCCAAGGTGGTCAACCAACTGAAAGTCCTCTTTAAAATGGGTCCTACCCTCTCCTTGGTATTGTAACATTCCTATTTTAAGACCTTAGAAACAAGGGAATTTTTTTTTTGAGTAATGTTCTCTGTTCTAAACATATAATTTAGAACACACATTCCAAAACAACCATTCTTATAACAGATAACCATATGCAGCTGTAATGACTCAGTAAACTACTAATCTATTCATTTCATGACTCAGTGAACTACCGATCTATTCATGTTTAACACTAAGTATTGAATAATTTTCTATATACTTCATATACTTGGTTCTCTTACCCCGATCTGGGTATTGATTGATCTATCTAAGGAACCTAACTAAATAGTTGTTACCAATATTCATCTACATCATGATCCTTAGACTAGGCGACATAGGACAACGTAACCAACAACTTGTGATACTTTGGCCAAAGATTCTAACATATTGTTCAGTATTACTTATTCCTTGATGGAAAAATCATCAATATAGAATATGTCCTTCACCCCCACTCTATTGTTATCTATAATTCCATTTACTAACTTCCGTCAGCCCTCTTACCCAAGGTTTAACCCTAGTTCTGGTTAACAACGTAGGTTATGATAGGAAGGAGCTCACAAAGACTTAGGATAGATTGGCATACTAGGTCAACCTAAGTCAACCCCATGTGCCAAGGTACCCTGAGTCCTAGAGGGATACTTTGTATCGTAACTATGCTACTACCCAGTCCTGAGAGAGAAACTAAGTTCAAGTCCAAAAGTGTGTAGATCTAGACAATCAATGCAGAAGGGTGTTGCCACATGTCAACTACAGTGTTGTATCCTCAAGAAGATCCTAATCTTCTCAAAGGTACAACCCTACAGTCGGCGTGTGCTAGCATCCTATAGAATAGCCTCGTCAAGATATACATACCCCTAGGATATTATTAAAGTTTAATTAATTTGGATTCTTAAAGGTAGATTTCAGCAACCCTGCCCAAACTCTAATCCAACTCTCCCTAAGTTCTTTTCCAAATCAGGTTCCATTAACCCTTGCAGAACTTCCTTAACTTAAGATTGCTTTCGATGTTCGTTAATTTTGGCTCAACAAGCAACTACCAAGAAGAAAGGACAACAACCTCTTAAGTTCCATTTAATGTGACTTAACCATTCAAGGAAGTGTAGCAACCACCTAGGTTGTATCTCATTAGAATTTATTAAAAGAAGCCTAATGATTACAAATCATAACTTCCTTTTTGTTTACTTTTTAATAAGAGAGGAAGAGTCTTCCTCTTCATGATTAAGTTCTAGGGTTTAACACACCCTTTATGTCCCTTACAAATTTCATAGTTTTCATTGTAAGTTCATTACACGTTACCTTAATAATATGAGTTGTTTAGATAAGTTCATTGAAATTCTGCAACTTATTTAGTTGCATCACAATTAGGGAATTACTCTAATTCCCTTTTTCCTACTTATCCAAGAACACTCATAGAAACATATAAATAACATGAAGAATATCAATAGGATAGGATTCCATTTCTTTTACAAAAGTACAAGATAATTTACATAATCCATGCAAGTAAATTCTCATTCTTCAATTCATTTTCAAAACTTATACATTTACAACTTATGCATTTTAGGCATACTGCATGACAACAGCCTTCATTCAAAAGAGAATAACTTTTCTTTTTCAATACAACTTAAGAATAAATCATAATTCTTCACAAGAATCAACTTAGATCAACCAATGCATCATATAAGTTTTTGCCTTCTTTTATCACTTACGAAGTCCATCTGTAAAAATTGCTAGCACGGGTCAGTTCAATGAACTGAGCATGATAAGCACTAAGCCTTAAAACGAAGTGCATTCCACTAATTGTTCCAATAAAAACAACCCTACTTTAATGAACAACTAGTATTTCATACTCCATAAGCATAAGTAATATCAATAAAAAGAAGAACAAAATATAATCTATAAAATCTATCTTACAAATTAAAGTATAATTGATCCTATCAATTATCTTTACCAAACCACAAATCATAACATATCATTGTTTCCAATCCTACCAAATATAATACAACACTTATCTTTACTATAAGATACATGAGTGTTTACAACATATTCCCTCTTGGATGTTTCATCTAACTTTCAAGTAAAGAAGGAGAGAAACCATACCCATTATGCCAAAGTACATAACATCAACAAGGTAGAAATAGGTGTATATCATGATTTAAACTGTTCCTTTAAAGGTCCTCTACTTTAAAATTCAACATTTTAAGGTATTCATCAAAACAGATCCAAATGAAAGAAATCCAAGAAGGAATGATGGATTAACAGTCAACAACAAGTTTGCAATTTCTTTTTGCCAACCTATTTTCAATCTCTTTCTACTTCATTTCAGTCAAATGACAAGTATAAAAAGACTAATAAACACTGATTCCCTTTTCCAATAAGAATAAAAATCAGGAGGTTCCAACCAATGAACTTAACCCAACTGCATTAGAAAAGGAGTCCTAACAGAATATGATCCCAATCTATAATCATTTCTTACAACTTAATTAAACAGTTTTACCTCCTCTCATACATACAGTTTAAGTTCATGCAAGAGTTCCAAAGAAAGAGAACAAGATCAACTTCAAGGAAAGAGAAAACTAAATGCTATCTTCCCTTCTAAATCTTCCCATTATAATGCATGAATTCTACTTTCCATTAGGAACATTGTAACAATGAAGCTCATACATAGTCCAAGGACAGTAAAGTTTCACAGTGTATCTGTTAAAGACTTAACAATATTTTATTGGACCAGAACAACCTGAAGAAAACATACTAACATTTTTCCTTCTTAGAACACTTTACCATCAAACAGTGAAGTTCCATCAATCCTTACCATTAATTTTCTCTTTTTAAACTCGATAATAAAACAATGAAGTTCAAACACAGTCCGCAATCAATTTTGAATCGCAATTTATCTTTCAAGACTTAACATTCATTTATTGGACCCAACAAGAGGTAAGAAATCTGAGTAGATGCTAACACTCAAAACTTCCCAATAGTTCAGGAAAGGTAGAACTATCTCAATAGTATGTCAACGCATCACTACAAGAACTACAGATTGGGTTTCCAAACAAATGACATCATAAATATAATATGTACTATCCAAGACTCAAAATACAATTTTGAGCACAATGTAAAGCATAAACTCCCTCAAAGGATCAAGATTATTCAAATGCTTATAACCAAGTTTGGGTAACATCATGTTCCCTCTTTAGTTTATAAAATAGTCAAAGGACTATAAAATCTGAACCAACACATCATTCAGGTTACCATTTCAATTAAAAACACCAAGTAACAAATTGATTGTATAAAGTGTTGCATCACAATATCACAATCATGAATTCATAAATACACCAGCACCGTAATGCTAGATCGAATAAGAAGAAACTACTTATAAAATAGTTCATTCTAAGAAAAAATGCTTCCATTTTCTAGTTAACATCCTTTCAAACCCAATTTCCCAACTCAAACGGGATGTAAGATGCTTGACAGAGCTCAGACAAGATGACTTAAAAGCCGGGTTCATAAAGAACCTCCAAAAACATTTAATATGGTCATAAGAACAAGAATTCACAAGCACCATGCCATATGAGACTTCAAACAACAGTCTAGTTTATCCAAGATAACAGACATAGGTTCCAAGTGCATGCGAGTTCTAAAACAGTCAAGTTTTCGCAAGATGAAATACAAAACCCAAGCCATATACGGGTTTTCTCCTGCATGCGAGTTTCAACAACAGTAAAGTTTTTACAAGAAGAAATACAAAAACAACAAGCCATATATGGGTTAATCCATAGTCCATTTAACTATGAAATAAAATGCTAACACCATAGAGCCAAGAATCTCTACAATGATTCTATCCACCGAAACAAGTTTCCAACAAATAGTTCAAACTGTTTTAAGTATCCATAAGAACTGGAGTTCCTTACTAGCTCAAGTTCACAAACACAAATCTCGACAAACACAGGCAAAACTTAGTAACAATTATTGGCAATAAATGAAGTTGAAACCAAACAAAAATTTACAACAACTGAAGAAGCTAAACAGAGTTACCAACTTTGTTCTCGTATGCATAGTTCCTTTGTGCAAAAGACAATACAACATAAGCTTCCAACAGAATCACGTATATCATGGATTCAAAACCCAGAATGCAAGTTTTACAAAACCCATCAATCAATTAACTAGATAAAGCATGAAATGCACAAACTCATCGAGAAAAGTTTCTTTAATGAAAAAACTTAGAGGAAAGAAAGATATTTTAACAGTTAGAGCCTATCATGCCTGATAGTGTCGTTGTGAAATCGAAGAAGACCTCTAGCCAAACTCACTTCTTCTCCTCTTCTCCATGAAAGATCAAACAACCAGATACTTCTTCCACAATGCTTCTTATACATTCCATGAAATGAAAATAGATTTGAAACCTCAAAAATAGCCATGAAGTGTAGTTTACTTTGTTGGTTCGAAAAACCAGAGCGCATGTAGAAAGAAAATTGGAGAACATGCAAAATGAAACAACCCAACAAAATCTGCTGGCATGCCTACCAAGGTGGTTCAGGCTCAATAACCAAAAACAATTAATCTCATTAATTCCAAATCTCCCACTCAATCCTCCTTGCCATCTGCCAAGTCCAAGTTAACATAATACACGCCACCTAAGCCTCCGCCAAACCAACTAACCCCTGCCAAAGCTGGCAGTCCGTATGCATTAATAAACCTTATCAACATCATAAATTCCTTAGGAACTATCACCAATATGTATGTGACCACTTAAGTCCCAATTCATATCCATTAGTTTAGGATAGATTAGATTGCTTAGGTTAGATCTTAGGTAGAATTTAAATTTATACCTTAGGATATAACACTAACAACTAACCCCCACCATGGCCTTAGCAATTAGGTTAGGTAATTTCCACATAGGTAAATAATTCAAAGTGCCATAGTTTAAAACACTAGGTTAGGTTACAATAATACCTTGTAGTATTAGGATCTAGGTTAATTTAATACCTAGTAGCCTTTTCAATCCCCATTAGTACCGAGCTTAGGTTAGGTTGCAAATCAACAATTCAACCAATCAAGATAGAATAAGGAGTTTTAGGTTAGGCTCAGAATTCTATCAAGTATCGTAGCTTAGATAGAAATACTTATATATTTTACCTAGCTTAGGATCCCGTAGGTTAATCCTATATAGGATCCTAGATCTCTCTTATGTTGTGAATAGGCTGCATGCCCATTTTTATCAGCAATGACCTGTCATGGTTGATCTTCAAAGACCCAAGCCAAACAACCTACTGAATGGAAGTACGTTCACATAGAAATTAAAGAACTTGCAACAACAAATTTTAGTCCAACATGTATCTTAACTCATGGAATGTCAATTTTACCATTTGTTCAATGGAGTAGATTTAAAACATCCCTTGGATCACTGAAATTGATCCAAGGATGAGTCAGATAAAAAGACAAGTTTACAACTCTTAAACCAGATTGCAAATCACCTACCAGAAGTGAAAAATGGATTTAGAGAAGTCATTCCAGTTCAATCAAAGGATCTTAAGAGTAGAAAAGACGTATCCATATCAAGCATGATTTCCAATAATCAGAAGAGCATATCCTTATAAGAAAAATTACATATCAACACTTGAATGCAAATGAGGAAAATAACAATAGTCAAAGGTGTTACGGGTATTACTACATTATTTTATATACCAATAAATCCATGGCAATGGTTGATTGGCAACATTATCATTCTTGTATGATGAATCCAAAACCTCATCATTGTCTTGCATGTCCTTTGGCACATTAGCCAAACCAAATTGCCAAACTTCGTCAAGGGTTAATATTTCATAATCCCTTTGTTGTACGATTTATTCATCTCGACAATGAATCCAAATATATTCCAATTGAGGTATGTGGGCACTGGACCAACTTGTCTCCCCAAACTTGCCCCAATAATAAAATTTAGTCCATGGATGAAAGGTCCGCAGGGTTACCTCAGCCATTTATTCATCAACATTTTTTGCCTTGTGAATATTTGGGCAATAATACCCATCAATCGAACAAGGGAAATGCATTCCCACTTTTTTACGCTTATATTGGATTCGATCATAATCCAACAAATATCGAAATAATTCCAATAGAATCCATTTGTTAGTGGGACATCTTCGTAATTTTCATGGGGCACCTATGAAACCTAGAATCTGGATGCAGGTGAATGTAGGAAACTAGAAGTAGATTGCTCCCCATTCTCGCACTTCTTAGAAATCTTCATTTGAAATCCTTCGATTATATAGTTCTTTGTCAAAATGATAGAGGATGACAATGAAGAAAGTGTCTTTGACTCTGTAGAAATGCCTGCTTCCTTCATCCAGAGTGAGTTGGGGATAAAAGTCATATATTTGGGAGGTTTTGCGAACACCCTTGGTATTCAAACCCACAAAATCACCCATAGAAGCATCCGCATATACCAGAAAGATTTCATGTAGAAGGTATTTGTATCTGAAACTATACCCAATTAATAATGAATGGTGCTACTAATATGCTCCCCCCATCGGATAAACTCATCATTCTTCTTGATAGTTGTGATGTACAAAAAAATCCATTCGTAGAATTCCTTTGTAGAAGGAAGACCTAAAATCTGCTTAACAACACAATAAGATCGTTGAATTCTGAATAAAATCTCGATCGATGCATAGTTTTGGGTAATTTGGAAAATTCTTGGCCAGATAAGATTTCATCATAATCTTTGAGCATACTTCCTCTTTCTTATCCCAATGTTCCACTGCTATTTCTGGTGAAATTGTGGCATAATATTGAACATCGGGAAGTTTAAGCATCCTCGAAGAAATATGGGTCCAAACGGATTACCACCTTATCATCACTATCTCTGACTGACATGGAGTCTTCGTCAAAGTGGGTTGTTGTAGCTAAAACAAATTCTAGGCAATGCATAGATGTGGGAAAACTAGCGGCAAGGGAAAGCCCACTATTGTAGATGGCCTGCATCCATGGTTTCTTGTTTGGAGCCTTTAATCTTTCCCAGAAATTGGGAAGATCAATTTTTCCTAGATCAGTGTCCCCAATATTTCCTAAGTCGGAGGATAGGTAGGATTGGGAGCAACCCCAAGAAATGAGTATTTCATCTTCTCTTTTCCATTTAAAGTGGAAGCAAACATAAAACCTTGTGTTTTTGGAAGTGAAGTTGTAGAAATTCCAAAAACCTAAAAGAAAACTTTTGAAATTCTAAACTGAAAAAGTTCAAAGAAATCACCGAATCTGAAATCTCTGAAAATTTTTCTCCTGAAGGGTTTCTTGAAATGAATCTTTGAAACCAAAAACTCCGAAGGAAGTCTCCAAAATTAATAGTTTCAAAAGAAATTTCGACCAATTTTTCCGAAAAGAATTTTTTTGAAAGAGTTTCCCAAAGCCAGAAGTTCCAAAAACCCGAAAGCAAAAAACCTCTAAAAGAACCGAAAAGTTTCCCGAAAAGAGATTTCTGGAAGAAAGTCCCCAAAGGAAAATTCCTGAACAAGTTTCCCACTTAATAAATTTCCAAAGGAATTCTCTGAACAAGTCTCTCCAAACAAGTTTCTCCAAACAAGGAAAGGGACTTTGCCGAACAATGTTAACTTGTAAATTCTAAAACACGAGAAACGAAAAGAAGTATGGGAGGCCTAAGAGGATCCTTTGAACAACTCTGAATACCTGAAGAAAACTCAAAATGTGAAACATGGTGAACCAAGGGAGTGACATCGTAAAAACACAAAGGGAAACCAAAGGGAAAACCAAAATGAGAAGGAAATAGAGGAAAAAGACCTAAAACCAAAAGAAAATAAACAAAAAACCATACCTTGAAAAGGATGTCACAAAGTACAAGAATGGAATGTCAGAGAAAATGTGTCAGGTAAAAATGACAAGTAAAAAATTGAGTTTAAATAGAAATCCCAATATTAATGGTAAAATCCCATCCTACGGAGGTAGGTGAAAAATTAACTATGTGTAGAATCTCTGAATTTTGAGATTTCAAACTTTGGAGATTGAGAGGCAAAAAGATGAATTGGCGTTGGAAAATTCTAAAACCTGAAAACCTAAAATTCTAAAAATTCAAGCTTTTGGACATTCAGACTTCAGAAATTTTCAAGTAAAAATCTTAAAATGACTCGGAGAACTCCGAAAACTTAAAAACTTGAAATTTCAGAGTTTTAGACATTTGGACTTTGGAAGTCCGAGAGGGATTTAAACAAAAGATGGTCAAAAAGTCCCAAACCCGAAAGCCTAAAAGTTTAAAAATTAGGACATTCAAGTTTTAGACTTCATAAATTTTCAAGAGCAGTTCCGAATCCGAGCTAAAAACTCTGAAAGAGGAAAAATCTCCAAAGTTTGAAAATTTCAAATTTCAAATTTCGGCCTTAGAAAAAATTCACTTTACAAGGACTTTCTAAAAAAATTGTCTGACACATAGTTTCCTTCTGGGTAGGTTAAATGGTTAACATTTTTGGTGATCTCCAGGGAATGCTTTCTTGCATAAGCTTTCAGACTAGTAGCCTTAAGAAAAACATTGGGAAAAGGAGTCTAAAAACCAAAACCAAAACAAAAACAACACAAGAAAACGAAAAGAAAACAAAACAATGTGCAGAGCACTTGGACGAAAAGACGAGTAACATGTGCATGGGTAGAACATCCTCAAAAGAAAGCTTTGAGGTGTATCCCATTCACATGAATGGGAAATTCTTCTCGATTGATTCTAGAAAGGAAAATGAATTTGCCTCTTTACAGCTTGTAATAACATAGGGCCCTCTCCAGAGAGCATTGTATTTAGCAGAATGCCGGGTTTGGCATGATATTCATCCCATTTTAGAACCAAATATCCTTCCCTGAGTAACCTATTAGAGGATTTATTATCGAAGGATTTCTTAACTTGAGCCTAATGTTCTGTTAATGTATTCATGGTGGTGTTTCAAATTTCCTCTAGATCCATTAGTTCGTAAAATCTCATTGTTAAGGCCTCTCATCTTCCATAACTTAAAGATGATAATCCAAGTCCAAGGAAGGCATTTCAAGGAAATTAGAATATTTTCTTACCTTCCATATATAAGCATGAAAGGAGAAACCCCAATGGCCTTTTTAGGTGTTATTCGATCAACCCATAGGGTAGTCTTGAGCTGTGTATGTTAGGTTATTTTATTGGCCTCCATCATGCACTTAATGATTCTTATAAGATTCTTGTTGTTGGATTCAGCCAACCCATTTCCCTATGGGTAATAGTTAGATAAATTCTTGAGGTAGACTCCATTCTTGATGGCCCATTCACTTATCTTCATCCTGAGGAAAGACATAGCATTTTCTGAGATAACAGTAAAAGGAACACCGAACCTTGTCATCAAATTTTCTAGAAAATCCATAACAACCTTTTCATTACTTTCTTTTAGGGATATTGCCTTTGTCCAGCAAGTGAAATAATCTATTGTAGTAAGGACCCATTTATGCCCCTTGATGGATGGAGGATTAATCATCCCGATGAAATCTAATCCCCACTGAACAAAGGGTTGATCCACCTGAATAGAACATAATGGGAGAGCTTTCAGCCTCTATTTTCCTACGAAAAGAGAAACTCTTTACATTTCCTCACCCAGATATGAGAGTCTTTGAACAAGTCTAGCTAATAATAACCATCTCGTATGATCTTAGTGGCGGTTATTTGTGCAGAGTAATGTCCTCCAGATAGGTCATTCTAGAATTCCTCTAATACCTTGTTCATGTATTCTAGCCTGACACAACGTAGAAGAACACCATTTAGATCCTTTCGGAAGAGAGCATTATCTATCATGACATATAGAATAGACTACAGATGGAAAGTTCATCTCTTGACTTTATCCATGTTTGGAGGATATATCCCGAAATAAGAAAATTGTTCATCTTATTTGACCAATCAATCTAATCATTTCCTTCATCAACATTCACAATCATGACCTCTTCCATATCTTTGGTTACCATGTTTGTGGCCAGCTTCACGACATAACCCTTTTCCCCTGATAAGCTTAGTGACCTTGATGTGTATGTCATACTCCATTACTTTCGTAATCCACCCAAAGACATTTCTCATTCATCTCTTTATTCAACAAAAACTCTTTGACACCAGGATGAGAAACCATTAAATGGATTTTGTTGTTAGACAACAGATGCCTAAACTTATTTAGGGATCGAATGACTACAAAGACCTATTTTTTGATGAAGGAATATTTGAGTTTGTATTCCTTAAGAGACTGACTAAAAAAGGAAATGGGTTGCTCCATTAGGTCATCATTTTGCTGGGTGAGAATTCCTGAAATACTTTCCTAACTTGCGAAAGCATAGAGAATAAAATCCCTATCAAACCGGGATTCACTAGTGTAGGAGCTTGGGAGATAGCTATCTTGATGGATTCAAATATTTCTCTTCCCTCCTTCATCCATGAAAATGGGATATTCTTTTTAAGCATGGCCGTCAGTGGTTTTTCCAATGTTGCAAACTGAGGAATAAATATCGAACAAAATTTATAGTTCCTAAAAAATCTAGAGACCCTTTTTATGAATTGGGATTGATAAGGACATAATTGACTAAATCGTAGCTAGGTCAATAGAAAACCCTTCTGCTAAAACAATATGTCCCAACAATTTTCCTTCTGACCGTGAGAAAATGCACTTCTTGAGTTCGGTGAGACACCAAATTCTCTACACCTTTGAAAAAAATTCCTTATATGGGTGATCTGATCCTCAACATGTTTGGAGTAGACAATGATGTCATCAAGGTAAACCAAGATCATATCATTGATGAGTCCCTTAAATGCCATATACATGGCTCTATGAAAGGTAGCCCTACATTAGATAATCCAAAAGGCATCTCGTTGTAAACGTATGTGCCCCATTTGAGTGGTGAAATCCGTCTTGAATTGATCGATTATTGAACCGGAATCTAATTATATCTTGAATATCCATCAAGCAAGGAAAATATTTGGGCCCCTACCTTTGTTTAGAGGATTTTTCCATCGAGGGGAGAGGGTAGTGGTCCTTCAAAGAGGTGTGGTTCGGTCCCTAAAATCTACGCACAACACGATTTCACCATTATTTTTCCCATTATTTTTCCTTACGGGTACCAAATTATCTACCCACAAAGAATGCTTGATAGGAAAAATTATACAGGCCTAGATAAGCTTAGTTATCTCTTTCCAAATCAATGGTTTGATATTGGGATTAATTTGGCCTTTGTTTTTGACTTAACCGGTTTGGAGTTTGGATCTAGTTCAATAGTATGTTGAGCTAAGCTAGGATCAAAACCACACAAGTCCTTGTAGCTCCATGTGAAAATATCATGGTATTCCTAACATAATTCGATGAAATCCTCTTTCTCCTGAGTAGTGGATACCTTACCAATTTTAGGACCTTTTCATTGGCCACCTCAACCTCTTAAAAATATTCCTCCTTGACCACCATATTGGTGCTTTGCTTGGCTTGATCATCTGAATTGAAAATGGATTCCAATGTAACCAAGCCTTTTGGCATCTTGTTTCCATTTAATTGTATAATTTGATCACCATAATATTTTTGGAGTTTATCCTTATATTTGGTGGTGAATTCTGATTCTTGCTATAGGAAGAGAACAATCAGTTATCACTATCAAACACCTACCAATTACTCACATTATCTAGTACCACAGGATGAACCACCATTTTGACTGTCTATTGCCCTTCTTTCATGATGTCTATTGGTACATTGTATTGAGAACCAATAGTAGCCAACCTGTCAGCATCTTGATTTTGTTTCTGGGATTGCATGAATTCAAAGCTTTGAAATCTTCTATCATATCCCAGACCCAATTTTTGTATGACCATAGTAGATCATTTTTTGATGCACTATGGGATGTAGCTTGGTGCATAACCAATTCACTATCGCCAAATACATCAAGGTTTGGATTCCTCTTCATTGGGCCAACTAAATTCCTTGTATAAGATCTTCATATTAAGTGAAATTATTAATACAACCGAACTACAACCGAAAGGAAGAGAAATATTCATTTCCTTTTAGAGACACTAACATAACCCCTACACCAGATCTATTTTTACTTTGTGATCCATCAAAGAACATTTACCACATTCCATTTATATCACTTGATGCCTTAACCAGTTGAGGTATGATGGCATATTCTTCATGAATGTAATATGTACCTAATCTAGTCTCTTCCAAAAATAATAGACCAGATTCTTCATTTGCCAATAAATCAACATAGGGTTCATATTGATGGTCTATACTCACCTCATCAAGAATCGTATCCGGAACCTCTTCGATGAGAGTAGTTGGATCATGATCTATATCCTCATCTTTGTGATCACAAATGGCATAGTTACCATTTATGGGTTTGGATGTGTAAGGTTCCATGTGATTGTGATAGATTGGTTCTACCCTTATAGTTACCTTAGTCCCATATCGGGTCCTCAGGATCATATGCGACCAGTCTGATGACAAATAACCACCCATTTTTGTGGTGAAATCCCGTGATAAGTAGATGGTGAAGAGGGGAGGGAGATCAATGATAGATATTTCTTGTGTGAATGTCAAGCTAGGACATGTATGGATAGTAAGCTGAAGACCTTAATGACCCCCACAATTTGGACTATAGTACCATCTAGTTGAACAACCCCTTTCAAAATTGGAGTATATGGATTTGTAGTACATCCGTGACTGATTAGGCATCACTAACTCACCGGATCCGTAATCGATCATATAATTATGCACCAAATGGTCACCAATAATCAACGAGATATATAATGGTGGAGGTTTATTGGGATTAGCATGTATTTTTGTCTCAGGTTGGCATAAGCTAGTTGCC
This sequence comes from Taxus wallichiana var. yunnanensis, assembly GCA_018340775.1. Taxonomy (NCBI): domain Eukaryota; kingdom Viridiplantae; phylum Streptophyta; class Pinopsida; order Cupressales; family Taxaceae; genus Taxus; species Taxus wallichiana. Next base: position 607,053,762 of record CM031240.1, read on the forward strand.
ACTGCTACTTCTTGACCTAACGATCTGTTAGTAGTGCCAAAGTTGTTCAAAGCCTTTCGTAACAAGTTCCTTTGAGAAGGAATCAAGAGCGCATCCTACATCAGAATCACAAATTGGTCTTCTTCATTTTCTCCACAATGCTAAACAAAATAACTCTCACTTTGCTAATGCATTTTGGGGCATTGGGGTCTTCCTTTGGATAATGCTTATTGGGTATCGTGATACTCAAAGTCCCATCTTTCTTTGTAGTTTGATCAATGGATATTTCTGATGATTTCTTTCTCGTGCCTTTATCATCCGGTATTTGTGTTAGGGCCTGAGAAATGGATGCCTGATCACTATTGGAAGATAGTGAATATATTTCCCTTTTCTTGGCACTTGTGTTAGACGCTATGGTGGAGGAATCAGTATTAAAACCATAAAAGTCTTCTCGCTTTCCAATTTATTACCGTGGTTTCATCATGAGATTGGTCTTGAATTTTGGGAGTGCATGGTCCAACAGATGATTCAGTGCAGAGTTTATGATATCAACCATGAGGGGTTGAATCAAAACTCCATTTGGGAAGAGATTATAATTATGGGGTTGAGAACAAGGTAGCACGATTCATAGTCTTAGATGAGGTTGTTTTGGACCTGTATTTATAGCTCTAGAAGAACTGGCAAAGTAGAAGGGTTCCAAAAATTTAAAGGTTTTACATTCGTAGCTTGGTTTGTTGCTTGATTTATTGACTAACTATTTCCTTGGAATGGAGGATGGCTCATCTGATATTGGGGTTGAAAGGGGCAAGCATACTGGGACTGCTTCCTCTTCATTGCTATGAGTTCATTACCAAAAGTTTGTAACAACGACTTTACTTTAGCCATATTATTTGAGGGATTGGACACATGCGTAGTTATTAGAATAGAAGCTTTGAACTCGGGCAATGACTAGCTTTTGGACTGCAAGCTCTGTAAAAACAGGTATGTAAGGTCTAGGAGTAATTTTACCTACTTGAATCAAGCAATTTTCAACTTGTACGGAAATTTCGTAAGCATCAGGGATAATGGTTCCCCCATGGATTGAATCATGATGGTGACATCACTATTTAATGCCTGTAAGTAATATAGAAATGCGCTATCTGGGGATGGCCTTACAAGTGTTGGGATCCATTTCCAAGTCTTATCAAAATAGAGGTTGAAATCACTCATATACTCTTGAGGAGACCACTTGATAGAAGGAAATTGTTCTAAAAGTGAGATATTATGAATTTTATCTTCGAACTGCTTACATAACTTCATGCCTAAATCATTCCAAGTGGTAATGGATCCAACAACTAAACTCTAGAACAATTGAAGTGCTCTTCCTTTGAATGAAGTAGAAAGGATTTGAACTACCATGCTATCTTTTGTGATATTGTGTACCGTAGAGATGCTATCTACATTCCGTATGCACTCCCGAGGTGAAACATTAGTCTCCCCAATGTAAAATGTTACAATTTTCAAGGCATTTGCAGTATGGTATCTCTTTATGTTAAAAGCAAAGGACTGCTGACATTGAAAGGAGGACAAGTATTGGCTGCCATGATGTTCAAAAGTTGGTTGTGTTTTGGTGGGGGAAACTGTCCTTCAAGAGGATTTAAATGCCCTCTATGAGGTAAAGCGGTGGTTGATGATACTCGAAAGGTTTTTCCCTTCTTCTTCGGGGGAGACAAAAAAAAGCTCTGTATGCTTATAAGTTTCCTACCTTGAAGAAGATCTTATGTGAATTCTTCACATAAGTTTATGTAATAAACTTTGAAATCCAAAGATACTGAGTCACTAGGTACTGTTGTTGCGAGACTCACAAAGCACCCCTAGATGCAGATCAGGCTTCTAGGTTGATCACTCTAGCATCTAGTGTGATTGTACAACATGGAAACCTCTCTCCAAGTATGGGGACATGTGAAACTGAGAGAGGAATCTCCAGATTAGAGGCTGGTTCCTCAAACTCCTCTGATTTAGATCTATATTTTGTAAAACTACAGAGGTTCAGATCCTAATCCTACTCTAACTTGCAAGGAGACAGGGGTAGAAGTGCAAGAAATTGAAACTAAATAAAGATGGTGATGCACCAAAAGGAGTGGTGAAACATTTCTGTCAAGCAAATAGACACAAACTAGAGATTTGCAACATGAAACATACACAGACTGATAAGATATAACTTAGGATCTGAAATGAAGCAAATAATACAAACAAAGGACTGAAAACCATTCACAAAGCTTGCATTATCATTTCCAGTACCCAAATCACTGCATTACAACCTCAGAGAGGTAAAAACTATTACAATCTTTTGGAGAGGTCTGATTCTTGCATCAACCACCTACTGGAGGTGAAAGAAGAAGTTGCTATGTCAAAAAAATTTCTCCCTTTAGAAATGAGCCAAATCTGGCTTTTACAGTGCAAGGGTCAAGCCCAGGGGACAGAAAACGTACAAAAACATGAGAGCCCATCCCTCCTCGATTGTAGATGCATTAAAATGGCATGGGGGACCTTATAAACCCATACCCTATCACTTTGACTGAATTACAGGAGAATGCGACCCATTCTCGCATTAAAACCGGTCGCCGAAATGTCACTCGCCATGAACACGCGTCGAGCCATTTCTCAATTTTTCTCTCAAACTACACCAAAATTCAAGATTAACCCTAGAATCACATAGAGAATTTCATAAGATTTCCATTGATATAAAGAATGTGCAAATCTGAGCTGAATCAAAAGATATGTCGATCTCGAAGATTTAGGCACAAAACAGGTGAAAACGTGTTTTGAAAATTTTCCCGCGCTCTACCACCTGGATGACACGTGTCAAGCGCTGATTGGATGCGTAATTCTCTCTCCTTCCCTACTTCATTAGACACGTGTCCTCTTTTTATTGGCTCGGGTTAGTGCTTGAAACCTCACCCTTTGACTTTTGGACTTTTCTCCTTGTGACACGTGTCATGATTTGATTGGTCCGCGGTCCGCGGCTTTTCGCCCTTCGCGTCCCCTCTGTCTGTCCGGATGTCCCAAATTGTTTGGGACAAAAACTCCCAATCCACCCGAAATGGGCTTCCTTGTCCCTCATTTGGCTGATGACACGTGGCATTGCTTGATTGGCTTTCGGCTCCTTCGGCTATCCACGTCCCACGCGTCCCTTTGTCCCAAATGTCCCAGTGCTGAAGTTCCCTGTTTTGGCCGAACCGGCCGGTTCACATCCTTCGCGTACATTTGTTCCAACTATCCTCGACTGTCTAGGACAAATTCTTCAAAAAATGGGCTTCCTTTGCTCTTGGCCGCTTCACCTTTTCGTTTCCTCCACGTCCTCGCGGCCTAGATGTCCCAACTGCTTAGTGTGAAAGTTCTCCTTTTTGGCCGAACCGGGCGGTTCGCGCCCTTCGCGTCTTCATGTCCCAAATGTCCCAGAGCAGTTAGTCGATTTTCTTCTCCTTCGGCCAAACCGCTTTCCGCGTCCCACGCGTCCCGACGGCCCGGATGTTCCTTTGCCCTGCAGACTGCCTGGCGGCCTTTCGGCCGATTCGCGCCCAGACGTCCCTCATGTCCCGACTGCTGCGAGGACTAGGACTTAGCCAATTTTCACAATTTTTTCTGGCCCAAGCTTGTTTTTTTGCAGCCTTTTCACCTTTTCTCAGAACTTGCTCTTTTCAACCTAGACAGGAGAGTTAGAAAAAATTCTGAGGGGACCCTAGAAACATGATTTTTTCCCTGAATCCATCCATTTTCCTGGGACTTGAGAATTCTGATGTATGTTATCAAATCAACCCTGGGGGTGAATTTGGATAACAATTTGGTGACTCAATGGGATACCTACCTGCTAGGTAGAAGATACCAGTTGCCTGAAGCAGTCCATTGGGCATGGAGTCATCAAATATTCTGTTTAGAACCTCAACTGACTCAGAATGTGCAAGGAGGAAGATGGAATGTCACCTGATGAAAGCAAGGACTGCTAAACATCTCCATGGACAGCAAGCTGTGCCAAAGCACTTAGGGAAAACAAGACTAACCTATAGCAAAACAATGTGCACAAGCACTTGGAGGAAAGAAAATCTAATCTAATATTTATAGAGGTAGTGAACTTCCCTCTAGAAGCAACGCTTGAGATAGATTCCATTGACTGGAATCTGCAGTTCTTCACCATCCAATGAGGCCAATTGGAAAGCATTGTTGTTCTTGCACTTTGTGACCATGTATGGGCCACTCCAAATGGCATCAAATTTTGAATGCCTTCCGGTTTTTCTCTGTCCACATCCCATTTCAACACTAGATCTCCAACTTGAAAAGATCTATCCTTGGCCTTTCTATCAAAGGTCTTCTTGATCAAAGCTTGATCCTTTTCCATTTCTGGGATGCCTGATTTTCGATCTCTCGCAGCTCCATCAACTCGCATACCTCACCTCCATGGGCTCAAATTCAAGCAACTCCAGCTACTTCATGAGTTCCAACATTGGCAACTCAAGTGACATGGGCAAGATTGCCTCTCTTCCATAGACAAGCCTGAATGGAGAGTTACCCGTGGATCTTTTGGGAGTTATCCTATCAGCCCATAAGGCTGATTTCAGTTTGGTATGCCAAGACCTCTGATTCTCATCAAGAGTCCTCCTAATGATCCTCAACAAGTTCTTGTTTGTAGACTCGGCCTGGCCATTACCCTGAGGGTAATAGTTCGATGAAGTGCTTAGGTAAATACCATTCTTGATAGCCCACTCAGTCACCCTAGATCCAATGAATGCCAATGCATTATCAGAGATTATTGTGGCAGGTACACCAAATCTAGTTGTTATCCCCTCATAAAAGTCTAAGATGCTAGACTCATTCACCTCTTTGAGTGCTACTGCTTCTATCCATTTGGTGAAGTAGTTTGTGGCTGTCAAAATCCATTTGTGCCCTTGGCTTGAATTGGGATTAATGACTCCAATGAAGTCCAAACCCCATTGCATGAATGGTTGGTCAACTGAGATTGGATGTAATGGGAGGGCAGCAAGTCTCTCTTTTCCTGTGAAGAATGCACAATTCTTACACCTCTTGATCCATGCATAGCAATCACTAAATATTTTAGGCCAATAATAACCAGCCTTCATGATTTTTAGAGCTGTCACTCTTGGTGCAAAATGGCCACCAGCTGGTCCACCATGAAACTCTTCCAACACCCTTTGAATCTGATTTGTGCTAATGCATCTCAGCAGCACTCCATTCACATCTTTCTTGAACAAAACTCCATCAACAATGGCATACGGAACAGCCTGCAACCTGAAGTGTCTCCTTTGGGTCTTGTTCATCTTGGGGGCATAGGCTTGTGCCTAGGAAGTGCATAATACCTTGGGTCCAGCAAGGAGTGGGGGAAGCATTGTCTTCTTCATGATTGCCACTTGGCTCATGGCTGTCCTGGACTGTCAAAACAATTTCTTCTTTGTTGCATACTTCTTTTTGCTTCCCCAAAACCAGCTGCTCACACAATCCTTTCCCTCTTACCAGCTTGGTGATCTTGATCTCAATGTCATATTCCATGACACGGGTGATCCAACCTGCCCTTTTCTCATTCAAATCCTTGTTGAGGAGGAAGTCCTTAACTCCAGCATGTGAGACCAGCAACTGGACCTTGTTGTTTGAGATTAAATGCTTGAATTTCTTCAAGCTTCTGATTACTACAAGCACATGCTTCTCAATAAAAGAGTACCTCACCTCATAGTCATCTAGGCTCTGGCTGAAGAAGGCAACCGGCTGCTCATCATTATCTTTGTTCTGCTGTACTAGAATGGCAGAAATAGTGTCATCACCTCCAAATGCATAGAGGATGAAATCCTTGGAGAAGTCTGGGTTGATGAGAGTTGGTGCTTGAGAGATAGCTTCTTTGATTGCTTCAAAACTCTCCTTGCCTTCTGCTGTCCACTTAAAAGCCATGCTCTTCTTTAACATTTTGGTGATGGGCTTGACAAGGGCTACAAAATCTGGGACAAACCTATGGACAAAATTGATCCTTCCCAAGAAGCTTTGAAGAGCCTTCTTGTGACTTGGCAATGGTAGTGCTCTTATGGCTTCAACCCTCTCTGGATCAATTACCAGTCCCTCTTTCGAGACAATATGGCCTAGAAGTTTCCCCTCATGAGCCAGGAATATGCATTTTTTGGGATTCAATGATACCCCAAATCTTCTACACCTCTGAAACACTTGCTTGAGGTGAAAGAGATGGTCTGCTGCATTCTTTGAGAAGACAATGATATCATCTAGGTATACCAGCACTATCTTGTTGATCAAGCCTTTGAATGCCATATCCATTGCCCTTTGGAAAGTGGCTCTAGCATTTGATAGGCCAAATGGCATCTTCTTGTAGGCATATGTTCCCCATTTGGTTGTGAAGGCTATCTTGAACTGATCTTCCTCCCTCACCATAATCTGATTGTAGCCTAAGTAGCCATCAAGTAGTGAAAACCTTTCTGAACCAGCTACAACTTGCAATATTTTCTCCATGGAAGGGAGTGGATAATGATCCTTGAGAGAGGCTCTATTCAAATCTCTGAAGTCGACACACAACCTAATCTCTCCATTCTTCTTTCTGACTGGGACTAAGTTGGCGACCCAACTTGAGTGTTTGATGGGGAAGATGATACTGGCCTCAATAAGCTTGCTTAACTCTTTTCTCATGAGAGGTTCAATATGGGGATTCACTGGCCTTTGCTTTTGCCTGACAGGCTTGGATTCCAGATCCAGCTCAATAGTATGTTGTGCCAACTTTGGGTTCAAACCTCTTAGATCTTTGTAAGTCCAAGCAAAGACATCCGAGAACTCTTGACAAAGCTGAACAAAATCAGATTTCTCTTGTGAGGTACTTACTTTGCCAATCTGCAATGTTTTTCCTTCTTCCACTAAAATAGGCTCTGAATCTTCACCCTTTACTTGAATGTTCACTTTCTCCTTCCGGAACTGATCATTCGGGTTGAAGATTGACTCCAAGGTTATGAGGCCTTTTGGTTACTTTTTAGTTCTCAGCTGCACCACTTGGTCACCATACTGCTGATGCAGCTTGTCTTGATTCCTGGCGGAGAACTCAGCTTCTTCTTGCAGGAAATTAATAATCTGCTGATCATTCTCGAAGACTTGCCAACTTGTGTTGTTATCCGGAATAGCTGGTCTCACAACCACTTTGATATGAGGCTGAGATTTTTCACTTTTGATACTTTCTACAACATCAAACATAGCCCCAATTGCTGCAAGTCTGTCAGCAGCTTCATTCTTTTTCTTGGGATGGAATTGATGCTAAAAGCTTCAAGATCTTCAATAAGATCCCATACCCGATTTTTGTAGTTCTTCAACAGATCATTTTTGGCAGCATTTTTTCCTTTGACTTGGTTTATGATCAGCTCACTATCACCAAATACTTGTAAATTCTTGATGCATTTCTTCATTGCCCATAGTGCAGTCCATGAATTAAGGCTTCATACTCACCGTGTTGTTTGAACAGAAAACTGAAAATGGAAGGCTGAGTAATACTTTATACCTTGCGGTGAGATGAGCATAGCTCCTCCTCCTGCACCTTGTCTACTCCTTGAACCATCAAAGAAAAATTGCCATAATTCATTCTTTTCTTTATGATCTGGCTTGGTGATCTTCGGGGGAGAGGTTGATTCTCTTCATGTAAAAACAATAAACTCCTAGTGTAGATTCTTCTATTTCTTGATAAGGATCAAAAGCATGTATCTTGTTTGCCCATTCATCAAGAGTTAGATCCGGGATACTTCCAACCTGGTGTCACCTCATAGTGCTAGGGTGATCTTCTTGATCAAATGTTGAGCAATTGGCATTAATCTGACTTGGAGTGTAAGGCTCAATATGGAAGTTTGCAATAGGTTCGGATCTGATTGTGGCCTTAGTTCCATATCTTGTTCTGAATAGCATGTGTGACCAATCAGCAGAAAAATACCCCCCAATCTTGGCTATGAAGTCCCTTGACAAGAAAAGGGCAAAGAGTGGTGGAAGGTCTATGATTGATACATCTTGTAAAACAACAACATTTAGACATGCATGCAAGGTAAGACTCAAATTCTAATCACTCCAATCTGTTGCTATTGTTGTCCCATCTACCGCACTACCCTTTAGATGTTATTTCATACTCGGAGCCCTAGCCGATCAGCTATCTTGTTTAGGAATTATTGAGCTACTTGCCCCGGAGTCTATCATGCAATTATGTACTAGCTGATTTCCAATGATTAATGAAACATAGAAAGGAGGGGGCTTCAACATTTTACCTTGTTGCCCTCCATGACTTCCTTCAGATGGGCAGCATTTTGTAAGCACTTTGTCTTGCATCTCGAACCCGTTGATTTGAAGTTGGCCAATCCTTCATGGCAGCTTGCGCAATCTCTTTGGCCTGGGATGGATAGGGCCACATTGATATATTGATCATTGTCTTCTTCATCTAATCAATCAATGATACCGAATGGTGATGAAGGATCTCTCTGTTGTCCCTTGGTTTGAACATTTACTCCTTGCATGTGGGCAGCAACAACTGGCATTTGAGTTGGCCTAGGGCTGTTCTTGGCTTCCTTGTGCATTTGAAACTGGACTTTGCTTGCCAATCATTTGTGGAGCCGTGGAAGGATGTGGATTGGCTGGGGCTAATGGCTGTTCTTCACCCAAATTTCTCCTTTTTGACCTTGTGTTGGCTGCAACACCTTGAGAAACTACTTGATTCATGCCACAGAAATCTTTTGCTTGCCAGTTCACCAATGTGGTGTCATTTGGGGCTGATTGTTGTTGGAATGTTTCTTGTTGTTGATTGTTTCTCGATCGCCTCACCCTCCACACCAAAAGAGTTGTCACCATTAGTGCTTGATTGAGAGCACCATGAAACACATGGATTGGTTATGAGGCTTATTGCATGGAAAACACCAATCATATTCCTGAGCAATGTTGTTTTGTGTTGGCACTAATGCCTTAGAGGCAGATATGGCATTTGGATTATAGGGCTGGAATGGTCTATTGGTAGGAGGCCTTGTTTGATTCATATTTGCAGCTGGATTAGGTGGTCTTTGTGGTTGGTATGGCTGCCTATTAGGCTGAGCTTGGGGTTGATAATAAGGGTCTCGAAACTTTGGGCTTGTTGCCTCTCGAGAGTAACCAGCTCATTGCCTAAGTTTTGCAATTGCTTCATGACCTCTCGAGCTCATTTGGGGTACTTGGAGATGAAGTGGAAGCTTCATTTGAACTCGATTTCTAGGGGTGGGAGAAGGAGCCAAATTAGGTGTTTGACTAGTGTTTGGGCTCTCTAAACTTGGAAACAATGGCATGGGAGGTCTAGGGCAAGTTTGCCACTTGATTAAACAATTTTCAGCCCTAATGGCAATGCTATAAGCCATAGGGATAGTTATGCCTCCCATGGACTAAATCAACATAGAAATATCAGAATTTAAAGCTTTGAGATAGTATAGAAAAGCACCTTCTGTTGGCCTGACTGCCACTGGAATCCTCTCCCAAGTTTTTTGAAATCTGAAGTTGAAATCGGTCAGCTGCTCATTGGGAGCTCTCTTGATGGTTGTTAGCTGCTCCAAAAGAGACAAGTTGTCTCCCTTCTCTCCAAATTTCTCATGAAGTGCAATACACAGCTGATTCCAGTTTGTGATAGAACCAGCTCCAAGGCTCCTAAACCATTGTAATGCTTTACCCTTGAAGGAAGATGCCAGTAACTTGACAGCCACTTGCATTTCATTGATTTCATGAATTACACAAAGGTTAGCAATATCTTTAACATGATCACCTGGAGTAGTCTGATTTTCTCCAGTGAAGTAGGGAATGTTCTTCAAGGCTGCAATAGGAACTGGATGTTGTGCATTGAGAGCAAGTGGGCTGTTGCTTGTGAAGTTGACGTAGGGATTGTTTTGAGCCATTCTAATTGGTCTTAAAACCCTTGTTGACTGAATGAAAGGCCTACCAGGTGGAGGAGTTGAGAGAGTTCTATTTGGTGGAGATGGAGACCTTTGAATCCTTCTTCCTCTTTGCCTTCTTCTTGGAGATAATTGCAGGTATTCAAACAACACTTCTTCTTCTCCAACTCTTGACCTTGTGGTGATTCTTCTCATGAGTTTTCAGGCCTGCACTTGGAACCAATTGATTCTTCCCCTTGGAGTCGCCAGATATGAAAATAATAGCTCTTTTTAAGCAAGAAAAATGCAGCAGATGCACATCAACCCTACTACAATAAAAATGAGACCTCTAGTCCCACCGGGCGTGCCAAAACTATTGTTGCAGACTCACAGCACCCCTGGATGCAGATCAGGCTTCTAGGTTGATCACTCTAGCATCCAGTGTGATTGCACAACATGGAAACCTCTCTCCAAGTGTGGGGACTTGTGAAAATGAGAGAGGAATCTCTAGATTAGAGGCTGGTTCCTCAAACTCCTCTGATTTAGATCTATATTTTGCAAAACTACAGAGGTTTAGATCCTAATCCTACTCTAAACGCAAGGAGACAGGGATAGAAATGCAAAAATTGAAACTAATAAAGATGGTGATGCACCAAAAGGAGTGGTGAAACATTTCTGTCAATTAAATAGACACAAACTAGAGATTTGCAACATGAAACATACACAGAATGATAAGATATAACTTAGGATCTGAAATGAAACAAATAATACAAACAAAGGACTGAAAACCATTCACAAATCTTGCATTATCATTTCCAGTACCCAAATCACTGCATTACTACCTCAAAGAGGTAAAAACTATTACAATTTTTTGGAGAGGTCTGATTCTTGCATCAACCACCTGCTGGAGGTGAAAGAAGAAGTTTCTATGTCAAAAATGTTTCTCCTTTAGAAATGAGCCAAATCTGGCTTTTACAGTGCAAGGGTCGAGCCCAGGGGACAGAAAACGTACAAAAACATGAGAGCCCATCCCTCCTCGACTACAGATGCATTAAAATGGCATGGGGGACCTTACAAACCCATACCCTATCACTTTGACTGAATTACAGGAGAATGCAACCCATTCTGCATTAAATCTGGTCGCTGAAATGTCACTTCTGGCCATGAACACATGTCAGAGCCATTTCTCAATTTTCTCTCTTTAGACTACACCAAAATTCAAGATTAACCCTAGAATCACGTAGAGAATTTCATAATCTTTCCGTTGATATAAAGAACGTGCAAATCTGAGCTTTGAATCGAAAGATATGTCGATCTGAAGATTTAGGGCACAAAACAGGTGAAAACGTGTTTTGAAAATCTTTCCCGTGCTCTGCCACCTGGATGACATGTGTCAAGCGCTGATTGGATGCGTAATTCTCTCTCCTTCCCTGCTTCATTAGACACATGTCCTCTTTTTATTGGCTCAGGTCAGTGCTTGAAACCTCACCCTTTGACTTTTGGACTTTCTCCCTTGTGACACATGTCATGATTTGATTGGTCCGGTGGTCTCGCGCGGCTTTTCACGCCCTTCGCGTCCCTCTGTCCCGAATGTCCCAAACTGTTTGGGACAAAACTCCCGATCCACCCGAAATGGGCTTCCTTGTCCCTAATTTGGCCGATGACACGTGGCGTTGCTTGATTGGCTTTCGGCTCCTTCGGCTATCCACATCCCACGCGTCCCTTTGTCCCAACCTGCCCAAAGGCCTGAAGTTCCTTTCGCCAAACCGGCCAAACCGGCTGGTTCGTATCCTTCGTGTACATTTGTTCCAACTATCCTAGACTGTCTGGGACAAATTCTTCCGAACCACCCAAAATGGGCTTCCTTTGCTCTTGGCCACTTCACCTTTTCGCATCCTTCGTGTCCTCGCGGCCCAGATGTCCCAACTACTTAGTGCGAAAGTTCTCCTTTTCGGCCAAACCAGGCGGTTCGCGCCCTTCACGTCTTCATGTCCCAAATGTCCTAGAGTAGTTAGTTGATTTTCTTCTCCTTCGGCTGAACCAGCTTTCCATGTCCCACGTGTCCCGACGGCCCAGATGTTCCTTTGCTCTGCAGACTGCCCGGCGGCCTTTCGACCGATTCGCACCCAGAAGTCCCTCATGTCCCGACTACTGCGAGGACTAGGACATAGCCAATTTTCACAATTTTTTTGGCCCAATCTTGTTTTTTTAGCCTTTTCACCTTTTCTCTAACTTTCTCTTTTCAACCTGGACAGAGAGTTAGAAAAATTTGAGGGGACCCTAGAAACATGATTTTTGCCCCTAGAAACATGATTTTTCCCGAATCCATCTATTTGCTCGGGACTTGAGAATTTGATGTATGTTATCAAATCAACCCGGGGTGAATTTGGATAACAAGTACCTTATGTCAATGGAATGAGAAGAGAAGTACCAACTCTATCCCACCGGGCGTGCCAAAAATATTGTCACCAAATCATTGCACCCCCGAATGGCCTGAGAATGAATCACAACATTCGATGTGATTGGGACACATGGGATCACCTCTCAAGTTGTGGGACTTGAACTTGAGGTGAACCTCTAGAGAAGGTTGGCTTCCTCTTCCTAAACTAAACACAACACTACTTCTAATGCAAGGAAAAAGGGCTAACTAGTCCTACACTAACATTTCATGGGATTAGGGAAAGAGATTTTGCAAGGAAATAAAACCTATACTAGAAGTGGTGATGCACCAAATTAAGGGATGTTTAACACCTAGAAGGGTTAATGTGGGAGGTATGCTTACATCACTAACCACCTTCACCTATTGCAATTAGAAAGGGTACAAAATACCACAAACCAAGGTGGACGTTCCTCTATTAAACTTGAGTGTACATAAGGGTAGATCAAATCAGATTCGACACAATTAATTTATCAAAAGTAAACCACACATGCATATAACAACATCTATTTCTGCGAGTAGGGACAATAATGACATAAAAATTAATGCAGAAGGAAAATGAGGTCTTCACAACTGGCATAAAATATAGTAGTATTATTCCTTCACAACATGAAATAGACAACCTAAAATAAAGGTAAGTTAATCACTATCACTAAGGAATTGTAAATTCACAAAGTAAACACTAATTAACATTCAACACAATAAATAAGATCTTCAACAACAAGGTGTAACTCTGAATATAATTAAAAGGTTTCTTAGAATATTAGAAGCACTCTTCCAAACTTGAAGAACAACTCCTCTCAAAAATCATCCATCAAAATAATATATCTAAATAATGGAAACAAGTGCACTATTTATGAGTTCCTAGGCTGAGCCATTACAACTAGGCCCTTAACTAACATTTAAATAAAAATAGAAATGTCATTAATATTAAGGGAAAATTCTCCCATGAAAATAGAATTTTTTTGAAAGGGATTGACTCTACCAACCCTCTAACTTTTACTAATCTAGAACTTGAACTGTCTTGTCATGGCCACTCATCTTTGGCTTCGTTCATCTACATCTCCCTTACCTACAAGTTTCTGTTGTCCTTCCTCCCATACAACCATTCATTGTTTGTACTTTAAGAAGCACTTGATAATCCCCTAAATTTCTTCATCTCCATGCCCACATGAATAGTGATTCATTATGTTTGTTGTATCGATCTCTTTTGTGATCTTGGCTAGCAATCTTCAAAGTGTATTTGTAATCGTCTTAGTCTCCCAATGAAATTTTGACATAAGACCATTCATCAATGGAGTCATTAATGAAATTCTTGGTGACCTCATCATTATGCTTCACCAAATATTTGAAATTTTCCTTAATTTGATCCTCAGGAAGAGCATCGATATTTTCATTGAAGAATTTGCAATTGGTGATATCAAACTCCTCTAAGATGTCATTCAGGGCATTTGTAATCTCCACTCGTTTCTCCTCCAATTTCTTAATCAGATCCTGTAATACTTGACACCGGAATTCCATGGCCTTTTGATATTCAAATAATTTAGAGGCATCATCGATCACCTCTTCCTGAAGAAGAAAGTCAGAATCCTCTTCTCTAATGTCACTCCATGTTGCCAAAGTTAAATTTAAATTATTATTATCTTTAGAGAAGGATTTTTCCATCTTGGAAATGGTGGTTTTTGTAACCTGTAAATCATTATATATCTCAACTACTTCCTTGATCAAAGGATTGGATTCCTACAAAATTCTCTCCATCCATCCACTCACTGATCTCCATTTTTATCCTATCTTCTCGAGCTCATGATAAAAAATATCATCGATTGTAGATGAATTTTTCATAGCCGTAGTAGTTGAGACTTCAATGGATGGGTTGGGTTGGGTTACTTTACGCAATAGTAAAATAAGCTACTCAACCTTGGCCTTGAGATCATCCTTGGTGGCCTTGTCCCAAATGGTCCCTAAGAGAAGTGTCTACATATTTCTTGCCTCCTTCATGAGTAGCCTTCCCCAATCAAAATTTTGATATTCGGTAATTTGTTATTGTGATTGTTTCTTTATTTTTCACCTCAACGGGGGTGGCCACCTCTATCACACATTCTCCAGATGAATTAACCATAATAATTGACACATTTCTTGGTCTCTTGGCCTGTCTTTTGGGCATATGATCCAAAATGTTGAGATCTATAACATGCCCGTAGGAACCTTTTTCTTTTTCTTTGGAGTTTATTTAAACATCCATTCTGGTATGGGTAGAGCTGATGAAGTAGCAAATCCAATACCTGAAACATTGGTTAGAGAAAGATCACTGGAAATACCAGCTGGTATTTGAGTAGAGGTAGAAATGATGGAAGACGTAGATGTAGGAACAACCATAGGAATTGACAGAGCAATGCTGGGGGTTGTGATTGAAGAAAATGGAAGTGTTAAAGGAAGTGAAGAGGAAATGGGTGACCTAATATTTTCCCAACTGATAGAACTGGAAGTGATGAGAATACTTGGGCCATAGAAGGGGATGGGAAAGAAGAAATGATTGTGGAAGTGGAAAGAACTGATATTGGAAGTGATAATGGAGGAAGAAGAATATGTGATGGATCCTAGATGATACTAGGAGAGTCACTAACTTCAACCACTTCTATCACAGGCACTACAGGAGATGTAATCTTGGGAGAAGAAGACTTGGAGAGAGATGAGACATGAATAATAAATGAAATCTTCTTTAGAATTAGAGGATTCTTTTGAGTCAACCTCTTTCCCTTAGTGGGTGTTAGTTGGTTTATTGCTGGTATATCCCTTGTATTTGTTGGCTGATTTTCCCCTTTAGGTGATATTCGAAGGTGGTTAACCAATTGAAAGTCCTCTTTAAAATGGGTCCCGCCCTCTCCTTGGTATTACTGCATTCTTCCACATACCAATCAATCCATGACAGCGGTTGATTGGCAACATTATCGTTCTTGTATGATGAATCCAAAACCTCATCATTGTCTTGCATGTCCTTTGGCACATCAGCCAAACCAAATTGCTGAAACTTTTCAAGGGTTAATCTTTCATAATCCCTTTGTTGCATGATGTATTCATCTCGAAAATGAATCCAGATATCTTCCAATTGGGGTATGTGGGCACTGGACCGACTTGTCTCCCAAAACTTACCCCAATAATAAAAATTAGTTCACGGATGAAAGGTCTGCAATGTTACCTCGTCTATTTTTGCATCAACATTTTTTTCCTTATGAATATTTGGGCAAGAATACCTATCAATCGAAATAGGGAAATGTGTTCCTCTTTGTGACACTTATTTTGGATTTGATGATAATCCAACAAATGTCAAAATAATTCCAATAGAATCCATTTGTCAGTGGGACATCTTGGTAATTTTCTTGGGGCACCTATGAAACCTAGAATTAGACTATAGGTGAATGTAGGAAACTAGAAGTAGATTTCTCCCCATTCTCACACTTCTTGGAAAGCCTCATCGAAAATCCTTTGATTGTATAGTTATTTGTCAAAATGATAGAGGATGACAATGAAAAAGTGTCATTGACTCTGCGGAAATGCCTACTTCCTTCATCTAGAGTGAGTTGGGGATAAAATTCATATATTTGGGAGGTGCTGCAAACACCCTTAGTATTCAAACCCATAAAATATCCCATAGCAACAGCCGCATATACTAGGAAAGATGTCATGTAGAAGGTCTTTGTATCTGACACTCTACCCAATTGATAGTGAATGGTGCTACTAATATGCTCCCCCATCGATAAACTCATCATTCTTCTTGATAGTTGTGATGTACAAAAACATCCATTCCTAGAATTCCTTTGTAGAAGGAAGACTTGAAACTCTACTTAATAGCACAATAAGATCATTGAATTCCTAAAGAAAATCTAACCGATGCATATTTTTGGGTGATTTGGTGAAATTCTTGGCCAGATAAGATTTCATCATAATCTTTGAGCATACTTCCTCTTTCTTATCCCAATGTTCCACTACTATTTCTGGTGAAATTGTGGCATAATCTTAAACATCGGGAAGTTTAAGTAGATCCTCGAAGAAATATGGGTCCAAACGGATTACCACTTTATCATCACTATCTTTAACTGACATGGAGTCGTCGTCAAAGTGGGCTGCTCCAACTAAAATGAATTCTAGGCAATGCATAGATGTGGGAAAACTGGGGGCAAGGGAAAGGCCATTGTCGTAGATGGCCTACATCTATGGTTTGTTGTTTGGAGCCTTTAATATTTCCCATAAATTAGGAAGATCAATTTTTCCTAGATTAGTGTCCCCAATATTTCCTATGTAATGCCATGAATCTGTTGTTACTTTTTCCTTTGCATTCAAGTGTTGATATGTGATTTTTCCATATGAGGATATGTTCTTTTGATTTCGGGAATCATGCTTGAATTGGTTGTGTCCTTTCTGCTCTCAAGATCTGTGATTGAACGAGAATATGCTTGGATTTATTTTCTTTCATTTCTCGCATTTGAGTGCAATCTGATTTGAGATCGTAGACTTATCTATCTCTATGAATCATCTCAATTGCATTGATCCAAGGAATGTTTTAATTATATTCGAGGATGAACAATTATGTATTGACATTTTGTGAATTATTAAGTCTGACTGAACTTAGAAAGTATAAGTTCTTTTAAAACCTTCTTCATATGAAAATATTTCCGTAGTGGAAGTTTTGTTGGATTCTAGAAATTAATCCTGGCAGGTCATTGCAATCGGAATCTGGTCTCAATCATTTTGGCATCGGAAAGGACCTGGACCTTAAGCCAGGTAAGATATGTAAGTTTTCCATCTAAAGCTAATTGCTTGATGCAAATCCAGAATCTGATCTGGGAACGTTGTATTCTATTTGAATTCAGAATGATGATTTCAGCCTATTAAAATAGACTTAAATTGGAATCAGTAAGGTTGTTAGTTTTAAACCTAAACTATAACCTATTGTTGCTAGGGTTAGTTGATCTAACCTAGTCCTAAAACTATGTACTTGATATTCCTAAGGGTTATCTAAACCTAATACTAAGGTGGGTGACTTATGTTATAACCTAAGGTGTTAAGATTAAACTAACCTATGATCTAACCTATCCTAAACTAATGCTATGGAAAGGAACCTAAGGGGGTCGCAAGCTTTGGGGTGGTGATTTCAATGGCATTTAAGAAGAGGATAAGGATGAAGGGGTAGGGAGTACTGCCAAGGTTAGCGGAGGTTAATTTGGAAAAGGGAAGCTTACGTGGCAGCATCTCTAAAATGGAAACTCTTGTGTTTTGTGATGTAGAACTCGCCAACTTTGGCGGATGGTGGCAATGGAAAACGGCAGGAGAAAAGAATTTAATGTAATTAAATTGCATGGGTTCTCGAGCTCGGGCTGCCTTGAGAGACATGCAAAGGGAATTTTGTTTGGTTGTTTCTTTTGTTGTGCCTTCCATTTTTCACTCTGCATGAGCACTAGTTTTTCAAACCAGCAGTTTACTCTCCGATGCATGGCAATTTTGAATGTTTCAAATTTACTTCTGTGTCATGGGGAATATATAAGGCATGGAGGAAGCAATATTTTGTTGTTTAATCTTTCGTGGAAAGGAGAAGAAAGGGTGAGCTCGTCCAGAGGTCTTCTTCAACTTTTAAGCGACACTATCAGGCATGATAGGCCCTAACTGTTAAAATCTTGCTTTCCTTTAAATGTTTTCATTAAAACAACTCTGTTCTGATGATGTTCACACATTTTTGGCTTGACTGGTAGAAATGAATTGTGGGTTTTATGTAAACTTGGGCTCTGGATTGAACTTGGAAATGTTAGTTCAAAAGGAAACTTGTTTTCATTGTTTTCTTGTTCCCTTGCTGTGGTTTAAGCTTGGAGTTCTTATCCTGTTAAACTGTCGTATTACTCTTCTACGCTGGGTATTTGCAACAAAGTAACCTGTACCAGACTCTGTAGGGTTTACTTGGTGTTGAGATTGGTAAATGTGTTTGATTTCTTAAAATCCTTACTGAAGTTAACGTTTTGGTTGTATTCGTTGATTTGGGTTTTTGCGAACTGTTGTGTTTTCATACCCATTTTGGGTAACCAACTAGCGACTGCTGTAAGCTTCTATCTGTTTGATTTACTTGGATAAAATCTTGTTCCATGAAAGGAATCATTTGTAAAAGATTACGTGTTTTAATGCTAAGTTAATTTCTTTTACTTCAGTTGTGAATGGATTGTTAGATTGTCTACTCCGCCATGAGAAACTCTGACTGTAACAAGTTTATGATCAAGAGAACTGGAAAATGATTGCGAGATCAGGTTGCTCATAAACTCAGTAAAAGAAAACTTGATTGTTACATGTTATGTGTTTGGAAACATGGAATGACTGAATCCTTAACACCTCTTGTGAAGGTGTTTGTTTGCTTTTTAATTTTCTCAAGTACTGTGAGTAATACAGTGTATGGCTTAGTTGTAAATTTAAGGTGTCCATGTATGTTGGCAATATGAGTTATACGGAAAGATTAGTTGTTGAATGGGTTCGTGTTCTTCTTGCGAATTCTTGGTTGCTTTTTGGATAAGTTGTAATGGAAAATGGTGATCATCAATTCTGGGTTTTTAAAAGATATTTTGAATTTGACATTAGAAGTAAAATGGTTGAAGCTTATGGAAGATTTGTTTTACTTTGACTGTTGTTGCATATTATTTATAATGGTAAGAATATTTTGACCTTAGGTGTTTTTGAAATTAGGATTTGAATACGTTTCACATACTGAATATTCAATCTTGATTAGTGTTTAAAAATAAATGGCACCAGACGATGTTTTGGTCTAGTTGATTAGTATTGGCTTACCATGTAATCAAGGAAAAACGTTAAGATAACCTAACTTGATTCTCATCTCGAATGGTTCGAGCATATGAAGGAAAATAGCCTGTTTATTTGAATCAGGTCTGTATCGAGTTGATAGGTTGTAATGTGTTTATGTAGAATATGATTTTGGTTTCATAGAATGTATAGTGGTAGATCCTGTAAGGATCTAAGGGTAATTCTATATAGTGTTTCTACCTGAATCACACTGTTGAATGTAATTAAGTGCCAGAAATAGATCCTTATTCCTTGATTAGGTTTATTAAATGGTTATTATTTCATGGAAATTGGATTTAGTTCTAAAACTTGGTTACAATAGTGTTTGGTCATCTCTGTTTTATCTTTGAGTTGAAAAGATAGGTTGGAAAGAGGCTGTAAAAGAAGGAAAGTTATGTCGATTTCTTCTTGTATGTTAATATACTTTTTTTTTGAAATTATTTAAGGAACCCAATTAGTAAAGTTATGGGATGGAAGATTTTTACTTTAAAAGATGGAAGGAATATTAGGATTAGGGATCCTAATCTGGGAAACTCCTTTCATTTTACAGCAGGTTATGTTATTGATATAAACTTACTATTTGTTATTCTTATTGTAAAGTAATCCAAGTATTTATTGCTTTACATACTTGCCATGATTGAAAATCAGTTATACTAAGATGAAGGACAGATTGGCAAGTGAACTTGCAAGTGATAGCAATCCATTCCTCTTGTTTAAATTACTTTTGTATGACCGTTGGATTTAATATTTCAATTGGTTTAGTGTTAAATAAAGGCGATCAAATCATGATATACATTGTTTCAGCTTTTCGGATGATTAGGTGCATAATAATCAAGATGCTCCTTCTTACTTTCTTGCAAGAAATGAGATGAATCATCCAAAATAGATTTAGTTGAAATTACGTCTGTAATTTATGTTGTAATATGAAGTTGTATTATAATTGGTAGAAAGAAATCTCAGGGTGTATTATGATTTTGGATTGTGAAGGTAATTGTTGGTTTCAATTATGCTTTAAATTGAGGACAAGTAGAATAGAATATTCCTTCTATCCTTTTGGTTTAATAGAGTACTTAGACTCTCTTTATATTGATTTCATTCTAGGATATAAAGTATGAATTAAGTGAAGTCATTTTAATAGGGTTGTTTAATTGAAACAATTAGAGGAATGCAATTGTTTTAAGGATTAGTGCTTATCATGCTCAGTTCATTGAACTGACCCATGCTAGCAATTTTACAGATGGTCTTTGTAAGTGGCAAAGGAAGACAAAATTTGATAAGATGTATTGATTGTTCTAAATTGGTTCTTACGAAGAATTCTGATTAGATTTTTAAACTGTATTGTGAAAAGAAAGGTTATCTCTTTTGTTGAAGGCTATTGTCTTAAAGCATGCCAGAAGTGCATAAGTTGTAATTGTATGGTTTTGGAAATGAATGAAATTGTGAGGAAATTACCTATGAAGAATGTGTATCTTATTTTGTTGGGATGATCTTCTTATTGGCTATATGAATGAGTGTGCATTCTTATTGTTTTGAACAATGGATTATAGATGATCTTCTTAAGTAAGCCATAGCTAATGATGTGGCTGATTACTACATTCTTAATTAGTGACTCATTATAACTTATGATTGTGAGTAAAAACTGAAAATAAGATCACTACATTTATAGGGAACATCGAGAGTGGGTTATGCCCTAAAATGTACCTATAAGAAGAGGAGGACTTTCCCCTCTTGTAATGCAATAATTATAAAAGGAATAAATGACTATAAATCGTTAAGACTTAACGGTATAAAGTCTGATATGTCTCAACCTATTAGGTTGATACATTTCCCTCGTTGGTTGAGTTATTTTTCTAAATTAAGGAACTTAAATGGTTGTTGTCCTATTTTTGTGGATAAAAGGTTGATCGGCCCCAACCGACAACCAGAAACAATCAAAAGAAAATTAAGACCCTTTTCGTAAAACTGAACCCTAATTACAAAAAGGTAACTTAAGGAGTGTTGGACTCGGGGTTAGAGAAGGCTGCCTAATTATGTAGTCTTGTAACCTAAATATAACTTAACGTAAGTAATTCTTGGAGGTATGTACATCTTTCCGAGGTTGTTCCATAGGATGTTGACACACGTCAACTACAAGGTTGTACCTTCGAGAAGGTTAGGATCTTCTCGAGGATACAACAATACAGATGACATGTGGCAGCACCCTTCTGCATTGATCATTAAGATTTACACACCTGGGACTTGATCAAGATTTCTCTCTGGGACTGGTTAGGACCATAATCAAGTTATGAGGAAGCCCTTTGAGTCTCAGGGTACCTTGGCACACGGAGTTAACTTTGGTTGACCCTATATGCCAATTTATCCTTAGTCTTTAAGAGCCTCTTCATAACGTGGACTATGATGTTAACCCGATCTAGAGTGAAACCTTGGGACAAGGGGACTGATAGAAGTCAGTAAAGACATTCTATATAACAATAGAGTGGGGTGAAGGATGTATTCAGAGTGACGAGTATGTCATCAAGGAATAAGTAATATGAACAATATGTTATGAATCTTTGGCCAAAGTATCACAAGCTGCTGATTGCATTGTCCTATGTCACCTAGTCTAAGGATCATGATGCCGATGAATAGTGGTAACAATTATTCAGATAGGTTCCTTGGGAAGATCACTCAGAACCCGGAATGGGGTAAGAGAACCACGTATATGAAGTATTCAGTAGAAAACTTCAAGCTCAAAGTTACACATGAATAGATTGGAAGTTCACCGAGTCATGGAATGAATAGATCGGTGGTACACCGAGTCATTACAGCTACATATGGTTATCTATTATAAGAATGATTGCTATGATATGTGTGTTCTAAATTATGTATTTAGAACAGAGAACATTAATCATGCAAAAAAAAAAATTTCTTGTTTCTAAAGTATTAAAATGGGAATGTTACATCCTAAGTCGAGGACAAGCATGATTGGAGAGAAACCCCAAGAAATGAGTATTTCATCTTCTCTTTTCCCTTTGAAGTGGAAGCAGACACCAAACCTTGTGTTTTTGGAAGTGAAGTTGTAGAAATTCCAAAACGCAAAAGAAAACTTAAGAAATTATGGACTGAAAAAGTTCCAAAAGAAATCACCGATTCTGAAATATCTAAAAAATTTCTCTGGGAGGGTTTCTTGAACTAAAATCTCTAAAACCAAAAGCTCCAAAGGAAATATCCAAAACCAAAAGTTTTGAAAGAAATTTCTAACCAATTTTTCCAAAAATAAGTTTTCTAAAAGAGTTTCCCCAAGCCGAAGTTTGAAAACTCAAAGCAAAAACCTCTAAAAAGAGAACCAAACAAATTTCCCCAAAAATATATTTATGGAAGAAACTCCTCGAAGGAAAATTTCGAACAATTTTCCTTCTTAATAAATATCCAAAGGAATTTCTTCGAACAAATCTCTCTAAACAAGGAAAGGGACTTTGCCAAACAATGTTAAATCATAAATTCTGAAACATGAGAAATGAAAAGAAGTATGGGAGGCCTAAGAGGATCCTTTGAAAAAATCTGAATACCTAAAGGAAACTCAAAAGAGAAACATGGTGAACCAAGGGAGATACATCATAAAAACATAGAGGGAAACCAAAGGGAAAAATAAAATGATAAGGAAACAGAGAAAAAATACCTAAAACCAAAAGAAAATAAACAAAACAACCATGCCTTGAAAAGGACATCGCAAATGATAAGAATGGAATTTCAAAGCAAATATATGTCGTAAAAATGACAAGTAAAAAATTGAGTTTAAATAGAAATCCGATATTAATGGTAAAAATCTGATCCATATGGAGGTAGGTGAAAAATTAATTATGTGCAGAATCTCTGAAGTTCGAAACCCGAAAGCCTCGAAATTCAGAATTTCAGGATTTCAAACTTCGGAGATTGGGAGGCAAAAAGACGAATTGGTGATGGAAAATTTTGAAACCCGAAAACTCAAAGTCTGAAAATTCAAGCTTTCGGACATTCAGACTTCAGAAATTTTCAAGTAAAAATCCTAAAAATGACTTGGAGAACTCTGAAAACCTGAAAACCTGAAATTTCGAGTTCTAGACATTCATACTTGGAAGTCCGAGAGGGATTTAAACAAAAATGGGGCCAAAAGTCCCAAAACCTGAAATCTCGAAAGTCCAAAAATTTAGACTTTCATGTTTCAGACTTCAGAAATTTTCAAGAGCAGTTCTGAATCCGAGCCAAAGAACTCGAAAGAGGAAAAATCTCTTAAGTCCGAAAAATTGAAAATTTCGGATTTCAGCCTTAGAAAAAAATTCATTGTGCAAGGACTTTCTAAAAAAAATTTTTGACACATAGTTTCCTTCCGGGTAGGTTAAATGGTTAACACTAAAATCTAGAGGTTGAAGGAAATAAAAGACTAAGCCTTTTTAGGATTACAATTTCATTGATCTTCTTAGAAGTTGATGTTGTGCTTTTACTTGAAAGTCTTGTGCTCAGATTATTCTTGTCAACTCCTCCGAACGCTGAATGGCGTAAGCTAAAAAGAGGCCTACTTGAGGACTATTGATGGTAAAGCCTAAGTCCTAGATATATAAGATCTATACTAATGAAATTCTAACCTAAGGTAAACTAGACCTACCTTATGTCTATGCGTATGCTAATCTTGTTACAACCTAACCTAAGTTGCATGTTTTCTAAGTTAGGGATTTGAAAACAACCTAAGGTGATAATAGGGATATTTCTAACCTATTACCTAATACTACATTAGTAGAAAGAATGACCTATCCTAAGGTGGAAAATAACCTAAGGTAAATATTTTCTAAACTAACCTAAGGTCATACCCTAAGCTAAGATATCTATCTTAAACAAATTTAGGGATAAAAGGGGACATAAGGGGTCATATGGCAAGTTGAGGGATGGTGACAGTTCCTAAGTCTTTTATTTGATTTGATTTTTAAATTTAATATCATTATATACTGTCAGTTTGACAAATGGCATGGAATTTGGAGGGGATCCCTGACACCATCTCTAAATTTAAGAATGCATGTTCTTTTTGAAATTGGACTCACCAATTTTGGATGATGGTGGCATGGAGATTTAGGTGGGAGACTAGGAATTAATGACATTAATTGTCATCATTTTTGGAAAGCAAATTGCCTTGGAAATCATGTGAGTGGATTTGTTGGGAGTTGTTTGGTCTTTCATGCATTTTGATTTTTTCTCCACATGGATCTATCTGGTTCTTCAAACCAGCAGTTCTACTTTCATTTTTTTGCTATTTTTGACTCTCTTGGATTATTTTTGATCCAATGGAAGTATATGAGGCATTTGAGGAAGAATTTTCTGGTTTTTGATTTTTTTGGAGGAGTTGTGAAGGCTCGGCTGGAAATATTCTTCGAATAGACAGAAGCACTATCAGGCATGATAGGCTCTATCCATTAAGTTGCTCTGCTTTTCTCTAAGTGTCTTCATTAAAACAACTTTTCTCTCTTGAGATAATTGGGTTTTTATTTCTGAGATGGTTATTTGGTTTCCTTGCTTGAATAATTTTGTGTTCTTTGATGTGGAATATCTATTTGAAAAGGAAGTCATTGTATTGCTTTCTTGTATATTTGTTGTTGAATTTCACCTTAAATATTGTGGTGATATAAGTAATTAATTACATGCGTGATTCTTGCTTATCTGTTCAAAAGTGGGTTATGTAAATGATATGTGTCTTTCAGTTTTAAACAAAGCATTAGCTTGGGTTACAGAATGTAAACGTATACCTTTGTTCTAGCTTCTTGGTTTTGTGGAAGTTATAATTCTCATGTTGGAATTATATGAATCTACATGATTAGATTCTAAGTTGTGTGAGCTCAAATTTATTTAGCTATGTGTGCCTTCTTTGAACTCCTTGTATACTCTATATGTTATTTAGATTTAGTTTCATATAAAAGTCTGGTAGTTGTGTAATGTTTGGAATCTCTATTTTCTTTTGGAATCTCCTTTATGAAATAAGATTGAAGGTTTATTATTGTTTAAACTTTTCAGGTTGAAAGTAGGTACTCAAATTTGGTCCTTCTTAGGAAACTTTGGATTATTCGTTTCCTGGGCACTATTTTTTTGAGGCATTTGAGCTTGGGATTCCCATGTTAGAAGTCTTTATTATGATCTTTATACATAATGTGTTTCTTAAAATATATCGATGGGGACGTGTTGAGGGTCAAATTTTTGGAGTTGACGTTGGGGTGTCCTAGTATCTCTATTGAGTTTTTTTCTCTGCTCTTTTTCTCAAAGTAGATGTTGTTGGTTTTTGTTTAACTATCTTTGAATTAGATTGACCTCTGAGTATCTTTCTTGGGGAAACTTGTTAAAACATCCTGATTGGGATATCAGAACATTTAGGATGATCCTTGAAACTTGTGGTTTTTGTTTCTTGATTTTGAACTATCAAACCGGTTCGAATAAGGAGTCTTCGGATTCTTCCATTATTTGATCTTTGAATGAGATTGGAGGGAATTAATTTTTTGATAAGTTGCACGTTGGTAGCTAAGCTATGTCGATCTAGGGTTGTATCTTCTTGGAATGGAATCGTGAAGGAACCTCCTCTGTCTTTTCATTTAATGTATGTCTTTCACCTCTATGAGGACTCATTTTAGAGTCTCATCTAGTTGATTGTTTTGTTTCTATCATTAGAGGAATTGGTCGACTACTATGGACCTTGACTGAAATTTTAATGTCCTTGAGTGATTGTTGGGACTGTAAGTGCCTACATGGCGTTTTGCAATTTTTTCATTGCATCTCCTTTTGATCTAGTTTAATGTCTCATTCATTGGATGTCTATGAAGAGAAATCATGTTTAATTTCTGTTCTATCACAACAATCACACATTTTTTTGGTCTCTTCTTCTATGCATTTTATCTTTTAAGGAGTATGGGAAGTACTGAAGGCCTGCATTGTATTTTTCTACCTTTATCCCGTATGTTAAGATGTTAGAGTTCCCTTCTGATCTTGGCTTTTGAATCCTTCTTCTTTTTCCCTTAAGGTGAATCCTGACCACTGTCTTTGGAAATAATAGGAAGTTTTGGGTTGTGTTCTCTACTCTAAATTTTTGTATGGGATTCAGGCTAACCGAATTATTTAGGAAGTTCCTATTGTTCATCTCAGTCATGCTTCTTTTGGGTAAATCTGGTCATTGATTTATTGGATCAGTTGCTCTACTATCCTTAATGTCTTGAGTAGTTGTCATTGCTACTTGCTTGTTCTCTTGACTAGTGTTAAGGCTTGTAATATTTGAGATAGAAGGAAAATGTGAGATGTTGTACATTGAGTAAATTCTATCTTAATGTTGATATTTGGTCTAACTTGATAAATTAGGCTATGCCTTGCATTTGGGATTAGGATGCCACATCTGATTTGTGAGACTCTTATTTGCAATTGTATTTCTAAATTAAGATGATTTGTGAAGGAAATAATTAGAAAGTACTTTTATTTGAGATGGATAAATGTATTGGAAGGAATGGTATTTATCTGATAACATGTTTTAGTTTGTAGATTACATCATGTCATTTCTTTGAATGTTATTTAAAAGATTAATTGTTCTTCTTTTAAGGTTGTTATTGCTATGATTTATTTGTCTACTTGACCACATTGTTTCATTAAAGCAGAGTTGGTTTAATGAAACAATTAGTTGAAAGAATTTCATTTTAATGCTTAGTGCTTATCATGCTTAGTTCATTGAACTAACCTATGCTAGCAATTTTTGCAGATGGAATTCGTAAGTGATAAAGGAAGGAAATAAATTTTATGATGTATTGGTTGAATTAAAGTCTGGACCATTATAGAGAAATTCTGAGTTATTATTGAATTGTATTGAAGGAAGAAAAGTTGTAATCTAAATGATCTTGATGTTGTTGACATGAAATATGTCAACAATGCATAGTTTTGTAAGTTGTGTATTTTATTTCGATGAATTGGAAAGACTGAGGTTACTTAAACATGATTAAGTCTATTCTCTTGCTCATAAAAAGAAGGAAAAATCTATAATCGTATCCTTGGTATTGTTATTATATCTGATTAGATCCTTATTCATGATACTAGTAAATTGTCTAGATAAATGGGGAGTTAGTACAAATTCCCTTACTTACTAAGTTATATGTATTAATGTTCCTTCCTTAATATTGAATGGTGAATTATGATATTATGAACATGTTGATATAATGTCACGATGTGTAAATTGAATATGGGTATAATAAACGCTAATTATTAACCATAATTAGGAAGGTTCTCCTCTTATAAAGAGGATGCAAAATAAACTAATGATATGTGGGTTCGATAGACATTTAGACTTCATAAGTACAAATTATTTTATATCGGATGATTTTTTTGCTCTTATACATTCATTGAATGGTTGAGACACATTAATGAGATCATTTTATTTATGTTGATGTTGTTTTCAATTATTAAATGCTAAGAAAAATCTAATTGAACATAAAGCAAACATTAATCTTTGAAGTTCCATATTATTTAACCTACTCAAATGGGAATGGAAACCTTTAAGGTTGTTGGAACTAGGGTTATGTAAGGTTTCTTAATATGAATCTTAATCCTAAACTAATTAAGTGGAAATGATCTCTTGAGGTGTGTACGTCGAGATGAAGTGGTTCTACCGGATGTTGGCACATGCCAACTGCATATCTATACCTTTGTGAAGACTTGGGTCTTCACAAGGATACAAGGTCATAAGTTGACATGTTGCAACACCCTTCAACATTGGTTCATCTAGACCTACCCAAACTTGGACTTGAACTTAGTTTCTCTCTAGGATAGTTTAGAGTTATAATCTAGCATACGAAATGACTCAGAATGATTTACGAGAACTAGGCACATCCTATCGACTTAGGTCGATAGGGTATGTCTATATACCCTAGGTCATCACAGGTGACTCCCTATTCTAAATTATATCACTAACTTGCGTTAGGGTCAAACCTTGGACACGTGGACTGACTGAAGTTGATAAAGACCATTCTAGATAACAGAGGAGTGGGGTGAAGGAGGTATTCTGTCTGCAGACGAGTATGTCATCTAGGAATAGTAAAATGAATATTATGTTGGAAATCTTTGGCCAAAGTATCGCAAGTTGTTGGTTGCATTGTCTATTGTCACCTAGTTTAAAGAATGTGATTTCAGATGAATATTGGTAACAAATATTAAGATAGGTTTCTTAAAAGTAACACTCAAGACCTAGAATATGGTAAGAGAAGCAAGTATACTTGATATACATAAAATATTCAATACTTATATAACTTGAGAGATCATTTGTTAATCGAGTCATGAAATGAGAGATAAGTAGCTCACCGAGTCATTTACTGACTACATATGGTTATCTGTTACGTAACACCTTTGACAAATAGTTATATTTCTATTTTACATTACAAGTGTTAGCATGTGATTTTCTTGAATGAGGTGCATTCCCTTGATTGTTAAAAATCATGCTTGTTATGGATAATTCATTTTTGCTCTTGGATTCATTAAACTAAAATGAAATGGCTTGCAAGAATCCATTTTCACTTCTTGTAGGTGAGTTGTAATCTAGTTTTGAGAGTGCAAACTTATCTCTTTTAAATGACTCATCCTTGGATCAATTCCAGTGATCCAAGGAATGTTTTAAATCTCCTTATCAGACTGAATGGTAAATTGATATTCATAAGCTTGAGGGATGTAGCGGACTAAACTTTGTATGTTACAAATTCTTTTGTCTTGTATGAATGTTCCTTCATTCGATTGTATGTTTGTGCTTGGATCTTTGGGATTGATCTCTTCAGGACATGTAACACATAAGTAGAACGAATCCTACTTCACGACTATGAGGGGAATCTAAATCCTAAACCTAAAGGATTATCCTAACGGTATTCTAAAACTAGGTAAATGCACCTACTTCCTAGCTATGTCTACTTATTTGGGTTACAATCTAACCTAAGCTTCATATTCTATTTTGTTGGGATGGTGTCCTAACCTAAGTTCTTGTGCTAAATGAATAAGGGAGAAATTACTAAGGTAATGCTAGGCTATTTTAACCTAATACCTAATACTATATGGTTGTGAATTTGATCTAACCTAACGTGGAAATTACTTATGAAATGATTTTGACTAAACCTAAGGTTATAACCTAAGTTTCGGTAAATCTATTCTAAACTATTGAAAGGGAACCTAGGGTCACAATGCATTATGGTGACAGTTCCAAAGGCATTTAATTGATTTGATTTTTTTGAATAAAGGGGAGGTACAACCATTTTTTGAAAAGGCAAGTAAACTTTAGTGGAAGCATATGTGGAAGCTTCACTAAAGTTGGAAATGCATGTTGAAGTGGAAATAGCATTCAATAGTTATAGGAGGTGGTGGCAAGGAGAGTTAGGCATGAGATTGTGGAGTAATTGTATTAATGAACCTTGGTTTTGTGTGTAAATTGTCTTGGAAACAAGGAAGGTAAATTTTTTGGATGTTTTTTTGTCTTGCATGCCTTGCAATTTTTTCTCTGCATGGAGCTATCTGGTTCTTCGAACCAGTAGTTCAACTTTTACTTTGTGGCTACTTTTATTTTCTCTGGTCTATTTTCAATCCAAGGAAAGTATATGAGGAATTAGAGAGAAAGATGTTTGGTTTTGATCTTTTGTGGAGGAGAAAAAGAGTTGGAAGCTCGGCTAGAAGTCTCCTTTGAATTGGCAAAAGAACTATCAAGCATGATAGGCTCTACCCATTAAGATTTCTTTTTTTCTTCTAAATGTTTCATTAAAACAATTTTTCTCTCATGAGATAAATGGTTGCATGTTTTGTTTGGTTATTTACTTTCTTGGGTTTATGAATCTCTGTGATTTTTGGATATAAATCCATTACATGATAATGTTAGCCTTTGGAAACTCTCTCTCTCTCTCTCGCAAGTTCAATGGTGATAAGCCTTGTGTTTGTTCTGAATTTTTGTTTGAAGCTTTTTGTTTTGCATTGAACTCGTATTCAAAGTATTGTGTTTGGTTCTTGAACTCATATTTTAAGCTTTGTGTTTCTTCCAAGCTCATATTCGAAGCTTGTGTGTTTTGAACCTGTAATTGAGACTTGTGTCTACTTTGAACTCATCTTCGTGGCTTTGTGTTTGGTTCTAAACTTGTGCTCGAAGCTTTGTGTGGGTTGAAATCATATTGGGACTGTCTGTTCGAAAGGATCTTGATTTAATGGCTTGGATCTAAGTCTCTTTTGGAAACTTCTCCTAGACGCATCTTGAGTTTGGAATGGTTGTGGTACTTCTGTCCTAGACTATACCATTTACCTTGAGTATGTGATGGAGTGTAAATGTTGAGGATCTTCTACTCTCCTCTGCTCTGGGTAACCCGTGTTTTGTTTGAAGTCTTGACTATTTTGATACCTAGACTTTTTATGGAAATGTATCTGGTTCGAAACTATACTATTATTTACTCTTTGGTTTGAAATAGAGCTCATTTGAAATAGTCGATAATGGTTTTTGAAGTTTATGGAAATGCAGTATGCATACTTCTTCTTGTGTTAGTTGATTGGAATGAATACCTTCTTTGTCGCAATCTTTATAGATGGAGTTGTGCAAGTCTTTTTGTTGTGATTTCTGTTTCAATCAAGTTCAAGGTAACATTGAGACCTTTCTTGACTTAAACATGTATTGGGTTTTCTTACTCTCTTTTAGATCCTTTTTAATTGATTTCTGGGTTTTAAAAGAAAGAAGAGTTGAATACTCTTTTATATTGAATCTTGTTGGTAGGATTTAATACCTCTGGTTCGGGATTGTTTCATATAATTTGTTCTTCATGATGACCGCGAACTATATGTCTCTTTTGTATGGAGTTGTGTAAGACCTTGTAGTTGGGATTTCAGTTTCTATTGAGTTTGTGAGTATTATAGAAACTTGTTTAGCTTATACTGATTTGGGTTTTGTATTCTTTGTTAGATTCATTGAATGAATCTCTGGGTCTTTAAAAGGAGAAAGGAATATATTTCTCTTGTGGATAGTATTCTATTTTTGGGACTGTACTGTGTACTCCTTTCTGTGAAATGAATTCAAACTTGTGTTTAAATAAATTGGAATAGATGAACCAGGTTGTATTGATTTTGTAAGGGAAACTAGAAGTGTTTCTTTCTATAAACTGTGTGTTTGGTTTTGTGTTCTCTCTTGGGAACTAGTAAAATAACTTCTGAGTTTGAAATAGAAATGGGAATTCATTTGATAGTATAAAAGAAATGAATTCTTGATTGGATCTTTTCTATTTGAGATCCTTTAACTTTTGTAAAGATAAGTTCATTTGATTGAACTTCTCTAAAGCATGACTCTCTTCTTGGCTGTAGAGTGATTGTTCTCTTAGGCTTGCTCAAATTTTGGGATAATCTTTTTGTCCTTTCTATCTTGTAGGAAATAGTGGAAACTCACTCTTCTGAGATGGAACTTCCTTGTGGATTGTTTAGTCTATTTTGTACTAAGTCATTTGTTGTAATGATGTGGAAAGAGAATAGTTGAGTCGGTTCTATAGAAGAAAATGTAATCATGTTTAGACTGACTGCTTTGTTTGAATGAGTCATACTCCATTTGGATTTGTTAATGGAAGGATTTCTCTTTTTGCACTCTATCTTATTATGAATCCTCTTTGGATGGACATGAGAAGAGATTAACCTTGTGTGAGTCTTGCTTTGATTTGTGGAACGTCTGGTTTCAGATCTTTGACTAATATCTTCTAATATGTAGAAGTTAGTTAAGACTTGTAGGTAGACTGTTTGATTCTCTCTCCCTTTTTAGATTGATTGGGATTCTTGTATTTGATGATGTCTCTTGAATGGTGAATCCTTTTTGGTTTCCATTGATTGATGCAGCTATGTAGGTAATCAATTTTGTACTTTCTGAACCTATCTCTATCTTTTAGATGATTGTGAATGGTGGATAGTATGTATTGATTCTTCTTCTTTTTGTTTAAGTTGTGGGATGAATCATTCTAAATATGTACTATGCTGAAGGTAACTCTTTTTGTTACATAGTAAAAATAAATTATGTATTTCAATTCAGAATGAATTATGAAATAATTAGACGACAAGATCTGTTGTTTGTTTAAAAGGTAATTGATTGGATCAATTAAACTATATGTTATAATGCAGTTGTTGCTGATTATATTATGCTCTTTTCTTAAAAGTGAATTTTGACTCATTATTTGTACTTATTTTCTGGTTGTTATCATTTATGCTTATTTGTATGATACTTATTAATTGTTTCATTAAAGCAGAGTTGTTTTAATGGAACAATTAGTGGAATGCACTTTGTTTTAATGCTTAGTGCTTATCATGTTCAGTTCAATGAACTGACTCGTGCTAGCAATTTTTGCAGATGGACATTATAAAAGAAGGTAAAAACATTTATGATGCATTGGCTTATTTAATTCTGGATCTTATATAAATAATTTCAATTCATTATTGAGTTGTATTGGAAAGAAAAGTGATGTTCTTTTATGATCTTAATGCTGATTGACATGCAGTATGCATGAAATGCATAGTCTTGTAAATGTATATTTTATCATGATGAATTGAAAGGTTTGGAGACTGACTCCAAATTGTGGTGTAAATTCTCTTGTACTTTATATGAAGGAAATAGTAGTGATATCTTGTTAATATTCTTTATATCTGTTTGTATACTATTGTTGTTATCAATTAATAAGTTGGATTAAGGGGATAGTATAATCTCTTTTACTATAATGAAACTTGATAAATTGCAAAAGATGTCATTCTCTAACTAAAAACTATAGTTTAATAATGAAATATGCATTGGGCATACAATAAATATATATGAGTAATGAATGATAAAAAGGTTATGTTAACCCTAAAATCTAACCATGTAGAGGAAGACTCTTCCACTCTCATAAGAATGAAAAATAAAAGGAATGGTGGTTATGATATTTAATCCTTTTGCTTTGTATATAAAAATTAAGCACTAGTTGAATCTAGGTGAATGATAAAACCTTCCTTGGACAGCTTGGTTGTATTAAAAATTAACCATTTGATGTTTGTTTCCCTATTTTTGGGGATAACTACTTGTTTGGCTACGTTAATGAACATCAATGCAAGCATGAGTTAATGAAGTTATTAATATCAAATCAGATTAATTTTGGAAGAAGAGCTTAATGAATGTTGGAGTTAGGGTTAGGCATGGTTGCTGCAATCTGAATCTTAATCCAATTTAATTGAATTTAATGACCACCAAGGGGTATGTACATCGTGATGAATCAATTCTAACAGATTTTGGCACATGCCAACTGTAGGAATGTACCTTCAATAAGTCTAAGGGATTCTCAAGGATACAGTGTTGTAGTTGACATGTGGAAACACCCTTCCATATTTGTTCATCTAGATTTACACACATCTAGACTTGAACTAATTTTCTCTCTAGGTCAAGTTAGTAGCAAGTTTCGAATAGGGAGTAGCTTTCTATGACTCAGGTACCTTAGCACATTTGGTTGGTTTAGGTCGATCGAGTATGCCCATATACCCTAAATCATTGTGAGCATCTTCCTATAACAAGTTATGTTGCTAACCTAGGCTAGGGTCAAACCTTGGGCAAGTGGACTGGAAGAAGTCAGTAAAGACCATTCTAGATAACATAATAGTGAGGTGAAGGACATATTCTGAAATGACGAGTATGTCGTCTACGAATAGTAACACGAATAATATGTTGAAAATCTTTGGCCAAAGTATCACAAGTTGCTACTTGCATTGTCCTATGTTACCTATATAAAGAAACATGATGTCGATGAATATTGGTAATAAATATTCAGATAGGTTCTTTAAATAGATCACTCGACTGGAATAGGGTAGGAAAACCAAGTATACCTTGTATACATAAAGTATTCTATACTTTAAGACAAACATGGGAGATCGATTGGTAACCGATTCATGGAATGAGACATCAAGAATTTACTCGAGTCATTACAACTACATATGGTTATTTGTTATGAGATTGATTGGCATGAAATGTGTGTTCTAAACGATGTTTTATTTATAACAGAGAACATTGTGCTAATTTTTATTCCCCTTGTTTCTAAAGTCTTAAAATGGGAATGTTACATCTTGGTATGAGAGCAGAAGGTTGCAGCTCTTGCACCTATTTTTTCCATAATCTAATGAAACTTAAATTTTCTTGTTAATTTAGAAAATGATTTGAACAAGAGGAAATATTGCAAATAATACTCCACACGAGGAAGGAGCAGCAATCTGCCAAAAACTTAATGATATCCTTACTTCCTGTTGGACATAAGGGATTGTTTGGATGTACTTGAACATCAAGTAATGGGAAATAAGGAGGAAGAAGATGTTGGTAATAATATTCAGCCACCTCCTAAGGACAACGCCAATTTAGGTGTTGATAATAAAAATTTGAACATACCCGAGAACAAAAAGGCTAGGATGATAACTAAACTCACTAATGATATAAAAGGATAAGTCCACCCAAGTTTGATGGAACTACATTAGGATATGGAGCTGAGAATTGGCTTAGTGAAATAGAGAAATAATTTGTAATAAGGAATTTCTCAAAAGAAACAAAGGTGATATGGGGAGCATATCAGCTTTCCCACGAGGCATATTCATGGTGGGACAACTGTAAGGATGAGTTAAATATTGATGAAACTAATATCACTTGGGATCAATTTAAAGGATACTTTAGGCAACATTTGTTGCCGTAACTTTACTATGATCATAAAATGATTGAATTCTAGAACTTAGCTCAAGGAAAGGTAATCAGAATCGAGTATTGGGAATGGTTTACAAAACTCCTTAAGTATGTACCTCAGTATCAAACTGACGAGAAGTTCAGGATATGAAAATTCATCATGGGATTGAATCTCATTATAGGAGGAGAGGTGGATGTTCAAATCCCAACCACAATGGAAGGGGTTGTTTAAAAGGTCATAAGGTAGGAACATAAATTGAAGGAAATTTCTACTCATAAGGAGGAAGTAAGGAAGAAAGTCCCTAACTCCTCTTCATCATCTCTTGCACCTAAGAAAGGATCATGGAAGAAATTGGAATGAAAAGTAAGTTTTCTACTGATAATAATAAGAAATTAGCAACAAATAATTCTATTGGTAATGCACAGAAAAACTTTGTCAAGAATAATAATAAAGAAGAAGTCCTATGGAGGTCAGAATGATAATTCTAGGGCTGGAAATAAATCTCGATCCTAGAAGGGGACCTGTAGGAGGATTTTATAACTGTGGCAAAGATAATTACACAAATCAATGTCCTTTGAAAAAGGACGATTGTAATCAGTAGCACAAGATACATGCTGCAGTAGCTGACAAGCAGGATGAAAAACAAGCCATGCATATAGAGGTTCCAGGTAAGTTATTTGGCATACCTATAACTATTCTTTTTGATACCAGAGCTACTGAATGTTTTATTTCTAGTAAATTAGCATCAAAACTAAAAAGAAAAGATGGAAACATGGATAAAAAATGGACTGTACATTATGGAAACAATGTTGTTCATACAGTTAGTATGTGTCATTTTGGAGCAGTCCTTGACTTACCTAGTTTTTCCAAAGAAGTTGATCTTTATGTTGCACCTTTGGGGTCTTATGATGTAATCATAGGTGTTAATTTGTTAGCTAAACATAAGAAAAAAGTGGATTGTTTTGAAAAACATATTATTTGTTTAGATGATCTGCAGAAAACAACAGAGATTCAGGGTGTGAAATGTGAGATTTATGTTAGGAAACTGTTAGCTATGTAACTTAAAAAGGCCAAAAATAAAGGTTTTACCTTGTATGCAGTAAATATTGTAGAAACAACTAAAGAGAATAGCGATGTCTTGGAACGATATCTGCTATTACAAAACTTCAGTGACGTGTTTTCGGAAGAGTTACCAGGTCTTCCACCCAAAAGGGAATTTGACTTCACAATCGAAATCAATCTTGGAACAAACCTATTTCTAAGACACCTTATTGAATGAATACTATAGAATTAGTAGAGCTTAAGGCTCAATTGCAAGAATTTTTTTCTAAAGGTTTGATTAGACCAAGTGTTTCACCTTGGGGAGCACCAGTAATTTTTTTGAAAAAGAAAGATGGAACACTTAGATTGTGCATTGATTACAAAATGTTAAACAAATCAATAATCAAGAATAGATACCCACTCCCTATAATTGATGATCTACTTGATCAGATGCATGGAGCATTGGTATATTCTAAGATATATATTTGATCTGGATATCATCAATTATGGATTAAGGATGAGAAAATTCATAAAACAACTTTCAAAATAAGGTATGGACATTATGAGTTCACAATTTTACCCTTTGGATTAACAATTGTGACCGACAACTTTTATGAATTTAATGAATAATATATTTCAAGAATACTTGGATGAATTTGTGCTCGTATTATTGGATGACATTCTCATATATTATAAAAATATTGAGGAACACTATGTGAATTTGAAGATAGTTTTGGAAATTTTGAGAATGAGATAATTATATGGTAAGTTATCTAGATGTTCTTTCTATGACACAAAAGTGCACTATTTGGGATGTATAATAAGTAAGAATGGAATTGCTATAGATCCTTCTAAAATTGTAGCTATAACTCGAGTGGCCTCCACCAAAGAATGTACATGAAGTTAGAAGCTTCATGGGACTTGCAAGTTACTATAGAAAATTTGTAAAATATTTTTTGTAACATTCCCAATTTAGTACATTAGAACAAGAATTTTTTATTTTATTTTTATAAGTGTTTCCTAGTTCTAAATACATAATTTAGAACTCACAGATCAAAACAATAATTCTTATAATAGATAACCATATGCATTTGTAATGACTTAATGTACCACTGATCTATTCATTCCATGACTCGGTGATCTACCGATCTATTCATAAGTATCATAGAGTTGGCATTTTTATTTTTAACACTTCACTCTTGCAATTCTCTTCCCTAATCTTGGATTTTAGAATGCTTTGTCCAAGGAACCTATCTAAATAATTGTTACCATTATTCATCGGCATCACGTCCCTTAGACTAGGTGACATAGGACAACGTAATTAGCAGCTTGCGATACTTTGGCCAAAGATTTGAAACATACAGTTTAGGTCTCGTATTCCTTGACGACATACTCGTCAATCTGGAATACGTCCTTCACCCCACTCGATGTTATATAGAATGTCTTACACTGACTTCTATCAGCCTCCCTTGTCCCAAGTCATTCACTCAGGAATGGATTAATAACATGACAACGTTATAAGGATGCTCTTGAGAACTAGGGATAATCTGACATACTGGGTCAACCCTAGTTAACCCTGTGTGTCAAGGTACCCCGAGTCTCCAAGGGCAGCCTCATAACATGACCATGTTCCTAACCAGTCCCAGAGTAAAAACTTGTTCGAGTTTAAGGTGTAAATCTTAACGATCAATGCAAAGGGTGTCGCCATAAGTCACCTGCATTGTTGTATCCTCGAGAAGATCCTAATATTCTGAAGGTACAACCCTGCAGTTGAGATGTGCCGACAACCTACAAACCACCTTGGAAAGATCTACTTAACTTTAAGGTGTTACTTACGTTGAGTTGAAATTATATTTTAAGACTCTCCTTTCTGGGTAGTCTTTTCCCAACCCCTGGGTTCCTCACCTTTGAGTTGCCTTACTTATTTAAGATCCATTTCATAGAGAGAAGTTTAATAAGATTTGAGATCTCGTCAAGGAGTTCATTGATTCACAAAGTAATCTTAATCAACGAAATTGGGCAATAGCCCTAAGTCCTCTCATAAGGATGCTAACTATACCCCTATAAGTTTATATCAGTTCTCAAAACTGAAATATATCTTACTTATTGTTATTAAGATATAGTGATTAAAAATCATCAGTTACTTTGTCTTGACTTAGATCATGGATAGGAAGTAATAGATTACTCTTCCTGATTCAGCTACCTATTGAGATGTAGTTTAACCTTAACTTCCTATAAACAGTGGACCAATTTTCCAATTTAGCCTTATTCACAACATAAAAGAATTACTAATCATTCACGAAGTATTCAGTCACATAATGTTTACAAGGCCTACTTAGAGAATCCAAATAACTCTAAGGTATAAAATAATAAAAATGCACTTAAAATCAATCGAACCTAAGAAGATCAATTCCATCAATTAAAAATACAGCCACATAAGTAACATCTTTTTCCCTTTTCATTTATTTCCAATCCATACAATTACAACTTATGCATTTCAGCATACTGGATACAATACTCAACAACAAAAGAACAAATTTCTTACTATAGTACAATTAGAGATATCAAATAGGAATTCATCATAAAACCAGATTAAACAATCTGAACATCATATCAGATCCACGTGCCTTTATTACTTACAATGTCCATCTGGCAAAATTGCTAGCACAGGTCGGTTCGTGAACTAAGCATGATAAGCACTAATTCTTAAAACAATTGCATTCTACCAATTGCTCTCATTAAACAACCTGTTTAAATGAAATCATTTCTTCAAATCCTTAAACATGAATCAGGCTAATCATCTTTCTACAATTCTAACATGACTTTAACGCATGACTCATATTATAGCTGCCAATTAAACCTAAATATTTTTAGATGATTCATCATATATATTAGAGAGTAAGAAGAACAAAATGAATCCAAAACATCCATCCTTCTGAATCCCAAGGATAGTAATAATCCAACAAATTTTTCCATTCAAAAATGAATATCCTATCAATTCGTGTATCCAATAGGTATGTTTCTTTTTTTTAACAATTCCGCAAAGGTAGATTATAACACCCAGCAAGCTCAACTGACGGGATTCCTTTATAAT
This sequence comes from Taxus wallichiana var. yunnanensis, assembly GCA_018340775.1. Taxonomy (NCBI): domain Eukaryota; kingdom Viridiplantae; phylum Streptophyta; class Pinopsida; order Cupressales; family Taxaceae; genus Taxus; species Taxus wallichiana. The sequence continues at coordinate 607,092,720 of CM031240.1, forward strand.
CATTACATTATTTCAATGGTATTGACAAGTACACCAACTTATACTGCAATACAATTTGTTTACCAGTCTCTCCATACAATTTAACAGTCTTTCTTCTTCTTAAGCCCGTACCGTAAAATTCACATAAGAATACAAAAGAAGAAAGCACTCAAGTTTCTAGACAAGGACAAAATATTTTCATATTCCTACAGTTATATAGCAACATATACTTTACAACTTAAGAGAAAGAAACAGAGGCAATCAGATTTCCAATCCAATCATGTTCAGAACTATACCAACTTCTCAAGAGTGACGCATATACATTCAATCTTGAATTCAATAAGGAAGAAGAAAGAGCAAGAAAATCAGCACCCATCCCTTCCAAATACAACCTGATTTCCATCCATGTAGACCTAGGATTACCCATATGATAATAAACATAAAAGTTCCTCAAGCAAGATTTCTCTCAAAGCCGTGTTCCTACTAACCAAGAAAGGTCAGTAAAGAAAAAAATAATTACATTATTTTTTTTCATCACGTATAGAATCTATAATCATAGACCATCCAAATTCCTTTCTCAGAGATGCAGGTTTAAATATATACATACATCATAAGCATGCGACTAATCAGTCGAGCTCAAAAGAAGGATCTACAGTTTCATCCCACTCAATTATATAATCACCTGAAACTGTCAAGCAATTAAAGAGCTCTCGCGACCAAGAAATAATCAATAAACCTACCAAATTAAACTCAACAATTCTTTCCATATCATTCTTTAAACATGAAATTACCCAACGCCATCGCCTGACATGGCACAGTTAGGAATTCATTAACTCAGTCATACTAGAGACTAGATAACATCATAAACATAAGTCATTTCCATATGCAAACACAACAAAAATTTCAACTGAGTTGAACCACATAAAAACACAAATGATCATTTCAACTGAGTCAGATTCATATGTATACACAAAGCAACATTTTAACTAAGTCTAATCCCTATGAATATACAACAAGAAATTTTAACAGAAGTCGAGCCAACATGCAAACACATCAAGGACTTCAACACAAGTCATATCCAACAAGTATTCACAGCAAAGACTTCGATAGAAGTCGAAATCAAGAAAGATAATCACAAAGCAAGGACTTCACAGAAGTCACCTCCTTAACATAAGTTCAGCAAAGATTCAACCGAAGTCGAAATCAAGAAAGATAATCACAGCAAGGACTTCACAGAAGTCACCTCCATAACATAAGCTCAGCAAATATTCAACTGAAGTCAAACCAATACGAAAATAAAGTAGGGAATCTAATAGCGTCATGTTCGTATGTAAACCCAACACAAACTTCCATAGAGTCGAACCAAATGTAAACACAGCAAGCATTTAAACAGAATTCAAATCTATAAGTATACCTAGCAAATATTCAACTGAAATTCAACAAACTAATACAACAAGGTCTTCATCCGAAGATGAATCCATAAAATAAATACAGCAAAACATTTCAACAGAGTCTTCGCATAACCAGAGATTCCTAAATCCACAAGAAAAGAAGAACCCAATACATTGCTTCAAACCAACTGTGCTAAGATCACCTGAACAGAGTTGTTTTAATGAAAGCATTTGAAGGAAAGCAAGATTTTTAAAAGTTAGGGCCTATCATGCCTGATAGTGTCGCTTAAAAATCTGAAGAAGACCTCTGAATGTGCTCGCACCTTCTCTTCTTCTTCCACGATAGATTAAACAACAATAAATTGTTACCTTCATGCCTTATAAACTTTCCCTAACAGAGAAAGGAGCTAGATATTCTCAAAGTTTCCATGCAACACAGAGTAGACGACTGGTTCGAAGAACCAGTGATCAAGTAAAGAGAAAAATGAAATGCATGGAAAACCAAACAACCAACCAATTTTCCATTTACATGCCTTCCCAAGCAATCCGTGCTCGGGAACCGAAGTTCATTAATTACATTAACTCCCATATTCCCGCCCATTCTCCATTGCCACCGACCGCCAAAGTTGGTGATTTCCAAATGAAAACAAACAACCATTCCCATATTTGGTGATACTGCCATGTCAGGTCACAATAGCTGTTTGCAACCTCCACCAAATCCCAAGTCCTTCATCCTTATCCACCTCATAAATGCCATGGAAACCACCACCCATGACTCGTGCCCCTTCATAGGTCCCCCTCCATCCATTATCATTAGTTAAGATAGGTTAGAAACATAGGTTAGATCATAAGGTAAGACATTAGTCTTACTTCCATAGTGCTAGGTGTAGCTAACCTTAGGAGCATTAAGCTTATAGTTTAGGGCTAGGTTAGATTAGCAATAATTTAACCAATAGGTTATAGTTTAGGTTAAGGTTATTAACCGTATCGAATCCGCCTAGGTCTCCCAAGTAGGACCGATCAAGATTAGAACCAAACAGGTAAAACATCCTCGTAAAGGATCCTATCCCAGTATTGCTAATTAAGCTTACTGTATACCCAGGAACATCTTACCTGGCTTAAGGTCTAGGCCTTCCCAATGTTACGGTATTTGGAACCAAATTTCATTTAACATGATCAACCTGAGTTAAACTCTAGAATTTCTCATTCAACTCATTTAGACCTGCAACTTTCGTAAGGTCAATAAATTTTGTTCATCCTGAATAAACTTAAAACATCTCTTGGATCAATGCAACTGATCCAAGGCTGAGTCATAAAGATGGATAAATCCACAATTCATCCCAAAATCAAATTGAACTCAGGTGCTAAAAATGAAAGAAATAAAAGAGTCCAAACATATTCTGACTCAGTCAAAGATCTTCAAGAGAAAAGAAGATACAATCCATATCAAGCATGACTTCACAAATCAAAGGAACATGTCCTTATATAGAAGAAATCATATATCAACACTTGAGTGCTCAGGAGGAAGTAACAACAATTCAGTCAGGTGTTACATTTTTCTAAAGTGGTTGCAACAATAAATTCACTACAGTAAAAGGATAAGAAGTTTGTTTGGTATGAGAAATGTGAATCTGCATTTAGAAATTTGAAGGAAAAGTTAACTTTGACACTGCTCTAGCGGTACTGGACCTTAATGGAGATTTTACTATTATAACAGATGCATCCGGGGAAGTTCTAGGAGGTATTTTGTGACAAAATGATCATGTCATAGCTTACAAAAGTATAAAACTAAAGTTACATGAGTTGAATTACGCTCCACATGATTTAGAGCTTGTTACCATTGTCCGTGCACTACAAGTTTGGAGGCATTACTTACTTGGTAAACCTTTTGAATTAAAAACCGATCATCTTAGGCTTATGTATATTTTCACTCAACCAAATCTAAATGCAAGAAAATTAAGATGGTTAGATTTTTTGTCTCAATATGATATTGACATCAATTATATCAAAGGTAAGGAAAATAGAGTGGCTAACGCTCTAAGTCATAGGAAGCACATTTAGTTTAAGTATGACGTAAAAAGTGTTATGGAATCGATTCTTACTTTCAACAAGTAAAAATAGCGCTTGTTGCAGATCCAAATGATGTGAGGTATAAAGGTTTTCACTTTGACAATGAAGGAATCTTAATATTTGGAAATAGAGTATACATACCTTCGCTTAAATGATTTAAGAAAGAAATTGTTAGAAGAATTTCAGAATTCACCTTTTCTAGAAACCCTGGTATTAAAAAGATGCTTGTTGATATAAGACAACAATATTTTTGGAAGGGGATGAAAAAGGATGTTATTGATTTTGTGACACATTGCTTAGAATGTCAACATGTTAAAGCTGAACATATGCACCTAGCCAAATGCAGTTTATTGTATCCTCACAAAGATACCACAAAGACAAATGGCAAGTAATAAGCATGTATTTTGTATAAGGGTTGCCTATGTCAAGAAATAAACATGATGCTATTTTGGTATTTGTTGATAAACTAACAAAGGTAGCACATTTTATTACTGGTAATCTGAAGGATGATTCTCTTGTGTTGGCTAAGTGATTTGTACATGAAATTTTCAAATTACATGGAGTACCTGAATTAATCATATTTGATAGAGATCCTATAATGACATCAAGGTTTTCGAAAACACTTAATGCATCTCTAGGAACTAAGATGAATTTCAATTCTCGCGTATCATCCCGAAATAGATGGACAAGATCGAAAGAGTTAAGCAAGTTTTAGAGAATATGTTATGAATGTATTATATGGATCAAAAATATAAGTAGGAAGAGTACCATCCACTAGTTGATTTTTCTTATAATAGCACATATCATGCCTCTCTTAAGATGGCACCTTTCAAAGCACTATATGGAAGAAAATGCAGAACCCCCATTAGTTGGGACAACATTGAGGATAGAGAGGTAATTGGACCTGAAATCCTTACGGAAATAGAACAAGTTAAAATGATTTGTGAATGCTTAAAAGAAGCAAAGTAGATAGGTTAAAATGATTCGTGAACGCTTGATTTGTGAACGCTTGAAAGAAGTAGTAGATAGGCAAAAGAGTTATGTTGATTTAAAGCGGGTTGAAAGGAAATTTGAACTTGGTGAGAAGTTCTTTCTTTGGGTTAAACGAAAAAGAGCTCTATAAATTTTAGCAAGGCTACCAAGTTATCATCTTGTTATGTGGGACCCTTTGAGATAGTCTAAGTAATCAACCCCGTAGCTTACTATTTAGCATTACCTCTTGATTTGTCATGAATGCATGATGTTTTCCATATTTATTTTCTTAAGAAATACATTTTAGATTTATCACATGTGTTAAATTTTAATTCCTTGAGGTCCAAGACCCATAAATAATTGTGTTTAAACCCATACAAGTATTGGAAACTAGCTAGTTACATTTAAGAAATCATGAAATAAGTTAATGAAAGTTCCAAAGTGGGACCAGTTTAACGAAGAAAGTGTAACCTAGGAAAATATGGAAGATATGAAAACTACTATTCCATATTTATTTGATCAGAATTGACTATGATGACTGATAAAAAATTGTGATTTTATCTTTATATGTCAATAAGTTTGCAAGTTTTGGGAAAATAACTATTTATTTTTAAATAAGCAACTATGTGAATGCTGATTTTTGGAACTTCAAATTTTGTTATTTTAGCAAACATATGTTAAGTAAGTGAATAAATTGATTATCCTTAATGCAATGGTCAAACATAAGACAATCATCAGAACATTTATTCTTTTTAGGAGGGAAGTATGTAACACCTTTGACAAATAGTTATATTTCTCTTTTGCATTGCAAGCGTTGGCATGTGATTTTCTTGAATGAGGTGTGTTCCTTTGATTGTTTAAAATCATGCTTATTATGGATAAATAATTTATGTTCTTGGATTCATTAGAATGAAATGAAATGGCTTGCAAGAATCCATTTTCACTTCTTGTAGGTGAGTTACAATCTCGTTTTGAGAGTGCAAACTTATCTCTTTTAATCGAATCATCCTTGGATCAATTCCAGTGATCCCAAGAATGTTTTAAATCTCCTTACCGGACTAAATGGTAAATTGACATTCATAATCTTGAGAGACATAACAAACTGAACTTTGTATGTTACAAATTATTTGGTCTTGTATGAACGTGCCTTCATTTGATTGTATGTTTGTGCTTGGATCTTTGGGATTGATCTCTTCAAAACATGTAATGCGTAAGTAGAATGAAGCATGCTTCAAAACCGTGAGGGGAATATAAATCCTAAACCTAAAGGATTATCCTAACGGTATTCTAAAACTAGGTAAATTCACCTACTTCCTAGGTATGTCTACTTATCTAGGTTATAATCTAACCTAAGCTTCATATTATATTTTATTGGGATGGCATCCTAACCTAAGTTCTTGCGCTAAATGAATAAGGGAGAAATTACTAAGGTAATACTAGGCTATTTTAACCTAATACCTAATACTATATGCTTCGGAATTTGATCTGACCTAAGGTGGAAATTACTTATGAAATGATTTTGGCTAAACCTAAGGTTATAACCTAAGTTTTGGGAAATCTATCCTAAACTATTAAAAGGGAACCTAGTGTTGCATGGCATTATAGAGATGGTTCCAAAGGTATTTATTTGATTTGATTTGGTTGAATGAAGGGGAGGTACAACCATTTTTGAAAAAGGAAAGTAAAATTTATTGGAAGCATACGTGGAGGCTTCACTAAAGTTAGAAATGCATGCTGAAGTGGAAATAACATTCACCAATTTTAGGAGGTAGTGGAAAGGAGAGATAGGTGGGATATTTTCAAGTAATTGCATTAATGAATCTCGCTTTTACGTGTAAACCATATTTGAAATAAGGAAGGCAAATTTTTGGAGGTTGTTTGGTCTTGCATGCCTTGCAATTTTTACTCTACATGGAGCTATCTCGGTTCTTTGAACCAGTAGTTTGACTTTTAATTTGTGGCTATTTTTTATTTCTATGGTCTATTTTCAATCTAAGGAAATTATATGAGGCATTATAGAGAAAGATGTTTGGTTTTTGATCTTTCATGGAGGAGAAAAAGAGTTGGAAGCTCGGCTAGAAATTATACTTCGAATTGGCAGAAGCACTATTAGGCATGATAGGCTCTACCCACATCTGTACTTGAACTTAGTTTCTCTCTAGGTCAATTTAGTAACAAGTTTAAAATATGGAGTAGCTTTCTATGACTCAGGATACCTTAGCACATTCAGTCCACTTAGGTCGATCGAGTATGCCCATATACCCTAAGTCATCATGAACATCTTCCTGTAAAAAATTATGTTGCTAACCTAGGCTAGGGTCAAACCTTGGGCAAGTGGATTGACAGAAGTTAGTAAAGACCATTATAGATAACATAAGAGTGAGGTGAAGGACATATTCTGAAATGATGAGTATGTTGTATAGGAATATTAACATGAACAATATGTTTAAAATCTTTGGCCAAAGTATCACAAGCTACTGGTTGCATTGTCCTATGTCACCTAGTTTAAAGAAACATGATGTCAAATGAATATTGGTAACAAATATTTAGATCGGTTCTTTAAATAGATCAATCAGTACTTGGAATAGGGTAGGAAAACCAAGTATACATTGTATAAATAAATTATTCTATACTTTAAGACAAACATGAGAGATCGGTTGGTAACCGAGTCATGAAATGAGAGATCGATAACTTACCGAGTCATTATAGCTGCATATGGTTATCTGTTATGAGATTGATTGACATGAAATGTGTGTTCTAAATGATGTTTTATTTAGAATAGATTACACTTGTGTTAATTTTTTCCCCTTGTTTCTAAAGTCTTAAAATGGGAATGTTACATGTTATGAGATTGACGGGCATGGAATGTGTGTTCTAAGTTATGACTATTTAGAACATAGGAAATTATGTATATAATTTTTTTCCCTTGTTTCTAAAGTCTTAAATTTGGAATGTTACATGTGAAAGCACCCTCCTAAAAGTTTTTATCAATCCTCCAACAAACCACTGAGCATGCTGTGATAGATGGATGTCGTAAGATAGCTTAGATAAGAGGGTCTTGAAATGTGCATCATAGTCCCACACACTCTTTACCATACCTTGTTGTATCTCCTTCAACGTGTTGATGCTCTTTTTCTCAAACTTAGGAATGTGAAATTCTGCCAGGAATGCATCATGCAACACAATATAATCCACCACCATCTAATGTGGGTCATAATTCTAGTACCATCTATATGCACACCCCTCACACATCATTGCAAAATTATTTTCCTTCCACTCCGGGGAAGTGATCCCCTTCATGCACCATATTAATTCACACTTATTTACATATTCTCGTAAATAAAAATGTGTTACTTTGGTTGTGGTCCTTGTCCACCCAAATTCCAAAACCATGATTTCCCTATGTGTTTCCACCACCAGATCCACTCTCTCTAGAAATTCCCGATCCACTAGATCAACCTCCCGTAGCAGCTGGGGCCTAAAGTGGTGCTACTTTGTGTACCCACCATCGAGCTAAACTGATCTCCCATGGTTTGTGAAGTGGAACTACTCCCAGATGTGATACCCACATTCTACGAGAACAAACCTTCCCGAAACTATGTGCTAGATAGGATACCAAAAAATACAGGATTTTTTTACGTAACCATAGAACTCAAGGAAAAATGGTAACCACTTGATGCTTCTTGTTTATCAATATTAATCTGAACTAGAAATACCTTTGTCATGACTTGGAAAACTAAGCACAAGGTTCGGTTTATAGGTTAGGTCCAGAAGCTAAGGGGTTCTCCCACATTTTCCAAGATGGGGTAACACAAACTGCATAGGTTCCACATCCTCCACGTGAACCTCAAATCCTTCCCACAATGTCTGCCTCCATAGATCCATTACTCATGCAATCTCACGTTGTCTTACCAACTCCCTCTCTCGAGCCTCATTATAATTGAGCCATATTTCCTCTCTCTCCATTTCCACCGTAAGATCCGTCATCTCCTTTCACACCTACTTCCACACCCCATGCCTAGTGGGAGTTTAGCTAGCCATAGGAAATGCTTCTAAACTTAGGGTCACAATCAAGATCTTGATGGCTAAAGGTAAGGCACATAAGAAATATCCTCTAGGTTCTCACAAGAACTCAAACTCAAGAACCTCTAGGAAAGAATAAGTGGAAACTACATACTCCAATGTGTAACTCAACAACAAACATCTCCACCAATGATCAACAACACGAGTCCATACCAGATCAACATCATGAATCCTTTGATAGTCTTCTTGAGTCCACACATGAGGTCAATAGAACTAAATTTTATTTAATGCATAAACTGATAACCACTCATACAACTCCACCGAGGAAAGTAACAAAATAAGGTCTCATATAGATCATTATACAGGTGCTCCTCTACCCATTTACATGGATCAAACTCAAGTCTAGTGTTGAATATATGAGAAAACTCATCTTCCGTGTTTCTAAGCCAAGTTTTCACATAGTCCAAGGTCAAGCGTTCTTCCATCCCTCATAATTCTTGAAACAACGTAAAAATAGGTCCCAACAATGGAACCAAAATGTAGTCTATATTCACCTCTAAATTCTCTTCAAACCCCAAATGTGTCGGCATATCACACACCTGATTAGGAGCTCACCCGATGTACACAAAGGTACCGAGCCCCTCCTTTATATGATCTTTGTAAGAATTTTCATCACCATTATAGAGAGAAAATGCACATATATGACTATATGCATTCTAAGATAGAATTAAGGAGACTAGATATAAGTATAAATGCACCATACTATAGATGTGAACATCACTATAATAAGGAAGAATCAGATCTCATCCATGAGCATTACTAAGAACACAAGGGTTTGGATCCATAAACATGAAATAAAAATGTATAGATCAAGACCATAACATAGATATTCAGAACCTCTTCATTATCTATATATTCATCACATACAATAGCCAACGATACATTAAAGATTCCATGAATGGAGATCATATAGTAACAGAGTCTCACCATGCTTCCATAGTAACTTCATTACAATGCTTACAATTTTTCATTTCTTTCTATCTATCTCACCTTAGTATCTACCCTCTTAGGTGTCGTGCAAATCAATACATAAGAGGTAACATGGAAGGAATCTCCCCTAACTTGTAACACTCGAGGCTGTTGTTACTTCCTCCTGAGCATTCAAGTGTTGATATATGATTTCTTCTGTAAAAGGATGTGTTCCTTTGATTGTGAAGTCATGCTTGATATGTACTGTATCTTCTTTGCAATTGAAGATATTTGACTGAGTCGGAATATGATTAGACTCTTTTATTTCTTTCATTTTTTTGCACACGAGTTTAAACCGATCTCGGAATGAATTGTGGATTTATCCATCTATAAGACCCAGCCTGGGATTAGTGGCATTGATCCAAGAGATGCTTTAAGTTTATTCGGGTTGAACAAAAAAATTATAGACCTTACGCAGGTTGCAAGGTCTGAATGCGTTAAATAAGCTATTTTGAGTCTAACTCGATCGCTCATGTTAAATGAATTGGTTCCCGATATCGTAATATCAGGAAGGTCTTGATCGTGGGCCAGGTAATAAATTTAGATACATTTATTCAACTAGCCTATTGGCAGTGCAGGAGTGAATCCTTTTCGTGAATGTATGTCTGTAGGTTCTTATTCTGAACATTCTAAATGTTAGACCTAAACTAGATTTATTAAGGTTAATAACCTAAACCTAAACTATAACCTATGGGTTAGATTAGTGTTAATCTAACCTAGGCCTAAGCTATAAGCTAAATGTTCTAAGTTAGCAACCTAGCGCTAAGGAGGTTAGACTAAGTATCATCTTAAATCCTAACCTATGTTTCTAACCTAACAAATGTTAGTGAAAGAAGGGGACCTATGAGGGGGTGCGAGCCATGGGCGGTAGTTTCTATGGCATTAAATAAAGGAGATAAGCATGAAGGACAAGGAGTTAGCGGAGGTTTCAACGGCTAGTGAAAGCCGACGTGGCAGAGTCGCCAAAACTAGAAATGGTCTTTCATTTGTTTTTGTCCATCGCCAACTATGGCGGTTGGTGGCAATGGCAATTGAGTGGGAATTTTGGAGTTAATGCAATTAATGAACTTGGTCTTTGAGCTCGGATTTCTCGAGAAGACATGCAAAATGGAAAACTGGTAGTTTGTTTGGTTTTTCATGCGCTCCGGTTTTCTCTCTGTTTGATCACTGGTTCTTCGCACTAGTCTACTTGGTGTTGCATGGAAAATATGAGAGTAACTAGCTCTTTTCTCTGGCAAGGAAAGTTTATAAGGCATGGAAATAGCAAATTATTGTTGTTGAATCTAACGTGGAAAAAGAGGAGAAGGCTCGAGCTCTTTCAGTGGTATTCTTCGTATTTTTAAGCAACATTACTAGGATGTTAGGCCCTAACTTTTAAAAATCTTGCCTTCTTTCAAATGATTTCATTAGAACAACTCTGTTCAGATGATTTTTGGGTTCAGTTGGTTTTTATGGTAGCTTTGTGTGAATTGGTTGTTGTATCTTCTTACTGGCTCGATTTTTCAAGTGAACCCTTGATGGGTGTGCATTGTATTTCGAACGGTTGTTCTACCTTGCTGTGTTTTGCATTCTGGTTAGATTTTGTAGAAATGCTTGCAAGGGTAATGTGTGAAACAGGCACTGTTGGACTCCATGAAAAGTTTTCTTGGTAGATATCGACTTCTATAGAAGCCTTGTTGTTTATACTTCTTGAAATTATAGTATGTTTGGCTTCTGTAGAAGCTTTGTCGTGAATACTGTATGATTTTGGATATTGTGGGAATCCTTGAATAGATAGAGTTTTTAACTGTTGTAGAAGTTTAATCGAGAATACTATACGGGTTCGATTCCTTTTTGAGTCCTGGAAAGGTAACATACGTTTCTACCTTTGTAGAAGTACAGTCGTGAATACTGTATGTTATTGGTATAGTTAGAATACTTGAATTTAATATTAATCTTGTATCTTTCTACTTCTGTAGAAGTTTATTTGAAGAATACCACATGGGTAAGACTCCTTTTTAATCCTGGAGGCATATATTATGTTTTCCTTTGTGAATAATCTTAGTTGTGAATACTGTTGTGATTCTTGAGTTGTGGTCGCGTGAAATCAAATTCAATATAAACCTTGTTTTGAGCATTAGTGGTATGGATACTGTTGGAGATTTGAAATGTTGCGAGTTGGCTTGATTTTTGATTTAAACCCTCGTTGTGCGTGCATAACGATTCAGACTCCTTTTTAATATTCTTGTGTCCTTTTCTGTCCGCTTCTATGGAAAGTAAAGGAAGGGCTTTCTTTTCAACCTTTACTTGGTTTGAGACTTTTTGTAATCCGTAGTAGCTTGGCATAGGAGGAAACTCTGAGGAAAATCTGTTATGGAATTTCAGCTTCTGTGAAGACCTTGTTGAGATTGTTTTCTGGAAAACGACTTCTAATATAAGTCATGGCTGTATTATTATAAGAATTTGTTCTAGTTAAATGAGGCTGTGCATGTTGTGTTAAATTCAGTAGGAATATCACTATATATGCATAAGGAAACATCATTTGTTTAATGTTATTGAGCCTCTTGTTTGACTGTGATAAAAAAAAAAGGTTGATCTTTTGATTTCGGCCTTGGGATCTAATTCCTTGCAGTGTTTTAGTAGGGACTAGATTGAGTGTATGTCTTTGAGTGGGATTGTTGTCGTGTTTGTGTATGATTACATCTTTTGTTATTGAGGTTATCTAGTCTTGTGCTTGATCGAGATAAAGAGTTAACAAAAGGTTGTGCCTTGAAAAGCGATCATGCGCTGGTTATTTTCTCATTTGTTGAATAATATGAAAGGTTATGTGGGGTCTATTTAATGGATTATTCTTCATAATGTTGAGACTCCTTTTAATATTCTTGTGTCCTTTTCTATCCGCTCGTGGAAAGTAAAGGAAGGGCTTTCTTTTCAAACTTTACTTGGTTTGAGACTTTTTGTAATCCGTAGTAGCTTGGCATATGAGGAAACTCGAGGAAAATATTGTTATGGAATTTCAGCTTCGTGAAGACCTTTTGAGATTGTTTTACGGAAAACGACTTCTAATATAAGTCATGGCTATATTATTATAAGAATTTGTTCCAGTTAAATGAGGTTGTGCATGTTGTGTTAAATTCAAGAGGAATATCACTATATATGCATAAGGAAACATCATTTGTTTAATGTTATTGAGCCTCTTGTTTGAATGTGATAAAAAAAAAAAAGGTTGATCTTTTGATTTCGGCCTTGGGATCTAATTCCTTGCAAAGGTGTTTTAGTAGGGACTAGATTGAGCTGTATGTTGTTGAGTGGGATTGTTGTCGTGTTTTGTGCATGATTACGTCTTTTGTTATTGAGGTTATCTAGTCTTGTGCTTGATTGAGATAAAGAGTTAACAATGATTGTGCCTTGACAAGTGATTCATACTGGTTATTTTCTCATTTGTTGAATAATATGAAAGGTTATGTGGGGTCTATTTGATGGATTATTCTTCATCTTTGCCTTGTCACGAGAGCTCTGTGTTGTTCAAGAAGTTACTGGGAAATTTTTATATGTGTATTTTGATGGACTCTGTAATTCTACCTATTGTCTCGATGGCTTAGCATCGCAGTGTATAATGTGATTTCATTACTCTTAAGTGGATGGTACAGTCATGAGCATGTTTGGAAGGGACATCTGAATGTCTCAGTTTCTTTCTCTCCTGCTGCAAAGTATATGTTGATATAAATATATTTGATTGTTGGAATTGTTAGTACATACTGTTGGATTCATGAATTGTTAGGATATTCATTTTGTTGAATATAATGGCCTGTTGGATGTTTGTTGTACTTGGGATTCAGATGGACAGTTGTTTTGGATACATTTATTCTTCTTGGTCACTAATATTTATGATGAAATATCTGAAAAGTATCTAGGACTATTTAGTAACTATAATATGAGTTACGCGTTTATAGTCATGTTTGAATTACAAAAGAGCATAGTCTGAATATGTTTACATGTTTGGTGAAATGATTTCATTTAAACAGGTTGTTTAATGAAAACAATTGGTGGATTGCGATTGTTTTAAGAATTAGTGCTTATCATGCTCAGTTCATCGAACTGACCCGTGTTGACAATTTTTGCAGATGGTTTCCGTAAGTGGTAAAAGCACATAGATCTCGATAGGTTGTTGATTGTTTAATTTGGTTTTATGATGAATTACAAAGATGATTCTCTCGAGTGTACTACTTGAAGAAAGATGTTCTTTTTCTGTTGAGTATTGTATTAAGTATGTTGAATGCATAAAATGTATTTGATTAGTTCTGAAAGGAATGGAAAGAGGTATTTGTTACTTATGTGTTTGCATTCGTATCTTCATGGTTTGACCTTCTTCGGTTCAAATGATCTTGAGAGCATTATTATTTTTGTATAAAGTGGAGACTTTTGTGATTATCTAAGTAAACTTGTAAGATTATGTGACTGAATACTTATGATTGTTTAATAGTTCTAGTATGTTCTATCTAAAGCTAAATTGGAATTTAGATCACTGTCTTTCTGGAAGCTAGGGTTAAAATAAACCTGAGCAGGAAGCTAAACAAGCTAAATAAATTATTACTTCGTAGTCTTAATCTAAGTCAGGACAACATTTAATTGGATTCTTAATCACTATATCTCGATACTATTAAGTAAGATATAAATTCAGTTATGAGAACTGATATAAACCTAAAAAGGGTTTGGTTAGCAATCTCATGTGAAGGATGAGAGTTATTGTCCAATTTCGTTGATATAGAATTATGTATATTCTATGAAATTTTTGAAGGGACCTCAAGTCTTAATAACTTCTCTTGCGTAATGGGTTTTACTATGAAAGGTCATTCTAAGGTGAGGAACCAGTGGATTGGGAAAGACTAACCTTAAGGAGCGTCTTTTATTATAATTTTAACTCAACGTGTGTAACACTTATTAATAAGTAGATCTTTCAAGGTGGATTTAAAGGTTGACGGCATAAGGAAACTGCAGGGTTGTACCTTCAAGAAGATTAGGATCTTCTCGAAGATACAACAATGCAAGTGACTTATGACGACACCCTTTGCATTGATCGTTAATATTTACACCTTAAACTCGAACAAGTTACTCTGGGACTGATTAGGAATGTGGTCATGTTATAAGGCTGCCCTAGGAGACTCGGGGTATCTTGACACACTGGATTAACTAGGGTTGACCCAGTATGTCAGCGTATCCCTAGTCCTCGGGAGCATCCCTATAACGTTGTCATCTTACTAATCTGTTCCTGAGTGAATAACTTGGGACAGGAGAGTCTGACAGAAGTCAGTATAAGACATTCTACATAACATAGGAATGGGGTGAAGGACGTATTCCAGATTGACGAGTATGCCATCAAGGAATATGAGACATAAGCAGTATGTTTCAAATCTTTGGCCAAAGTATCACAAGTTTGCTGATTGCATTGTCCTAAGTCACCTAGTCCAAGGGATGAAATGCCGATGAATAATAGTAACAATTATTCAGATAGGTTCCTTGGACAGAGCATTCTAGATTCCAAATTAGGGAAGAGAACCGCCAGAGTATTGTGTTAAAATAAAAACGCCAACTCTTTGATACTCATGAATAGATCGGTAGATTACCGAGTCATGGAATGAATAGATCGGAGGTACTCCGAGTCATTATAGCTGCATATGGTTATCTATTATGAGAATGGTTGTTTTTGATTTGTGAGTTCTAAATTATGTATTTAGAACCAGAAGCATTTATCAAAAAAAAAAATTTACTTGTTCTAATGTATAAAATTGAGGATGTTACATCTTGGTATCGAGAGTGAAGGTTCGGCTCTTGAACCTATGTGTCCATAATCCGATAAGAACCCGAATTTTCTTGTAAAGAAAATGGTTAGAACAAGGGGAACGTTGCGAATAATGCTCCACACGAAGGAGGGGCGGAAACAACCCAAAAACTTGATGAGATCCTTGCTGCCTGTTGGATACAAGAGATCGTTTAGCTTTATACTTGAACAGCAGGTGATGGGAAATGAGGATGATGATGAAGTGGTAATAACAATCAAAAACCTCGAGGACAACCCCGATATGGGTGTTGATATTAATGTGGAAATGCACACTGTCCAACCGAGAAAACAAAAAGGCCGGGTTAGAAAGCAGAACTCACTAATGATATAAAAAGGATAATTCCACCTAAATATGATGGCACCACATTAGGTGATGGAGCGAGAAGCGGCTCAACGAAATGGAGAAGTACTTTGCAATAAGAAACTTCTCAGAGGAAATCAAAGCTATTTGGGGAGCCTATCAGCTTTCCCACGAAGCATCTTCATGGTGGGATAGCCGTAAAGCTGAGCTAAATATTGATGAGACCAATATTACTTGGGATCAATTCAAAGGCTATTTTAGGCAACGTTGGCTACCACAACTTTTCTATGATCAAAAATGACAAAATTCGAACTTAGCTCAAGGGAAGCTAACGGTAATTGAATACTGGGAGCGGTTTACAAAAATCCTCAAGTATGTACCGCAGTATCAAACTGACGAGAAGTTTAGAATATGGAAATTCATCATGGGATTGAATCCCGTGATAGGGGGAGAGGTCGATGTTCACAGTCCAACTACTATGGAAGGAGTTGTTGAAAAGGCCATAAGACAAGAACAAAAATTAAAGGTTATTTCTGATCATAAAGAGGAAGTGCGGAAGAAGATTTCAAACCCTTCTTCGACCTCTCTTGCACCCAAAAAGGGACCATGGAAAATTTTTGGAAACAAAAGTAAGTTTCCAGGGGATAATACTAAGAAGGCATGTAGCAAATAAGCCTCCGGAAATGTAAGGGATAATTTTGCCAAAAATTGTAACAATGGCGAAGCCCTATGGAGGATAATGATAGTTACAAGGTGGAGGCAATTTTGAGCCTAAAAAGGGACTGTAGGAGGCTGCTATAATTATGGCAAAGACCACTATGCAAATCGGTTGCCCTTTGAAGAAGGATGATCGTAATCAGCGGACATAGGATACATACATGATGTGAGACAAGCAAGTGAAAAGCAAGTGACACCTATAGAAGTTCCAGGTAAGTTATTTGGCATACCTGTCACTATTATTTTTGATACAGGAGCTACTAAATGTTTCATTTCTAATAAACTTGCTTCTAAACTTAAGAGAAAAGCTGGAAAAATGGATAAATCTTGGACTGTACAGTATGGTAATAACTCTGTTCATACAGTGAGTATGTGTCTTTTTGGGGCAGTCCTTGACTTACCTAATTTCTCCACGGAAGTTGACCTCTATGTTACACCTTTGGGATCTTATGACATTGTCATTGGTGTCAATTGGTTAGCTGACCATAAAGCAAAAGTAGACTACTATGAAAAGAACATAAAATGTTTAGATGATCAGTTGGAAACAGAGAGATTCAAGGTGTTAAACGGGAAATTTCAGTTAGAAAATTGTTAGCTATGCAGCTGAAAAAGGATAAAAACAAAGGATGTACCCTTTATGTAGTAAAGATATCTGAATTTTCAGAAGAAGATGGTGATTCCATGAAACAATTTCCTCTGCTACAAAGTTTCAGGGATGTTTTTCCTGAGGAATTACCAGGGTTACCACCTAAGAGGGAATTTGACTTCACCATTGAAATCAAACCAGGAACGGAACCTATTTTCAAAGCACCTTATCGGATGACTACTACAGAGTTAGTCGAGCTTAAGGCACAATTGCAAGAACTTTTGTCTAAAGGTTTGATTAGACCAAGTGTTTCACCTTGGGGAGCGCCTGTAATATTTGTGAAAAAGAAGGATGGAACACTTAGGCTATGTATTGATTATCGGATGTTGAATAAAGCAAAAATCAAGAATAGATACCCACTTCCAAGGATCAACAATCTATTTGATCAGATGCGTGGGGTAGCAGTTTATTCTAAGATAGATCTTCGATCTGGCTATCATCAGTTAAGGATTAAAGAAGAAGATATTCATAAAATAGATTTCCGAATAAGGTACGGACATTATGAATTCACGGTTCTACCCTTTGGATTAACTAATGCACCGTAGATTTTATGAACTTAATGAACAATCTCTTTCAAGAATATTTGGACAATTTTGTACTTGTATTCTTGGACGATATTCTCATTTATTCTAAAAGCGTTGAGGAGCAAAATGAGCATTTCAAGATATTTTTGAGAATTTTGAGAAAAAGAAAGTTGTATGGTAAGTTATCCAAATGTTCTTTCTTTGATTGAAGTTCACTATTTGGGTCATGTCATTAGCAAGGAAGGAATTGCTTTGTAGATCCTTCAAAAATAGTGGTAATAATCGAGTGGCTTTGCACTAAAGAATGTGCCGCAGTAAGAAGCTTCATGGGTCTTTTTGGTTATTATAGAAAATTTGTTAAGGATTTTTCTAAAGTAGTGCACCGATAACTTCATTGCGAGAAGAAGGATAAGAAATTTATTTGGAATGATAAGTGTGAAGCGGCTTTCAAAATTCTGAAAATCCAGTTGACTTCCGCACCTATATTAGCCGTATTTGCAGACCTAATGGGAGCTTTTCTTGTTGTAACGGATGCTTACGGGAAGGCCTTGGAGGTTTTTGTTACAAAATGATCAAGTCATAGCATATGAAAGTAGAAAAATTAAGTTACATGAGATGAATTGTGCTCCTCATGATTTGGAGCTTGCTGCCATTATTCATGCGCTTCAAGTCTGGAGACACTATTTACTTGGGAAATCTTTTGAGTTGAAAACCGATCACTTAGGACTGAAATATATTTTCACTCATCCTAATCTAAATGCCGATAGAGAAGGTGGTTAGAATTTTTATCACAATATGATTTTTATATTAGCTACATCAAAGGGAAGGAGAATAGAGTAGCAGGTGCTCTAAGTCGTAGGAGGCATATTTCTGCTCTTATAACATTAAGAACTCAGTTTAAGGATGAGGTAAAAAGTGCCTCAGAATCTGATATTTACTTTCAGCAAGTAAAAGCAGTGCTTGCTGCAAAACCTAATGATGAAAGGTATAAAGGTTTTCATTTTGATAATGAAGGAATCTTGCGTTATGAAAACAGGGTATACGTACCTATACTAAATGATTTGAGAAAGAAGTTGTTAGTTGAATTTCATAATTTTCCTTTCTCTGGACACCCGGGTATTACAAAAATGCTTGCTGATCTGAAACAACAATACTTTTGGAAAGGTATGAAAAAGGATGTCAGTGAATTTGTAACTCATTTTCTGGAATGTCAGCGGGTTAAGGCAGAACATATACACCCTGCTGGACTCTTAGATCCTCATAGCATACCGCAGTACAAATGGCAAGTAATAAGCATGGACTTTGTACAAGGGTTACCCATATCAAGAATAAACATGATGTTATCTTAGTGGTTATAGATAAACTAACTAAGGTAGCTCATTTCATCGCTAGAAATCTAAAGGATGATTCACCAGTGCTGGCCAAAAGATTCGTACATGAAATTTTCAGATTGCATGGTGTACCAGAATTGATTATATCTGACAGGGATCCTAGAATGACATCAAGGTTTTGGTAAACGCTTAATACAACTCTTGGAATGAAACTAAACTTGATTCGCATATCATCCAGAAATGGATGGACAAAGCGAGAGGGTAAATCAAGTGTTGGAAGGCATGTTGTGAATGTATTGCATGGATCAACAGTATAAATGGGAAGAGTATCTTCCATTAGTTAAATTCGCATACAACAACACTTATCACTCATCTCTTAAAATGGCACCATTTGAAGCACTTTATGGAAGGAAGTGCAGAACCCCTGTTATCTGGGATAGTGTTGAGGATAGAGTGGTAATTGGACCAGAGATCCTCACTGAAATGGAACAACAAGTTAAGTTGATTCGTGAACGATTAAAGGAAGCAGCAGATAGGTAGAAGAGCTATGCTGACCTTAAGCGGGTTGATCGAAGGTTTGAGCTTGGTGAGAAGGTTTTTCTTTGTGTTAAACCCAGAAAGAGTTCTATAACTTTTGGCAAGGCTGCCAAGTTATCACCTCGTTACGTGGGACCTTTTGAAATTGTCAAAATAATCAACCCTGTAGCTTATCGATTAGCATTACCACCTGCTTTATCTCACATGCATGATGTTTTCCATATTTCTTTGCTTAAGAAATACGTTTCAGATCTGTCACATGTTTTAAATTGGAATTCCTTGCAGGTCCAAGACCCAGGAATAATCATGGTTAAACCCACATGAGTGCTAGAAACTCACCAATTGCATTTGAGAAATTGTGAAATACAACAATGTAAGGTCCAGTGGGACCAGTTTAACGAAGAAAGTGCAACTTGGGAAAATCTGGAAGAGATGAAAATTGCTTTTCCTTTTCTTTTTCAACAGAATGAAATCTGTTGACAAAACATTTCTTTTATGAACTTATCTTTTTCAAGTTTATATAAAAGCCAGATGGAGGCAAACATTATTCAGGCTGAATAAAATGTGTTGTGACATTGATTTCTGGAACTATTCAAGTTGGAAATAGTCGCATTGTTTTGTGAACTAATAAATTGGTTGACCTGAAGGTTAATCGAATATGTAATCATCGGGATGATGAATCTTTTAGGAGGGAAGCATGTAACACTCTAAACTATTGTTACTTCCTCCTGAGCATTCAAGTGTTGATATATGATTTCTTCTGTAAAAGGATGTGTTCCTTTGATTGTGAAGTCATGCTTGATATGTACTGTATCTTCTTTGCAATTGAAGATCTTTGACTGAGTCGGAATATGATTGGACTCTTTTATTTCTTTCATTTTTTTGCCCCTGAGTTTAAACCGATCTCGGAATTTGTGGATTTATCCATCTATAAGACATAGCACGGGATCGGTGGCATTGATCTAAGAGATGCTTTAAGTTTATTTGGGTTGAACAAAAAAATTATAGACCTTACGCAGTCGCAAGGTCGAATGTGTTGAATAAGCTATTCCGAGTCTAACTCGGATGATCATGTTAAATGAATTGGTTCCCGATATCGTAATATCGGGAAGGTCTTGATGTGGGCCAGGTAATAAATTCAGATACATTTATTCAACTAGCCTATTGGCAGTGGAGGAGTGAATCCTTTTTGTGAATGTATGTCTGTAGGTTCTTATTCTAAAAATTCTAAATGTTAGACCTAAAATGGATTTATTAAGGTTAATAACCTAAACCTAAACTATAACCTATGGGTTAGATTAGTGTTAATCTAACCTAGGCCTAAGCTATAAGCTAAATGTTCTAAGTTAGCAACCTAGCGCTAAGGAGGTTAGACTAAGTATCATCTTAAATCCTAACCTATGTTTCTAACCTAACAAATGTTAGTGAAAGAAGGGGACCTATGAGGAGGTGTGAGCCATGGGTGGTAGTTTCTATGGAATTAAATAAAGGAGATAAGCATGAAGGAAAAGGAGCTAGCGGAGGTTTCAACGGCTAGTGAAAGCCGACGTGGCAAAGTCACCAAAACTAGAAATGGTCTTTCATTTGTTTTTGTCCATCGCCAACTATGGCGGTCGGTGGTAATGGCGATTGAGCTGGAATTTTGGAGTTAATGCAATTAATGAACTCGGTCTTTGAGCTCAGATTTCTCGGGAAGACATGCAAAATGGAAAACTGGTAGTTTGTTTGGTGTTTCATGCGCTTCGGTTTTCTCTCTGTTTGATCACTGGTTCTTCGCACACTTTTGATCTACTTGGTGTTCGCATGGAAAATATGAGAGTATCTAGCTCTTTTCTCCTCGCAAGGAAAGTTTATAAGGCATGGAAATAGAAAATTATTGTTGTTGAATCTAACGTGGAAAAAGAGGAGAAGGCTCGAGCTCTTTTAGTGGTCTTTTCAGATTTTTAAGCAACATTACGGGCATGTTAGGCCCTAACTTTTAAAAATCTTGCTTTCTTTCAAATGATTTCATTAGAACAACTTTGTTGAGATGATTTTGGGGTCATTGGTTTTTATGGTAGCTTTGTGTGAATTGGTTCTTTGTATCTTCTTATCGGCTCAATTTTTCAAGTGAACCTTGATGGGTGTGCATTGTATTTGAACGGTTGTTCTACCTTGCTTTGTGTTTTGCACTTCGGTTAGATTTTTGTAGAAATGCTTGCAAGGGTAATGTGTGAAATAGGCACTGTTGGACTCCATGAAAAGTTTTCTTGGTAGATATCGACTTCTATAGAAGGCTTGTTGTTTATACTTCTTGAAATTATAGTATGTTTGGCTTCTGTAGAAGCTTTGTCGTGAATACTGTATGATTTTGGATATTGTGGGAATCCTTGAATAGATAGAGTTTTTAATTGTTATAGAAGTTTAATCGAGAATACTATATGGGTTCGATTCTTTTTTGAGTCTGGAAGGTAACATACGTTTCTACCTTTGTAGAAGTACAGTCGTGAATACTGTATGTTATTGGTATAGTTAGAATACTTGAATTTAATATTAATCTTGTATCTTTCTACTTCTGTGAGAAGTTTATTTGAAGAATACCACATGGGTAAGACTCCTTTTTAATCCTGGAGGCATATATTATGTTTTCCTTTCTGAATAATCTCAGTTGTGAATACTGTTGTGATTCTTGAGTTGTGGTCGCATGAAATCAACTTCAATATAAACCTTGTTTTGAGCCTTAGTGGTATGGATCTTTGTTGGAGATTTGAAATGTTGCGAGTTGGCTTGATTTTTGATTTAAACCCTCGCTGTGTGTGCATAATGTTCAGACTCCTTTTTAATATTCTTGTGTCCTTTTCTATCCGCTTCTGTGGAAAGTAAAGGAAGGGCTTTCTTTTCAAACTTTACTTGGTTTGAGACTTTTTTGTAATCCGTAGTAGCTTGGCATATGAGGAAACTCTGAGGAAAATATTGTTATGGAATTTCAGCTTCTGTGAAGACCTTTTTGAGATTGTTTTCTGGAAAACGACTTCTAATATAAGTCATGGCTGTATTATTATAAGAATTTGTTCCAGTTAAATGAGGTTGTGCATGTTGTGTTAAATTCAGTAGGAATATCACTATATATGCATAAGGAAACATCATTTGTTTAATGTTATTGAGCCTCTTGTTTGACTGTGATAAAAAAAAAGGTTGATCTTTTGATTTCGGCCTTGGGATCTAAGTCCTTGCAGTGTTTTAGTAGGGACTAGATTGAGCTGTATGTTGCTGAGTGGGATTGTTGTCGTGTTTGTGCATGATTACGTCTTTTGTTATTGAGGTTATCTAGTCTTGTGCTTGACTGAGATAAAGAGTTAACAGTTGTGCCTTGACAAGTGATTGCGCTGGTTATTTTCTCGTTTGTTGAATAATATGAAAGGTTATGTGGGGTCTATTTGATGGATTATTCTTCACTGCCTTGTCACGAGAGCTACTGTGTTGTTCAGTAAGTTACAGGAAATTTTTATATGTGTATTTTGATGGACTGTAATTCTACCTGTGGTCTCGACTGGCTTAGTCGCAGGTGTATAATGTGATTGCATTACTCTTAAGTGGACGGTACAGTCATGAGCATGTTTGGAAGGGACATCTGAATGTCTCGGTTTCTTTCTCTCCTGCTGCAAAGTATATGTTGATATAAATATATTTGATTGTTGGAATTGTTAGTACATACTGTTGGATTGATGAATTGTTAGGATATTCATTTTGTTGAATATAATGGCACATTGGATGTTTTTGTACTTGGGATTGAGATGGACAGTTGTTTTTGATACATTTGTTCTTCTTGGTCACTAATATTTATGATGAAATATCTGAAAAGTATCTAGGACTATTTAGTAACTATAATATGAGTTCCGTGTTTATAGTCATGTTTGAATTACAAAAGAGCATAGTCTGAATATGTTTACATGTTTGGTGAAATGATTTCATTTAAATAGGTTGTTTAATGAAAACAATTGGTGGATTGCGATTGTTTTAAGAATTAGTGCTTATCATGCTCAGTTCATCGAACTGACCCGTGTTGACAATTTTTGCAGATGGTTGCCGTAAGTGGTAAAAGCACGCAGATCTGATAGGATGTTCAGATTGTTTAATTTGGTTTTATGATGAATTACAACATGATTCTCTAAATGTACTACTTGAAGAAAGATGTTCTTTTTCTGTTGAGTATTGTATCAAGTATGTTGAATGCATAAAATGTATTTGATTAGTTCTGAAAGGAATGGAAAGAGGTATTTGTTACTTATGTGTTTGCATTCGTATCTTGATGGTTTGACCTTCTTCGGTTCGAATGATCTTGAGAGCATTATTATTATTGTATAAAGTGGAGACTTTTGTGATTATCTAAGTAAACTTGCAAGATTATGTGACTGAATACTTATGATTGTTTAGTAGTTCTAGTATGTTCTATCTAAAGCTAAATTGGAATTTAGATCACTGTCTTTTTGGAAGCTAGGGTTAAAATAAACCTGAGCAGGAAGCTAAACAAGCTGAATAAATTATTACTTCCTAGTCTTAATCTAAGTCAGGACAACGTTTAATTGGATTCTTAATCACTATATCTCGATACTATTAAGTAAGATATAAATTCAGTTATGAGAACTGATATAAACCTAAAAAGGGTTTGGTTAGCAATCTCATGTGAAGGATGAGAGTTATTGTCCAATTTCGTTGATATAGAATTATGTATATTCTATGAACTTCTTGAAGGGACCTCAAGTCTTAATAACTTCTCTTGTGTAATGGGTTTTACTATGAAAGGTCATTCTAAGGTGAGGAACCCAGGGATTGGGAAAGACTAACCTTAAGGGAGCATCTTTTAGTATAATTTTAACTCAACGTGTGTAACACTTATTAATAAGTAGATCTTTCGAGGTGGATTTAAAGGTTGACGGCATAAGGCAACTGTAGGGTTGTACCTTCGAGAAGATTAGGATCTTCTCGAAGATACAACAATGCAGGTGACTTATGACGACACCCTTTGCATTGATCGTTAAGATTTACACCTTAAACTCGAACAAGTTACTCTAGGACTGATTAGGAATGTGGTCACGTTATAAGGCTACCCTAGGAGACTCGGGGTATCTTGACACACTGGATTAACTAGTGTTGACCCAGTATGTCAGCGATCCCTAGTCCTTGGGAGCATCCCTATAACATTGTCATCTTACTAATCTGATCCTGAGTGAATAACTTGGGACAGGAGAGTCTGACAGAAGTTAGTATAAGACATTCTACATAACATAGGAATGGGGTGAAGGACGTATTCTAGATTGACGAGTATGCCATCAAGGAATATGAGACATAAGCAGTATGTTTCAAATCTTTGGCCAAAGTATCGCAAGCTGCTGATTGCGTTGTCCTAAGTCACCTAGTCCAAGGGATGAGATGCCGATGAATAATAGTAACAATTATTCAGATAGGTTCCTTGGACAGAGCATTCTAGATCCCAGATTAGGGAAGAGAACCGCAAGAGTATTGTGTTAAAATAAAAACGCCAACTCTTTGATACTCATGAATAGATCGGTAGATTACTGAGTCATGGAATGAATAGATCGGAGGTACTCCGAGTCATTACAGCTACATATGGTTATCTGTTATGAGAATGGTTGTTTTTGATTTGTGAGTTCTAAATTATGTATTTAGAACCAAGAAGCATTTATCAAAAAAAAATTTACTTGTTCTAATGTATAAAATTGAGGATGTTACATAACCGAATCATCACTACCCACAAAACATGCCAAATTTTATCATGTCTTTCCCTAATCGAGTATCCTTAGCATGCAAGTGCTAGCTAGCCCATAACAACCTCGACTCCTTATCTAGTTATGATAACCATAATGATGCCTTGGAATATGATTTCTTGAGCCGCAAGCCTCCATAGCCTATCGTTATCCATAACTATACCTGGTCACTTTTCCATTTTCTCCCTTAGCGTGACTTCATTCATAGTCTAAAATGACTAAGTCCTGGATCCATCCTATTTGGGCGTGATCCTCACACATCCCTAAATATAATTCCACACATGCCTCTCTTTCTTATTCATACATGCCACATTCCTTTGCACCCTGGTTACTTGGTCATTTTAGGGGCTCAATAGAGGGAGTACACGTTGATACTCAATGGAAATGTTTAAGTGAGTTTGTAAGATAAGAAGAGCAATTATATTGACTTGTTGTGTAACATTCTCATTTTAAGGCTTTAGAAACAAGGGAATTTTTTTGCATAATGTTCTCTATTCTAAATTAACATATATTCCAAACCCAATCTATCCCATAATAGAAAATCATATGTAGTTGTAAATGACTCGGTTAAACACGATCTCTTATTTCATGACTAAGTATCATATCGATCTCTCATGTTAAATTTATAATGAGTATACTATGTATAATTGATTCCTTTACCCTTTCTATGGGTATCAAGTGTTCTATTTAAGAGGCCAATCTTTATTCTATTACTAGAATTCATTTGAAATCCCACTTCTTAAACTAGGTGACATAAGACAACCCAACCAACAACTTTTGATACTTTGGCCAAAGTTTTTAACCATACTATTCATGTTTATATTGATACACATCATATTCATCAAATGGAATAAGTCCTTCAAATCACTCGATCTATTATCTATAATGGTCCTTACTAACTCCTTTCAGTCCACTTGTTTCAAATTTTTACCCTATCTAAGGTTCACAACATGGCCTAGTGTGGAGGATTAGTTACAGCGACTAAGGGTACATAGACATACTCAATCAACTTATGTAAATTGGGTTTGTCTATTTATCCTAAGTCAACATGAGTTGACCTTGACATTAGATCACACCCCTATCACTACCTAGGATAGAACTATAATCAAGTCAAAATTTATGTTAGTCTAATTGAACGAACTCTGAGGGGTGTTGAGACATGTCAACTACAACATATTATCCTTGTAAAGACCCTAGTCATCATGAAAGTACTACGCTGCAATTGGCTTGTGTCAAAATCCAACTAAAATTTCCCCATCTGGATGAACATACCTTAGATAGAAAGTTATATCATATTAATTTCCTCATTACAGATTAATTACAACAACCCTACTAAACAACTAGGTTCCTTAACCATAAGGGTTCCAAGTTAAAACTACAATAGATGTAATTATGTAGATAATTGTTCTTCCTAACCAATTCACATGTTATTATTTATACTATTCACATCATGAATCATGTTTTACATAAACAACCCAACACACATGGAAGTGTTATTTATTTACTCACTTATTACAACACTAGCTTATATAAGTTCTGAGAAGGTCCTTTTCTATATCAAACTTCATTGAATGAAGTCTAATGCCTTTATTTTTCTTTCCGACATTTATATTTTGGTTGAGGAAGTCTACATGAGAAATCATACCTTCAACTATCTACATATAACAATCAGGATTCATTTCCAAAATGTGTTAAGTCAAGACTATGTTTCCTTTCATGGAAAATTATATTTCCTTGCCCTTATTAAGGGTTAACGTCCATTTATAATCCCATTGCAAATTATAAATTATGATCAAATTTTAATTCTTATACAATTATTTGATTTAAATATAGTCCTAATGATATGGTTGAATATCTGTGTAAGAATGTCAACTTTATAAATTACATCTTCACTAGAGAGGGTAATACAATTAACACCTCAGATCTCTATTTATTCCTTTCCAAACCATAAAAGTATGTTACTATTTGTAAAATAAATTAATACTTATCATTTCCACTCATTGTATGTCAAAGGAAATTCATCAAGTAAAAACAAATTTCACACATCACTTATTCATTAAGGAGGAATTATAAATTTACAACTCCAAACACTTCAGACATTAGTAAATGCCAAACAACAATATTAAATCAACTTCTAATACAACTCTCTTTTTCATCAAGTACATTTCAGTAATGAAACCATATTTCATCATAATAAAGATTCAGTCTCTTTGATAAACAAATGAAACTTTCTAAAGATCTTTCTCCTTTCATCTTTTACGAAGTCCATCTGTAAAATTGCTAGCATGGTCCAGTTCATTGAACTAAGCATGATAAGCACTAAATCATTAAAACGATGTTCTTTTAGCTAATCTGTTTCATAAAAAGAACTTTGTTGTTATGAAACAGTCCTGAAGCAACTCAGAAAGACTCAGCCAAAAAGGAGATACAAAATCTAATAAAAGATAGGAAAGATATATACTTCAAATCAAAAGAAAGGTTAGGTCATGAGATATAAAAACTTCAACCTTCCATCCTATTTTATTTTTATCAAAAGAATTAAACAATAAGTTAAGATAAGTAACATTTCATCATAATCTCACTACTACTTTCATACATTTATTTTCATGTTTCTTCACCCAGTAAATCCTATTTAATAGAAGAAGGTAAATACCCTAACTATAGTTTAGGAATAGCTCAACAATAGATCATTTAAAAACATTACTTTCCATCCAAATATTTCATTAACCTAGATTCATCCTAAGTCAGAGATGCCAACAATCGAAATTAAAAAGCATAAGAATAAGTTTAGGATGATCCAAAACATCATAACATTAAATGTGTCCCTGATTTGAGTATCCTAATACTCAAGCTCAGATCTAGGAACCAACTCAAGTTAAAAGTCAAAACAAGATAAATCAAACCTCATAAAGAGGTAAGGTTACTTTTAACAATAAAATGAGTTAATCATTCAAATCCCAAAAGGATACACCATTTCTATCATTAACTTAAGTGAGTAGAATGGTTAAGTTTATAATTTAGACCAACTCAATAATCCATCCACATATTTCCAACCAAACACATTAATCCATCCAAATATTTTCACTTCAGCTATACTACCCTAAAAACATTTTGCATTCAATCTCATCAAATAGTCAAGAAGTTACATAAACGTAATAGACCAGAGAGGGGACAACAACTCTACCAAGTTTCACAAGCTGAAATAAGATTAAAGGAAGGAGAGAGAGATTACTACTTCCTAAACTCTTTGTATGATTAAAAGAGAACATTAAGTAACCAAGAACCTATAATGCCAAAAGGTCAGTTATCTAATAACTCAAACCAAAATCCCAAATAGATATTAACTCTGGGTTTGAATTGAATGAACACCAAAAACCAGTAGAAAGGAAAGAATGAAGAGAAACAACATTCATTACCTTTCATCATTCAAGGGTATGGAACATATAACCTCAATTTCCACAAAGACAACAAGTAATTCATTCCCCCAAAGGACTCATAGAGGAAAGAAAGAGATGATCAGAAGGATAAGTTTGAAACAGACTTCCTAAAACTCAGATCCATAAGGGAAAAGAAATAAGCAAAATGATATAGCCAAAACATGAGCCAATATTCCAATTTCATGTATAAAACATTTTCCCTAGTTCTAAAGGAACTGAAACCAATTTTATTGGTTAAAAATCATGCCAACAAAAACATCGAATCAAGATTGACAGAGCATTCAAGAAGTTCAAGGAACAATAATCAATAAGCTACCATTAACCAATACCCAAGAAGGTTTTCCCCTCTTAGCACCAATAGCCACAAATCCACTGGTTATCTACAGAACTAGAAGATTAGAAACAATAATTCATATCCTCTTACTTGCTTCAAAATCAAGCTTCCATAAAACAATAATTTATTTCAAGGAGCTAACAACAAATATCCTTTTCAGATCTTCAATTAATAACCGAAAGAATTCATGCAAGTCTTAATAGATGTATAATCAATTAGCAAGAAAAAACCACAATAATTTATCCTTCTTTATATACACAGAGGTCCGAAAGTATGTAATATGGAGGATACACAAATAAAACTAGAATCACAAAATCAGAGATAGTGATATGATTTGAGGTGTAGTCATCATTTTGAATTCTTCATTCAATAACCAAAAAGAAACATTAAGAGAAGCCATAAAATATTTATTCATGAAGAAGTTATGCAAGATCAAAATGACAACCACATATTCCAACAATTTCCTACACTTATACTTAGACCTCCCAAGTTTAAGCAACCGAAAACACCAACAAATTTTAAACAGTTCAACTATTATCACATACGAGCTTTTTCATATTTGTTTTAAGCCCATGCAGAAATATTTAAAGAAAAACCCAGCTATCCACACAATAAAACTGAAACCCAGATCATACTTTCCATCATTCAAATAGGGTCGATAAATCATTCCCAAAAACAACACAAAACCACAAGCAAAATAATCTTACCCAGTAACAAAAACTAAATTATTCCTAAGAGTAGAGTTATTTTTATGAGCATTTAAGTAAAATCATAAAACTTAATGGATAGAGCCTATCATGCCTGATAGTGCTTCACCTTCACTGATTCACAAAAGTATCCAAGAAAAATTTAATCATTCTTTTGAAATGAAAACAACACAAAAAATTCCTCTAACTCCTCCTTATAGCTTCTTAGTGCCAACTCTTTCCCTCCACACCATGCAAGGAAGAAAAAATCATGCACAACCACATTACATGCAAAAATCAAACTGGAGGTTTGAAAAACAAAACAACTACATGTAGAGCTCAAGCTCTGAACCAAATGAATCAACAAAACCAAAACCCTCTATCTTCTTCCTAGGTGGTTTCCAGTTTCAAAATATTAAATGCAGAGTAGGACTGTCAGTCCTTCCTACCTTCCTGCCACGCCATCTCCAATTTTGGCAAAGACTTATTTCAAACAAAAACATGCATCAAAACTTTGGTGAAAATGCCAACTCACCCATCTAAAATTTCCAATTTTCCTTTGCCAAATTTGGCTGCAAAAAGAGATAAGGACTTAATAACTCACCATTAATTCCTTGGATTTTTGCCTCCCACTTACCCCTTCCCATGTCATTCCATAGGCCCCCTTAGGTTATCCATTCCCTTAGTTAGGTTAAACATTAATTTAGGAACCAACATAGGTCCATAGGTAAGTCTTTAGTCTTAGGTTAATTAATCACCTAAAGAAAATAAACTTAGTAACTTAGGTTAGATTACCCTTTTTAGGATAAGGTTCAGATTTAAGGAACATAGTGTAAATAGGTCCCAAGTCCCCTATGAGAACTTCATCATACCAAAGCAGAAAAAGAGGAACCAAATTGTTACTCAATTCAAATATGAAGCAGAGATCCATGGAGAGGATCGTACATAGCCTTCGCACATTCAAGGTCCTAAAACCTTCCATCTGTCCAAATTGGACATCATGACAACAAGATATGAAAATTAGAAGCATACCTTGGATCAATGGAATTGATCCAAGGTAATGTTGTTTGAATCCCCATAAATTATGAAAACTAAAACTCAAATTCTTAATCCCAAGCAGTGAATTTATTTTGCATAAAAGAGATGGATTGCTTCATTTTCAATTAAGAAAAAAACATGACAGAATGTACCTATTCCCAACAGATAACTTTTTATCTACTGCAAACATGATTTCTTAAGTCATAAGAGTACACCATCTTAAGAAAAAATCACCTGTCAATGTTTGAACCTTCTATGGTAGAAGTCATCATAGGTACCAGTCATGCTAGAGGTGTTACATACCTCCCTCCTAAAAAGCATCATCGTCCCAATGATTAACTTAGTCCAATAACTTTAAACAAGAAGTATAATCCAAATTATAGTTCTTTCATCCATAAGTTCACAACATAACTAAATTTGAGAAATTCAAATTTTCATAATTATTCAACATTTAAATAGTCGTTTAAATACTAATGAATTTACTATATGCCCAAAAATGGTAGATTTATTGATATAACAAGAACAAAGTATTCAAGTATTATCAATCAAAAAAATCAACTCTGTTCAAATAAATGTTGAAAAATAATTTTCATATCTTCGAGGTTTTCCCATATTGCACTTTCTTAATTAAAATAGTCCCATTGGACCTTACATTGACTTATTTCATAATTTATTTAGTGCATCTGGAGAGTTTCTAGCACTCAAATGGGTTTAATCATGATTATTCCTAGGTCTTGGAACAACAAGGAATTCCAATTTAACACATGCGATAAATTTGAAACGTATTCCTTAAGTAGAGAAATATGGAGAACATCATGCATTAATGATATAGTAGGTGGTAAAGTTATACAATAAGCTATAGGTTTGATTATTTCAACAATTTCAATGGGTCCCACATAACGAGGTGATAACTTGGCAGCCTTGTCAAAGGTTATAGAACTCTTTTTCAGCTTAACCCACAAAAGACCTTCTCACCAAGTTCAAATTTCTTGTCAACTCCTTTTAGGTCTACATAACTTTTTTCCTATTTCATGTTTCCTTCAAATGTTCATGAATCATTTTAACTTGTTGTTCCATTTTAATAAGGATTTCAGGTCCAATTACCTCTCTGTCTTCTATGTTATCCCAACTAACTAGATTTTTGCATTTCCTTCCATATAATGCTTTGAAAGGTGCCATTTTTAGAGAGGTGTGATATGTATTATTATAAGAAAATTCAACTAATGGGAGGTACTCTTCCCATTTGTACTACTAATCCATGTAGTACATTCATAACATATCTTCCAAAACTTGATTAACTCTTTGATCTGCCCATCCGTTTTAGATGGTATCTTGAACCAAAATTGATTAGTTTGTAAGGATGTATTGAGTGTTTGCCAAAATCTAAATGTCATTCTAGGGTCTTAATGTGATATGATCAATTCAGTACACCGTGCAATTTGAAAATTTCATGTGCAAATCTTTTTATTAAAACGGTAACTCATCCTCAAGATTACCAATAATGAAGCTATTCTACCTTTGTTAGTTTATCAACCACAACTAAAATAACATCATGCTTATTTCTTGACATCGGCGATCCTTGAACAAAATCCATGTTAATTACTTGTCATTTATACTATGGTATGTTATGAGAGTACAATAAACCGGTTGGATGCATATGTTCATCTTTAACATGTTGACATTCTAAGTAGTTTGTCAAAAAAATAATTACGTATTTTTTCATCCCTTTTAAAAAATATTCTTGTTTTAGATCAGCCAACATTTTTTTAATACCAACATTTCGTAAATAAGATGAATTATAAAATTTAGTTAACAACTTCCTCCTTAATTCATTTCCCAAAGGTATATATACTCCATTATCATATCTCAAGATTCATTTGTCATTGAAGTCAAAAAAATTATATCTCATATCATTTGGGTCTTCAGCAATTTTTTTCACTTGCTTTGAAAGTAATAATTAGATTCCATGATACTTTTTACTTCATCCTTAAATTGAGTTCTCAAAGTTATAAGTGCAAAAATATGTTTCATGTGACTTAGTGCATCTGCCACTCTGTTTTCTTTTCATTTTATATAAGTTATATCAAAATCATACTAAGATAAAAACTCTAACCACCTTCATGTATTGCATTTGATTTGGCTGAGTGAAAATGTACTTCAGCCCAAGATTATCAGTCTTTAATTCAAAAGGTCTTCCTAAGAGATAATGTCTCTATACTTGGAGTGCATGAACTATGATAACAAGCTCTAGGTCATGGGGAGCATAATTCAACTCGTGTAACTTGAGTTTTCTGCTCTCATATACTATAACATGTTCATTTTTAACAAAATACCTCGATTCCTTCCCGAAGCATCTGTTACTACCGTAAAGTCTCCATTTGGATTAGGTACAACAAAAATAGGTGCAAATGTTAGTTGATCCTTTAGAGTCTTAAATGCAAATTCACATTTTTCACTACACACAAATTTCTTATCTTTATTTTGTAATGAAGTTATTGGTGCAATGACCTTTGAAAACTCCTTAACAAACTTTCTATAGTATCCAGTAAGACCTATGAAGCTTTTGAATGTATGTACATTCTTAGGTGCAGGCCACTCAGTTATTGCAACAATTTTTAATGGGTCTACTACTATTCCATCCTTGCTTATGACGTGCCCTAGATAGTGTACTTTTGTCTCGTAGAAATAACATTTGTACAACTTACCATACAATATTATTTTTCTTAATATTTCTAAAACTATATTCAAATGCTCATGATGCTCATCAATGCTTTTAGAATATATGAGAATATCGTCCAAGAATACAAGCAAAAGTTTGTCTAGGTATTCTTGAAAGATATTATTCATTAAATTCATAAAAGCTCCAGGTGTATTTTTCAAACCAAAAGATAAAAATGTGAATTCATAATGCCCATACCTTGTCCTAAAGGCTATTTGGTGAATATCTTCATCTTTGATTCTTAGTTGATGATATCTAGATTGAAGATCTATCTTAGAATATATCTTGATGCACCACACATCCGATTAAAAAATCATCAATTCTAAGAAGTGGATATGTGTTTTTGATTTTTTTTTTGTTTAACATCCTATAATCAATGCATAATCTAAGTGTTCCATCTTTCCTTTTCACAAAAATTATTAGTTCTCCCAAGGCGAGACACTTGGTTTTATCAAACCTTTAGAAAAAAATTCTTGTAACTATGCCTTAAGCTCTACCAGTTCAATTATAGTCATTCGATACGTTGCCTTGGAAATATGTTCGGTTCTCGACTTGATCTCAATCATGAAAGAAAACTCCTATTTGGGTGGAAGTCCGGGTAGTTCTTCTAGAAACACATCGCTAAAATTTTGTAACGGATATTTTTCCAAGAAATCACTATCCCCTTAAGTTGTTTCAGAAATTTTTACTACATATAAGGTGCAACCTTTGTTTTTGGCCTTTTTAAGTTGCATAGATGTCAATTTTCTAACAAAATCTCACGTGTTACCCCTAGATGTTTATTGTTTTCACTGAGATCATCAAGACAACTAATATGTTTTTCAAAATAATCAACCTTTTCTTTATGCTCAGTAAGCTAGTTAACACCTATAATCACATCATAAGACCCCAAAGGAGAAACATAAATATCAACTTTAGTGGAAAAAATAGACAAGGCACTTACTAACTATGTGGACAACATTATTTTCATAATGTACAACCGATGATTTATCCATTTTTCTAGCTTTTATTTTTAGTTTTGAACCTAATTTAGTAGAAATAAAACATTTAGTAGATCAAGTTTAAAAAATTATAGTAACTAGTACATAAATAACTTATGTGGCACTTCTATAGGCGTAACTTGTTTTTAGCTTATTTTTCAACTCTGCATGCATGTATCTTATGTTACTGATTGTGGTCATCCTTCCTTAGAGGAAAATGATTTGCATAATGATCCATGCCACAATTGTAACAACCTCATATAGGTCCTTTCTTAGGCTCAAATTTATTTCGACCTTAAAATTGTCATTCTTTCCTCCATAGGACTTTTGTCCATTATTATTGTTCTTAACAAAATTGTTTGAACATTAGTAACAGTTTATTTGTTGTAGTTTTCTTGTTATTATCAGCAAAAAAAAAAAAATAGCACCAAAATTTTCCATGGTCCCTTTTTGGGTGCAAGGGATGAAGAAGAATTAGGAATTTTCTTTCTGATTTCCTCCTTATGGGCAGAGATTGCTTTTAATTTCTGCTCCTGCCTTATGGATTTTTCAACAACCCCTTCCATGGTGGTTGGGATGTGAACATATACTTCACACCAGATATGGTAGGATTTAATCCCACAATGAATTTCTATATCCCTGAACTTCTCATTAGTTTGATCTTTGAGACACGTGCTTGAGAAGCTTAGAAAAATTATCCCAAGACTCCATTACGCTTAACTTTCCTTGAGTTAAGTTCTAAAATTTTGTCATCTTCGATCATAGTAAAGGTGTGGCTTCCATAATTGCCTAAAATAATTTTTAAATTGATCCTAAGTGACGTTTGTTTCATCAATTTTTAATTCAGCCTTATGGGCTGTACCACCAAGAAGATGCCTCATGGGAAAGTTGATAAGCTCCTCATATTTCTTTATTTTACTCATAGAAGTTCCTTATCACAAATTACTTCTCCATTTCAACTGAGCCATTTCTCAAATCCATCTCTCAGTATAGTGCCATCAAACTTGGGTGGACTTATCCTTTTTATATCATTTATGAGTTCATCTAGCCAATCTTGCCTTTTTATTCTCAAGTTGATTGGGTACATTTGCATTAGCATTGTTAGTATTGTTGTTATCAATGCCCAAATTTCCAATATTGGCATTTTTGAAAGGAGGTGTCTGATTGTTATTACCAACATATTCTTCTTCCTCCTCATTTCCCATTACTTTATGTTCAAGTACATCCAGAAGATCTCTTATGTCCAATAAGGCAACAAGTATCTCATCAATTTTTTGGGTGGTAGCTTCTTCTCCACCTGGTGGTGGGTTGTTTGTAGCATTTCCTCTTATTCTAACCATTTTTGTTAACAAGAAAATGTAAGTTTCATGAGATTATGGACTCAATAGGTCCAAGAGTTGTAACCTTGACTACGATACCAAGATGTAACATTCCCATTTTAAGACTTTAGAAACAAGGGTAATTTATTTTTTTTGCATAATGTTCTCTATTCTAAATTAACATAATTTAGAACACACCTTCCAAACCCAATATATCCCATAACATAAAACCATATGCAACTAAAAATGACTCAGTGAAACAACAATCTCTCATTTCATGACTCGGTATCATACCAATCTTTAATGTTAACTTTATAACGTGTATACTATGTATAATTGGTTCCTTCACCCCTTTTAGGGGTATCAAGTGTTTCATTTAAGAGGCCTATCGAATATCTATTACCGATATTCATCTGAAACCCCACTTATTAAACTAGGTGACATAGGACAATGCAACCAAGAGCTTGCAATAATTTGGCCAAAGATTTTAAACATCTTTGTTCATTTTTATATTCCTAGATAAAATATTCATCAAATGGAATAAGTCCTTCACCTCACTTGATCTATCATCTCGAATGGTCCTTCATGAATTTCGTTAATCCACTTATTTCAAATTTTAGCCCTATCCAAGGTTAGCAACATGGCTTGGTGTGGAGGACTAATTTTGGTGACTAAGGGTACATAGACATACTTAGTCGACTTATGTCGATTGGGTGTGTCTATTTATCCTAAGTCAATGTGAGTAGACCTCGACACTAGATCATGCCCTTATTACTACTACCGGGGTATAACTATGATCAAGTTAGAATTAATGTTGGTCTATTTGAACAAACTCGAGTGGTGTTAAGATATGTCAACTACAACATGGTATCCTCATAAATACCCTATTCATTACAAAGGTACTACACTGTAATTGGTGTGTGTCAACATCCAACTAATTTTTCCTCATCTAGATGAACATACCTTAGATAGAAAGTTATATCATATTAATTTCCTCGTTACAGATTAATTACAACAACCCTACTGAACAACTAGGTTCCTTAACCATTAGGGTTCCAAGTTAAAACTACAATAGATGTAGTTATGTAGATAAATCTACTTCCTAACCAATTCACATGCTATGATTTATACTATTAACATCCTGAATCATGTTTTGCATAAAAGGCCCAACACACATGGAAGTGTTATTTATTTACTCACTTAGTACCTTTTCTATATCAAACTTCATTGAATGAAGTCTAATCCCTTTTATTTTTCTTTCCCGACATCCCTATTTTGGTTAAGGAATTCTACATGAGAAAGAACACCTTCAACTATCTACTAGATAACAATCAAGATTCATTTCAAAAGGTCTTAAGTCAAGACTATGATTCATTTCATGGGAATTGTCTTTCCTTTCCCTTATTAAGGGTTAATGTCCATTTATAATCCCATTGTACATTATAAATTATAATCAAATTTTAATTCTCATACAATCATTTGATTTAAATATAGTCCTAATGATATGGTTGAATATCTATGTAAGAATGTCAACTTTATAAGTTGCATCTTCACTAGAGAGGGTAATACAACTAACACCTCAGATCTCTATTTATTCCATTCCAAACCATAAAAGTATGTTACTATTTGTAAAATAGAGTAATACTTATCATTTCCACTCATTGTATGTCAAAGGAATTTTCATCAAGTACAAACAAATTTCACACATCTTTTATTCATCAAGGAGGAATTATACATTTACAAGTCCAAACACTTCAGACATTACTAAATGCAAAACAACAATATTAAATCTACTTCTGATACAAATCTCTTTTTCATCAATTACATTTCAGTAATGAAACCATATTTCATCATAATAAAGATTTAGTCTCTTTGATAAACAAATGTAACTTTCTAAAGATATTTCTCCTTTCATATTTTATGAAGTCCATCTGTAAAATTGCTAGCATGGGTTAGTTCATTGAACTAAGCATGATAAGCACTAAATCATTAAAATGATGTGATTTTAGCTAACTGTTTCATAAAAATAAATCTGTTGTTATGAAAATTCCTAAAGCAACTCAGAAAGACTTGGCCAAAAAGGAGATACAAACTCTAATAAAAGATAGAGAAAGAGATATAATTCAAATAAAAAGAAAGGTTAGGTCATGAGATATAACAACTTCAACCTTCCATCCTATTTTCTTTTTATCAAAATAATTAAACAATAAAGTAAGATAAGTAACATTTCATTAAAATCTCACTACTACTTTCAAACATTTCTTTTCATGTTTCTTCACTCAGTTAATCATGTTTAATAGAAGAAGGTAACTACCATAACTATCTTACATTCCATCAATAGATCATTTACAGACATTGCATTCCATCAAAATATTTCATTAACCTAGATTCATCCTAAGTAAAAGATGCCAACGATCGAAATAAAAAGCATAAGAATAAGTTCAGGATGATCCAAAAAATCATAAAATTAAATTTGTCTCTGATTTGAGTATCCTAATACTCAATCTCAGATCTAGGAACCAACTCAAGTTAAAATTCAAAACAAGCTAAATCATACCTCAAAAAGAGGTAAGGTTACTTTTAACAATAAAATGAGTTAATCATTCAAATCCCAAAAGGATACACCATTGCTATCATTAATTTAAGTGAGTAGAATGGTTAATTTTATAATTTAGACCAACTCAATAATCCATCAAAATATCTCCAACAAAACACATTAATCCATTCAATTTTTTCACTTCAACTATACTTCTCTAAAAACATTCTGCATTCAATCTCATCAAATAGTCAAGAAGTTACATAAACGTAACATACCAGAGAGGGAACAACAACTCGGACCAAGTTTCATAAGATGAAAGAAGATTAAAGGAGAGAGAGAGAGAGAGAGAGAGAGAGAGAGAGAGAGATTAATACTTCCCCAACTCTTTGTATGATTAAAATAAAACATTAACCAAGAACCTATAATGCCAAAGGTCAGTTATCTAATAACTCAAATGAAAATCCAAAACAGAGATTAACTCTAGGTTCGAATTGAATGAACACCAAAAAATAGTAGAAAGGAAAGAAAAAGGAGAAACATCATTCATTACCTTTCATCATTCAAGGGGATGGTAAAGATAACCTCAATTTCTGCAAAGACAACAAGTAATTCACTCGCTAAAGGACTCGAGAGAGGAAAGAAAGAGATGATCAAATGGATAACTCTGAAACAAACTTCCTACAACTCAGATCCAATAGGGAAAATAAGTAAGCAATAAGATAAAACAAAAATAGGACCCAACGTTCCAATTTCATGAATAAAAATTTTCCCTAGTTCAAAAGGAACCTGAAACTGATTTTATTGGTTAAAAATCATGCCAACACAAAAACATTGAATCAAGATTAATAGAGCATTCAATAAGTTCAAGGAACAACAATTAATAAGCTATTGTTAACCACTACCCAAGAGTTGTTTCCCCTCTTAGAACCAAGTACCACAAATGCACTTTGGTTACCTACAAACCCAAAAGAATAGAAAAAATAATTCATATCC
This sequence comes from Taxus wallichiana var. yunnanensis, assembly GCA_018340775.1. Classification (NCBI taxonomy): domain Eukaryota; kingdom Viridiplantae; phylum Streptophyta; class Pinopsida; order Cupressales; family Taxaceae; genus Taxus; species Taxus wallichiana. The sequence goes on from CM031240.1 coordinate 607,131,868, forward strand.
TCTTACTTGCTTGAGAATCAATCTTCCATAAAATAATAATTTATTTCAAGGAGCTAACAAATGATATCCTTTTCAGATCTTCAATTAATAACTGAAACAATTCATGCAAGTCATAACATACATATAATCAATTACAAAAGTAGAAACCCACAATAATTTATCCTTCTGTAATATACACAGGGTCTAAAAGTCTGCAATAGGGAGGATACACACATAAAACTAGAATCACAAAATCACAAACAATGATAAGATTCAAGGTATAGTCATCATTTTGAATTCTTCATTCAATAACCAAAAAGGAAATGTTAAGATTAGCCATCAAATATTTATTCACAAAGAAGTTATGCAAGATCATAATGACAACTAGATGTTCCAACAGTTTCCTACGATTAGTCCCAGACCTCCCAAGTTTAAGAAACCAAAAACACCAACAAAGTTTAAATAGTTCAACTATGATCACATACACTTTTTTTCTGATTTTTTTCAAGCCCATGCATAAATATTTAAAGCAAAACCTAGCTATCCACACAATAAAACCAAAACCCAAATCTTACTTTCCATCATTCAAACAGGGTTCACAAAGCATTCCCAAAAACAACACAAAAACCAAGTAGAATAATCTTACCAACAGAACAAAAACTAGATTATTCCTAAGAGTAGAGTTATTTTTATGAGCATTTAAGTAAAAACATAAAACTTAATGGATAGAGCCTATCATGCCTTATAGTGATTTACCTTCACCAATTCATAGAATTGTCCAAGAAAATATTCAATCCTTCTTTTGAAATACAAAAATCACAAAAACTTCCTCTAACTCCTCGTTATAGCTTCTTAGTTCCAACTCTTTCCCCTACACCATGCAAGGAATAAAAACTCATGCACAGCCACCTTGCATGCAAATATTGAACCGGAGGTTTGTAAAACAAAACAACTATGTGCAGAGATCAATCTCCAAACCAAATGAATCAACAAAACCAAAACCCTCTATCCTTGTCCTAGGTAGTTTCACCAGTTTCAAAATATTAAATGTAGAGTAGGACTATCAGTCCTTCCTACCTTCCCACCACCACCATTTCCAATTTTGGTGAAGACTTATTTCAAACAAAAACATGCATCCAAAACTTAGGAATATTCTTCTATGATCCATGAGGTAGGTCATGCAAAGGTGGAGTAAGGGAAAGAGGACCAATAATTGTGCCCCAAGGCACATGTTGTGTTTCCATTCTTCTAAATGAAGTGTGAACAGGAATCTGAATATCTGATAAGAATAATACATGGTAAGTTGCAGAGACTTTTAGTTCTTGAGGAATCTGATTCCTTCGGATGGGTGAATAACTTCTTTCTCGGCTAGACACAACACTATTGGGTGAAAGTCTGAAATTATGCTGTTAAAGTAGATCAAAGAAAGGATCAGTTTCACCCTAGGCTCAGCTTGACCAAGTGAAGATCTTTCTAGAAAACTTAAACTGGAAAATAGATCTTGTTGAAAATACAACAAATATGGAGTTGCCAGACACCAAAAGGATAAGATTTATATTATCAATCTGTATTCCCCATCCAAGTCACCAAAAATGTTAGTTGGATATTTTGTCAAGACAAAATATGAGGTTCAACCACAGTGCATGGGATAAAATCCCTCCTCAAAGATAGGTGAGGCTGCTATTTATTACTAATCTAAAACACAGCAGAAATAATACGTATAATATTTACACTAATCTAACCATTGGGGTTGGGATAGAATCCCAGAATCCATATCCACCATAAATGGAGATATTGTTATTTTCAAAGTAAAATGGATTGGAAAGAATACACAATGGAAAGAAAATAACGGGAACGTATTTTCTTTTGAGTAAACATAAATCACCAAATAATCATATGAGTTCTAGATAACAAATGTAATGTAAAGTTTGGAACAATTAAAATGATTGAGAATGCTAAAAAAAGAATAGATTAAGATCCTGAACATAAGAACAATATCTAAAGAGAGATGAACCTCACAACACAAAGTTTTTCTCCTTCACAAAAGTTCTCAATATTCCAAAAATATCCCTCCTTGGAATGCATAAGCATCCCTTATTTATAATAAAAAGAGTAGAGAGAAAATAGGATAAATCCTAGAAATAGTCTTTTAACAAGATTTCTATTTTGCTTGATTCTCACACAAGAGGCCAAGTCAAAATATGCTTCCTACGTGACAAAACAGAAATGAAAAAGACATGTCAATTTCAAGATTGAAATGACATGTTGCATTGTGCGTATTCTGAATCGTCATCTTTCTCTTCCTCTAACAAATCCTGCTTGTTCTAAAATTCTTGGAATTTTTGGATTATTCCTTGCATTTCATTCTCATCAAGCGTGGTTGAATGATCACTCAAAACTTCAGATGTTTCCGAGTATCACTTACGTTGCCGAGAATCTTTTTCAATATCTTATTGAGTTTCCTCGGGGTCTCCAAAGAATGTTCAATTTTCACAAACCATCTGTCACAATGAATTCCGTGTCGAATCCATAAGTTGGTTTATGCTGAATTGATTCTTTGATCTATTTGTAAAGATCATCAACAAGTAGGATACCTAAGCCTTCACTCAACACTTTTACACAGATTTTGACGAGTTCTTCTTCTAAGTCATTCTTGCCATCGACCAATAGATCTCTTGATTCTCTAAATTTGCTGCAAGGTTCATTAAGAATCGTTATTCTAAATCTGATGGCTTTAGTCATCTGAAAATGTTTATCCCCATGTGGAATGATTCCCTCCTCAACCAAGATGCAGGATGGGATCATTTCAGCATTTGGAAAGCTTTGAAATTCAGCTCTTGGTTCCCGATTTCTGAAGAAAATTTGTCATCCATTTTCTCTCCATCTTTCTTTTTGTCCTCTAAAGATTGGTAAACTTCCACAGTATCTTTAATGAATTCTTTTCCCTGTACGATCAGCCTTTGGGTCCATTCATCAATTTTTCTCCCCTTTTCATTAATCTTCTCGATCATGGGTACAGATGAAAAATTTAACCCAATAGGAGTAGAGGATGATGGTGTTGATTCAGGGGGATTTGAGAGATTGAGTAATACTTTGATCAACTGCTCCACTTTCTCTTTAAGCTCATCCCTACTTTCCTTTGTTTCTTTTAACTTCTAACATAACACGTATATAACATCTCATACATCTTGTTGTGCTCCTTCTTCCATCACCTTCCCTAGATCGACCCTGGTTATCTAATAGTCGAGAGGTTGTTATGTCCTCTCGGGTCTCATCACCATGGGAGTGGCGATGTCTACATATTTGTGCCTAGAAGCATCCACTGAAACCCTCAAAGCTGCTATTTTGGGTTTCTTGGCTGATTTAGCAGTAGAGGCCTTGAGTGAACTAAAATCAAAGGCTGGTAGGGGAACTACCACCTTCCTTTCCTCAGAGTCTGATCAAGCAACCATTGAGGTGTGCTAGAGGAAGTTGCTACTATTACAGGAGTTTGGGTCGCACTTGCGGTGGAGGAAGACTTACTGGTGGAGTGGGAACAACCACAAGTGTGGTAATGGATTCAGTGAAAAGAGGTGTAGAAGGAGGAGGCATATCTATAGTCACTTTGGTTCCAGTAGAGAGAGGTGAGAGTCTCGGAGAAAATGCTGGCCATGGCTGATGAAGAAGATGGAGAAAGAGGAGGTGGAAGTGGTTGCAAAGGAGGAGGTGCAGATCCTAAAGCCAAAGCCTGAGAAGTGAGGGATAAACTTACTTTTGTTGGGCAATCAGCAAAAGGTGAAATTAGAGGTTGACTCACCTCTACCTCCAAAGAGATTTCCCTATTTCTGGTGGGGTTGGTGAATCTGGTATGCTCACCATCTCAACTGGAGTGGTAGATGAAGGGGCTTCTTGTTCTCCTCCCTTCTTGACAAATTTGACCTTTATAGGCCTCTTAGAAGAGCTCTTGTCCTTTTCCTTTCTAGAGGGCCCTACTTCCAAAGAAACCAACTTTGAAAAACTCTCTTCTTTGTAACTCATTCCCCAAGAAGTGAGCCATGCCTTAGTGCGTGTGAGAATTGGAGCTGATCTATCCGCAATAGAAGTTTTTCACCGATAGACCAATCAATAGCTAGGAAAACATATTGATCCTCATTCAGTCCATCGTATGAAGCATCCAAAAACTTTCATTTTCATCGTACCTCTCGGGACGTTAGTGAGCTTGAGTGTCTGAATCTCTTCAAGTGTTAATCTACCACGATCCTTTCGTAGACAACAACTTCATCACGAAGATCAACCCAAATGTCTTCTATGTTAGGCACGTGTAGGTACAGGGTTCCATATGACTTAAGAACTCCTTGAAAGTCAAACCCATCTCTGGGATTCATGTGCTTCTTAAACTTCTCCTGAAGCTTATGCACTACATTCTTGGCTTTTACCACCATTGAGTAGATATACATTCCAATATAAATCGGGAAGGATATGGTGACCTTATGCTTACTTTGTTGGAACTTGTGGAAATCCAACAATTTCCTGACCAACTCCATCAGGATCAACTTGTCTCCTGGGTATCTGGGAAATTAGAAAGGATCACCCAGGTACATGACCACTCAAAGATATGTGAACTTCTTAAATTACAAGAAGACACAACCCCATTTCAAAACTACAGCCCATGCCTCATCAAAGAATCTTGTTTTCCTCAGTTTGGGTTCATCCTGCAGATGTTCTCATAAAAGAAAGCATCATTTACTCTTTTAAATTGGTCCTTGGACCCCTTCCTTGTTAGCTGAGGAAAATACCGATAAATGTTTTTTCAGCTACCTTATTCCCCTTTATGTCCAATCTAGGATAATTCCTCATACCAGCTGTTGCATAGGTGACATATGAGGACATATAAAATTTCTGTAGACAAGATTGTTTTCATTTCGAGTCTATCTTGTCACTGATAAGACTACCCCACTCAATCCCTTGTTGATTCTTCTTAATGATGACCATGAATTGGTACATCCATCCTTGGAAAACATTTGACTCAGGAAATCCAAAAACCTGGATCAGCAAAGTAATGATATCATTGATCTCTTGAATGAAATCACTTCTAGGAACAAATCTTGGAAACCTAGAGACAATCGGCTTGGCTTTGATCAAGAACTTCTTATTCACATGTTTAATACAGTCTTCTTGATCTTTTCCTAGGCTTTCTAGGAAGACTTGAGATCTACGTCCCCATACTCCTTGAAGTTAGGCAATCGAGAAGGTCATCAAAGTAACCTCCATCTAACTTAACTATGACTTCTCCCACCTGATTTCTCATTGAATGAGAAGCAAATTCATAATTTGAAGCACATGCCAAAATGAACTTGGGGCACTGAGCGGACATGGGGAATCCTGCTGCAAGAGGGAGGCCACTGCTAGCTATTGATCTCATCTAGGGGTTTGGGAAGAACTTTTGACTCTATTCCAAAAATCTTCCATGTCTATATTTCTGAGTTATGTATCCCGGATGTCATAATTGCAATCAATGTAGGAAGGAGACTCCACCTTCCTGAATTTGTACTTCATCTTCCCTAATTTATCTAACTTATCTTGTGATGGACCTAGGATCTGACATGAGGAGTCTTGGAGGAGAAATGCCTTGATCACTTCTGGTTTGAACACTTGGGTTTGAAAACTTGTTGAACAACCCCAGACCCGATGCACTATTGAGCGTGTCAGAGGTTAGGCTTTGTTAGACACTTTACAAAACCCGACACACTAGAGAGAATGTGTCGGAAACTAGTATATGTCCGACACTCGTAAAATCTGATATACTGCAGAATCGAAGATGTCGAGCACCTCACTCACAGACCCGACACAAAGGTGTTGGAGAGAATTTGAATCCAGGAAACTAGTCTATGTTTGAAAATATGAAAATCCTAAAACACTGTGGAACTTGGAGATTGTAAAACACCCTGCAAAACCTGAAAATAAGGGATTAGGTTTTTGAGATGTCAAGACATGAAATTTTTCTGTCATTTCAATAGTTAGGATTTTTGTATTCTTCTTCTTTTCTTTAAAATAAAAAAGGTATATTCCAAGGTATAGAATAGGAAAACACCCTAAGGGTGAACTTTTAATCAATGATTTCTATTGGAATACAACTCAAAAGAAGAAGAAAAACCTAAAACCCTAAAAAAAATAAAAATAGGAAAGGAAGGAGGAGATACAAAGAACATCACAAAAACAATTTCAACAAAACTTCACAAGCGGAAAGTAGAGTAAATACCTTCGAAAAATTGAAAAATAATTGAAAATGGACCACGCAATCAAGCATGAGATCAAATCAGGTTCGAAGGTTGAGAGAGCATGTACGAGAAAATCCATGCAACCAAAAGCACAAAAGATAAAAATGACATGTAAATCCAACTATTTATAAAAACCCCACATTTATTACATCTCACTTGATACATGTGCCAACTACCCGGCAAAATCAGAATTAATGTCATTTCATCATGCTTGGAGTTTGAGAAATCCAACATGAAGCATGATATGTTTAGATGCTCAAAGGTTCCGAAAACCTAACACAAAGGAACATATCGGGTTTTGGGTTTTGGAAGTCATGTGACATGAAGCATGTTTTTGATCACGCATGTTTTGATTCTCTGGAGTTCCAAAAACCTGACACCAAGGAGTTGAATTAGGTTTTGGGTTTCAGGAAATAATTAGCATATAACATGTAAATAACATGTTTGCATGTTGTTAAAACCTAAAAACCTGAAATACTCTTCAAACGGGCATTTTTGTAGATTTTTTCAAAAATTCTATGGTTATCTTAATTTTAGCTTGAATCCCTAAAATGGGATAACAACTGGCTCCAGTTGGGGAATTTATTTGTAATGTAATAGGAAGAGGAAACATAATTTCTTGCTTTACCCATTAGGATATGGAGTCTAGAAGAAGAAAAACCAAAAACAAACAAAAGAAAGAAAGAAAAAAAAACACACGACAAAAGACAAATTATGTACAATACAAGAGAGCTTCTTGCATTACTGATGGAACAACTTCAGATGTTGACCACTAAAAGGTAAAGGAAGAAAATCTCCATCAATATATGATAGATAAAAGCTATTTTCACCATTCAGATGATGAATCTTGAAAGTTCCTTTCCACAAAGAATCAGACTTTCTATGCATTCCTTTCTTCTCCCTTCTTTTATCCCAAAGAAGCACCAAATCTCTAATTTGAAAGTCGCATTGCTTTGATTTCTTATCAAATATCTTCTTTACTTTTATTTGATGATCTGCAATGTGATCAACCACCTTTATTTTTTCTCTTCTTCTAGCCTAGCTAGGTACATTACCCTTTTTTCAATAGAGTTTTGCAAAGTCTCATCTTCGACTGCTTTGGCCAACTGTAAGGCAGGTAGTTCTACAGAAATGGGAATTTCAGCATCAATTCCATACAACACCTAGAAAGGGGACATTCCAATAGCTCACTTTGGAGTAATCTGATCTTCCCATAACGCATCATACAATGCTTTGTGCCATGTCCTCTGGTTCTCATCCACTAACTTTCTAATTATGGTAACCAGGTTCTTGTTACTGGATTCAGCTTGACCATTTCCTTGGGGATAATAGTCAGATGAGTGAGCCAGTGTGATCTTGAATCCATAACAAAATTTTGTTAGCTCATGTGACAAGAAATTGGAGGCATTATTGGCCAAAACCTGTGAGAGGCACACCAAATCTAACAATTATATTTTCTTTAAGGAATTTGCACATGGCTTATGAGGTCACCTGCTTGATTGGTGTAGCTTCCACCCACTTGGTGAAATAGTCTGTAGCAGTAAGCATGTAATTGTGTCTGGCACTAGAGGCAAGATTCAACATTCCAATGAAATCAATTCCCCACTGGCAAAAAGGTTCTTCGATTGCTGTGTTTGTGGGGAGAGCTGCTAGCTTAGGGAGACCAATGAAATGTTGACAAGCTTCACACTTGGATACCCATTCTGCTGAGTCTCGAAAGAGAGTAAGCCAATAGTATATGGCCCGTAGGATCTTATAATCTATCACGGAAGAAGAGAAATGTCCTCTGCATGCTAGGCTATGGAAGGACTCAAGCAGCCTTACCTGCTGAGATTTATCAACACAACGAAGGAATATGCCATCAATACCCTTCTTGTATATTCCATTGTCCCACAGAATGTATCTTGCAGATCTTAACTTAACTGTCCTTTTCTCCTTTTGGCTTAAATATGGGGTACATTCACCATAAGTTAAAAAGAAAGCAATATCTATATACCATTCATCTGTTGTGCTCAAAAAATCACCATAGGCAATTTTGAGGAGGTATCTTTACTTTCTTCGCATTTTGTCTCAAAGCATTATTCTCTGCAATCAATTGGCATAGGCCCCTTGTACCAAATTAGTAGGTCTGATGTCCAAGTCATACTCTTGAAATTTATCTATCTAGTTACCTTGTTGAATACCCAGCTCTTGTTGAGTCAAAATGGATTTAACTGCAGTATCAGGAACGAGAACGAGGGTATGAGAACTCAGCACATAGTATCTAAAATGTTTCACCGCTCATACCACTGCATAAGCATGTTTTTCAATTTGTGACATATTTAGTTCATGTTCCTTTAATGGGTAGCTCATGAAAGTGATGGGAGATTCAATTCCTTCTACATTCTCTTGCATGAGGATGCATTTGACTCGTGTGTATATTGAAGCGTAGTTGTACATGATGAAATATTTTTTGAAATCTGGACATACCAAAATAGGAGCATGAGAAATTGCCTTTTTGACTTCATCAAATGCAATCTTCCCTTCGATACTCCATTGGAATGGAGTTTTACCTTTCATCATCCCAAGGATATCCTTGGTTTTATCTATAAAGTCAGGTACAAACCTCCTTAGGAAATTGACCTTTCTGAAAAAGGAATGAACTCTAGTTTTGCTCATGGGTAGGTTAAGGCTTTGAATGGTCTTCACCCTCTCTAGGTTGATCTTGGTTCCTTCTCTAGTCATAATATGACCCAACAACTTTCCCTCTGTCACTCCAAACATGGACTTCTTAGGATTTAATGAAATCCCATGATGCCTGCATCTCAAGAGTACCTACTCAGATGATCATAATGATCACTCTACTTTTTAGAGAAAATGGTCAAGTCATCCAAATATACAACTATAAATTTTCCCATCAAATCTCTGAAATTCAAGTCCATAGCTCTCTGAAATGTGGCCTCAGCATTGATCAAACCGAAAGGGATCCTCCTATAAGCAAAGGTCCCCCATGGGGTTGTGAATGCCATTTTGTGTTGATCCTCAATAGCTACCTCAACTTGATTATATCCTAAAAATCCATCAAGCATGGATAGCATCTCTGATCTAGTAACAGTCTATAACACCTGATCCATGATAGGCAAGGGATAGTTTTCTTTTAATGAAGATTGATTCAGGTTCCAAAAATCAACACAAATCCAGATTTTTCCATTCTTCTTCCCGACTTGTGGACGATGTTTTTTTATTAAGGGAAAATAGTTTTGAAGGGACTATACCCGTATACAAAAGGGTTCAAAAGCTAGATAGTGAAGATGAGAGAAACAGCCCGAGAGAAGGGAAAACAAATAACCAAGAAGGGCTCAACAGCCAAATATTACAATATAAGTGAAAAAAGGATCTAAACGTACAAAGATCCAAAAGAAAGAAGGAAAGATAAAAAAGAAACCAAAAGAGAAACAACATATAGAGCTCCACCAAAAAATAGCTCCAGAACCACCAGATGACAGCCACATCGCAGCCAAAAAACAGCATCACAACAACCCGTTACTTGATGGCTCTGTCAATCTTGGTCTTGATAGCCTGTAGTGACATGAAGAAGGCAATGGTAGTGGCCTGAGAGGAGTCTTGCATATCTGCTTGGGAAATTGCAATATCCCTTTTCTCTTTAGGACCCCAAATGTCCTCATTAACCCCACTTAAACTACAGACACTATGGACATGTTGTTCAATGAAATTATAAATGCTTTTGAGGGCGAGATAATATGCGGTCATTGCATGATTTTAGCATTCCCAATCTGCCATCTAAGGACTGTAGCTTCTTGTAGACTTCAGCAATAACCCCCTCTTCCTCCTCAGTTTGAAGGATTCTTTTACCCTTAGCTCTTTCCATGTTTTTTATGGCCCCTTTGAGCTCTTGTATCTCCTTTTCTAATCTTTCCACCCTGTCCAGCAATTCCTCCTCCTTGGGCTCCTCCATTGGCTTGCTAATATGCGGGAGGTTTTTAGCAAGTTCCAAGTCTTTGTGGCTCCTTAGGACCCATTGGGAAGTAGGGATTTTAGCTTTAAGGCTCTCGCTTTTCTTACCTGGAAATAGTTTCTTCATTCTTTCTTTTAAGTAGGGGGTGAGTGGAAGCAGCGGTGTAAGGTGGAGGTATGGAGGAGGGAGGTGGGGTAGGATTCATGGGAGGGCAGCTGGAGTAGTGGCAGTGGATCAAGAGGATAAGTCCCTGGTGCAAAGTGACAGCCCTAGAGTGGCTCTGAACTTCCCTTATAGATTTCTCCAGAGAGTTAATCAAATAGTGAGGAAAGCTGATAATGTTATTTCTACGAAAGTGATTCAGAAAAATTAGATGATTTTGAGGTATAGTCACAAATCTTCCTTCCAGGGTAACGTACCTAACCACCATTTTGGCCAGCTCAGCAAAAGGTTCAGGAATCGATGCCACCTTGATGCCAGCGGCCATGAACTCAAGATTTTCCCCCTCTTCCAGAAATTTCTTGGTCTCCACCTCCCTGTCCACCTTCTTATTGAAGAATTTGGTGCCTTCCAGGCTGAGGCCCGTGATCTGAGCGATGAGCTCTTCCGTGATTTCCATCTCCATGTTACTATACTTGACAATCCTATTCTTCCAACCCTGGGAAAATTTGATAGAAATGTCTTGGTCGAAGCCTTGGATCCTTTCAATGAAATTAGACAGGCCCCCGATTTGCAGGTAATCCCAAAGCTCCGTGTTCTCTTTCCACTCAGGATTGTGGGTCGGTTCAGTTTTGCAAGGTGGACCCCCCATGTTTCCTCTGCTTCTTTTTCTATTCTCAATGGTAAAAAAGCTACCAATGTGTGGGACAGGCCAAGCTTTGATTTTGATATTTGAATCTTTCCTTACCGTGAAAGCTGATTTAATGATTATGCTACACTTGTTATTATTTCCCCACTCCTTGGCTTTCCTCCTATGCCAAGAAATGATGACAGTCCATCCCGCATAGATCACATCAGCCATCCATATCTTTTGTGATGTCATCATCATGTACTTGAGGATCCACACATTAGCGTCCAAATTACAGCCGTTAGTAATGATTTTCACTACCATGTAGATCAATGATAATGGCTTTATTGACATGAGCGGGCAGAGCATCCCCCCTAAACCAAGTTTGAAAGGAATTATTAACACCGAAGTTAGCCAAGCTGTCAGCTACCCTATTACCTTCCCGATAGGTGTGGGTGATTTGGACATTTTCAAAGCTTTTGCATATATCAATAGCTTCCTCAATATAATCCCTGATAGCCTCTGATAGGGGTGTTGCTTTTTATTCAAAAAATTGATAATATTTAGAGAATCACCTTCAATTATAATATTTAGAATATTGCAATCCTGGCAAGTTTTATACCCCAAAGAGCCGCCATGGCTTTGGAATAATCATGAGGGACGATGTTAGCAACCCAAGTGGAATGATGGATCAGAAAGATAAACCTTACATCTAATATTTTCTAAATTTTTGCAAGAATAGTCCCTAAGATCTTGGGGTTGTAATGTCTTTGCTTCTTCCTGTGGGGTTTAACTTTAGGCTTCAAGGGAATGCTATGTTGCACATCTTTGGGCTTAAAGGATTTTAAATCTACATAGGACCAGGCCAAGACATCCATATATCTCTTCAGGAGTGAAGTGAATTTTTCTTTCTCCTCAGGGGAACAACATTTCTGATATTCACCATCCATGGTTGATCCAGAGAGCCCAAATTAACTTGATCTACTTCTGATGAGGAGGTGCCTTCAGTCTGCCTTTTATTCTAGATAAAACAATCATGTTTATCAAATAGACCTTCTAGAGAAACCAATCCCTTGGGAATCTTATTTCCTTTTAGTTGAATGAACTCACCATCAACCTCTTGATATGAATTCAAAACAGATTCACGGAAAGCTGATTCTAACCCTTCAAAATACAATTTGCTAAAGTTATCAGTTTTTTCCAGAAAAGATAATATATGTTGATCATCATTAAATACTTGCCAATGGGCTAAGTTATCCGAATCATTGGGATGATATACAATTTCAATGGTGTACGTGTCCTGTTTGAACTATGGATGAGGAAGGAGAAGAGATGTAGACACAGCTAAAGAATCAACTTTGTCATTATGATCCCTCAAAACTACCTTGATGGAAAAAGCATCAAAGCATTCTATGCTATCCCATACCTTATTCCTGTAATGCTTTAGGCGATCATTTTTCACTTGATAGATCCCTTTTACCTAGTTAACAATCAGCTCCACATCTCCTTGAACCTTGAGATTTCAAATTCCCTTTTGTCTAGCCATTTCTAATCCTAATAACAAGGCTTCATACTCAGCTATATTATTAGTGTTATCAAACTGTAGCTTGAAGGCGAAGGGAAAGATTTCAGAATCTGGAGATATAAGAACTACACCAACTCCCGATCCAGTAGTTGAACAACTCCCATTGAATTCGAGGGTCCAAATAGCATTAGAATCCTCTTCTTTGATGTCTACAGCTGGTACCTTTGATGTCATGAAGTAATTTCCCAAGCCAACATCTTTAAAAAGAATTTGAGCCTTGGGGTCATCTGATTTAGTGACCAAATACTTCACTTGAGGTTCAGGATGGAGAATGCGAGAAACTCCATTAACTAGGATTTTAGCCTTGGTCCAGTCCATGTTGATCTCTCCCCAACGTCTTTACAAAAACCTCTTCCTAAGAGAATACCATAAGCAACTGGAATATCAACAACCAGAATGGTCATTTTTACTCTCTTCTCTGGGAAGGCGACAAATGCAAATTGTGCATCTTTGATTTGACCAATCAAGGGGACTTGCTTGGTTTCCATGGAGTAACACCATCCATATGATTTAGTCAAAGTAAGTCCAAGGGCATGGGCTACCTTTGCGGGCATCATGTTATCGGAGGCTCTTGAGTCAATGATGCAATTGTTGAGTTTGAATCATTTATGAGTAAGGACAAATAAAATGGTTCGATCTTCCCTGAAGAAGGAGCAGAAGTCATATTGTTCTGAGGTGAAGGCTGAATAGGACTAGACAAAATGCCTTTCAAAGATGAAGGAATAGCAGCCTTACTTCTAATGAATTTGGAAAGTTTCTCAAATTGCTCGGGTTTGATTGAAGGTATTCTGCTTCTGACATTTGGATCTTGGTTCTTTTTACATGGTCAATGATGTCAAAAGTAGTGTATGAAGGAGTGATGGTAGGTTCAGTTCTAATCACATGGGCTTGAGTTGAGGTACTAGTCTTAGGAGCTAGGAGAAGGAGAATAGGAGGAAGTTGTTACTTTTTTAGTCATCTCCTTTTCAGTTTGTGCGTTGAGATAGGAGAGCCTCTCTTAGCTATGACCATGGGAGCTTCTTTACTCTTCTCCTTAGAGATTTCAACTAGTTTTCTGGGATTGAGATTGAGTGAAGACCACAAATGACTAACCATCAGGTTCGCATCCATCTTCCTTGTATTCCAAATACCCAATGCTAGAGTCACCAGCTGAATCATCATAAGACTCATCAGCATATCCTGAAGCTTCAAAAGCTTCGTGATAATCTTGATCTTTGGTTCTTCATCTTCTTGACTATCTCTACTGCTATGTTAATAGGAGGAGCTTTGATGGCCAGCCTTGGTTGAGCAGCAGTTAACCATGGTCTATCTCTTATGGGTGCACCATTAGTATTATTGAAATTCCATCTAGGGATATCCCGATACGGAACATTGCTCACCTGTTGAGACATTTTCTTTTTAAAGTGATCAAGTCATTAGCCATCTTCTGAATCATGGGATCAGTAGTACTCTAAGAAGAAATTTGATTTTTAGGCTTGGATGATTCTTTTCTGATCTTTCTAGCTAGAATAAGGTCATCTTCTATTTTGGTGGCCATAGCTTGAGTGGTGGCCAAATCAAGGATAACAAATCTTCTTAACAAAAATCTCACATCCGAGGTTGAGCGTTGATAAAGAAACATTTCTGATTCTCAAGAGTAGGAACAACATGATCCGGAATCTTGCGAATCAGCTTGTTAAATTTGGCTATGAAATCCTGCATGGGTTCGTAAGACTCTTTCTTCATGTGGGTAAGTTGTGCCAACAAGGCATGAGAATATTCAGCTAGTTTGAACCTTGCTTCAAATATAGATCTCATGAGTCCTAGTTAGTAATGCATGCATTTGGGAGATGATAGAACCATTCTGTGGCTACACCATGCAATGTTTCAATGAAGAGTCAAACAGAGACATCTTTGTGAGTGACCCCAAGAACACCGCATGCAACAAATAATGAGGCAATGTGTTCATCAGGATGTTGTTTCCCGTCACCGTTGAACTTAGGAATATTCTTCCTTGATCCATGAGGTAGGTCATGCAAAGGTGGAGTAAGGGAAAGAGGACCACTAGCTACACCCAAAGGCACAGGTTGTGCTGCCATTATTCTAAATGAAGTGCGAACAGGAATCTGAATATTTGGCAAGAATAATGCATGGCAAGTTGTAGAGACTGACTGGTTCTTCGAGAATCCGATTCCTTCAGATGGGTGAAGAAATTCCTACCTGGTGGATGCAACACTTTGTTGGGTGAAAGTTTGAAATTATGCTATTGAAGTAGATCAAATAACGGATCAGTTTCACCCTGGGCTTAGCTTGACCGAGTGAAGATATTTCTAGCCAGCTTGAACTAGAAAATAGATCTTGTTGAAAATATAGCAAATACAGAGTTGCCAGACACCAAAAGGATAAGCTTTATATTATCAATCTGTATTCCCTAGCGAAGTCACCAAAAACTGTTGGTTGGATATTTTGTCAAGATAAAATATGAGGTTCAACCACAGTGCATGGGATAAAATCCCTCCTCAAAGACAAGTGAGGCTACCTGTTTATTACTAATCTAAAACACAACAGAAATAATACGTACAGTATTTACACTAATCTAACCATTGGGGTTGGGATAGAATCCCAGAATCCATATCCACCGTAAATGGAGATATTGTTTTTTTAAAGTAAAATGGATTGGAAAGAATACACAATGGAAAGGAAATGATGGGAACATATTTTCTTTCGAGAAAACACAGATCATGAAATAATCATACGAGTTCTAAAATATAAATTTAATGTCATGTTGGGAACGATTAAAATGATTGAGAATGCTAAACAAAGAATAGCTTAAGATCCTGAACATAAGAATAATATCTTAAGAGAGATGAACCTCACAACACAAATTTTGTAAAAATAACATCGATTTCTATTCCTCAAATGATTAAAAGAAAACACAAAGTTTTTCTCCTTCACAAAATTTCTCAATATTCCAAAAATCTCAACCCTTTGGAATGCATAAGCATCCCTTATTTATAATAAAAAGAGTAGAGAGAAAATAGGATAAATCCTAGGAAATAGTCTTTTAACAAGAGTTTTATTTTGCTTTACTCTCATGCAGGAGACCAAGTCAAAATATGCTTCCTATGTGACAAAATAGAAATGAAAAAGACATGTCGATTTCAAGATTGAAATGACATGTTTCATTGTGCCTATTATGAATCATCATCTTTCTCTTCCTCCAACAAAGCCTGCTTGTTCTAAAATTCTTGGAATTTTCAGATTATACCTTGCATTTCATTCTCATTAGGTGTGGTGGAATGATCACTTAGAACTTCACATGTTTCCTAAGTATCACTAGCGTTGTTAGGAAGCTTTTTCAATCTCTTGTTGAGTTTCCTCAGGGTCTCCAAAGAATGTTCAATTTTTACAAACCTATCAATGACTTCCATGTCGAATCCATAAGTTGGTTCATGCTGAATTGATTCTTGGATTTGTTTGTAAAGATCATCAACAGGTAGGATACCCGAGCCTTCACTCAACACTTTCACACATATTTTGACCAGTTCTTCTTCTAAGTCATTCTTTCCAACAACCAATTGATCTCTTGATTCTCTCAATTTTCTGCAAGCTTCATTGAGAATCTTTATTCTAAATCTGATGGATTTATTCAGCTAAAAATGTTTATCCCCATGTGGAATGATGCCCTCCTTGACCAAGATGCGGGATGGGATCTATTTCAATTTTGGAGAGCTTTGAAAGTCAGCTCTAGGTTCCTAATTTCTGAAGAAAATTCATCATCCATTTTCTCTCCATCTTTCTTTATGTCCTCTAAAGATTGGTAAACTTCCATAGTATCTTTAATGACTTCTTTTCCCTACAGGAGCAGCCTTTGGGTCCATTCATCAATTGTTCTCCCCTTTTCATTAATCTTCTCGATCATGGGTACCGATGAAAAATCGAACTCGATAGGAGTAGAGGATGATGGTGTTGACTCAAGGGGCTTTGAGAGCTTGAGTAATACTTCGGTCAACTGCTCCACTTTCTCTTTAAGCTCATCCCTACTTTCCTTTGTTTCTTTTAACTTCTAACATAGCATGTTCATAACATCTCATGCATCTTGTTGTGCTCCTTCTGCCATCACCTTCCCTAGATCGACCCTGGTTATCTGATAGTCAGAGGCCATTATGTCCTCTCTGGTCTTGTCAGCTGTGGGAGTGGCGATCTCTACAAATTTGTGCCCCGAAGCATCCACTGAAACCTTTGAAACTATTTTGGGTTTCTTGGCTGATTTAGTAGTAGAGGCCTTGAGTGAACTGAAATCAAAGGCTGGTAGGGGAACTACCACCTTCCTTTTCCTTGGAGTCTGATCAAGCAACCATTGAGGCATGTCAAAGGAAGTTGTACTGTTGTAGGAGTTTGGGTCACACTTGCAGGTGGAGGAAGACTTACTGGTGGAGTGGGAACAACCACAAGTGTGGTAATGGATTCAGTGAAAAGAGGTGCAGAAGGAGGAGGCATATCTATAGTCACTTTGGTTCTAGCAGAGAGAGGTGAGAGTCTGGAGAAAATTCTGGCCATGGCTAATGAAGAAGATGGAGAAAGAGGAGATGGAAGTTGTTGTGAAGGAGGAGGTGAATATCCTAAAGCTAAAGCCTGGGAAGTGAGGGATATAATTACTTCTATTGGGCAATCAACAAACAATGAAATTAGAGGTTGAATCACATCTACCTCTAAAGAGATTTCCCCTATTTCTAGTGGTGTTGGTGAATCTGGTATGCTCACCATCTCAACTAGAGTGGCATTTGAAGGGGTTTCTTGTCCTCTTCCCTTCTTGGAAAATTTAACCTTTATAGGCCTCTTAAAGGATCTCTTTTCCTTTTCCTTTTTGGAGGGCCCCACTTCCAAAGCAACCAACTTTGAAAAAATATCTTCTTTGTAACTCATTCCCCAAGAGGTGAGCCATGCCTTAGTGCATGTGAGAATCAGATTTGATCTATCGTAATAGAATATTTTTCACCAATAGACCAATCAATAGCTGGGAAAACATATTGATCCTCATTCAGTCCATCATATGAAGCATCTAGAACACTTTCATTGTCGTCAGTACCCTCGGGATGTCAGTGAGCTCAAGTGTCTGAATCTCTTCAAGTGTTAACCTGCTATGATCCTTTCTATGGATAGCAACTTCATCACAAAGATCAACCCAAATGTCTTCTATGCTAGGCACATGTAGGTACAGGGTTCCATATGACTTAAGAACTCCTCAAAAGTCAAACCCATCTCTGTGCTTCATGTGCTTCTTTAACTTCTCTTGAAGCTCATGCACTATGTTCTTGGATTTTACCACCATTGAGTAGGTATACCTTCCAATAGAAATTGGGAAGGATACGGCAGCCTTGTGCTTACTTTGTTGGAACTTGTGGAAATCCAACAATTACCTGACCAACTCCATCAGGATCAGCTTGTCTCCTAGGTATCTGGGCAATCGAAAGGATCACCAGGTACATGACCACTTGAAGATACGTGAACTTCTTAAATTACAAGAAGACACAACCCCATTTTGAAACTTCATCCCATGCCTCATCAGAGACTCTTGTTTTCCTCAGTTCGGGGTTCATCCTGCAGATGTTCTCGTAAAAGAAAGCATCATTTACTCTTCTGAATTGGTCCTCGGACCCCTTCCTTGTTAGCTGAGGAAAATACCGATAAATGTGTTCAGCTGCCTTGTTCCCCTTTGTGTCCAATCGAGATAATTCCTCATACCAGCTGCTGCATAAGTGACATATGAGGACATATAAAACTTTCCTATAGACAAGACTATTTTCATCTGGGAGTCTATCTCGTCACTGATAAGACTACCCCAATCAATCCCTTGTTGATTCTTCTTAATGATGACCATGAATTGGTACATCCATCCTTGGAAAACATTTGACTCAGGAAATCCAAAAACTCGGCTCAACAAAGTAATGATATCATTGATCTCTTGAATGAAATCACTTCTAGGAACAAATCTTGGAAACCTAGAGATAGTTGGCTTGGCTTTGATCAGGAACTTCTTATTCACATGTTTAATATAGTCTTCTTGATCTTTATCCCAAGATTTCTAGGTTGACTTGAGATCTACGTCCCCATACTCCTCGAAGTTAGGCAATCTAAGAAGTTCATCGAAGTAACCTCTGTCTAACTTAACTATGACTTCTCCCACCTGATTTCTCACTAAACGAGAAGCAGAGTCATAATTCAAAGCACATGCCAAAATGAACTCGGGGCACTGAGAAGACATGGGGAATCTTGTTATAAGAGGGAGGCCACTGCCAGTTATTGATCTCATCTAGGGGTTTGGGAAGAACTCTTGACTCTATTCCAAAAATCTTCCATGTCTATATTTCTGAGTTTTGTATCCCGGATGTCATAATTGCAATCAATGTAGGAAGGAGACTCCACCCTCCATGAATTTGTACTTCATCTTCCCTGATTTATCTAACTTATCTTGTGATGGACCAGGATCGACATGAGGAGTCTTGGAGGAGAAATGCCTTGATCACTTCTAGTTTGAACACTTGGGTTTTAAAACTTGTTAAACAACCCCACAGACCCGATGCACTACTGAGCATGTCAGATGTTAGGCTCTATTAGACACTTTACAAAACCCAACACACTAGAGAGAATGTGTCGGAAACTAGTATATGTCTGACACTCTGTAAAACCTGATATACTGCGGGAATCAGAAGATGTCGAGCACCTCACTAGACCCGACACACTTTGGAGAGAATGTGTCGGAAACTAGTCTATGTTTGAAACTCTAAAAATCCCAAAACACTACGGAACTTAGAGATTGTAAAACACCCTGCAAAACCCGAAAATAAGGGATCGGGTTTTGAGATGTCAAGACATGAAATTTTTCGTCATTTCAATAGTTAGGATTTTTGTATTCTTCTTCTTTTCTTTAAAATATAGAAAGGTATATTCCAAGGAATAGAATAAGTAAACACCATAAGGTTGAAATTTCAATCAATGATTTCTATTGGAATACAACTCAAAAGAATAAGAAAAACCTAAAATCCTAAAGAAGAAGAACAAAAAAGGAAGGAGAAGATACAAAGAACATCACAAAAACAATTTCAACAAAACTTCACAAGCGAAAGTAGAGTAAATACCTTCAGCAAATTTGAAAAATAATTGAAAATGGACCACGCAATTAAGCATGAGATCAAATCAGGTTCGAGAGGTGAGAGAGCATGTAGGAGAAAATCCACACAACCAAAAGCACAAAAGATAAAAATGACGTGTAAATCCAACTATTTATAAAAAACCCACATTTATTACATCTCACTTGACACGTGTGACAACTACCCGACAACTCGGCATTAATGCCATGTCATCATGCTTGGAGTGTCTGGAAACGACATGAAGCATGATATGTTTAGATGCTTGAAGGTTCCAAAAACGACACAAAGGAACATATCGGGTTTTGGGTTTCGGAAGTCATGTGACATGAAGCATGTTTTTGATCACGCATGTTCCGATGCTCCAGAGTTCCGAAAACCCGACACAAGGGAGTTGAATCGGGTTTTGGGTTTCAGGAAACAATTAGCATATAGCATGTAAATAACATGTTTACATGTTGTTGAAACCTAAAAACCTGAAATACTCTTCAAACGGGCATTTTAGTAGATTTTTTCAAAAATTTCTATGGTTATCTTGATTTTAGCTGGAATCACTAAAATGGGATAACATTGCGAGAGCATTTAATGTTGGGAAAAGATAAAAACTATAAATATATGGTTGAGGTTTCATTATTTACATTACGTTTATGAAGAAAAGAAAGTTCTTGCAAACTAGGGCATCCAGAGCAAGATCTTTGCATTGAGGAAATTATTTGAGAGATCGTAACTACACAACTAGGGTAAAATCATAAACCATTAGGAAAGGAGTACATGGGCGTGGAGAAGATAAGTAAGCAAGCATTGTCTTGTGGAAGGGATTTTCCAGTTAGGGTTTGGTGACTAGGGCATGGATTTAGGAGTTTTCCACAAATATCGAGCTTGGGGATGGATAGAGTGGTAGAGCAGAGCAAGGAAAAGACATTTGAAGTGATAACCTAACTAGAAGAATGGCACCAAAGAAAGAAACCATCTCACCAAAGAAGTAGAAGGGCAAGGGTAAGGGGAAGAAAATGGCTGTCATCGCAAGCAAAAATGAAGAATGGTACATGGAAATGTAGTACCCAAATGAGGTATTACTAGGAAAATAATGGGAATCACACCTAAGAAAGATGAATACATGATTATAATCACTACACCAGCACAACAGAGAAAGAAATGGCTTTGGAGTTGGTTCACCCAACTAACAAGAGAATGTCAGAAGGCATGCCCATTTAAGTTGGAGAAGGCAGGGTTGCTACAACTCTATAAAATGCCATACTTCGGAAAACCTAAGTGCCTCTATTAGTGGCTAATGGCACATGTTCACAAATACCACTTTTATTTCATGGGGCGTAAGATGTGCATAACCCCCCATCTAATTTTGAAGTTCATGTGCCTTTTCTCGTGAAGGGGAAAGAATTGATGATGACCTAAGTGACAAGGAGGCCATCAAGGAAACAATTACTACTTTTGACTATAAGAAAGGATTGCAATACTTTGACATTGCTGAGATCCAAGACCCCATGATGAGGATGGCCGCACACTTGGTAACCAAGCTCAATGATCAAGAGAGATGGACTCAAGTAAATAAGGCATGGATAAATGTGTGATGGAAAATATGTAAGGGAGCCATCTACAACTTGTCCTCTTTCATTACAAATGAAATCATCAGTAGCGCGCAAGAAGGTGAGAAGATATTATTTGGCAATATTCTCCTCACAATTGTTTTCTCATAAATCAGAGTGCCCGATGGGCCAGAAAGGTTTGTTTGGGAGTACCTAAAAGAGGATCCCTCACCCGTGAAGCAGTTTGTAAAGTATACTTGTGAGAGCATGACATCCACTCATAAGGAACATCTATAAAAATGGTACAAGTGCATGAGGGATGCATTTGGGGAGGAATGGAGGATTCTAGAGAAGCTACCTACATTCATAAAAGGGGAATAATAATTTGTGGTAGCATTGGCAGATTTAGGTTGTGAGATGAAACAATGAGCCATCAGTGCAAGCTCCCATTCTCCTTCACTGTGCTATATTTCCAAGCGGGGTGAATAGGTTTAAAGAGGCCAAGAGACTAAGGTTTGACCTTATTTCAAGTAGATCAAAACCACAGAGAGCTGCACAAAATGTTGGTTTATCCCAAGAATTGTGCATACATGGAGATATATGTCTCCCATGAGACACAAAAGATGAAACCAGTGACTTTACCAATCGATGGAAGGGCTATAGAAAGAATATACCTTCACATCAGGCCAAAATTTGAGAAGGGCACGTACTTAGAAAATAATGTAACCATCCCTGAGGACCCCACATGAAGAAATAAGCCCACGCCAAAGAAGAGGGAAAGAGAAGAGGTGTAGAAAGCAAGAAGTGTTCAGGATATGCAAGCGGTAAGTGTGCGAGTTGAGTATTAAGACCAATACTTATACGAAGAGAAAGAAGTCCCCGATGAAGGAAAATAGTCTAGAAGAAGAAACACTAGAGCACAAATAACCCTCTACCTAGAAGAAATCACCAGATGAAGAAGAAAAGGAAGCAGAGTCTCTTGCTAAGAAAAAACAAAAGATGATAGAATAAAATGACTCGGAGGACACAAATAGTGAACTAGTGGTTGAGGGCCATCCTATCTATGAGGTTCATGAATCAGAGGGAGAAGGAGAAGAAGAATAAAATGAATACATTTTCAGAAGGGAGGATAAAAAGGAAGAAGAAGACACTCAAGATATAGGGGTAAGTGAGGAAGTTACAAAAGAAAAAAGGACCCCAAGCCTCACTAAGGAACAGATAAATGAGGCCACGAGAGAAGGAAGTAGCCAAAATCATTGAAGACCTAGTGGAACAAGAGTTAGAATGCAGCGTGGACCTAGTAATGAAGGAAACAGAGGAGGAAATCATAGAAAAGGAATATGGCAGCATGGGAGGGGATCCCAGTTTGGTTGTGAGCTTTCCTAAGGCTACGCACATAGGGAGAAGAATAAAAATAACTCCACAGGTTTAGAGGATGGGCTATATTGATGATCCAAACAAGGTGTTGCATATACGTTTTCAAAGCACCATGCCAATGGAGAAACTCTTGGCTATGACATCATTTGATGAGGAAGGTGCATACCCTTAGATAAGGAAAATGATTTCTTGGGCATTTGAGTCCCACATCAACGAACCAAAATTCAAGGTAAGCCAAGGGGCAATAATGAAGGTACCAGAGTCAAAAGGTGACAACCCCTTGGTGAACGCTCAGCGGATATCAGACAAACAAATATGTAACACGCTAAACAAAGTTTCGGTGGAAGTGGAAGCCAGAATCTTTAGGAGGAATGACAAAGTGAAGTTCCTAGAAGCAGAGCTAGAGAAGAGGGAAGAAGAGTTGGAGAAGAAATTGAAGGAGTTAAAGCGTGAGGAACTGGTTAGTGCTCAGCTAAGGTGAAAATTAAAAAAGAAAAATCAAGGGTGCACGAAGTCTATAAGAAAGTAGAGATGATCACATATGTCATTTACTTAAAGTGTCTAGATCTAATATCACCTATGTAGAAGTATGGACCCACCCCGAATTCCTTGAGGACTTGACCCACATCTTCATAATGGAAATATGACCCCTGGCCTTGGATTCTACGGTGGCATTGATGTGCAAGGAAAAGGAGGACAAAATGAATGTTGTGGCCATTATGGCCCAATACAAGAAATTTCTTACAAATGTGAAGATTTCTTCCTAACTTCCCGAGGCCACCTATGACAGCTACACCAATAGAGATAGAGTGGTGAGCATTTTGGTCAGCACCCATGAAGTGGAGATCAAGGAATTCTAGGAGAAAAATAAGGGGAATAGAGTGGAGCGTGAAAAAATTCTATCCGAGGTTGAGAAAAAGGATAAGGCTATTGAGACCTTGTGGAGCTCAATTAATAACCATCTAATGGAGTTATATCCCCATATCACTCATAGAATAAATGTGCTTGAGGATTTGGGAAAATAGTTGGAGGGGATCATTGAAGCAATGAGTATGCAAGGGGACATGATAAGCTTTGAAGAGGTGAGTTTCCTAGTTGGAAACCTTTTTCACCAGGAATAGAGTGAAGTTGATGCCTGGAATAAGTTGGAGGCCAACTTAACAAAATATTTCCCTCTCCTCTTGCAGAAATAATCAATGTTCCTCATTCTTTCTTTCTTCCCCAAAATTCTTCATTCCTTTATTCTTTCCCCAAGCCATTCAAGAACGGTCATTCTTTATTCTTTGAGGAAATTTTCCCATGGATGGAGAATAGGCATAGTGTGGGGTAATGTTGGGCCCCTAAAATATTGGCCAAGTACAAGAAGGCACATGGGCATGCAAGGCCTATTTGAAGACGGGACCTTACTTTGCCTATTTTCGTGTTATTTATCCCAACCTTACCTTTGGTGTCTTTGGAACATACCTAAATGTTCCCTGAACCTGACCTATGTTGTGATTCTTGAACATATCCTATACCTTGGATACCATAATCACATCACTTTATTTATATAAACGTATCAACCAGAGAAGATGTACAGTTTTCATGCTTTTCAACTTGGTATTGTGCCGCAATTTATATGTGTGTGTGCATTTGAATGTTTCTACCTTTGACCTTGGCCCATTACCTTGATTACCTTATTGGACCTTCACACCATTACCCCAATTATCCACCTTCCTCTTTGTCACATCCACCTTTATCAAACCACTCACAGATTCGGCCTTCTACCTCATCATTTGCTAGTTTGAGGGGGATCACCTTCACCCCACACATGGCGCACCCGTATCTTATTTTTGTCATTGTTTCTTACCAATACAAGCCACGCAACAAAAATGGGAAAAATGTAGAGACCAAAATTGGGACACACTCCCCTTAGTCCCTCATCAAGTAACTAACTCAAATATACTCACCTAATTAAATTTGCTTCCACCCAACACCACTATTAATTTAATTGATTTAATTAAAGTAATATATATCCTCACAATATATATTATATAATTATATTAATTTTTACCTCACCATCTCACCTTGAAACCTCACCTAGACACCTCACCAAACCACCTCATGTTAGACCTATTCTTGGCATGTTTACATAACTAAAAATAACTAAGTTTTACTTACCTTAATGATCTAAGATTTCATCTAACCCTAAAATCTCTCTAACCACATTCCCACCCATTAGAAGGGAAGTTTTCATTCTAATCCATGAGAAAAAACTAACTGGGCCCAAGAAATTAGAAATATCTTCCCATTTTAGTAAACCTAGGGAATCCCACCTTAACCAACACCGGTCACCCCTAAACCGATGTCGGTCAACCCAAAACCATCATCGGTTACCATTTATTCACCTAAGAAACCTTGTTTTTGGGTTGACACATTCTGAGAGCAAGAAGATGAGAAGAGAGCTACATGCAAGTGGAACCAGAGTCTTTCTCACACACCCAGACATCCATAACTAGTACCAGGATAGATTGAAGCATTGGCACTTATGGTAAAATACCGGGAAGCATCACTACTACACCAAGCTCCATTCCATCAACCAATCATCACCACTACCCAACCATTGGATCTACAACATTGGTAATTGTTTTATCATTAATCATTTCCATTCCTATTTTTTTCATAGAGTTGTTATCACCTCTGTGACCATTCTTCTATTAACATTCCCATTCCTTCATAGCCATCTTTTTGAGAAACAAAAACACCTCACTCACCCATTTATCAGATTACCTAGCATGGCCCTTCCACCTCTCTGAGTGTTCTCATCATTCCCACGAGACCTTTTCATCCCCTTCTTTAGCCTCATCGAACCTCACCTTGACTCTATAATAAAGTTTTCAGTGAAGTACTATTACCCTACTCTACTGACACCGATTACCCATAACCATCGTCAGTCTTCCTTAAATTGTTGTCGGATTATACTCAACCAACAATGGTCTCTCTGCATTTATACCCCGCCAAAGAATAGAGCCAAACAACCTTTTACCAAATAACCTAAACAACCCATAACCTGACCCCGACGGTTCCAACACCCCGACAACTACCAGCCCTTAGGATCTTACTATAGCCTATCGTTTTATATTATATTTTTTATTGTGATAGAATGAGATACCTAAATCATATCAACTACTGAGTAGGACTTTACTTATCTCTCACATTAATTTGTTTTGAAAAGTGGATTAACAACCATCTAGGAGGTTGTTGGTCAAAGAATACTTGTTAAAGATCACACAAGGATTCCACGTGGGAAAGAAGACCCGAACCAAGGGAAAAAAAAGGCTAGGAAGGAACCGTGCGTGGAAGGAAAATTCAAATTTTAGGACTTAGCCAATTTTGAGCATGAAGAACTATTTTTAGAAGATGGCATGCGGAACAAACCAACGATGTAGGGACGTGCACACCATGCATTGTCTATATTTAGAGAAGCGGATTGAAGTGTTTTGCATGGAGATGAGTTAAGAAAAGAATTGAAACTTGAGTTAATTGAAAGAGGACTATAGATAGCACACTTGCATGTGTGGCTATGATTGTAAACGGTGTGTGGCTATCAATAGCATGTGGCCTATTTATGGAATAGATAAGTGGTGAAGGGAAAGTCCCCACCTATATATATGATGTTAGGTACATAGTTAAAATATGTGAGGATGTATGTATAATAGAGAATATACAGAGTGTCTCGTATGTATATGAGATATATGCATATGACTAAATTATTGTATCAGATCTAAACACGCATTGGTATAGATTGATAATACTGTAAGGATCTTATCTATTTATATATGGAAGATATTGGCTGAATCTAAGTGTCATTTTGTGTGTAGCTAAGTAGTGCATGTTATTTATTTAATTGTGATTACTGTTTAAGCTTGTTCTTTCATATATCTAAGGGTAGCATGCATTGTAGAATGATGGATTAGTTATAAATCTATATGTTTCTTCCTTCATCATGCTAACATCCTACTACAATAAACCTACAAAGATACTTGGTACCTTTGCATGCTATGCTATGGGTGAGTGCTTAGTCAAGGTGAGTGATTTGCTAGCACAACTAGGGTGTTATCCGGTAAATTCAGGTTGCATCATTAGTTTCGTTGGGACCTCTTTCTTAGTTTTTTTTTTAGGATGGTTCACGATGAAGACATACTTGGTTAACTCTAGCAAGTGTTGAGGAATGGATACATGATCTAGGGGAAGAATATGCATGACGGTTCAATAGTGGATCTAATTTTAATGCATGCACTTGAGTAGAACAAAATAAGTATGACAGCTTATATGAGAGATTTTTTGCTATCTTTCTAGTTGAAATATACAAGTGGCTTACTTCTTATGCATCTCAGTGGAATTGGAGGTATCACACACTTGTCTGGACACATGAAGAATTTTAGACCCTTTATGATCTTGATCTGCTCTAGACTCACACTTTGTTGATACATGGTTTCATGCTTTTCTAAATAGTTATATTCTCAAATATTCAATTTCGATGTACTCTTTCCTGGAGGTAGCTGAATTCTAGTTTTTATGGTATCCAAGAGGAACATATTTGCAAGGTATTCCACTGGAAATCAAGATCTTGATGGTAACTTTGAACCTGGAGAGTAAATTGATGGCTAACTAAACTTTTCCATGTGCGAGGGCAAGAAGAGGTTTGGATTAAGATGGAAAACCTAGTGGTAGAGAGGTAGAGAGAGGAAAGGTTGCTTAAGTATAATGAGGCATGCAAGAGGGAGATAGAGAAGCAAAGTTCCATTGTAGAAAGTATGGCGTAGAGGAGAGAGATGGCATGTGAAGGATTTACAGCTCATGTAGAATACGTGGAGCCAGAGCACCAGGAACTCCCCCATCTTGGAAAGCATGATTGAGATCCCCTAGGCCTCACACAAAAATGCACCGAGAAGAGACTACCTAGACCGTGGGTGCACATCTTAATCCACCTGGTGACCTAGCCCTTGTGCTTAGTTTTTTAGTATCTAGTATGACAAGTAACTAGCAAACTAACTTAGGAAGTAGGAGAGAAGGATTAAATCATGGATTGAGTACATCAATGGCATGAAAATGAATTCAATGTCATTTGGAGGAGCATTCTTTGGTGCATCATCCACATAGAATGTGAGTGTGCGAGTGTGGGATTCACCTCTTGAAGTGGAACTACCTCACAGACTGTAGGGGTTGAGTATGGTACTATTATTGGAGCATAGGGGAGTATATCTACAGGTCCTATTCCAACTACATGTGGTGGATCAGGAGTTATAGGTGGTTCTAGTTCTAGTGGATCTGGTGGTTCTAGAGGTACAGGGAACACATGAGGTTCTAGATTAGGTGGTCAAGGTCTGCAGTAACCACATAATATCTATATGGAGATGTCTCTTTGTCTCTCGGGATATAGTGGTATAGATGATGCTATAAAACATGTGCATATGTGTGAAATCTTGTGGCGCGCTAAAGGGATCACAACTATTGAGCATAAGGCAAGTCAATTCACCACTACATTATAGGGGTGCACACAGAACTGGTATAGGAAGTTTGACCCTGATCAAACTTGTGTGGATTATGCAACATTGAGGGATGCTTTCTTAAAAGAGTTCCATATCCCTGAGTTTGAGCAGAAGAGTATAAGTGCACTCAAGTATATCAAGCAAGGCACTACTGAGAGTGTATGTGAGTATGATGCTCATTTTAAGACACTTCTATCTAAGCTATCTTATGATATTCATGCTAGCCAACATGCACAATGGTTCGTTGGAGGATTTATTACACCTTTTAGAAGGGCACTATCACATAAGACATACACTGATCCGTGTAAAGCACTAGAAGCAGCTTTGCATGTTGAGGCAGTTGGGAGCATTGACACTGGTGTTAGTCCATTTCTAGAGGCACAAATTATAGCTATGGAAAAGCAGTTAGAGAAGCTATCAGCAAATTCAGCCCATGAAACGTGCTCAGGAATTTGGTGTACAGATTGTGAAGTGGAAGGTCACACCAAGGATAGTTGCCCTCGTAGATCTGTATGCTCATTACTATTGGACTATGAAATCTTTCATTTGAATCATGATGCTAGTCACTGTCCTTTATTATAGTGCATGATAAGGAAGAATGTATCTTGCTTTTGTGAAATTTGTAAGTCCATGGCCCATAATACTGAGGATTCTTGAATTATTGGTCGATTCAGGATGCTATAGACCTTAGGGTGCGATAGACATGTATAACGAGAAAATTATAAGGGTAAGACCGAGCACCGGGATCGGGATCATAATCAAACATGCAATGATATGAATGAGGTTGTGGAAGGGGACATGGATATCGTGGTGGATATTGAAGATGAGGCCGTGGTGGAGGAAGAAGTGAGTTCCCTTATGGAACATGTTATATGTGCGAACCTCCTAACCACAATAGGCATGAATGTCCTCGAATATTACATGTTCTTTCTAGGAAAGAACCATAGATATGAAGAGTTCCCAGGACTTATATGAGCATTTGAGTAAGAAACATAAGCAAGAAAATAAAGGCATTGGGATGGTTAGAATCCAATTACACAAAGTAGAAGATCAATGGATGCCCAAGATAGTAGAAGGACTTGATCCATTGACAAGTGAAGATTACTACACATGTTGAAGTAGCACGCATGAGAGAGACATTGCACCATAAGCCTATGGTCACCAAGGAGGAGGTTTTGTATGCAAGGTACCTAGGATCCTACTCATCGAAGGAAATTTACCAGGATACCATTGAAGTACTAAGGAATCTTGGGGTGAGATATAATACCTAAAAGAGTAGAAGAAAGCATCAAAGACAGTCCAAAATAATATTGATGATCTACGATAGGTGTGCAAGATGTTGTACCAGGAGAACATTATTCCACTATTAGGAAGTTGGTTACAAGGGAACACTCCACGCGTAAGTCTCGAGACCGTACAAAATATTCTACATGTAAATCTTCCGTATGATAGCATTGACTATGACAAATAAATTACTTTGAATGTTGTTGTGGATGGGTGGTTGTTGAGCAACATATTGATTGATACAAGTGTAGAAGTAAATGTGCTTCCATTAAATGCATGGGTATAAATGGGAGGCCTCTATTGCAGCCATCATCGATGTGTTATTTATGGAAAAATTGACCAAGGACACTCCCATAGGAGTTTTTAAAGATGCATCTATAACTATACAAGGGGCCAAGTTCACTTGATATTTTGAGGTATTAGCACTTGCGAAGTAGAAAATTTTCTAGCCCTGCTTGGATGCCCTTGGTGTTATGTGAATAATGTTGACTTGAGATTCAATAAGGGGTATATTAGATTTGAAAACAAGGAGGAAAGGGTTATGATACCTTTGATAGATGGAAATTCTACAACATATGTTGAGCCCCTATGTGAGGAGGACTTAAACAAAGTTTATGTATGCACTATTCATAACCCCAAGGTCAATGAGCCATCAAAAGAAGTCATCATATAGTGGAAGGATTCTCATTCTATTAGTAATACTATGAGTATTTCTTGTAACAATTGGGCTCATGGTACATATGAATTAGTAGGATGCGAGATGAAAATAATGGTTGCGTGCAAGAATAGAATTCATTCGATTTGTGAGATAGGTAGCATAGTACCTTGTTATACAAAAAGGCGAGAAGATCTTCCTACATTTTTAAGGCCATGGAAACACAAAGTGGATAGATCAAATTACAAGAAGAGATATGTTAGTATATACATTGTACAAGACATCAGTCACAATGGTGGGTAGTCCACAGAGATAATTTTATACACCGGGAAGATATTGGAATAGCCTTGTCTACTAGGTTTATAATGAATAATGCACCTACGCAAATTTGCACTTATCATGGTGATCAACCCTGATCACATTCAAGAGTGAGAGACTCTAGACATCGGGACGGGAAGCATTACCACCTTCACTCTAGGTGCATTGACTATATTATATGAAAAAAAAAGATGCACATGCGCTTGTTATGTATATGCAGAAATACATTGAGAGATCGGAAAATGGAAAGATTTGACTACAGGAATGATCCAAACTTTCAACTACTTCTTGACTAGACGTCCTATATAAGAGGCATTAAAATTTTTCAAGCACTTAACTATGGGAGATAGTGCAAAAGGAGAAGAGAATATTCAGGAATTATTTGGAGAGGCAGAGTTCGAGATAATGTTTTAAAAAGGAAGAAGAAATGGAATCCATACTACTTGAATGCGTTTGCCTCAAGAAAGAGTAAGGAAAGATGGTTTATGTTGTGTATGACAAGGAAGTTGAGAACCTAGATTTTGAACATTCACACAGGTACGTGACGTCTTAGAAAGTGAAGAAAAAGGATACACGTACCTACCATGAACCCATGAAGACAAATAAGGTGAATATAGGTTCAGAGGCTGAGCCTAAGGAGGCCATAATTGGAGACTCTGGTCAAACTTGGAGGTCGTAAAGATCATGGAGTTACTCAAGGATTATCGGGACTTATTTCCTTGAGGGCATCATGAACTTAAAGGTGTGAATGAATCCCTTAGGGAAATGAAGATTAAAATTAAGGATGGTGCACAACCAGTTAGAAATAGACCTTACAAAATGAATCCTAATTTGTGTGAAAAGGTAAAAGATGAAATTGATAAGATGTTGAAATATGGAATTATCAAGCCCCTTGATGAGTCAGAATGGGTTAGCCCAATGGTGATCAGTACTAAGAAGGATAGATGGATTAGGATATGTGGAGACTACGGGGGAGCTGAATGTTGCATGCATCACAGATCCATTGCCTACACCATTCAATGAGGAAATACTAGAAGTAGTTACAGGGTGTGAAATATATTCCTTCACAGACGGGTTTTCCGGGTATCATCAGTTAGAATTCCTCGGGAGGATCAAGAAAAGAAAACATTTACTACTAAATGGGAAAGGTTTTCCTATACTGTGATTCCCTTTGGATTGAAAAATGTGCTTATTGTATTCTCATGCATAGCTGTTTAGGAATTCAAAGATTTTGTTCACAACTTCTTGTAGATCTACCTAGATGATTAGACAGTAAATGGGCTTGTGAAAGATCATTGTGACAATCTGCACTTAATTTTTGAATGATGCAGACAATTAAGTATCTCTTTGAACATCAAGAAGTGCATATTTGCTATGCCATTTGGGATATTGTCAGGACATATAATCTGCAAGGAAGGTTTTTTAGTTGATCCAGCCAAGGTTGCAGTCATTTTAGGCTTGGAAGTTCCTACTAGTCAAAGTGAGGTGTGCGGATTTTTGGTCATACATGATATTATAGAAAATTCATAAAAGGTTATGCCAAAATTGATGAACCCTTGGAAGAATTACTGAAGGGGAAAGGTACATTTTATTGGGGAGAACCACATCAGTGCGTGTTTGAGATATTAAAAGAGAAACTTACTACTTTTTCCATTCGTGATTTCCCTCATGGGATAAGCCATTTCATGTGCATGTGGACGCTTCTAGAATGGCAATTGGAAATATGTTAGCTCAAGATGGTAGAGGTATTATAGATCATCTAATCTATTTTGCTAGTAGGAAGTTGACTCCTGCTGAATGGAATTATATAACTACAGAGCATGAAGCATTGTCAATGATCTATACATTGCACAAGTTTTGATAGTACTTATTAGCAACACCATTTGTGTTTTATACAGATCACATGACATTGAAGTATTTGGTAAATAATACCGTCTTACAGGGGCACATATGCAGATGGGTTCTCCTATTTCAATAGTTTGACTTCACAGCTATGGTGAAGCTTGGGAAAATCAATTCTAGACTAGACCATTTATCTAGAATCAATTCAGGAGAGAATGCACATACAATTGAAGAAACAATGTTGGATGCACAGTTATATAGGTTACGACGTGCACCCATGGAATTAGAAGACATTTTTATCTTTCTACAAACAAGTATGGCACCAGAAGGAATGAAAGTATTAGAAAAGAAGTAACTTGCTATACACGCGGCACCATTTATGTTAATCAGTGGTGACCTTTACAAGCTAGGCAGAGATGAAGTATTATGTCATTGTGTATTAGAGCATGAGCATAAGGATATCATGGAAGAAGCTCATGGTGGTATTGTAGGACACCACTATGCAGGTGATGCGACTTCCGGAAGATCCTACTATTTAGATTATGGTGGGAGACATTGTATAAGGATTGTAAAGAATATTGTAAGGCATGTGATCATTGTCAGTGCCTAGGAAAACTAGGGAAAAGAGATGAGATGACTTTGAGACTGATTACTAGTGCTAAACCATTTGAGAAATGGGCCATTGACTTTGTAGGACCTATTTCACTAGCAGCATGAAGGAATAGATCGTGCCCTATCATTACTTGCATAGATTATCTCACACGGTGGGTAGGAGAAACACCTACCAAGGACTATATGGCAACTATAGTAGCTAGGTTTCTATGGGAGAATATTCGACAAGATATGGAATTCCCTTAATATTGACAAGTGATAGGGGTACACACTTTTGAATGAGACAATCGGGATCCTATTAGATGAGAATATGGTTGTACACCATAAAACTACACCTTAGCAACCTTAGGTAAATGGAACTGCTTGAGGCCTTTAACAAGATTTTGAGCCGACTTTGACAAATATTTTGATGTTGGAAGAAAGGATTGGGATGAAAAAGTTTCAGCTATGCTTTAGGCATATAGAAGAACTTACAAGAGATTGAACAAAGCCATACAATTTTAGTTGGTGTTTAGCGCGGAAGCTATTCTCCCTATTGAATTTATGTTACCTTATTTGCACATTGCACATGTTAGAGGTCTAGCTGATGAATAGGCTTTATAAGAGCATATCAAAAATATGATTCAACTAGATGAGCGCCGAGAATAGCATGATGGATTCAGATGTAGGAAAAGGCCGGGAAGAAGACATCACATGAAATAAACATAAGGGATAATAATTTTGAGATTGGACAAATGGTACTTATTTATGACTCAAATTTCTTGCGCCATCCGAGCAAGCTTAAAGTATATTGTTGGGGCCATATGTTATCTCTTCTATACTTTAATCAACTGCTTTCCATTTAGAATCACTTGATGGAACACGGCTATCCAGTTACTTTAATGGGAGTAGGATGAAGCCCTAATATAAATAATTCTTCTTGATGTTTATAATAAGTCAAGTATTGCCATTTAGCTTAGGTTTTCAATTCTGAATTTCCTTAACGTATTTCCTTCATTGTCATTTATGCTTTTTCAATTTAGTTGTTGTTTTTGTGTAATAAGTGTGCTTGCGCACATGAAGGTAATTACTATATGAAAAAAATTTATGAGTAGAGGAATACACATACTTTTAGTGTGGGGTAGTTGTAGTTATCCAAGAAAAGACTGGGAATTGAAAGGTGAAAGGAATAAAGCTCTGGTGTTCTTTAAGTCAAAAGAAGATTGCTTCTCAAAAGTGACCAAGAATGGAGATGAATGAAAGAATAGTATAACACAACGTAACCGAGAGGCCATGATATCTACTAAGAAAAGGTACAATGATGAGGTACAAGGGCATAGGAGCATGTTTGAAGAGAATTATGTGACCAGAGAGTAGGGAGGCACACTACAAGGTTATAGATGGGGCGTGAAGATGTATGCTGCGTGGAATGAATGGATTTTTTCAATGAATGAGGGGATATTGGTAGGTGAAGGAGCATTAAATACATCCAAATTTGAAAATATATATATAAGAAGGGAATGTGGATTCATTTTTACCATTACAAATAAGAGCATTTTAGGAAAGAGCTAAGTGCCAAGAGCCGAGTGATCCAGTTAAGGTGCGAAGGGTGTGAAACCAAGCGTGACAACTAGATCTATGTGACAAGAAGCTTGCATCCCAGTGGTGAAGGGTTTGAGTGAAGTAAGGAGATAGAAAAGAGTTAGGTTATGAAGTTTCCACCTAGGGCACAATTGAATCGAGCTAGGGTTTGATTTGTAAAGTTGCAGAGTTGAAGAGGAGACATTTACAAGGTAAAAATGGCACCGAAGAAGGCATCTACAACAACAAGTAAAAGGAAAGAAGAAGGTGGTCATCGAGGAGGAAGAGATGGCACCTGAAATCCATTTTTCAGAAATGCAATATCTAAAAGGAGTCATCATTGGCCAGAATGGGATTCACCCATCAAAAAGAGAAAAGTAAATGAATACAATCACAGGACTTTGAAGAATAAGAAGGAGCTCGATTCCTTGCTCACTTCTAGAATGAACAAGTGCATGACAGATGACATGCTAGTTCATGACGATGTAAGTGAGAATATTTTGAAGAGAATTAGGGTCTACCAATTATATGAGCTTCCATAATTCAAGAAGTATGAGTCCTTGTATCAGTGGCTCATGAGAAGGGTGCACGAGGACTTCTACTTTATAGGACATAGAGTTAGAATCTCTTCTATGCTTGTCTCATCAGTTATAGGTATAAATGCCATAGAAGAGGATATAAAAGGTGATCTCGTAGATAAAGCCACAATTTTAAAAATTAGATAGGAGTTGGGGTACTTAAAGGGTCCATGCGGAATGGACATAGACAAATTGAAGAACTGTCTAGTTGTGCAAGCTACAGCACACCTTGTTACCAAGTTGAATGATTAGGAGTGGTGGTCACAGGTAAATAATATGTGGTTACATGTGGTGTGTAAGATGTCAGAAGGGACAATATACAACATTGTAGAGAAAATAGTCAAAGAAGCACACACATGAGCGAAGATCAACTTTGGGGCTGTTTTATTATCATTGGTATTCATGGAGATCAGAGTACTAGACAGATCGAAGGAAATAGTATGGGAATACCCCATGGAGAACAAGTCCCCAGCTTAAAGATTTAGTAAGTATCTATGTAAGGGGGCCATGACAGATGATGTAAAGAAAAGGGTAGAGAAATGGTATGACAGGATCTCGCATGGCATTTGGAGAAGAGTGACACATCCTAAAGGACCTACTAGTAGTGGTAGGGAAATAAGTTCACTTTGTTATATATCAGATTTATGCATCATACACTTCCCAATGAAATATAGAGTCTGGAGCCCTTGGTGTAAATTGCCTTACCCATTCACTATAAGGTATTTCCAAGCATTTGTTCATATATTCTGAGACACATGCCGATCGGTCTTCATAAGGTAGACTATGACTACCATACATTAAGGAAGAAGTATGTGTATCCTGGTCGAAGTTCTTATACATAGAGTATCATTTCGAGGGTTTGAATAGTAAGCCAATATGTCTAGATGTAGTAGATATGGGGGCAACATTAATGTATCTTGAGTTGAAGCCAAATATGGAAAATAAAAAATATGTGGAAGGTGATTTCACACTTCCAACACCACCAAAGGGAAAGCATACAATGGAGAACATCCTGAACCTAAGCCCATAGAGCCAATTGAAGTGGAGGATAAAGAGGAGGAGTGTGAAGATAGTTGTGGTTTGGAGCATAGGGGTAGGAGATATCCTACAAATAAGGGTGAAGCTGAGCATTTCGTTACACCACCTCAGCCATAAGAGGGGGATGATGAGGACTTAAATGCAGTCTAAGGAGAGCACAGGTTTAAGAGGGTATTTAGGAGAACAAGGACCCAAGGTGCTACTCCAACCACTATGTGCAAATCACCCAGACTCTCTCCACAAAAGGAGGTGACTATGTAAAGAAGGAGGAAAATGAACTTAAATGAGGAGGCGATAGAATCGGAGGAAAATTTTCCTGATCCTCCTACACTTCTAGAGAACATAGAAGAATAGGGTGAGGAATCAAAGGAAAAATAAGAGGATGAGAAAATACCTGAGGAGGAAACTGCAAAGAATATTCAGGACATGGAGACACAAGTCCCAAATTTGGAAGATAAATTTCCTAAGCAATAATGGTCTAGAAGAATAAGTGGAGAGCATATTCCACCATCCATGGGGTATGCAGAGGACATAGGAAAAATTTTCCATGCCCACTTCAGAGCATTATAACACGTAGGATTTATTTGGATAGGAGTTAATAGATGAGGATATGGTGGTGCACGCACTCAAAAGCAACTATCGTGTTCAATTGCACATCCACATGGATGAGCCTAACTTTGATGTGTGCGAGGATTCATGTGTTTCAAAAAGATTGAAGAAGGAACCCCAAGCTAGACACATGATAGTAAAGCCCTTGTCATGTCGATGAGTAGGTCAAGATAATGCATTAGTGAAATTTTTCGTTGAGGTGGCTAGGAGAAATATGGACAAATTTGCAATGATTAGAATGTTTTGCGAGGAGCTAAAGACAAAGGATGCAGAGATAGTGCACATAATACAGAAGAGGGACTTCATGTAGAAGAAGAATGGGGTATTTATCAGCATCACAGAGGATATTGGGGACAATGTCGTCAGAGTAAGGCCACACTTGGAGGCCAAGGTACCACAGAAATTTCCTTCAGCAATACACTATGTAGGAAAGTTGGTGGACTTGGTACTTAAAGATGAACCTCTATGCATACAATCACAAAAATCTTAACAAGATTCGAACAGGGAGAAAGAATTAGTGATGTGAAAAATTGCATCTTATGAAGGGTTGTTGTAAGCATTATAGGAAGTATTGAAGAAATCAAACCAAGCTTTAAATGTATGCACAACTCCAGAGGCGCTTATCAACATCAAGATCCTAGAAGAGAATAATGAGGTCTAGAAAGTAATGAAGGATCAGACATTGGGCTGCGCAAAAAGATTTTATATGGTTAAGAAGAAGTGTGAGGCCCTCACAAGAGCACAAGAACCACAAAAGACTCAGCTAGAAGAGCTTGGGAAGCTAATTGTGCAGAAGATGGACCTTTTAGAAGGAAGAATGACATCAATGTCCAGTGTTGTGTTGGTTCTACAAAATGAGAAAGGAGAGATTGTGAGGGATGATTTGGAATCCATTGTTGTGGACATCCTAGAAAAAGCGAGCAAACACTCACTAAATGGAAAGTTTTGGAGGCTGAAATAAAGGAGGAGTATCCAAAGTTGATACTGCAAACTGATACAGAGGAGGTTGCCTATAACCTCATAAAAATTATTTATTTATCTACATTCTTTCATTCTTATTCTTTCCATTCTTCTATCCTTTACTTCAATTTTTGGAGATACCCATTGTCGGGACGATAATGAGATTAGTGTGGGGTAATGTTGGTAAAATAATACTTGTCAAAGATCACACAAGGAGTCCGTATGGGAAAAAGGCCCGAGAACCAAGGGCGTGGAAGGACAAGAAGACCCACATGTAGAAGGAAAGTTCAGATTTCAAGACTTAATAGATTTTGAGCATGAAGACCTATTTTTAAAAGGTGGCATGTAGAACACACCAACGATGCAGGGATGTGCATGCCATGCATTATCTATCTTTGGAGAAGTGGATCGAAGCATTTTGCATGGAGACAAGCTGAGAATAGAATTAACACTTCAGTTAACTAAAAGAGGAATATAGATAGCACACTTTCATGTGTGGCTATGCCTGTAAATGGCATGTGGTTATCAATAGCATGCATCCTATTTTTGGAATGTATAAGCCTTGAAGGAAAAGTCCCCACCCTATATATATGATGTTAGGTACATAGTATAAATATGTGAGGATGTATGTGTAACAAAGAATATACAAAGTGTGTGTATGTATGTGAGATATATGCATATGACTAAATTCTTGTATCGTATACAAACGCACATTGGTATAGATTGAAAATACTATAAGGAGCTTCTCTATTTATATATGGAAGATATTGGTTGAATCTAAGTGTCATTACTGTGTGGAGTTGAGTAGTACATGTTATTTATTCAGTCATGATTATGTTTAAGCTTGTTCTTTCATATATCTAAGGCTAACATGCATTGTAGAATGATGGATTAGTTAATAATCTATATGTTTCTTCCTTCATCACACTAACATCCTGCTATAACAACCCTAAAGAGGGATTTAGTACCTTTGCGTGCTTCGGGTGAGCGCTCAGTCAAGGTTGAGTGATGTTCCAACATGAATAGGGTGTTATCTGTTAAATTCTAGGCTACATAATTGGTATCAAACTTCCTGGAACTAGCATACGCTACGCAGTCCACTGTCATATATCATTTAACTTCTCTCTTTTTGTCTTGTTTTCTATTATAGGTAGTTCCTCCTAGCCAAAAGTAAAAATTACGCGTAATAACCATCAACCACTCACAGATTCAGTCTTCTACCTCATTCATTCCTAGTTTGAGGGGGATCACCTTCAACCACGTGAGATGGGGCACCACATCTTCTTTTGTCGTGTCACTTACCAATACAAGCCACACAACAAAAAGGGACAAAATGTAGACACTAAAATTGGGTCACACTCCCCTTAGTCCCTTGTCAAGTAACCAAATCAAACATAATCACCTAACCATGGCCCCTTCCACCCCACATCATTAAGAATTTAATTAATTTAATTAAATTAGTATACATATCCTTAAAATATTTATTATCTACTTATCTTAACTTCTACCCTACCACCTCACCCTAGAAGTATTCTTGGCATGTTTCCATAACTAATAATAACTAAGTCTTACTTGCTTAAATGAGCTAAGATTTGGTCTAACCCTAAAATCAATGCCTAAGATTTCAGTAACCCCATTCCCGCTCATTTGAAGGGAAGTTTCCATTCTAATCCATGAGAACAAAATTAATGGGCCCAAGAAATTAGAAATATCTACCCATTTTAATAAAACTAGGGAATCCCACCTTAACCGATGCCGGTCACCCCTAAAATGATGTCGGCCAACCCTAAATCGTCTGCCAATTACCATTTATTAACCTAAGAAACCTTGTTTTTGGGTTTTCACATTCTCGAGAGAAAGAAGACAAGAAGAGAGTTGCATGCAAGTAAAACCGAGTCTTTTTCATGCACCTAGGAATCTATAGCTAGCACTAGGACATATCTAGAAGCATTGGAACTTATGGTAACATTCGGGAAGTGTCACTATTGCAAATAAATTCCATTCTATCAACGGATCATCACCACCACCCAACCATTGGACTCGTAACATTGGTAAGTGTTTTACCATTAATCATTTCCAAACCTCTTATGTTCATAGATTTTTATCACTTTTGTTACCTTTATTTTATTAACATTCTCATTCCTCCATATCCATCTTTCTCGACAAACCCAAAAACCTCACCCACCCGTTTATCATATTACCTAGCCTTGCCCTTCCACCTCTTTGAGTGTTCTCGGCATTCCACAAACCTCACCATCCCCTTCTTTAGCCTCATCTAACCTCACCTAAACACTATAATAAGGTTTTCATCAAATTATTGTCACCATATTTGCACCGATGTTGGTTACCCATATCCGTCGTAAGTCGGTCTTTGTACGAAAAAAAAATCAACATGTGACCTTCTTCACACGAACTCCTAAGGTCATGCCGAGACAACCAGTGTGGAATTTAAATGGGAGTGAAAGTGATGGAGATGACCAAGCTAATTGGGAAAACTTATGTCTTCGACAGAAATAACAAAGTCTATAAATCTAAGGCAAAGAATTCTATCCTAACCTAAAGGAGTGTGATGTTATGGTTCAATATGATAGCTACTCGGAGACTCTAATCGATTTCTAGTTCAGCCAATATTCTATTGATTGGTTGCGGAATACGTGGAAAGTAATCTATAGGTGCCTCGTATGGAAATGAGATAAGAGATGTAGTGGAGCTGCAGAACAAAGGGAAAATTTATGGTCTTTTCCAGAAATTCTTAGCACGATCACCGCTATATTCAAAAATGAAAGTTGTGTAATAATATCAGGTGGAAGCGGTGAAGATATGAATATGAGTTTGCATAAACCAGTGTCGATATCTAACTAACTAGTAGGCCCGTTGGGTTGTAAGACCCATGGGTCACAACCAAAGAATCATTGAGGTTGAGGCCCTTATATGGTCATGCATGCAATCAAATCCTATTTCTAGGAGTAGTCCAAAATTCATAGGCCTGATTAGCAGCTATGTTCAATGTCTCTAACTATCTTATTTTCTCTGCATATGTGGCAGGTGTGTGTAAGATTGTTAAGCACAAACTTGTGTCAATGTCAGTTATTAGCTCTGGCCCATTGGGTTGTGGGACCAGGGATCGCAACTATAAGTATTTTCCTATTCAGAGACCGTTGATGGTCATGTAAGATGAATTGATTTGTTTTCAAGTAAATAAACTATCTATCAAAGGAAATCTAAGCTATATTTTTGGTGTTTTCTCAATATATTAGAACAAAGCAATAAAACAAACTAATCTATGGAAATAAATATTTTTTTTCTTTTCTAACTTTTTAGACAATGCATCTAATCTAATAAGAAAATTAAAAACAAATAACTAGCTAGATGTAGCTAGCTATCTGTGCAGATGTGTGAATCTAAATCTAAGATCTATTCTAATTCAAATAAAATCTTTCCAACCCTACCTCAGAAGTGAAGAACAAATCATGGCTCTAATAGAGCTATTATTCCCCCACAACTTCCCTGGCAATATTGAAGAGAAAACTTCCTATTGATTTGATCTACTTGCAACTATCTAACTAATTGAAATGAATTGTTTCTCTACTGTATTTGATCTACAATTAATAATTTGACAAAACAAAGCAAAAAAATACATAACTCCAACCTAGAAGAGCAAGAGATTTGGAAAATCCAATAGTATCGAGTATCTGTCCCCTTAGTTCTTTCCTTTATTTATCTGAGTTTTCATGTGAGTCCAAAGGATTGAGAATGCAAAGAACATCAACAAGAGGATGGTGCTTGAACGATGGCAGCTTAGAAGCAATCTAGACATAATGCATCTAGAAGAAAGATAACACAAGAGATCTGAACTTGGCTATGTAATTCCTAGAAAGATTATGGCAGCACAACAATGCAAGATACACAAAATTCTCAGCCCTTTTTTTTTAAATACAAGCATGGAATATATAGGAATGAAGGATAGAAGGTTACTTCATACACAAGGCAATGAAGAGGTAGTTCCACTCATTAAATCTATTTAAAAATAGAAGGAACAAGGAGAACCAAGAAAACGAAGCTATTTTTAGCAAATTTGGCTCACGAGATGCACTCAAAAAGCAAACTTAAGTGAATCGTCAGCATGCAATTTTACGCATGAAGATTCTGGAAAAATAGATCAAGACCACTGCCTTGCGCAGGTGGTAGTTTTGACACTTAATGCCAAAATGAGCACAGAAAGAAGGGGGAAGCTGGAAAATGCAAGGAAAAGTTAAGTAAGGCTATCTAGGATACAAATATATACTGAAAATGGGTTTTTGGAACTCAAACACCTTCTTGAAAGGATTTTGAATCATCATTGGGGACTTTTATAACCATTTTCCGACAATATAACACGTGCAATTTTAGGTGTGTACATATTGCCCCCTCAGAGAAGCATCTTAGCCATGAAAGAGGTGTAAAACGTATATTTTGATTATGGCATTCCTAAAATGGGAAGTTAGAAGCTATACTTGACACACCCATGTGTCAAAATCTTGTCGTCCAAACTCCCGCTACCTGCAAGAGATAAAGAAGACTCAAATGTATATAGATAAAATATTGGAACATAAACACTAAATTAAAAAGACAAGAGGAATAACCATTTGTGTGAGGTTGTAGAAATATACCGTACAATGCTCTAACCCCGTAGACAACCACACTCAAAACAAAGTTATAAATAATGTATATATATCAAAACAAACTCATTTCTCAATTCATTTGTGCATTGTTGATTTAGTCGAGTTTGATTGATTTGGATCTCTGGATTTACGGTGATTGTTCTTTATGAGGATACAACCAATACATTTGTACCATGATCGTGATCATGCCTCTGCAAGTGGGATATCAGCCAACGCATTCTCAGGTTAGTTATTTCCTTGTTTTTCTTTTTGTACCCTGAAATTTTAAAGGTTAAAAAGTTCATCTAGAGGGGAGAGTTTCAAAATTTCTTATCTTGAATGGGTCTTTAGGGGGGAGACCATAGGGAAAGCTTTTATTTTATTGAAAATGGTAAATTTTAACTTTTTTGGTCATTTTTAGGGTTAACGGTGCGTTTTAAAAGTTGGTTTAGGAGCACCGCCCAAAGCAGGGTGGTGGTCACGGGATTGCCACCCTGCATTGGGTGGAGGTTTTGGATAGAATGTCAAAACATGCTTAAAACTTAACTTTTTTTGGATTTTTGAGAGTTTACCATGTTTTTGATGAGCTTATTGTGTGATGTACTTTACTAACTTGCTCTTTTCTCATGTTTTGGTGGATGTAGAAGAAGGTGGAGTACATACACTAGAGTAGAGAGAGAGATTGTGATTGGCTCCCTACGATTTTAGATCAGTTGACCTAGGCTAAGACGGATCTTTTACAGTGGTTAGGCATCTAGTGAATAGCACGAGTGCCCCATGTTGCTCCCCGCCGGTCACATTCGTGTGATTTATTCCCTTATTAAGATGCAAAGTGGAACACTTTTTGGTTTCAGTGTTAGGGGGAGTGGAACATCACTCTAGAGGATGTTTACCATATTCTTGGACTCCCAGTACTTGGTAGGAGACTGAAATTGGAAATAGTGGGGTATAAATACATGATGAAAAATAGGCTACATACATGGGAGATGTTATTGTCTCTTCTGGCTTGAAGAAGGGAATGGAATTTTGGTTTATTGCTACTACTCCCATTCCTATCCTTCAGAGAGCCATCATGGGTATCCTATCCTCGAGACTAATCGGGGATAAGGGAGGAGATACACTTTTGTACTATTGGGCCCCCATCATTGCACATATCGAGGCTCATGGTTGTAAGTATGCCTGGGGAGTAGATATTCTAGGGATAACATACCATGATTTATACAAATTTTTTATATTACAGGGACATTCCTTGAGCCACCTCACTCTGGTTATGAGTTGGGTCTATGAGCGTTCCATCCCGTATGGCAGGGGGTGTAGGTATTAGATCCAAAGGCTTTCTAGGCAACTAGATGGACAAGCATGTCAGCGCTCTGAACTCCACATCAGTCAGTGGCCTCTCTAACTACAGATGACATGACCCCCACACCCTATTAGGACATGGCAGGAATATGGGGTGAGGATACTACGGTGATGGTAGCTTTCTCTTCAATGAGCTAGATAGCTTATAGAGCTGGGAGACTAGAGATTCACCCTTTTGACCGGGTACCCCAGCAGTTCGGTCTTCCATACCCTGTCATGCTTCCTTCAGTGATGCCTATTTACAGGACTATTTAAAAGGCATGAAGAGGTCCTAGATGGGATCTTGGTTGGACAGTTGTTACCCCTAGTGTACCTATCATAGTTAGGCACGTAGTCTAGGCTTGGTGGGCAACTGGTACTCCTCAAGCACCATTACCTCAGATTGGGGTAGATCCTTCTCACAATGGAGAGGAAGATGAGCTGATTGATTTGGAATCTGAATCTAAGGAGGATGTGGGAGACGATACGAAGGGGGAGTTAGTCGAGAGGAGGATGAGGGGGCAGGACCTTTAGAGGGGGCTAACAATGACCCTTAGTGGCATGATACTTAGGAGATCCTTAGATCAGTACATGAGGAGGTGAGTGCGAGAGAGAGACTCTGGTCTCGGAGGAGGAGACACTTGGAGGGGATGATGAGTTCGTGATTGGACAACACCATGCCTTCAGATTCGGGGGAGGATCCACAAAACCAGCAACACACCTACCACAATAGCCACTGATCCCACATGGATTCCTCGGAGACCCAGTATGTTCAATACTCCTTTCTCTATTTTTGCTATTGATTTCCACATGTTTAGTTTAGCATTCTCTTTTGATTTATGTTTGTGATTTTCTAGCTCATTATATCTATTTTTTTATAGTGTCCACACATGAGTGGCGAGAGCTCATTTGTTTGGTATGTGTTGACACCCTGTTTATCCCCAGGGGAAGACAGCCAAGTTGATTGCTGATTCAAGGCAGCCCTTAGTCGCAAAGCCAACACACTGACATGTTTTCTCCCATCGTAAGGTTGTAGAGATAATGTCCTCCTTCATACCACAATAGGTGGATACGAGACTGCCAAGCACCTGA
The DNA here is from genome assembly GCA_018340775.1 of Taxus wallichiana var. yunnanensis. NCBI lineage: Eukaryota > Viridiplantae > Streptophyta > Pinopsida > Cupressales > Taxaceae > Taxus > Taxus wallichiana. The sequence continues at coordinate 607,176,536 of CM031240.1, forward strand.
TGAGGTGAAGCCATTCTCATAGTGAGGCTATGGGTAGCAGGCACCACCATGAGCACTCACACCATTTAGTCCATTCTCAACACCATAAAATCCGTATCAAGATCCCTAGATGTGGTCGTTGAGACTTTATTGCTTGGTTACCATTGTTTGATATTATATAATTTTTGTATGTTTTGGGCTTGCTGCGATTGTTTTTTACCATGCCTAGTGCATGATGACATTATATACAAACTTGATCCACTATGATATATATAGACTCTATTTTTGGTTCAGCATTCCATTGTATCCGAGTTGACTCTCTTTGGCTTATCTCTCATGTGTACTCTAGATGTTTAAAATTTCTACTTTTCTATGCTTTTCAGAATGTATGCAATGGATATGAAATGATAACAGAATGATTTATTTTTGTATTTCATAATGCTGATATATGATGATGCAAACACAATGTGATCTTAAACTTAGTTTCTTTTGCAATATTTGGTACTTCATATTTATCTTGACAAAACATGATGATATAATGATATGATAAATATATATACCTTCCCCACTCCCGACCCCACACAAATGGTAATATGTGAGGGCTCAACACAAAGAGTTAGAAAGGGCACAAGCCATGTATTTTTTTGAATGACGTTGATGAAAGAAAGACAGAGGTTTAACAGAACCAAATTGGGATGCTACAACCTTACCCTACTCATGATATCTCATAGTTTAGAATGTGAATTGCTCTATAGTTTATCTAGACTTGGATCCGTAGATGGCCACTTGGTTGACAAAATCTGGTTTTAGGGTTTTGAATTTTCTTGGAATTTTGAACATCTAATTCACTTTATTTTGACTTAATATTTCACAATAATCATTTTAATTGTTTATGACTTCTAGGTTTGTCAAAGAGACCCCTACACCTTTCCCTATGGTACCAAAGAGGAAGCACGAGCTTATCACCATGGAAAAAGTATAGGTGAGTAAGGGAATTTCCTTCCTTTCCCAACCCTACATCACTAGTAAGAGATGCAAGCTTGACACCGAAGGTTGGTAGGGAAAAGAAATGTGTAAATTAATTTTTTTTGTTGATTTGCATTTGACTTACTTATTTGGTAAAAATGTTTAGAATTTTCTTATTTCCAAGGATATGTATGCGGGATAGATGTGACACCATGAAGCTTCTAGAACAAACCATGAACAAAAGACACCTATCCTATGAAGAGACCAAAAGTAGAACCAAGTATGCAGGCCTTGGTATCGTTACTATCAAAAAAATTTCTTGTCTTGTTTAGATTGATAAGCGATACAAAAATAGTTGATGATACAATGAATATTTGAAGAGACATGATTTGAATTTTTTACCAATATTTTTATAAGTATTTAGGAATTTCTATAAGAATAAGCTCCTTGATCACACTTTTTACAAAATGAACAAACAAATGAAAATGCAATGTATATGCAATACTGTACATATGAGAATGCTGATGGATCATGTATAGTATCTCTTTAGGTGATGAGAGTTTACGGATTCACTAAACTCCTCGACTTCTAGAGTACACAAGCGGAATGTGCCATTTTTATAGTCTTCCACTACTCGATATGGACCTAACCACCTAGGTTTGAACTTTCTTCCCTCGTCGGTCTTCTTGTCTATTTAGCTATCAAGTCTTAATACCAAATATCCTTTATAGATCTCACGTTTGTACACATTTTTATTGTATTACAAGCCATGCAGTTAGCATACACACTATGTAGTTTCTCAATGTTCGGTCTAGCTTCATCGAGGCTTTCTAACTAGGAGAGATGAGCTTCTTGATAACCCTCCTCTCCCAGGATCCCATGTAGTGAAATGCGGAGGCTGGGTATTTCAACTTCAAGTGGCAAAACTACCTCAACACCGAATACTAAGGAAAAGGGGGTTGCCCCCATTGGTGTTCTAACCAATGTTTGGTAGGCCCACAAGGCCGAGAAAAAGCTTTAGATGTCAATCTCATTTATTCTCCTTAACATTTTTTAGAAGAATGGACTTTAAAGTCTTATTGGTAGCCTCATCTTGTCCATTAGCCTAAGGGTAGTAGAGAGAAGCGTGTGATGACTTATTTTGAATTTTCTACAAAACTCATGCACCTTGTCATTTTTGAAAGATGTGTCATCATAAAAATAATGACCTATGACACCCCATACCTATAGTGATCTAGTTTAGGATGAACTTAGAAATTACAGAGCCAAGGAAAATGCTATGGGCATAGCCTCTACCCACTTGGTAAAGTACTCTGTGGCCATGATTATGAAATTATGGCCATCTATTGATGAGGGAGAGAATTTCCCTATCAGATCTAGGCCCCACGTGGAGAAGGGCCATGGAGTTGTGATTGGTTGTAAATCTTGTGTCGGTATGTGGATCTCATGGGAAAAATCTTGACACTTGTGGCATCTACACACAAACTCTACCACATCATGCTCTAGGGTGGGCCAAAAATAGCCCATCGATGTATCTTCTAGGAAGTGGCATGCCTATCGAAGTGGCCATCACATACCCCACTGTGTGACTCATAAAGAATATTTTTAGACTCTTCAACATCAACACATCTCAATAGCATTCCGTCAAAGGCTCTGTGATAAAGCACCTGTTCTAGGATAATATACTTAGTGGCAATTACGCATAACCACCTTCTTTTTGTGATGTTTCCCCTTTTGGGTACATGTGGTCCATGATGAAATTGATAATGTCAGTGTACCAAGGGCATACAAAGATAGGAGGCCTAGTTTCAATGAAATATACACACTCATCGGGAAAGTCCAAATCTACCAAATCACCCCCATCTAATGGATTATCAGCCAACCAATCTACAATGATTTGACCCTTAACAGATTTTTGATTTATGAACATTAACTCAAACTCACCTATTAATGTAATGACATGCCGAATCTTTTAGACAAGACCCCTATATGTGGAATTTCCATAAGTGGTCTAACTTGACGATGACCCTTATTTCTTGATTGAGCATATAATGTCTTAAGCGCTTGGTTACAAAAACTATGGCAAGACATTATTTTTCTACATGTGTGTAGCGTGTCTCATAATCGAGTAACATCGATGATAAATTAAATAGCACGTTATTTCTTATCATCATCATCTTAAGCCAACATATAGGCTAGTAAAACATTTGTAGCCCGTGAATATAAGATCAAAGGGAAATTTAACCTGTGGCATTAGCGTGGGAGGGGACAACAAGAATCATTTAACTACCTTGAAGGCCTCATCGCATTCCTTCGTCCAATCAATGTTATAATATTTCTTCAACAAATTGTTGATTGGATGAATGGCGAAGGTCAAGTCAGGGATGAACCTTCGAGACTACATCAAGCTTCCCAAGAAAATAAATAATACTAGACTCATCTGATGGCGGAACCATTTCTAACACAACCTGTATTTTGGCCGGGTCAACATCAATTCCCCATGAAGATATAATGTAACCCAGGAGCTTACTACCTGTTACACCGAATACACATTTTTTGGATTTAATGTGACACCATACTCAATCAAGTGCAAGAGAATGATATGAAGCACCTCTAGGTGATCACAAAGTGCTTCCTGGCCTTGGCCAACAGGTCATCTACATAGGATTCCACAATTTTATGAATAAGATCATGGAATATGTAGGTCATTACTTTTGATATGTAGCACCAGCATTCTTAAGACCAAATGGCATGACAACATAACAATAGGTTCCCCAAGGAGTTATAAATGTAGTTTTATCTTGATCCTCGGTAGAGATTTTGATTTGATTATATCCTGAGAACCCATCCATAGGAGAAAAAAACTCAAATCCATCTTTTGCATCAATGATAACATCAATGGATGGTAGCAAAAAATCATCCTTGTGACAAGCCTTATTAATGTCCCAGAATTCTATGCAAATACAAATCTTTCTGTTATTTTTTAGGATGGGGACAATGTTAGATACCCATTATGAATAATTGTGGGCTTGATAAATCCTACCTAGAGAATCTTCATTACCTATTCTTTTATCATAAGGGCCACCTTTGGCTTCATAGGTCTTGATTTCTACTTAACTGGTTTGGCGTATGACTTAGTGATGAGATTGTGAATTGCGATGTGTGGTGAAATTCCCATCATTTCTTTGTAAATAAATGAGAAGGATTTTTGGTGTTCCTTGAGGATTTGGGTATGAATTTCTACTTCCTCCGAGTTAAAGAGGACCCTAGTTTTAAGATTTTTGGTTCCTCCTCCATTTCGATGTTTATATCAATTGTTCCCTCAATTAAGGAGGTGTTACCCTCCTCAAACTCAGGCGGGGCTAGAGGTAACTCCAAATCCCCTTCTTCTTCTACATCGTAAATCTCAAGATATTTTCCTAGAGAGGACTCAATCATTGGATTTCCAAAATAAGAGGAGGAACATGGAATTAGGGAAAGGTCTACCTCTTGACAAGTAAGATGCAACTCCACCAGAGAATTTAAGTAACTTAAGGTTGACTCATCCCTATCAACAGGGTTCAAAGAGTCAAGTTGGTCTTCAGCTTCCACATATGTCAACATTGATGTTACTGGCACTTTGCGAATCAAGGATTTAGCGCGGAGTGAAACCGTGAAGTTGGTGTCCTGTAAATCACTATTTGGGGTGAAGCGTGAGGTGGAAGTCTTTATAGAGTCTACCAGAAGGTTATGTTCATGTGGAACTACCTTGATTGATATAAAAAAACCCCTTAGTTAGGCCCAACATGACGATTTTGTAGAGTTGTAAGTGTTCATCCCTAGTCTCGTATACCTCAGATACCTGATTTGTGACTAGCTGTGAATCACCCAACACCCTAATATTGAGGATGCCCATTCTCTTAGCTACAATGATACCTATTAGGATAGCCTCATATCTAGCCCCATTGTTAATGCATTTGAAATTCAATTTGAAAAAAAGGTAAAACCCTTCCTTTGGGAGAAGTAAGGATTACACCTATCTCGGCGCGAGCGGAACTCACCCCATCAAAATGGAGGGTCCAGAAATTACTCGGAAAGATGGATGTTGAGTCATCCTTTGTAATTTATCCTTTTATCTCGGTTACATCCACCATGCAAACCTCATCTACTAGAAGGGAACCAAGCCCCAAAGCATGTCCTATACCCATGGAATCAAAGGGGAGAAGGATAAGAAAATTATTTTCTAATAGTTCAACAATATTTGATGTAGTTCCTAATGATATCATCTCTACAACAACACTTTCATCCTTGACCACTAGAATACCCTCAATCAAACCTGTAACCTCTAATTCCATTATGGGAACCAACTTTTCTTCTGGTAATGTGCTCTTGGTTTGTTTAACTAGTTGGTGGGAAGCTCAAATTTAGAGTGGACCCCTGGCTTTTTCCTCAAGTTGGCCAGATGTATATCAAAGGGCTTTGGATCACCTTGAGTGATAAAGACTTTCCCTAAATGCAAGAATCTGACTTCTTGGAATAGGGTGGAGGGGATTGCTTTCATGCGGTGGATCCAAGGGCGACCAAGGATCATATTATAGTTGGTTTCTTGATCTATAATATAAAACTCAGTAAGCATCATCTTGGGTCCAAGAGTGACTGGTAATACTATGGTTCCGATCAAGGTTTCCTTGAGACTATCGTAGCCCCTCAATGTGTTTCGCATCGAGGAGAAATTAGTCTCCCCATATCCTAACTTATGAAGAAAAGATAAGGGGACTATATTAATTGCTACCCCATCATCAATCATTGTGCGCTTCACATAGTTTTTGTAGATCCAAACATGTAAAAACAAGGTTGGATCACTTCTAAAATCTATTTTAGCATCGTAGGTATCTTGCTTATGTCAAATACAAACCCAATATCCCTTTTGGGCTTCCCTAGAGGGAAAATGTCAAATTCTATATGGTTTATCTGTGCCTCTGGTGGAGGGGTAACATTATCCAAATGGCCAAGACCAAGCACTTCCAAGAGAGTGGCTTGATGAGCAGGGGAATTCTTCAGTAGACCTAAAAGGAAATGTGTGAAAAGGTCTTGGTTAGATCACTGATCAAGTCATAAGCTCCTACTGGCTTACTTAGTGTGTCATGAACACTATCCGACACAACTGGATAAATCGGGATTGGTTGTGAAGAATAGTCTCTAGATCTTTTTGCAACGTTAATTTGGAGCTCGAGTGTCTAATTCAACAAAACCTATAATCTTCGTTTGTTGACAACCATCCAAAGGAGGCACCACCTATGGGTTTGACGAAGTTGAGGCTTCATGATCATGAGTCCCTATTATCATACCTTTATTCAAACCATTGGGATCCAGTCTACCATCCTTTAGATGCATGGGGAGAGGATCGTTGAAGATTCCCAATGGTGTGTTATGTGGAGACACCGGTCCCATATAGGTGTTCTGACTAGGTGCAGTTGGGTTGCCCAGAAACATGTTGACAAACAACTATCTTTGATCTTCTAGAAAATGCTGTAAAACTTATTAAAATCATGATAGGTTCATGTGTCATACCCACGAACCTTATGGAAAACTGCAATGTAGGTCGGGATCGTAATCCCATGGCCTTTGGTTTGTTCCTTGTTGTGGTCTAAACCCATAGTTGTTGTTTGGTTGTTGACTATTATAATTAACACTTTAGAACCCTTGGTCTTGATTCAAAAATTGGTTGAGGTATTGACTAGGGCTTGAGGTCAGAATTTGTCTTTGTGGATGAGGTTGCTGCTGTTGTTAGGGATGATTAAAATCCAAAACTTTTATCGAGGGTGAGAAATTGTTGTTTCTCTTATTGTTTCCATTGTTATTTCCATTTTGTTGTTAATCCTAGCACCTATATCGGTGGGATTGACAATGTTAGGCTTTTTGGGTTGATCAGTTACACCATCGGTTGTGACTCCATGATTCTTATTAAGGATCTTTGGTCCTTGATTGTTATTTGTATTTTTGGAGTAACTAGGAGTGCTTTGAGCAGGGGTAACTAACTTCCCATTTGTTTTGTAGGTCTTATGACCACTGTCGATGGCCGTTTGGTCAATTCAAAGAGCACCCTCTAGCACCTCTTCATAGCTCCTTAATGAGAAATTTTGAACCTCTTCCTTCATCTCCCTATTGAGGGAGTGAAGGAACAAATCACAAAGTTCTGTTTGATCCATGTTTGGAGCACTTATAGAAGAGTAGAGAACATGTCGCCACCTCTAAATGAAGTGGGCTACAGATTCATTATGTTCTTGTTTGATATGAAGAAATTCTTTGATTCCTATTCACAACAGCTTGTTCATATCAAAATATTTGATAAAATCTGACACAAGTTGTTTGAACGAGTGTATTGAAGCCTCCGGTATCCTATAATACCAGTCGAGAGCAATACCTTCAAGTTTCTTAGGGAAAATATTTGCAACGACTACATCCCATGGGAGCAGATCTCAAATGGACGTTGCATAAGCCTTGTTGTGGGCATTTGGATTGCCCTCCCCTTTGAACTTCGGGAGATCAGGCAAGGGTCTCGGGAGCATGACTTCCCAAATGGAGAAATCTAGGGGTTCTTTGAGATATTCAGAATAAGTCCCCATTGCATACATTTCCACCATTGAAGACCCTTTTTGGGGAGGTGGGGGCTGCATTGGATGCTGAAATGGGATAGGAAAGACATTTGGAGGGTCTTATGACATCCCCTATGATTTTCCATATAAAACTTGGTAGGAGTACATGTTCCCCTGTGGAGATATATAATACATGTGTATATAAGGGGGTTGATTACCTTGATATGGAGCTGAAGGCACGAAGCCAGGGAACGTCACATTTTGGATGGTATAACATTTGAGAATGCACTTCCAACTAGTTCCTATTGTAAATATCCATATGTGGCTTGAGGAGGCATACCCAAGGTACCCATCCTGTTTAACAAGTCCCCATGATTTGGAGTACTCATGTAGTTGGTTGTTTTCGTGTGGTTGGTACTTTCCCATAGTTCTGTGGGTAGGAAGGATCCCATGCTTTCCCAACATATGAATTCTATGTATTCTAGGCAATCTCTAACTCCTTGACTTTATCAACCAAATCTAAAATGACATCGCCCGTTGATGGGGTGATACCTTTCTTAGATACCTTTAGTTGAACCCTTGGAGGTTGTTGAGGAGTATGGTATCCCTCTATGAAGTTTTAGGGATGTTCTACCCATCATTAGTTATATTTTCAGTTGGTAGAGGTGTGGCATTATTGTTCTAAAGAAGGACATCACCTTGTCCTTACAACCTATTGAAATATTGGTTCATTTTTTGGAATTTCTGCTCACTCCTAGCATACCGTGCTAAATAATCCTCATCAATATGGTGGAGTTGATCATATTTCAGGGTAATGGGATGTTGAAAAAATACTTGAGGAGATGAACTCGCTTCTGTAGTGCATTTCATTGGATTTTAACTTGATTATTCAAGGGGATAAGTCTGAGTGACTTGATCCAATTTTTTTATGCGTACAGAAGAAGCAACATTGGTTCACTGAAGCAGAGGGTTTCGAGTGGATAAGTGGTTGTCTTCCCATGTTGAAATTGAAGGTGATTGTTGTGGTATATTTGATCGGTATTGGTACATGTCGAAATATGGGATGGGTTGACCATACTTTTCATATACCAACATATTTAGGGGCTATACGAATACCCATAGAATAAAGGATGGACGAAAGTGGAAAAACTTAGAGACTAGCGCTTCATGTCGGGTTCACTAATTTGTACGATAGAAAATCAAGACTTTTTGACGTTGAGGCCCTTGTATGGTCATGCATGTAATCAAATCCTATTTCTAGGAGTAGTCTAAAAGTCATAGGCTTGATTAGTACCTATGTTCAATGTCTCTAATCTGTCTTATTTCTCTTCATATGTGGTAGGTGTGTGTAATATTGTTAGGCACAAACTATTATCAATGTTAGTTATTAGCTCTAGACCGTTTGGTTATGGGAACAGGGATCAAAATAAGTCTTTTCTTGTTGCGCATCGTTGATGGTCATGCATGAAGAATTGAATTTTTAGTAAATAAACTATCTATCAAAGGAAATCTAAGCTATATTTTTGGTTTTTCTCAATATATCGAGAACAAAACAATAAAACAAACTAATCTATAGAAATAATTTTTTTTTACCTTTTTAACTTTTCGGATAATATATCTAATCTAATAAGAAAATTAAAAACAAATAACTAGATGGATGTAGCTAGCTATCTGTGCAGATGTGTGAATCTAAATCTAAGATCTATTCTAATTCAAATAAAATCTTTCTAACCCTACCTCAGAAGTGAAGAACAAATCATGGCTCTAACAGAGATATTTTTCCCCCACAACTTCCCTGGCAATATTGAAGAGAAAACTTCCTATTGATTTGATGTACTTGTAACTATCTAATTAATTGAAATGAATTGTTTCTCTAATCTATTTGATATGCAATTGACAATTTGACAAAACAAAGAAAACAAATACACAACCCCAACCTAGAAGAGCAAGAGATTTCGCAAATCTAGTAGTATCGATTCTGTCCCCTCAATTATTTCCTTTCTTTCTCTCGAGCATTCATATGAGTCCAAAGGATTGGGAATGTAAAGAATAGCAACAAGAGGATGGCACTTGAGTGATGGCAGCTTGGAAGAAATATGAACGTAATGTAGGTAGAAGAAAGATAACACAAGAGATCTAAACTTGGTTATGCAATTCCTAGCAAGATTATGGCAGCACAACAATACAAGATACACAAAATTCTCATGCCCTTTTTCTTGAATACAAGCATGGGCCATATAGGAATGAAGGATAGAAGGTTACTTCATGCACAAGGCAATGAAGAGGTAGTTCCACTCATTAAATCTATTTAAAAATAGAAGGAACAAGGAGAACCAAGAAAACAAAGCTATTTTTAGAAAATTTGGCTCATGGATGTGCTCAAAAAGAAAAATTAAGTGAATTGTCACATGTAATTTTACACATGAAGATTTTGGAAAAGTCAATCAGGACCGCCGCCTTACACAAGGCAAGTGGTTTCAAGACCACTTTGCCCTTCCTAGGTAGCGATTTGTAAACCACCGCTCGAGATAGGGCGTAGTTTCAAGACCGCTGCCCGCCTGGGTAGCGGTTTGCAAACCGTTGCCTGAGACAGGTGGTGATTTCAACACTTAATTCTAAAATGAGCAAAGAAAGAAGGGGGAAGCTGGAAAAATCCAAGGAAAAGTTAGGTAAGGCTATATACACTACAAATATATACTACAAATGGGTTTTTAGAACATGAACACCTTCTTGAAAGGATTTTGAATCATCACTGGGGACCTGTTGTTGCAGAATCAACAACACCCCCGGATGTTGATCAAATTTCTAGTTTGATATTTTAGACATCCAAAGTGTGATTACACAACATTAAATCCTCTCCCCAAGTGTGTGACTTGTAAAATGGGAAAGGAATCTCCAGATTAGAGGCCGGTTCCTCAACTCCTCTAATCAGATTTATCACTTACAAGTTACATAGGTTTAAATTCCTAATCCTACCCTAAATTCCCAATGAGACAGAGATAGAGAATGCGAGATAAACTAAAACTAACGCTAATAGGTGATGCACCAAAGGAGTGGTGAGCATTTCTCACTTCGTAAATTGACACAATTCATAAATGCAACAAAACAACATGCACAAACTGATAATTGTAATGAAGAATAATAAATTAGTCAAACAATACCAAGAGAGGATGAAAAATTAATCACGGGGGCTGTATTGTTATTTAAACATCAAAATCACTTGTATTTACAACACGGGAGGCAAAAATGAGTTGAAGTTCTTAGAAAAGGTCTAATATTCCACCAAAAACACTTCCAAGGTGAGAAAGGGGACCTACAATACACAAAAAAATTTCAACCCTTTTCAAAATAAGCCAAATCGGCTTTTTACGGTGCAAGGGACGAGCCCGGAGAGAGAGAAACATGGGAAAACATGGGAGAGGTTCAATCATTGACCAAAATGCATTCAAAACAGCATGGGCATCCTTATAGACCCATCCCCTGACATTTTTAGCCATGTTGGGAGAGAATGCGAGCCATTCTTCATTAAAAATGGTGGTTGAAACATTATTTCTATCCATGACCACGTGCCAGAGGTATTTTTTATATTTTCTCTCTCCAAACTCCATCAAAATGAAAAAATGACCCTATAATATTATAGAGAATTTCACAAGCATTCCATTGATATAAAGAACGTGAAAAATCGAGCTCTGGATCGAAAGATATGGCCACTTGACATTTTAGGGCAAAATAGGGCCAAATCGGGTTGGAGGGAAAAAAATTTGAATTTTTGCACCTTTTTGGTCATTTGGAAAATTTTCCAAAATTTCCCGTGCTCTGCCACTCTAGGTGCCATGTGGCGGCATCTCATTAGCCGCTTGGGCCTTTCAGGGGAAACTTTTCCCAAAAACTCCTTGAGCCATAACTTCGAAAATACATGGAGTTAGGAGGAAAACTTTACCTTTCGGAAAGCCGAGAAAGAGCTCTATCCAATGGTGTCATTTACCAGAAGGTTTTGAGTGCCTAAAAAGCAAAATATTATGACTGAGGCACAAGAGAAGGAAATATGAAAGGGAGTTAGCCACAAAATGAGCAGGGGGCACATTTTGGATAACAATTTTGGTGACTCAGAGGGGTCATTAGCCTACTTTGGATGCGATTCTTTAGTTACTGAAGCAATCCATTGGGCATGGAGTCACCTAATTTTCTATTTGATACCCCAAATGAATAGAACGTTGCAAGGAGGAACATGGAATATCACCTGATGGAGCAAGGCCTGCAAACACATCTCCAGGAATAGCAAGCTTGTGCCAAAGCACTTAGGGAAAGAAAAACTAATCTACAGCAAAACAATGTGCACAAGCACTTGGAGGAATGAAAAACCTAAACTAATATGTATAGGGTGAAGCATTTCCTTCAGTAGCAATGCTTCAGATGGATTCCATTGACTGGAATCTGTAGTTCTTCGCCATCCAATGAAGACAACTGGAAAGCATTGTTGTCCTTACACTTTGTGACCATGTATGGGCCACTCCAAATGGCATCAAATTTTGAATGCCTTCCCAGTTTTTCTCTATCTGCATCCCATTTTAACACTAGATCTCCAACTTGGAAGGATTTGTTCTTGGCCTTTCTATCAAAGGTCTTCTTTATCAAAGCCTGATCCTTCTCCATTGCTTGGGATGCCTGATTTCTGATTTCTTGGAGCTCCATCAATTCTGCATATCTAACTTCCATGGGCTCAAACTCCAACAACTCCAATTGTTTCATGAGTTCCAATGTTGGCAACTCAAGTGATATGGGAAAAATTGCCTCTCTTCCATAAACAAGCTTGAATGGAGAGTTACCTGTAGATCTTTTAGGAGTTATCCTATCAGCCCATAAGGCTGATTTCAATTTGGTATGCCAAGACCTCTGATTCTCATCAAGATTCCTCCTAATGATCCTCAACAAGTTCTTGTTTGTAGATTCAGCCTGGCCATTACTCTGGGGTAATAGTTTGATGAAGTACTTAGGTAGATCCCATTCTTGACAGCCCATTCAGTCACCTTGGATCCAATGAATGCCAATGCATTATCTGATATTATTGTAGCTGGTATGCCAAATCTAGTTACTATTCCCTCATAGAAGTCTAGGATGCTAGATTCATTTGCTTCCTTGAGTGCTACTGCTTCAGTCCATTTGGTGAAGTAATCTGTGGCTATTAAAATCCACTTGTGCCCTTGGCTCGAATTGGGATTAATAACTCCAATGAAGTCTAAACCCCATTGCATGAATGGCTGGTCAACTGAAATTAGATGCAATGGGAGGGTAGCTAGCCTCTCTTTACCTGTGAAAAATGCACAATTCTTGCACCTCTTGATCCATGCATAACAATCATTGAAAATCTTGGGCCAATAATAACCAGCCCTCATGATCTTTAGAGTTGTCACTCTTGGTGCAAAATGACCACCAGCTAGTCCACCATGGAAATCTTCCAAAGACCACCTTATGAATCTGATTTGTCCCAATGCATCTCAGCAGTACTCCATTCACATCTCTTTTGAATAAAACACCATCAACAAGGGCATATGGGACAACCTGCAATCTGAAGTGTCTTCTTTGGGTCTTGTTCATCTCTAGAGGGCATAGGCCTGTGCTTAGGAAGTGCATTATACTTTGGGTCCAGCAAGGAGTGGGGACACCATTATTTTCCTCTTGAGTGCTTCCTTTCTCACGGTTGTCTTGCAATGCCAAAACAGCCTCCTTCTCGTTGCATGATTCCTCTTGTTTGCTTAAAATCAGCTGCTCACACAATCCTTTTCCTCTGACCAACTTGGTGACCTTGATCTCTATGTCATACTCCATGACACGAGTAATCCAACCTGCCCTTTTTTCATTCAAGTCTTTATTTAGGAGGAAGTCCTTAACTCCCGCATGAGAAACCAACAATTGAACCTTGTTGTTTGAGACTAAATGCTTGAACTTCTTCAAGCTTCTGATTACTGCAAGAACATGCTTCTCAATGAAAGAATATCTCACCTCATAGTCCTCCAAGCTTTGGTTGAAGAAATCAATTGGCTGCTCATCATTGTCTTTATTCTGTTGTACCAAAATTGCAGAAATAGTATCATCACCTCCAAACGCATAGAGGATGAAATCCTTGGAGAAATCCGGGTTGATGAGAGTTGGGGCTTGAGAGATGGCTTCTTTGATTGCTTCAAAACTTTCCTTTCCTTCTGTTGTCCATTTGAAAGCCATGCTTTTCTTTAACATTTTGGTGATAGGTCTGACAAGGGCTGCAAAATTTGGGACAAACCTCCGAACAAAATTTACTCTCCCAAGAAACTTTGAAGGGCCTTCTTGTGGCTTGGCAATGGCAGTGCTCTTATGGCTTCGACTCTTTCCGGATCAATTGCTAATCCTTCTTTGGAGACAATGTGGCCAAGGAGCTTTCCTTCATGAGCTAAGAAAATACATTTTTTAGGATTCAAGGAGACTCCAAATCTTCTACACCTTTGGAACACTTGTCTCAAATGAGAGAGGTGGTCTGCTGTATTTTTTGAAAAAACAGTGATATCATGAAGATATATTAGTACAATGTTCTTAATCAAACCTTTGAACGCCATGTCCATTGCTCTTTGGAAGGTAGCTCCAGCGTTGGACAGCCCAAATGGCATTTTCCTGTATGCATAAGTTCCCCATTTAGTTGTAAAGTTGTCTTGAACTGATCTTCTTCCTTCACCATAATTTGATTATACCCTGAATAGCCATCAAGTAGTGAAAACCTCTCAGAGCTAGCAACAACTTGTAAAATCTGCTCCATGGAATGAAGTGGATAATGATCCTTGAGAGATACTCTATTCAAATCTCTGAAGTCAACACACAATCTGATTTCCCCACTCTTCTTTTTGACTGGAACCAAGTTGGCAACCCAACTAGAATGCTTGATAGGGAATATGATTCTTGATTCTATCAACTTATTCAATTCTTTTCTCATGAGAGGCTCCATGTGGGGGTTGACTGGCCTTTGTTTCTGCCTGATGGGCTTAGTATTTGGATCCAATTCAATGGTGTGTTGAGCTAACTCGGGATTGAAACCTTTCAAATCTTCATAGCTCCAAGCAAACACATCAGGGAATTCTTGACAAAGTTGTATGAACTCATACCTTTCTTGCTCAGTTGTCATCTTACCAATTTGGAGTGATTTGCCTCTTTCTACTAAGATGGACACTGAATCTTCTCCCTTCACTTGGATGTTTGCTTTCTCCTTCCTAAACTGATCATTAGGATTGAAAATGGACTCCAAAGTAATAATTCCCTTTGGTAGTTTGTTGGTTCTTAGCTGCACCACTTGGTCACCATACTGCTGCTCCAACTTTTCCTGATTTTTGGCTGAGAATTCAACCTCTTCTTGCAAGAAATGGATGATTTGTTGATCATTTTCAAACACTTGCCAACTTACATTGTTATTTGGCACTGAAGGCCTCACAATCACATGGATGTTTGGCTGTACCTTGTCCTTTTGAATGCTCTCCACAACGTCAAAGGCTGCCCCAACTGCTGCAAGCCTGTCAGCAGCTTGGTTCTCTTTTCTAGGAATGGATTTTATGCTAAAGCCCTCAAAATCTTCAATGAGGTCCCACACCCTATTCTTGTAGCACTTGAGTAGATCATTCTTGACAGCATGCTGCCCCTTAACTTGGTTGACAATCAACTCACTGTCACCAAAGACTTGCAAGTTCTTTATTCCTCTCTTGATTGCCCAATGCAGTCCTTGCACCAAGGCTTCATATTCAGCAGTGTTATTAGAGCATGCAAACTGAAATCTAAAAGCTGAATAATACTTAACTCCTTGAGGTGAAACTAGCATGGATCCCCCTCCTGCACCTTGTCTACTCCTTGATCCATCAAAAAACAACTGCCATACCTCATTGTCATCTTTGTGGTTTGGCTTGGTGATGCTAGGAATAGGTTGATTTTCTTCATGTATGCAATAGACTCCCACTCGATTCTTCGTTTCTTGATAAGGATCAAAAGCATGCACCTTTCTTGCCCATTCATCAAGAGTTAAATCTGAGATGCTTCCAACCTTGGTGTTAGCTTCATCAATGCTTGGATGATCTTCTTGATCAAATGCTGAACAATTGGCATTAATCGACTTGGAGTGTGCAATAGGTTTAGACCTGATTGTGGATTTGGTTCCATATCTTGTTCTGAACAACATGTGTGACCAATCAACAAACAAGTAACCTCCAATCTTAGCTGTGAAATCCCTTGACAAACATAGGGCAAAGAGTGGTGGAAGGTCTATTACTGAGACATCTTGCAAAACAACCATGTTGGGACAGGCATGCAAAGTAAGACTCAAGTTTTTAATCACCCCGACTATTGTTACTGCTGTCCCATCCAACTGTACCACCCCTTTGGATATGGTTTCATACTAAATTCCCAACTGATCAACTATTTTCTTGGGCATTACTGAACTACTTGCCCCGGAATCAATCATGCAATTGTGTACTAATTGGTTCCCAATGATCAATGAAACATAGAATGGAGGGGGCTTCAACATCTTACCTTGTTGTCCTCCATGATTCCCCTCAGGCTGGGAAGCATTTGTGAGCACCTTCTCTTGCATTTGGACTTGCTGATTTGAAGTTGACCAGTCCTTCATGGCAGCTTGTAGCAAATCTCTTTGGCCTGGGATAGATAGTGATTCCCACATTGATATGTTTACATTTGTCTTCTTCATCTGATCAATGATATTGAATGGGGATGAAGTATCCTTTTGCTATCCCTTGGCCTGCACATTCATCCCTTGTATATGGGTAGCAACAACTGGCATTTGGGTTGGCCTAGGGGCTATTTTAGGCAATCCTTGCGTGCTTGGGATTGAAATTTGTTTGCCAATAGTTTGTGGAGTGACAGAAGGTCGTGAATTACTTGGGGCCAATGGCTGTTCTTCACCCAAATTTCTTCTCTTTGACCTTGTGTTGGTTGCAACACTTTGGGAAATCGTTTGATTCATGCCACAAAAATCTTCTGCCTGCCAGTTTACAAGTGTGGTATCATTTGGAGCTGATTGCTGTTGGAATGTTTCTTATTGCTGGTTATTTCCTTGACTACCTTCACCCTCCACACCAATTGCTATCACCATTAATGCTTGATTCAAGGCACCGTTGAAGCACATGGACTAGTTATGAGGTTCATTGCATGGGAAACACCAATCATACTCTTGAGCTATATTGTTTTGTACTGGCACTAATGCTTTAAATGCAGATGTAGCATTGGGATTATAGGGCTGAAATGGTCTGTTGTCAAGAGGCCTTGCTTGATTTAGATTTGTGGCTGGATTGGGTGGTCTATGAGGTTGATATGGCTTCTGGTAGGCTAATCTTAAGGCTAGAAGGAAGGTCTAAAACCTTGAGCTTGCTGCCTTTTGAGTGTAACCAGCTCATTACCTAGATTTTGCAATTGCTTCATGACTTCTTGAAGTTCATTTGAGGCACTAGAAGATGAAGTGGAAGCTTCACTTGAATTCTAATTTCTAGGAGTGGGAATAGAAGCTAAATTAGGCACTTGGCTAGTACTTGGGCTCTCTAAACTTGGAAATAATGGCATTAGAGGCCTAGGAGCCAGCTTGCCAGCTTGAATCAAACAATTTTCAGCTCTAATGGCAATGCTATAAGCAATGGGGATAGTTGTGCCTCCCATGGACTGAATTAACATAGAAATATCAGAATTTAAAGCTTTAAGGTAATAAAGAAAAGCACCTTCTACTATTGGCATGACTACCACTGGAATTCTCTCCCAAGTCCTTTGAAATCTGAAATTAAAATCAGTCAGCTACTCATTGGGAGCTCTTTTGATACTTGTCAGCTACTCCAAAAGGGACAAGTTGTCTCCCTTTTCCCTAAACTACTCATGGAGGGCTATACATAGCTGATTCCAATTTTGAATAGAACCGAGGCAAGACTCTGAACCATTGCAAAGCTTTCTTTGAATGAAGATGCCGTGAGTTTGACAGCAACTTACATCTCATTAATCTCATGGATTACACAAATGTTAGCAATATCCTTAACATGATCACCAGGAGTGGTCTGATTTTCTCTAGTGAAGTATGGAATGTTCTTCAATGCTGCAACTGGGATTGGATTTTGTGCATTGAGAGAAAGTGGGTTGTTGCCAGTGAAATTGACATAAGGGTTGTTTTGTGCCATTTTGATTGGCCTTAGAACCCTTGTTGATTGAATGAAAGGCCTACCAGGTGGAGGAGTTGAGAGAGTTCTGTTTGGTGGAGATGGAGACCTTTAGATTCTCCTCCCACTTTGCCTTATTCTTGGAGATAATTGTAGATATTCAAACAAAACCTCTTCCTCTCCAGCTCTTGACCTTGTGTTGATTCTTCTCATGAGTTTTCAGGTCTGCACTGCTAAAACCAGTTGATTCTTCTTCCTTGGAGTCGCAGATGTGTAATTTATAGCTCTTTTAAAGCAAGAAACTTGCAACAAATGCACATCAATTTTGTTGCAATGAAGATGAAGACCTCTAAGGTCCCACCGGGCATGCCAAAACTGTTGTTGCAAATCAGTAGCACCCCTGGATGTTGATCAGATTTCTAGTTTGATATTTTAGACATCCAGTGTGATTGCACAACATTGAATCCTCTCCCCAAGTGTGGGACTTGTAAAATGGGAAAGGAATCTCCAGATTAGAGGCTGGTTCCTCAACTCCTCTGATCAGATTTATCACTTACAAGTTGCAGAGGTTTAAATTCCTAATCCTACCCTAAATTCCAAAGGAGACAGAGATAGAGAATGCAGATAAACTAAAACTAATGCTAATAGGTGATGCACCAAAGGAGTGGTGAGCATTTCTCACTTCTGCAAATTGACACAATTCATAAAATGCAACAAAACAACATGCACAAACTGATAACTATAATGAAGAATCATAAATTAGTCAAACAACACCAGCAGAGGATGAAAATTTAATCACAGGGCCTGTATTGTTATTTTAACATCAAAATCACTTGCATTACAACACCTGGGAGGAAAAAATGAGTTTAAGTTCTTAGAAAAGGTCTAATATTCCACCAAAATCACTTCCAAGGTGAGAAAGGGGACCTACAATACACAATAAAAATTCAACCCTTTGAAAATGAGCTAAATCTGGCTTTTATAGCGCAAGGACGAGCCTGGGGAGAGAGAAACATGGGAAAACATGGAAGAGGTTCAATCATTGACCAAAATGCATTCAAAACAGCATGGGCATCCTTACAAACCCATCCCCTAACATTTTTAGCCATGTTGGGAGAGAATGTGAGCCATTCTTCATTAAAACATGTGGTTGAAACATCATTTCTATCCATGACCACATGCTAGAGGCGTTTTTTGATTTTCTCTCTTCAAACTCCATCAAAATGCAAAAAAGACCCTGGAATCTTGTAGATAATTTCACAAGCTTTCCATTTATATAAAGAACGTGAAAAACTAAGCTCTGGATCGAAAGATATGGCCACTTGAAGTTTTAGGGCAAAACAGGCCAAATCGGGTTGGCGGGCAAAAATTTGAATTTTTGCACCTTTTTGGTCATTTGGAAAATTTTCCAAAATTTCCCATGCTCTGCCACTCTAGGTGCCACGTGGTGGCATCTCATTGGCCGTGGGCCTTTCAGGGGAAACTTTTCCCAAAAACTCCGCCAAGCCATAACTTCAAAAATACATGGAGTTAGGAGGAAAACTTTACCTTTTTGGAAAGCTGAGAAAGAGCTCTATCCAATGGTGTCATTTCTAGAAGGTTTTGAGTGCCTGAAAAGTAAAATATTATGTCGAGGAACAATAGAAGGAAGTATGAAAGGGAGTTAGCCACAAAATGAGCAGGGGGTACATTTTGGATAACAGGACCTTTATAACCATTTTCTTGAAAATATAGCACATGTAATTTTGGGTGCTTACAATCTCCCTTAACCATCATGAATTATAACCAACCGACATCATTCTCTTTGTTTTATACCCTACCCAAGAATAGAGCTAAAAACCTCTTAGCGGTTGACCTAGACAACCTAGAATCGACCACTCGACTAGTCCCAGTGACTGAAAGACGTGCCTCATCCTTTAGATCTAACTATAACCTATCTTGTTGTGATTGGATTTGCTTATTTTACTTAAATGAGATACCTAAATCATATCAACTACAATAGGAATTTATTTATCTGTCGCATTAATTTTTTATAAACAGTGGATTGTGACCATCTAGGAAGTATCAAACTTTCCGGAACTAGTATATGCTAGGAGACACTTTCATATATCATTTAATTTTTCTTTTTGGTCTTATTTTCTATTACAGGAAGTTCCTCCTAGCCAAAAGGAAGCTCTCACAATCGGCATTAGATCAAGAAGTCCAAAAGCACACATAAACCTCTAACCAATCCATTTAATAGGTATTCCTCCTATCCCTTACCCTTATTTGTTTCGTCATTCAAAATGTAAATAAAATGGTGAAACATTTTGGCATGCCCGGTGGGACCCATCAGGGGTTCTATTGCATTTTCTTCATTCCTAGGAAAAATTTGTGTGTTTGTTTCCCTTCAAAAATCTTACACATTAATCTTCTTCCTTGGTAATCTTCTCTTCTTTCTAATTTCTCTAAAGGATACATTTTCTTTTTGTGCCTTTAGAAAGAACTATTCTTCTTTCTTTTTTCATTTAGTGAAAGAGCATACCCTCTCCTATTCATCACATTTTTCATCAAAGATAATATTTCAATTTGGGATTAAAATTGGTTACATTACATTCTTATTTGCAGCATTTAGCTCACATTAAAATGAGGGAAACTTATATGTTGGAATTCATGCCTAGCTGATGGTTGACACAAAGAATCATAGAAAGCACATTCTCTCTCTCTCTCTATGTGTCTTACCAAACTTGCACCAAATTTGAAATATACACATATTTCTTAAACAACATCTTACCGGGAACACCCGCCCATGATCACATGATCGATTACAGGTACTCCCCACTCGATTCCTCTGTCAAGTCATCATCCCAGAGGATGGTCCACACCCATCATAACATTCTTGAAACCTCTCCTTTTAGATATCCTTCTTCATAGGATGCCTTCCTAACCACAAAATTCTGTTATAAATACACACATTTAGTTCTAAATAGCGTAAGATGAACACAAATAAAGAAAAATATCTCTTAAGATTGTATTTTTCTTAGCATTCTTCTTGGTTTGTATTTTGAGGTGTGAGGATATGATTCCACATTTTTGTTTTTTCCTTGCACACCCCCATCATAGTTAGAATATTCCAACTTTATCTGAGTGTGCCAAGACCCCATATTCTCATTCTCAACTTCCTAAGTTTGATTCTTCACTTAATTTAAATCACAACCCAATTTTCTTCATTTTTGTCTCAATTTCAAAGTAACTGGCATCGGCCCATTGACAATCGTTAGTTTTCATCGGACCGTCATCGGTTATACCTGACCGGTGTCGGCTCCTGAATTCCTGGGTACTTTGGCCTGGGATAGTCTTCATTCATCATTCAGTTATGTTTTTGGCCCTTTGGGCATTAACATATTTTCCTGATACTCTATTATGCTCTGTTGATATTACCATCATACATAAAACATTTCCTTGTACTATTTATCAACCCTGTTTCATTTTCTGAAACTAGGGATTTTTTTGCAGTAATTGGCATCAGTTTCTATGACCGACGTTGATTCTCTAGCAACCATCACTAGTCAAATTGACCATCATTGGTGTCTATATTTGGTTTTCCAGATCCAAATCTTGACCAAATTCACCCTCCCAGCCTCATTCTTTTCTATCTTGTTGCTTTCTGTGTCATCTATAAAATACAATCTTACCAGGTTAGCACTTGTTCACATGGTGCTTGACTCGCAGCCAAACTAATGCCCTCATATTCCACGCTAGTTGTTAACCACTCCCACTTAGTCCCTCACCACCTTCCATCCTATCACCCATGGATCCTACTTAGCCTATCACCATTACCGTAGGTGACAAAGAATTTGCACGACTCCTTGATCAGAATCCTGCAGCCTTGTAGTTCTACCTTTCCCACTCTTCCACCTAGGACTCCTTAGGTCAGTTGATATATGGCATGCCTATATCCATCTCTCCTACCCTTATTCTTGCTTACGCATCAGCCCCTAATTACCTTCACCTTCTTCACCCCTATTAGTTTCACCTAGGAACCATACCTGCTATGACCACCGTGTCTAGAGTATTAATCACACTCGTATTATTTGTTGTCCCCCGAGTGACCACTCGGACCATAACCTCATCCATGCCCATTGTCTCAAAAATACCCATTTCAACACAACCACCTATGGTGTTGGTGACTCCTATGCCATTCTAGAATATTTTCATCTCCATATCACAAACACTACCCCCAATTTCTACTAGATTCACTACGATCGTCCCACCTACATACACATACTATCAACAACCCCTATCTCGTCTATCACCCATTCTGGATACATAACCTCTATGTCGGTCCCCTATTCTCAACCTCCCTATTCAGCATCACCATACACTTGAATACCACCCACATCATAGGTTCAATACCAGCCCCCTTATGCCATAGGAGGATCCATTCCACCACAACCTACCAATGACCTCATCAAATTAATGATGGAAAAGATGCAAACACTAGAAGCATCAATTTCCAACTCATGTAATTCCCTCACCTATCATGAAATTTGTAATGATCCTATTCACCTGTCCATTCCTATTAGACCATACCCCATACATTGGGAAATGCCAAAATTCAACCACTTCAATAGCAAAGAGGACCCACAACAACATTTTAAATTTTTCAAACATGGGTGTTACCTAATTGCCCACGATGACACTTTACTTCGAGCACTTTCCCAATGTCCCGACAAAACCTGCATTAGAATGGTATAGTGGGCTACTAATACATTCTATCTACGTGTTCAATCAACTATCCCGGGACTTATTAGAACACTTATTGATTAATATTTTCAAGAAGGTTACCATGACTGATCTTTATTCCACTCGACAGTATAATGATGATTCTATCACTGACTTTTTCACTTGTTGTCGTAGTTTAATTAATCAGCTCACATTCTAGCTACCTCAGACTAAGCTTATAGAGCTATTTACTTGGGATTTTGTTAGACACATCTCACCAACCCTGCAGGTGTAAACCTTTCACACTTTTGATGAGGCATTCACCATGGCACAAAAATTGGAAATCGTGTTATCGAAGAAAAGAAGATTCAACTTCATAACAAGAACATCGTGTTCAAATCAAATGATGCTTCATTATCTTCGAAACCCCAAAATAACTATTCAAAACCCAAAGTATTTGCTAACACTATAATTATCAAGGCTAGCCGCCTCATCAATCAAACCCAGCCAAACCCCCTTCTAATCTCTCTACTATATAAGCTTTCTAATTAGACAAGAACAATGAAAGTACACTTCTATAGGAGAATTTTATTCTTCCATTTTGGAAAAGATTGTTAAGGTTGGTGCCATTACACTTCCACCTATAAAACCACATACTATTTTTGACCCTGAGTGCCCCATGCTCGCGTGGTATAAGGAACATGAATTTTGTAACTATCATCGTGTCAAAGGTCATAGCGACAATAATTGCATCACCTTCAAGAATATCATCCAAGAAATGTTAGACAATGGATATCTAGTCTTGGATATCCCAAATACACTCAAGCTAACCAAAACCTACATATATTTGAGAAGCCATTCCCTAATCATGCCCCATCTTCCAACCAAGCTTGTGACACCTTAAACAATGATAGCAATGTCCGTGAGGTCCATGCTATTTTTTATGACATACTAGTTGCTTCCCAATTACCTCATGTTCCTTCCATAGATGAAATCTTAGCCCGAGCTCCCCTACTTGCACAAGAGCCTATTTCATCTACTCCTCTACCCATAGAGGCACCCCCTTCATTTTCTTCTTCACCTGTGGAAGAGCCTATAATTAGCACACTTCCTTTAACCCCTCAAATTTCTAAGTAGTTGTCAGTGGCACCTCTCCTACTCATAGGAGAGAAATGTCCACCATCTACACCATCACAAGGAGATTCCACCTCATTTGGCCCCTACCCATAGAGGATCCTATAGGAATACCATTTTGTTTCGATTACCACTCACCATCGGACCTTCAAGATCCCGTTGACCTTCTTTGGTCTCTCTTACCCATGGAGTCCTAGGATAGCCATTCCCCTATATCTCAAACAAATTTTACCAGCCTCACTTACAACAACACCATTTTCACACTTAGCTGATCTCCCGGACTATGTTGATAGAGCCTTACTTTGGGGATGCCTTCTACTTCCTGTTTCAACATAAATGCAGCTGTCACTCACTGACACCTCCACTATGTATTTAAAAGTGTATTGAGAGACCAAACCAAACACAACCAAAACTATTACAATACCTTCCACATCACCACCCATGGCCCAACTCACACCTCTGCCCATAGTCCAACATACATCTACACCCAAACACCTACCCATGTCTATATCATTTCCCTTACCTAAACCCATCACTAACTTATGGGTCATACCCGACAGACTAGCCTTACTTACCCACCCATCAAATTAAATTTAGCCACATCTTCAAAAACTAACACTAAACTTAACCCAACCTCTAAAATAAGATCCAACCTCCTAGACCTCATACACCAACCTCGCCTACCACACCATTCTCATCTTCACCCCTTCCATCCATCCTAGGACCTCACCCCTTGACCCTGGAAAAGAAAACCCCATCCATTGGTAAACCAAGAATGAAGCAACCCATTTCCCCATCATAGACCTCTAATATACCCAAGTGACCCACACAACTTCCACCCTCACCCGTAACTTTGTTACCACCCATATCTCCACTACCGTCAATAACTTCTTCACTACCCATGAAACTTTCTTCCCTTTCAATCATGCCTCCTTCCTAACCCACACCACCTACCTCCACGGCACCTCGTTACCCCCTGTGGGTAACCCATGCTATTCCACCATAAACTTTTCCCTCCACATCTCGTACACCTGTATCACCTTTTCCCAAAAGGATGCAACCTAAAGCTAAAAATCTTCTACCCTCCAATAAGGTAGTTAAACCAACCAAATCTTCCATCACCACTTCTTTTACCATGACCCTATCCAATCAGATATGACCAACACCTAAGACCACACCACACACCAAACTAGTAGACCAACCTACTCCTCTTGTAAAGACTCTTCCTCCACAATCAATTGTACCTATACCCAAACCCACATTCACCTCCCATTGTGATCCACTAGCAAGGTCCTACACCAAAATCTTAACCAATATCCTTGAAACTTCTATCATCACATTACCACCTATTAGACCTTAGGACCCACTCAAACCCAAACCAAGAGGGTTTGATGAAACAAAAATTTGCACCTACGATCGTGTGCCAAGACATGATGTAGAGAAATATAAGGCATTAAAACCTCCTCTTGTCTAATTGTGTCCTCCAAATGAAAATTTTGATGATAACGCTCTTCTTGATGAGGACCCCATTTTACCTTCACTAATTTCCACATATCTTCCCCCCATTGCCTACTCGGTGACCAAAATCTCCGCCGCAAAATCTTTGATCCACCCCTGAGATTTGAGATCAACATGGTTCGTATAAGAGAGTTGGCCAAACCACCACCAAAATGCCAATGCACGCTACTAATTTCACAAGGATCATTTCTCCCACTAGAGTTTTGTCCCTCATGCCACTATACCTTCCATGACACACCCTCTTCATCCACCTCCCCTCAGATTAACATGATCAACATTGCCACCCGTGCTTAGAAAGACAAGGGCAAGGAAAAATCAACTGGCCCATCAACCAACCCTATACCCAACATACCAGCCACACCCATACCCAAAATCACCATTCGAGGTCCTGTATATCCTATTTCTGATGGGGTCACACATCACACAATGCTAAAAAACTACACCAATCCCCCCTCAAAATGTCTTTATATGACCTCGTCTAAACCTCGGAGTCACATCGTCAAGCCCTCATAGAGGTCCTTCAATCTATTGAAGTCTTACCAAATGACCCCACACTTGTCACCTCCATCATTACCCCTCACCACGTAGCCTCTCTCACTATATCTTTTCCTTCCCCTACACCTCCACCCACCCGTGAAGTGACGACCCTCAAATTTTCAGATGGAGAGATTGCTCCCTTCTAGTCCGACAACCTAAACCATGCTCTTTTCATCTCCATCTTTATCGATAATATACACATACAACATGTTATGATCAATGGTGGTGCTAGTATTAATATGATCTCCTCCCTTACATATGACCAAATGCAGATACCTTCAAATTACATGCATGGTAACCCTATTATGTTGTGTTCCTTCAATGATGCCATGACCTCTACCCTGGGTACCATTGTTCTCTTAGGTACCTAGAAGGAGAGTTCTAGTATAACTTGATGCTCATCCGACCTTGTATTTGTGCCATGGGTTGTGTCCCTTTGAGTTTACATCACTACCTCAAATTTGAACACAAGGGACATAATTACACCATCCT
The DNA here is from genome assembly GCA_018340775.1 of Taxus wallichiana var. yunnanensis. Taxonomy (NCBI): domain Eukaryota; kingdom Viridiplantae; phylum Streptophyta; class Pinopsida; order Cupressales; family Taxaceae; genus Taxus; species Taxus wallichiana. The sequence continues at coordinate 607,202,598 of CM031240.1, forward strand.
TTCCACCCATCATGTTTCAATACTGTAACATGCTATATCAGCCCAATGATGTGCTTATACTAGTCAAGGCATCTTCCACTATCACTACTTCACCTTCACCTATAAGCTCATCCACCAACACTACCACTACCTCTGTTGTATCTAACCTTTCTATCCCCACCGTAGCTATAGCCTCTACCGCATTGATGCACTAATTTTCCCAACATCTATTTAGCCATCTATACCTGGTACCAACATACCAACACTCGATCCCTTAGAAGGTGTTTTTCAACACCTCACTCTTAGGGAATTTGCCTATACAATATCAATACCTTCTTCACCTCACAAAAGTATGAGAATGTATGTTAAGACCCCAACTATGACATCTCGCATCGATGATTTTTTTCCTTATTTCCCTCCCCACCTTCGCACCAACCTAACATATGGGGGAATTTATATTGCCACCTATAAACCCAAACCTCCATCCCAAGCCCAACCATTTTCATCTAACCTACACTCCCTCACTAACTACCGCTTCACTCACACTTTACTCCACTGGTGCGCATGGAAAGAATTTGGATTTGGTTTTTATGAACAAGGCCACCATACTGTCATTTCTTGTACCTCTCGTAAACATAATGACCATAGTGGAATTGGTTTTGACACTCCATCCTCCAAGAAGGTTTGTGTCGACCTTATCCAAGACGATAAATCTTCCCCCTCTCATTTACCCACATTACCATCTTCACCCATGAAGTCCATAGATCTTGAATCTATTCCTCCTAACTTTTTTTTTTCATAAACAACATTTCCCTAGGATCAGTGACCTATCAATGTGATGGCGAGGCTCCCTCTTCTCTCCCATTCCTATATCTTGACATGATTGATGATGATACGCCTTCAATTAATATCGTTGAATGTTAGGATGATAAGTCCATCCTCACCTACCTCGGTGTAGAAGAATATTATATTCATTGGTTGTTACCTTCTAAGACTCAAACCATGTTGAACGTATCGACCATTGAAGTCAACATTAATACTCAGGACGACCCACACATTCTAAAGATCATCCAATCCTTAGATGTTACTGAACAAGAAGCCTTCACCTCTTTCCTTCGAGACCATAACAATGCATTTTCCTAGTCATATGTCGATATGCCTGGTATTGACCAAAAATCATGGTTCACAATATCATAACCATTCCGATGCCAAGCCCATCAAACAAGAGCTGTGGAAAATTCATCCTCGCATTACTCTTTTGGTCAAAGAAGAGATTTAGCACTTTCTCTCGGTTTCCTTCATTCTACCCAATGATTAACCCCAATGGATTTATAACATCATTCCTATCACAAAATTGATAGGGGACTCTGCATTTTCATAGATTTCCATGACCTCAACCTCTCCTATCCCAAAGACAATTTCCCACTACCAAGCATTGACCAACTAGTTGATGTCACCACTGGCCATGAAATGTTATCACTCATGGATAGTTTCTCAGGCTATAATCAAATATTATTAGCTCCCGAGGATCAACAAAATATTTCCTTTATCACTGTTGGGGGACTTTTTGCTATCAAGTCATGCCTTTTGGCACGAAAAATACTAGTATTACATATCAACGAGCCATGACTTACATCTTCCTTGACATCATACATTGCATATTAAAAGATTATGTTGATGATTTTATTTCCAAATCTAAGCATCAAACCGAACACCTGCCCATTCTTAAAATCATCTTTGACTACCTCATCAAGTATTGTGTTCATCTTTAACCAAAGAAGTGTATCTTTACAGTAATTTCTAGAAAACTCCTAGGTTTCATCATTTCTTTGCATGGCATAGAAGTCAATCCTGCTAAATTCAAGGAAATTCTTGAAATTCTGCCACCCACTAATCTCTATCAACTCCACAGCCTACAAGGAAAGTTACAATAAATTAGTCATTTTATCTTGAAAATTTTTTACTGTTGTCAACCATTCCATCATATTCTCAAGAAATACCTTTCATTCAAATGGGATGCTAAATACCATAAATCCTTTGAAGCCTTGAAACAATACCTCCTTCAACCACCAAAGTGCTCATTACTCCAAAGAATGACCAGCACTTCTACCTATATATCTTCACCAAGTAACCATTCTCTAGGTGCCATGCTTGCTCACTTTGCGACGAACAACATTGAGAGCAAGCGGTTTATTACATAAGATGTACCCTTCTTGACTACAAAACTAGATATACCCATGCTAAAAACTTTTCCTAGCCTTAATTTTAATTGCCAATAAAATCCACCATTACCTTCTCAACCAAAAACTTTTTCATTACTAATACTGACACATTACACTATATGTATGAAAAACCTTATCAACATCAATGTGCCACACATTGGCTTATGCTTCTGGCTGACCTAGACCTTGAATTCATCCATAAAAATTCCATCAAGGGCGGACTATCACCGACCATTTTTCCGACGCCCTATTTTCAGGAATTAACCCTCTAACTTTGACTTCGTAGATGAGTCTATAACTACCCTTTCCCTAGACAAACCCGCTTACCAAATGATACTCTTGTTCGATGGCTCCAAGTTTCAGAGTGGGGGTGGGGTTGGTGTTATCCTCATTCTTCTCAATGGTGAACCTATGAATTTGTATTTCAAACTTCATTTTGATTATACAAACAATATTTTTGAATACGAAGTACTCGTATTGGTCTCCAAGCTTCTTATGCCTTAGATGTTAAGTCAATAAACATATTTGGTGATTCTCGGTTGGTCATAAACCAGTTCAATGGTATATACCAAGATTGTCGTAATGAGATAATTCAAAAGTATAAGCATCATGTAGACATACTTTTGACCATCTTTGACCGTTATGCACTTTAAACCACCCCATGTTCTACCAATAAATTTGTGGATACCATGGCCTTCTTGGCTTCTCGGATACCGCTTCACCCATTGACTCTAAAATATTTGTCACCATACAAAGGTTACAATCATCCTATTATTTACCTCATGAATTTTACTCCATTAGAAATATTTCCCTTGACCCATGTGATGTGCCCCAGCTCATTTTTGTGGCTAACTCCTTGTGTTCTTACCTCTCTTGTGCCTCAGTCCACATTTTTTGATTTTAAGGCACTCAAGGCTTTCTAGAAATGGCACCATCAGATAGAGCTCTCTCTCAACTTTCTAGAAAGGTAAAGTTTTCCTCCTAACTCCTTATATTTTTCAAGTTATGGCTCGATGGAGTTTTTGTGGAAAATTTTCCCATTTGAGGCCCCAGCCAATAGGAAGCTGCCACGTGGCAGAGGAGTTCGGGGTCGGAGGAAAATTGGAAATTTTTCCAAGTTTTGGTCGAAGGTTCAAGTGGAAAATTTTTCCCGTGGGGCCCATGGACCAATCACAATGTGACACGTGTCACAAGGGGAGGCACAATGAAAATTTTTGAAAAAATTTCCAAAGACAAAAAAGAGGTAAAATTTGAAATTTTTTCCCGCCGATCCGTTTTTGGGCCGTTTTTGCCCTAAATCTTCAAACGATCATATCTTTTGATCCAGAGCTCATATTTTCATGTTCTTTATATCATTGGAAAGATGTTAAAATTATCTACATGATTCCATGGTCAATTTCTAATTTTGGTTCATTTTGAGAGAGAAAATTCAAAAATGGTTCTGGTACGTGTCCATGGCCAGAAATGACATTTCAACAACCAAATTTAATACAGAATGGGTCGCATTCTTCTCCAATATGGTCAAAAATGATAGGGTATGGGTTTGTAAGGTCCTCCATGCTGTTTTAATGCATTTTCCATCAATGAGGAATGGGCTCCCATGTTTTTTACGTTTTCTCTCTCCTGGGCTCGACCCATGCACTGTAAAAGCCAGATTTGGCTCATTTCTTCATGGTTGAACACTTTTTGGCATTGCAAACTTCTTCTTTCACCTCCAGCAAGTGATAGTTGTAAGAATCAGACCTTTTTCATAGTTTGTAACAGGTTTATACCTCTTTGATGGTGGAATGCAAGAGATTTTTACATGGAATTGATAAAGGCAAACTCGTGAATGCTTTTACCTCTCTGTTTGTATTGTTTTACTTCATTTTAAGACCTCTAATTACATCTATCAGCTTGTGTATGTTTTCCCTTGTTGCATTTCATGAATTTGTGTCTATTTACATGGCAAAAATGTTTCACCACTCCTTTTGGTGCATCACCATCTTTAGTTTAGTTTCATTTTTGCATTTTTATCCCTGTCTCCTTGCAATCTAGGGTAGAATTAGGATTAGAACCTCTGTAGTTGTGCAAAATATAGATCTAAATCAGAGGAGTTTGAGGAACCAACCTCTATTCTGGAGATTCCTCTCTCATTTTCACAAGTCCCACACTTGGAGAGAGGTTTCCATGTTGTGCAATCACACTGGATGCTCTAAACATCATTTAGAACCTTGATTTGCATCCAGGGGTGCTGCTGATTTGCAACAACAGTTTTGGCACGCCCGGTGGGACCTTAGAGGTCTCATTTTTATTGCAGCAAAGTTGATGTGCATCTGCTGCAATTTTCTTGCTTGAAAAGAGCTATAATTTGCATATCTGGCGACTCCAAAGGGGAAGAATCAACTGGTTTCAGCAGTGCAGGCCTGAAAACTCATGAGAAGAATCACTACAAGGTCAAGAGCTGGAGAAGAAGAGGTGTTGTTTGAATATCTGCAGTTATCTCCAAGAGTAAGGCAAAGTGGAAGAAGGATTCAAAGGTCTCCATCTCCACCAAAGTAACTCTCTCAACTCCTCCACCTGGTAGGCCTTTCATTCAATCAACAAGGGTTTTAAGACCAATTAGAATGGCACAAAACAACCCCTATGTCAACTTCACAGCAAAGCAGCCCACTTGCCCTCAATGCACAACATCCAATTCCTATTGCAGCCTTGAAGAACATTCCATACTTCATACTTCACCGGAGAAAATCGACTACTCCTGTGTGATCATGTTAAGGATATTGCTAACCTTTGTGCAATTCATGAAATCAATGAGATGCAAGTGGCTGTCAAGTTGCTGGCATCTTCATTCAAGGGGAAAGCATTGCAATGGTTTAGAAGCCTTGGAGCTGGTTCTATCACAAATTGGAATCAGCTGTGTATAGCACTTCATGAGCAATTTGGAGAGAAGGGAGACAACTTGTCTCTTTTGGAGCAGCTGACAACCATCAAGAGAGCTCCCAATGAACAGCTGACCGATTTCAACTTCAGATTTCAAAAGACTTGGGAGAGAATTCCAGTGGCAGTTAGGCCAACAGCAGAAGGTGCTTTTCTCTATTATCTCAAAGCTCTAAATTCTGATATTTCTATGTTGATTCAGTCCATGGGAGGCATAACTATCCCTATGGCTTATAGCATTGCCATTAGGGCTGAAAATTGTTTGATCCAAGCTGGCAAACTAGCCCCTAGACCTCCCATGCCATTGTTTCCAAGTTTAGAGAGTCCAAATACCAATCAAGCACCTAATTTGGCTCCTTCTCCCACTCCTAGAAATCAGAGTTCAAATGAAGCTTCTACTTCATCTCCAAGTGCCCCAAATGAGCTTCAAGAAGTCATGAAGCAATTGCAAAACCTAGGCAATGAGCTGGTTACTCTCAAAAGGCAACAAGCCCAAGGTTTTAGACCTTCTTACCAGCCCCAAGCTCAGCCTAACAGGCAGCCATACCAACCACAAAGACCTCCTAATCCAGCTGCAAATGTAAATCAAACAAGGCCTCCTGCCAATAGACCATTTCAGCCCTATAATCCTAATGCCATATCTCGCCTAAGGCTAAGGCATTGGTGCCAACACAAAACAACGTTGCTCAAGAGTATGATTGGTGTTTTCCATGCAATGAACCTCATAACCAATCTATGTGCTTCAATGGTGCTTTGAATCAAGCATTAATGGTGACAACTACTGGTGTGGAGGGTGAAGGCAGTCAAGGAAACAACCAACAACAAGAAACATTCCAACAACAATCAGCCCCAAATGACACCACATTGGTAAACTGGCAAGCAGAAGATTTCTGTGGCATGAATCAAGTAGTTTCTCAAGGTGTTGCAGCCAACACAAGGTCAAAAAGAAGGAATTTGGGTGAAGAACAACCATTAGCTCCAACCAATCCACAACCTTCCATGGCTCCACAAATGGTTGGCAAGCAAAATCCAATTTCAAATGCACAAGGGCAGCCAAGAACAGCTCCTAGACCAACTCAAATACCAGTTATTGCTGCCCACGTGCAAGGAGTGAATGTACAAGCAAAGGGACAGCAAAGAGATCCTTCATCACCATTCAGTATCATTGATCAGATGAAGAAGACAAATGTTAATATATCAATGTGGGAATCCCTATCTATCCTAGGCCAAAGAGACTTGTTACAAGCTGCCATGAAGGACTGGCCAACTTCGAATCAGCAAGTTCAGATGCAAGAGAAAGTGCTCACAAATGCTGCCCAGCCTGAGGGAAATCATGGAGGACAAAGCAAGGTAAAATGTTGAAGCCCCCTCCTTTCTATGTTTCATTAATCATTGGAAATCAGTTAGTGCACAATTGCATGATAGATTCCGGGGGGCAAGTAGCTCTGATGCCTAAACAAATAGCTGATCAGCCTAGGGCTCCAAAGATGAAACCATATCCAAAGGGGTAGTGCAGTAATGGATGGGACAAAAGAACAATAGTTGGGGTGATTAGAAACTTGAGTCTTACCTTGCATGCATGTCCAAATGTTGTTGTTTTACAAGATGTATCAGTCATAGACCTTCCACCACTCTTTTGCCCTATGCTTGTCAAGGGACTTCACAGCCAAGATTGGGGGATATTTGTCTGCTGATTGGTCACACATGCTGTTCAGAATGAGGTATGGAACTAAGGCTACAATCAGGTCTGAACCTATTGCAAACTTCCACATTGAGCCTTACACTCCAAGTCAGATCAACGCCAATTGTTCAGCATTTGATCAAGAAGACCACCCAAGCACCGATGAAGCTGACACCAAGGTTGGAAGCATCCCGGATCTAACTCTTGATGAATGGGAAAACAAGGTACATGCTTTTGATCCTTATCAAGAAGTGGAAGAATCTGAGCTAGGGGTCTATTGCATACACAAAGAAAATCAGCCTATTCCTAGCATCACCAAGCCAAACCATGAAGATGACAATGAGGTATGGCAGCTGTTTTTTGATGGATCAAGGAGTAGACAAGGTGCAGGAGGTGGAGCCATGCTTGTTTCACCTCAAGGAGTAAAGTACTATTCAGCTTTTAGATTTCAGTTTGCATGCTCCAATAACACTGCTGAATATGAAGCCTTGGTGCAAGGGATGCATTGGGCAATCAAGAAGAAAATAAAGAACTTGCAAGTCTTTGGTGACAGTGAATTGATTGTAAATCAGGTCAAGGGACAACATGCTGCCAAGAATGATCTACTCAGGTGCTACAAGCAAGAACAGGGTGTGGGACCTCATGGAAGATTTTGAGGGTTTTGGCATCAAATCCATTCCTAGGAAAGAGAATCAAGCCGGCGGACAGCTTGCAGCAGTAGGGGCAGCCTTTGACATTGTGGAAAGCATTCAAAAAGACAAGGTACAGCCAAACATCCACGTGATTGTGAGGCCTTCAGTGCTAGATAACAATGTCAGTTGGCAAGTGTTTGAGAATGACCAAGCAAATCATCCATTTTTCAGAAGAAGAAGCTGAGTTCTCACTAAGAATCAAGAAAAGTGGAACAACAAAGATGGTGACCAGGTGGTACAACTGAGAACTAACAAGCTGCCCAAGGGACTTATCACTTTGGAGTCCATTTTTAATCCCAATGATCAGTTTAGAAAGGAGAAAGCAAACATTCAGGTCAAGAGAGAGGATTCAATATCCATCTTGGTAGAAGAGAACAAACCATTGCAAATTGGAAAGATGACAACTGAACAAGAAAGGTATGAATTCATGCAGCTGTGTCAAGAATTCCCAGATGTGTTTGCTTGGAGCTACGAAGATTTGAAAGGTTTCAATCCCAACTTAGCTCAGCATACCATTGAATTGGATCCAAATACTAAGCCCCGTCAAAGTAAACAAAGACCATCAATCCACACATGGAGCCTCTCATGAGGAAAGAATTGGACAAGCTGATTGAGTCAAGAATCATATTCCCAATCAAGCATTCTAGTTGGGTTGCCAACTTGGTTCCAGTCAGAAAGAAGAGTGGGGAGATCAGATTGTGTGTTGATTTCAGAGACTTAAATAGAGCATCTCTCAAGGACCATTACCCACTCCCTTCCATGGAGCAAATCTTGCAAGTTGTGGCTGGCTCCGAGAGGTTTTCACTACTTGATGGCTACTCAGGCTACAATCAGATTATGGTGAAGGAGGAAGACCAGTTCAAGACAGCCTTCACAACCAAATGGGGAACTTTTGCATACAAGAAAATGCCATTTGGGCTGTCCAACGCTGGTGCTACCTTCCAAAGGGCAATGGACATGGCGTTCAAAGGTTTGATTAACAACGTGGTGCTGATTTACCTTGATGATATCACTATTTTTTCCAAAAATGCAGCAGACCACCTCTCTCATTTGAGACAAGTTTTCACGAGGTGCAGGAGATTTGGAGTGTCTTTAAATCCTAGAAAGTGTATCTTTCTTGCACATGAAGGAAAGCTCCTTGGCCATATTGTCTCCAAAGAAGGATTAGCAATTGATCCAGAGAGGGTTGAAGCCATAAGAGCACTACCATTGCCAAGCCACAAGAAAGCCCTTCAGAGTTTCTTGGGGAGGATAAACTTTGTTTGGAGGTTTGTCCCAGATTTTGCAGCCCTTGTCAAGCCCATCACCAAAATGTTAAAGAAGAGCATGGCTTTCAAGTGGACAGCAGAAGGCAAGGAGAGTTTTGAAGCAATCAAAGAAGCCATTTCTCAAGCACCAACTCTCATCAACCCGGACTTCTCCAAGGATTTCATCCTCTATGCATTTGGAGGTAATGACACTATTTCTGCCATTTTGGTACAAAGCAACAAGGATAATGATGAGCAGCCAATTGCCTTCTTCAGCCAGAGCCTAGATGACTATGAGGTGAAGTACTCTTTTATTGAGAAGCATGTGCTGGCAGTAATCAGAAGCTTGAAGAAATTCAAGCATTTAGTCTCGAACAACAAGGTCCAGTTGCTGGTCTCACATGCTGGGGTTAAGGACTTCCTCCTCAACAAAGATTTGAATGAGAAAAGGGCAGGTTGGATCACCCGTGTCATGGAGTATGACATTGAGATCAAGATCACCAAGCTGGTAAGAGGGAAAGGATTGTGTGAGCAGCTGGTTTTGGGGAAGCAAAAAGAAGTATGCAATGAAGAAGAGGCTGTTTTGACAGTCCAGGACAGCCATGAGCCAAGTGGCAATCAAGAAGAAGACAATGCTGCCCCCACTCCTTGCTGGACCCAAGGTATTATACACTTCCTAAGCACAGGCCTATGCCCCCGGAGATGAACAAGACCCAAAGAAGACACTTCAGATTGCAGGCTGTCCCATATGCCATTGTTGATGGAGTTTTGTTCAAGAAAGATGTGAATGGAGTGCTATTGAGATGCATTAGCACAAATCAGATTCATAGGGTGTTGGAAGAGTTCCATGGTGGACCAGCTGGTGGTCATTTTGCACCAAGAGTGACAGCTCTAAAAATCATGAAGGCTGGTTATTATTGGCCTAAAATTTTCAGTGATTGCTATGCATGGATTAAGAGGTGTAAGAATTGTGCATTCTTCACAGGAAAAGAGAGACTTGCTGCCCTTCCATTGCATCCAATCTCAGTTGACCAGCCATTCATGCAATGGGGTTTGGACTTCATTGGAGTCATTAATCCCAATTCAAGTCAAGGGCACAAATGGATTTTGACAGCCACGGACTACTTCATCAAATGGATCAAGCAAAGAGCACTCAAAGAAGCAAATGAGTCCAAAGATCTTAGACTTTTATGAGGGGATAATGACCAGATTTGGTATACCGCTACAATAATCTCAGATAATGCATTGGCATTCATTGGATCCAAGGTGACTGAGTGGGCTGTCAAGAATGGGATCTACCTAAGCACTTCATCAAACTATTACCCTCAAGGTAATGGCCAGGCCGAGTCTACAAACAAGAACTTGTTGAGGATCATTAGGAGGACTCTTGATGAGAATCAGAGGTCTTGGCATACCAAACTGAAATCAGCCTTATGGGCTGATAGGATAACTCCCAAGAGATCCACAGGTAACTCTCCATTCAAACTTGTCTATGGAAGAGAGGCAATCTTGCCCATGTCACTTGAGTTGCCAACATTGGAACTCATGAAGCAATTAGAGTTGCTAGAGTTTGAGCCCATGGAGGTGAGATATGCAGAGTTGATGGAGCTGCAGGAGGTCAGAAATCAGGCATCCCAAGCAATGGAAAAGGATCAAGCTTTGATCAAAAAGACCTTTGATAGGAAGGCCAAGGATAGATCTTTTCAGGTTGGAGATCTAGTGTTGAAATGGGATGTGGATAGAGCAAAACCGGGAAGGCATTCAAAATTTGATGCCATTTGGAGTGGCCCATACATGGTCACGAAGTGCAAGAACAACAATGCTTTCCAATTGGCCTCATTGGATGGTGAAGAACTGCAGATTCCAGTCAATGGAATCTATCTCAAGCATTGCTTCTAGAGGGAAATTTACCACCTTGTAAATATTAGATTAGATTTTCATTCCTCCAAGTGCTTTGCACATTGTTTTGTTGTAGGTTAGTTTTGCTTTCCCTAAGTGCTTTGGCACAACTTGTTGTCCCTGGAGATGTTTTGCAGTCCTTGCTTCCATCATGTGATATTCCATCTTCCTCCTTGCACATTCTAAGTCAGTTGGGGTTCTAAATAGAATATTTGATGGCTCCATGCCCAATGGACTGCTTCAGGCTACTGGTACTTTCATCTAGCAGGCAGATGACCCCTCTGAGTCGCCAAAATTGTTATCCAAAATGTGCCCCAGCTCATTTTTTGTGGCTAACTCCTTGTGTTCTTGCCTCTCTTGTGCCTCAGTCCACATTTTTTGATTTTAAGGCACTCAAGGCTTTCTAGAAATGGCACCATCAGATAGAGCTCTCTCTCAGCTTTCCAGAAAGGTAAATTTTTCCTCCTAACTCCTTATATTTTTCAAGTTATGGCTCGGCATGGAGTTTTTGTGGAAAATTTTCCCATTTGAGGCCCGCAGCCAATAAGAAGTTGCCACGTGGCAGAGGAGTTCGGGGGTCGGAGGCAAATTGGAAATTTTTCCAAGTTTTGGTCGAAGGTTCAAGTGGGACTAATTTGACATGTGTCACAAAAGGCAATAAAAAATTTGGCTAAGTGTTTTCCATGGGCGAATTTTGAATTTTTTCAATAGAACCGAACGTGTCGAGGAGGCTTCGGAGGTGAAATTTTTGCTAAGTTTTTGTAAAATTTTCAAAGGCCAAAACCAGCCCGCATAGCCCGCGTCCAATGGCAGTGAGCCACGTGTCTTCGTGGATTGGAAATGGGAAATTTTCCCAAAGTATAAAAAGGTCAAATTTTCAAAGGAAAACATCCCAAAGTATAAAAAGGTCAAATTTTCAAAGGGAGAAGGAGAGAGAATTGCATGATGAATCGAGCTGCCACGTGGCATCCGACCAGTGGAGCGTGGGAATTTTTGAAAAATTTCCAAAGACAAAAAAGAGGTAAAATTTGAAATTTTTCCCGCCGATCCGTTTTTGGGCCGTTTTTGCCCTAAATCTTCAAACGATCATATCTTTTGATCCAGAGCTCAGATTTTCACGTTCTTTATATCATTGGAAAGATGTTAAAATTATCTACATGATTCCATGGTCAATTTCTAATTTTGGTTCAGTTTGGAGAGAGAAAATTCAAAAATGGTTCTGGTACGTGTCCATGGCCAGAAATGACATTTCAACAACCAAATTTAATACAGAATGGGTCGCATTCTTCTCCAATATGGTCAAAAATGATAGGGTATGGGTTTGTAAGGTCCTCCATGCTGTTTTAATGCATTTTCCATCAATGAGGAATGGGCTCCCATGTTTTTTACATTTTCTCTCCTGGGCTCGACCCATGCACTGTAAAAGCCAGATTTGGCTCATTTCTTCATGGTTGAACACTTTTTGGCATTGCAAACTTCTTCTTTCACCTCCAGCAAGTGATAGTTGTAAGAATCAGACCTTTTTCACAGTTTGTAATAGGTTTATACCTCTTTGATGGTGGAATGCAAGAGATTTTTACATGGAATTGACAGTGCAAACTCTGTGAATGCTTTCAATCCTCTGTTTGTATTGTTTTACTTCATTTTAAGACCTCTAATTACATCTATCAGCTTGTGTATGTTTTCCTTGTTGCATTTCATGAATTTGTGTCTATTTACATGGAAAAAATGTTTCACCACTCCTTTTGGTGCATCACCATCTTTAGTTTAGTTTCATTTTTGCATTTTTATCCCTGTCTCCTTGCAATCTAGGTAGAATTAGGATTAGAACCTCTGTAGTTGTGCAAAATATAGATCTAAATCAGAGGAGTTTGAGGAACCAACCTCTATTCTAGAGATTCCTCTCTCATTTTCACAAGTCCCACACTGGAGAGAGGTTTCCATGTTGTGCAATCACACCGGATGCTCTAAACATCATTTAGATCTATATTCCATCTCTCTGCATCTCACTTCAAGACATGCTCAATAACGATGACTTTCACCAGGATCATTTGGCACAACTTGATTTATTAGATGAGCATCGTCTCAATGCTCTTGACCATCTCCAAATATACCAAAAACCTATCAAACATGCCTATGACAAATGTGTTCACTGAACGAAGCTTTTGTGTCGTGACCTCATCCTAAAGGAAAATCAACATGTAACCAAAGAGGATAAAATTAAATAGGAAAAATTTGCTGCTAATTTTCTTGGACCCTATATCGTTACACATGCTTATGGATCAAGTGCTTATCATTTGTCTTCACTTGAAGGTAAACCCAAACCTGAACCCCTTAATGCCTTACATATTCAACCATTATATTGTTGATATCAAGTCCTATATCACTTTATGTCAGTTGATCACTCATCCCTTGAGCGATGTTCACCTTCCATATTACCCATTTTTAGGATCCATGAATAAACAAGAACCATGTGATTACCGTCACCTTGTAGCCTTGTCTTCAATATGAGTACCATGACTCTACTCATAACATGATTCTCATGGATAATTTTCATCTTCTTCAAGATGGAATACCATGGTCATTCATCACTTGAAACCACCTCTTCCAAAGTTAAGCTTTGTGTGGTACGGTCTTGTCTTGTCTTCTAAACAAGAACCTAACCTTCCTCTATAGTCTTGTCCATGACTTAAACATCCAAAAAAACAAAAAGGGATACAACTCCTTGAGTCAAACTTCCAGAAAAATATGACTACCTCAAAAGGGACATCTCTTCTTTATATGTCTCTACTATAAAATAGGCTGCTCCCTTGAAGGACAACTATATCAAGTTATTTCACAAAATCAATACAAATATCCAAAAGCTTCCCGCATCGATCAACTTCACAAAGACCTCAAGGAGATAATATATTCATCCCATATAGACTTCCCACATTGATTAGTCTATTAAAAGCCAAAAAAAAAAGATGAAATTTTCATCATGGACTTACCTATTTTTGAGTATGAGTTTCTTGTTTCAACAAACACACCGTCGTACACTAAGTTACGCTACACCACCCATTCTCACCTCCTTTCCTTTCTCACCTAAATTCCTCGTTACTCAAGGGACTTTTGCAAATGTGACATTTCATGATTATGTGATTCTCTTCACCCTTAGAATGGTCCATTATGGAATGCCTTTAGGTTATTTTTTCGTGATCCCCTTAGGTATGATTGAATCATTAGGGTTCTTATCAATTAAGTGGCTCTTTTTACCACCTCTTACCATTCACCTTCCTCATTACTTGTTGACTATCCTATACAAGGCTAGATCATCAACACCTCTATTTAAAAACCACTCAACCACACCTATGATCTAAACTCGGTCATGTCTATGACATACATTCACCCATGCATAGTACCCATTAACCCATTCTACCATTTCACCCTAATCTTCCTTAGCTTATGGGAGAACTACATTGTCCTAAGGTCCTCATCACCGAGACTATGTAGGCAGCACTTCGAGGGCATGGGGCCCTTGGAGGTTAGCTCGGCCACTCTCTACCCTAACCAATTCCCTCTTTCCCTTTCCTATTCACATTCTACCCTAGTTAGTTTCCTTTCTATATCAATAACTAGAAATTACACCAAACAAACAACAATTGTTACACATCTTTACCATCATAACTCATACATTCATTTCATCTTGTCTACAATTTCTTTACCATAATCATACATTTTCCTAAAAATCATCTTAACATGATCCACACCATCATTAATTGCACAAATTAATGAATTAGAAACTCAATTATACCTAACCAACCCCGACTCAATCATACCTAAACCAACTTGACTCAGCCATGCCTAAGTCAACCTGACTCAATCATACCTAAACCAACCCGACTCCACCATGCCTAAGTCAACCTGACTCGATCCATGCCTAAACTAACCTGACTCAATCCATGCCTATGACTGACTCCATCCATGCCTAAACAGACCTAACTCCACCATGCCTACATGACCTTAACTCTATCTAGGCCTAATCCACTTGATTTCCACATATCTATATATATAAATGCAAATTAAAACATGTACACCATCCATACTATAAACACCATCATCTATAAATCAGATAGTTTGTATAAAAATACATGTGAACATATATACCAATAATAATCACAATCTCTCAAAATATCTCATATATAGCCTCACCATCTTCGACACGCAGGCCGGTATATGATCAAAAATAACAAAAACTCTCATCTACATCCTCATCATCTTTGGCATGCAGGCCGGTATACATATAAAAAATATGTCAAAAACATGGATACACTGATCATCAATGATGACTAATCATCACCCCACCTGATATCCATCCTTGTCTCATCAGTCTCCTTTGTCTCCCCTCTAGTGGGGTGCCTCACAACCTCTCCCCCACACCCTAATCTGTCCTCTTATGGTCCCTCACCTAGAGCTGGCCTCCATGCACTGGTAGTCTTACTCGACTCTATCACGGGGCTCACCAACCCCCTGTACTCTCTACACTATGGGTATGTGACTTGGTCCTCTCACTCAAGGCTTTTTGTGCTCTATACTCCCCATAGGATAGAAAATATATCCCTGTGGCCATCAAAATATCCTAATAATACCTGACCTCACCTAAGGCATCCCTCAACCTACCTATCGATACTATCATGTTATGGAGCCATCGGCCTCACCCTTGTTCCTATCTCTTAGGACCTTATCCTACTAGTATTTGTAATGAGAGACCCTGTCCCCCGCACGTACTGTCTTGAGGGATCTTATCCGCTCTTTTCTATATTCGGGCTGAAGGGCCATAACTCGTGTTGCCTATGTAGTGGCCAAATGGCCCTGTAAACCTGTAATTTACACCTATAGGGTGGCCACCTGTACCCCATCCCCATCTCCACCTCGTGCGGCTACTTGTCCCTATGTTACCCTGTGCATGCAGATTGGCCACATGTGCTTGTAAAATAGCAACATGTGCCTCTGAGCCTATTAGTTGCCCTTGCACTATCCCCAACTATGTAATCAGGGTAGCCACCTACCCCTATAGGGCATCCCTCTGAATAGTGATGGTTTCTAAATCCAGCCTACCCGGCCTCGGTAGTATTTCTTATAAATGTGCGGCCCACCACTACCTATATCTATCAGTCACCCCAACATCATCAATCCATTAGTCTCACACCTGCTCCTCCCCGCCCTATCAACATTTTTAGCTTTAATAGAGGTAGAGGCCTTTCCACATAACCCTCCTATATTGTGGGAAAGGTGGTGGTATATCCTGATGCAGCCCAAACTACCGTCTCAACCTATCAATAAGTACCATCTTGTGCTCTCCTACACATCACCCCTATATCCATCAGAGTAGTGTAGATCTTATAGCTCCTCTACCATCCACCCATATGATGAAAAACCCACATAGGGCCTCCAAATAATGTTCATGCTTTGAACAACCCCTCTACCAATCACTTGTAATAGGCTACATCATGTGTAGCTCTAGTAGCTCGGTGCTCCCGATCATAAACACCCATCGATCAAGCCCACTTGAAAAACTTGACTCAAATGCATCATCTCGGGGCATACCAACTGGATGCACACATACAATGTGCTCATATGCCCAACAATGAAGTAGGAAAGTATAACAAAGGATAAACCTCCATAGCCACCCATAAGCCCATAGCTCTCTATACAAATGTACCAAGAATGTGGGAACCCATGCAAAACAATTCCTATCCTCTACCATGTCATGTATAACCCGATCAAGGATCATGGGAATCTACCACCCTCTGCATTTGGTAGTGCAAAGTAGCAAATTACCTCCATTAGCAACACTACCAACCTCATCTCCTCCGGATGGGCCTAGTACATATCTCCATAGCTCATACTAGTGCTATGGAACCTCATCTTTGCTAGCCCCTCACCAAACACGGTCAACATCAACTCCTTAGAGGCCTCTGAGGAGATAGAATACACCTGCGTCCCCACTATCGGTAGTCGCAGGATCCTGTACACATCCTCCAGGGTGACTGTGATCTCACCCATCAATAGATGGAAGGTATTGGTTGTTGAGTCCCATCTATCGATGAGAGCGACCATCAAACTCAGCTCCCGGACTACGTGCTAGTAGCATCTAACCCTAATCAGGCCAACCTCTATAACATGGTGCTATTCATTGGGTCTGCTGCACCCCTATACCTCCACGAGAAAGGGAGGTACCCTATCTCTCATCCATAGCTAGTCCCTTTTACGCATTCAACCAATCACACATAATATTAAAACTTTCTTTTACCCAACATTAACCTTCAACCCCTCCCTTCTTCCCTTCCCCACCCACTATCTATTTTACCCACTTTACCTAACCTTTCCCCTTACCCTTCCTAGACCTCTAGCCCTTTTACCCTAACCAACACTAGTTACTCCTGACCATCACTAGTCCATTATAACCGCACTGGTTCCCCTCATCCTTGACCGATGTTAGTGTAACAAGACTGATGTTGGCCATACATTGAATGACTTCGGTCACTTTATTCATCGCACCCAAACCAAAACCCTTGATTTTATCCCACCATTTCTCTCCCATTTCGTTAGACACCTACAAAAATTCCCCAAATCCCCCCAACCCTATTCAACCTACTTATACCTTTTTCCCACCCCTTCTCTCACCCATTTTAACCACCAAATTTCAAATCTCTAACCTACACACACCCTCGACCCATATTCCCTTCTACATTTAACAAAAATACATAGAAAAGCTTAGATCTTACCTCGTCTCAATTTATCCTCTGTGGTGGCACGTTTGGCCATTTTTTACGGTGGTCCACCTAAACCCTCTCCTACCTCTACCATGTCCAAATCAACCTCCAACCTCTCTACCAATCACCTCACTCTGCCCGATCATGTGGACCTGTCTACCTGGCTCTCCTCTCCAACTGGATCTCTCCACCTCACCTTGGTACGGTCCCATGTACTTTCCTCTCACCAAGCCACAAAATTCTCGTGCTCTCATCATTTTCACAAAAGCCAAAATGTACAAATGAATCTGTATTATATGGATTTTTTCTTTTTATATACCCACGTTGACCTAACTGACGTTGGTTATACCTAAACCGACATTGGTCATGTTCCCTAGCACACCATGGTTGGTTGTACCCAAACCAACATCGGTCATCTGCCCTAATAAACCATGATCAGCTTACCTAGACCGTCATTGGTTACATATGATCGACATCGGTTACTTGTCATATTCTTTCCCATACCCTTTCCCCATTTCTGACCAACACTTAACCAACCCAAAGCCACCGTTTTACCTTACCCACCCTTATTACAACTAACCTCCATGCCTACCTTACCTATACCTATTCTTAATTACATTTTGGGACTTGTTATTTTACCCATACCTCGGCCCTACTTGTGTTGTGACCTAGCTACCTGGACCCGGAACAATTTTAATGAACTGTGAACTCATGTGATCACTATACCTTGTGACATTATTACCCATTCCATGACCTTGCTACCTGGATCTGGAAGATTGTTACTAACCTATGACCTCATGTGCTCGATATACCTTACGACACTGTTACCCATTTTGTTTGACCTAATGACCTTAATTTTCCTATTGTCATGTCATTTATCCCGACCTTACCTTTGGTGTATCGAAACATACCTAAACTTTCCTACACACTGACCTATGTTGTGCTTCCTAACCATATCCTATTCCTTGGATATCGAATCACATCACCTTGTTTGGATAGACCTATGAACCTTAGATGATGTACGGTTTACATGCTCTTCAACTGGTGTCATGCGGAAATTTATACATGTGTGTACGTTTGAATCTGCTACCTTTGACCTTGACCCATTACCTTGATAACCTGATTGGAATTTCACCCCATTACACCCATTGTCCACCTTCCTCTTCATCACATACACCTTTATCTAACCACTCACAAATTCGGTCTTCTACCTCATCCGTTCCTAGTTTGATCGGGATCACCTTCACCCACACATGGGGCACCCACATCTTATTTTTTCAAAGTGTCACCTACCAATACAAGCTACACAACAAAAGGGGGAAAATTTAAACACGAATTGGGTCACACTCCCCTTAGTCCTTCATCAAGTAACCATCTCAAACATACTCACCTAACTAAGGCCCCTTCCACCCCACACCACTATTAATTTAATTGATTTAATTAAAGTAATATATATCGTCACAATATTTATTATCTAATTATATTAATTTCTACCCCACCACCTCACCTAGACACCTCACCCAACCATATCACCCTAGACCTATTCTTGGCATGTTTCCATAACTAACAATAACTAAGTCTTACTTGCCTTAATGAGCTAAGATTTGGTCTAACCCTAAAATCAATCCCTAAAATATCTCTAACCAAATTCCCACCCATTAGAAGGTAAGTTTTTTTCTAATTTGTAAGAACAAACTAAGCTGGGGCCAAGAAATTAGAAAGATCTTCCCATTTTAGTAAACCTAGGGAATCTAGCCTTAATCGATGTCACCACCCCTAAACCAACATCGGTCAACTTGGAACTGTCCTTGGTTATAATTTATTTACCTAAGTAACCTTGTTTTAGGGTTGTCACATTATTAGCACAAGAAGGTGAGAAGAGAGATTCATGCAAGTGAAACAAAAGTCTTTCTCACACACCAAGACATCCATAACCAGCACCAAGATAGATCTAGAAGTATTGGCACTCACAGTAACATTCCGAGAAGCATCACCACTACACCAAGCTCCATTCCATCAAGCGATCATCACCACTACCCAACCATTGGACCTGAAACATTGGTAAGTGTTTTATCATTAATCATTTCCATTCTTATTCTGTCCATAGAGTTGTTATCACCTTTTTACCATTCTTTTATTAACATTCCTATTCCTCCATAGCCATATTTCTGAAAAACCCAAAATATCACCCACCCATTTATCGATTACCTAGCTTGGCCCTTCCACCTCTCGAGTGTTCTCAACATTCCCACAGACCTCACCATACCCTTATTTATTCTCATCCAACCTCACCCGAGACTCTACAATAAAGTGTTCAATGAGCTATGGTCACCCTACTCTCCGACATCGGTTACCCATAATCTGTCATTGGTCTCCCTTAAAGCGTCGCCGTTATACCCAACTAACATCAGTCTTTGTGTTTTATACCTTTCCCAAGAACATAGTCAAACAACCTCTTACCAAATAACCTAAACAACCTAGAACCTGACCTTGACTAGCTCCAATACTCCGACACCTACCATCCCTTCAGATATGACTATAGCCTAGCCTATTATACTATATTTTCTTATTTTGATTGAATGAGATACCTAATTTATATCAGATATAGTAGGAATTTACTTATCTTTGGTATTAATTTGTTTTGAACAGTGGATTTAAAACCATCTAGGAAGTATCACACTTCCTAGAACTAGTATATGCTAGGAATTCCACTGTCATATATCATTTAACTTCTCTTTTGTGGCCTTGTTTTCTATTACAAGTAGTTCCTCCTAGGAAAAAGGAATCTCTCACAATCAGCACTGGATCAAGAAGTCAAAACATGTGCAACAACCATCAACCAACTAGCGTAAACAGTATTCCTCCTTTACCCTTAACATTATATGTCTTGTCATTCAAAACATAAATAAAATGGTGAAACACCTATAAAAAGGGATGCTTTGTCTAGGGATAAATACACAAGAGGGAATGTGGAGACACAAAAATAATAATTAGAGGATGTAGATAAGGAGAAAGAGAGTAATAAAGTGCTGCAAGTAATCCTAGGGTTTAGATCACTTAGTGTTAAGGGATTTGAGGGATGCCATAAGCCTCTATATGGTACTAGGATCTGTAACAAGGGTTAAAATGGGGAAGGTATAGTCAAGTTCTCATACCTAGGAGGATTTTTTGGAGTTATGTCCATGTCATTTATTGTATATGGTTTGAGATTATCCTTTTGACTGTAATGTGGCTACCTAAACTATATTAAATAAATATATATATATATATATATATATATGGGTTTATTGTGTATATTTTGTTTAAGGGTGTAAACCCTAGTGTTATATGACTATCATGGCTTAGATATGGTTTATTATGCTTATTACAATGTTATTTAGTTTTTGTAATGCATTAAGGTGTGGATCTATTAGTTGCATCTTCTACCTCTTTAAATAAGTGAATGTACTTATGCTTCTGTAAATCATCCTCCATTTATGGTGAGACCATCTCAAAAATCTCATATAAAGGAGGGGCTCAATGCTTGTGCATGCCTCAAGTGAGCGCCCAACACTTACTAGGTGAAAGGTCAGCATGCTTAGGGTTAGTAAAGGTATTAAGGGTAAATAAATGACTAGATTCATCCTTATTCTTATTAGGAAATTTAAATGCAAAATTACCAATCTTACCATAATTGAAAAAATTATATTATAATTTACCTTTGTAATTACCTAATAATATCCTTAGCTTTCTAAAAAACATGGCTTCTAACTTGTCACCATCAATCTCTAAATGAAAATTATCCTTTAAATTCTTACCTTGTTCCTTCTTGGGAGGTCTTCCATCATATGTTATTATCTCATAAGTCATCAAGATTCCATGAAGCTCATCCATTTTCAATGTTTTCAAATCCTTGCTTCTTCTACAATAGAGACCTTTGGTTAAAACTTGGGTGTCAAGGACCTCAATACCTTTTGGAAAAATATTGATTCATCCATTGTCTCTCCTAAATCACTCGATGATATTAACAACCTCATAAAATCTAAAAATATAAGCAACAATGTTCTCATCTTCCTTCTTTCTCAATATTTCAAACTATCTTCAGTGGGTCTACAATTTTCCAATTTGACCTTGGTGTCACCTTCATAGATTGTCTAAATTTTTTCCCAAATTCCTTTGGTTGTATCGCAATGCATGAACTTCAAAAAATCAACCTCTTAAATACCACATTAGATATCATTCATTTCTTTAATATTACTTTCACATTCCTTTTTATTTGTTTCATCAGATGGGGTTGTAATAGGTATAGTGTAGCTAAAAAACATTGATTACCATATTTCATAACGTAATGAAATTAGATAATTCTTCATTTTGATGCTCCAAAATTCATAGTTGGTCTCATTCGAGGGAGGAGACTTACTCGTTGAGAAACCTCTTTTAACTTGACTAGCCATATTTGTGCTTCAAGGATCTCCTTCAATATGTTAAACTTGTTTTTAAGGACCAAGCTCTACTAATAATTTTTTGAAGTAAAACTAATGAGAGAGGGGTGAATCATTGTCCTTATAAATTTTAATTCAATTATGATAACTTGCATGAACCATCAAAGAAACCATTAAACATACATTAACCATTGTGAGCTTATTATGTATGAAACAACCATCCACAAGAAAAAAACTCAATATAGAACAAAAATAATATGTGGGAAACCCTCAAGGGGAATAAAACCCACTAATATTTTCATTAATAAAAACAAATCAATATTTAGTGAAGCCTCAACTCCAGAAGGAACACCAACCTCTAATTTGTCAAGCACCAACTTGAATTTAGCAAGCACCCACTTGTAAGGAAGCTACAACTCCCAAGATTTAGTGAAGCACTAAATCCACAAGGAGCACCAACCTTTAGGTTTTAACAATCACTAAATTTCAAGGAAGCACCAACTCCCTAAGTGAATTAACACACCATCAGCCACCAACTCATCCAACAAAAATGTTTTCCATATTAATTTTTATTAGTATCTCAACAAATGATGGTATTATTTTCTCTTATCTATCTTATTCTCTTCTTATTTGTCTTCTTTCTACCTCTGATTTATAATTCAAATCATCATTCTCTCAATATTTTTGCACATACTCTAATCTTCAATCTTCAAATAACATCCACACAATTTCTTCTCTTCCCTTAACCACTCTCAAAATTGTTTGGTTTTCTTACTCACTCATCATGCTTCTTCACCTTTACTAAGTCATATAGACATTAACATATATAGCTTTATATCTTCATTATAATTTATCTTCATAAAACTCTTCTCTCCTCATATTTTCTATAATGCATTATTATGTTTAAACATGAATCACTTAGCTCACCATTTCATCCATCTCACAAGATCCTCAAATAGGCCTAATTTTATTTGCATATATACTACCATCAAGAACATAAACCTCACATGTTGGCCATGATACATGATAAAAACAATATAAAAACATGAATCGATCATGATTCTATCATATCATAATCGATCATAACTACATAATGAGCTCAATCTCCATTAGGTCTCAAGAAAACCTACAAACACTAGGTCTAATAGCACAATGATGAAACATGAACACCATGGGTTCACATGATCATATTAAAATATAAATTAACTTTCAAAAAAATTTATAAGACCTATGAAAATCTCCTCTAAGATCAAATTTCTTTGCAACTTTGATTTACACAATGAAAGTAGCTTAAGAACAAGATTTTCCCATTAGGACTACACACTAACAAAAATTTTCTTTAAGAATGAATGTTTTTCTTCCCTAAAAACTAAAACATGAAAAATTAATCATGAAAATAGGTACTTCATGACCTCAAAAACATCACCATGTCCATTAGACACTATAATTCAGAGCATAAAGAATCAATAACATCTCTTCTCCAAGCACACTCAAAACTGTCTATTCTATTCTAAGAACTCAATATGAAAAAGAATGTAATATCTTTATTTTTCCTTCAAACTATGACCTAAAACTTCATCCACATACTTGAATCACATTTCATAACCTTTTTCCATTCTTGAATTTTCATACTAAAACTGAAAAATAATCATGTTACCTTATTAGGATAGACATATCTTAAGAACTAGATCCGGTGGAGACCTCAAAATCACTTTTTCTAGTTGGCTGCCCGAGAAAAAAAATACGACTATGGACAATCTCGGGAAAAGGGAAGTGAATATTCCCAATAGATGTTCCCTCTGTAAGAAAGAGGAGGAAAATTCTAGCCATCTCCTCCTTCATTGTTCTTTCTCTTACATTTTCTTTGTTGTTATTCGGATATGTTCAATATCAATGGATCCTTCCCTTGATGATTGAAGACTATTGCTTTCAATGGGTGAGACCCTTCCATTTCCCCATCTTAAGTGGGCCTGGAACATTGCCCTTCCACATTTTTTTTTTTGGGGGTTTATGGAAATCCATAAATGATGGTATCTTCTGCGTTCGAGAAAGATATTTTATTGAAAGTTGGGAGAAAAATTTTGAGTGTCATTAAGGAAAACATTAAACTCTTTAAAGGTAAAGTCAAGAAACCCTGTCCGAAAAGTGAGCAAAAAGTTCTTGACAAGATTTTCCTTGGTCCAGTGCATTACCACACTCCTAAAAATAACTCTAGCTGGAAAAATCCTGGAGGAAATGTTGTAAATTTAAAATTTGATGGAGCCTCAAAAGGGAATCCGGGTCCTGCTGGGGGAGGAGGAATTCTAAGGAACAATGATGGAGACTGGTTATTTTCCTACGTGGGTCCTTTAGGTGAGAAACAAATAGCTCGGTGGAAACCAAAGCTCTTCTTTGGGGGTTGTGCTTCTTGCTAAAGAAAAAGGCTTCAAGGAAATTCAGATCGAAGGTGAATCTCTCCTCATCATTAACACCCTTAATAAAAAAGGTCCCATTAATTGGGCCATAAGTAATATCCTTAATGATGTTAAGGAAATATATAGTTTTTTTATAGCATTTCTTATAATCACACCCTTCTTCAAGGAACAAATGTGTGGATAAGATGGCCAATTATGGCATCCATTGTAATGATTATAAGCTATGGTGTAAAGTTGATATATTACCCATAGATATTAATGAGACCATTAGTAGAGATAGAGGGCACTAAGTTTTATAATGTTGGCATGAGTGAGAACAGTGGTGGTGACAACTTACTTAATATCTTATCTTCCAAGATTTCTACCAGTGCGAAAGAAGGTCTCTTGTTGAATTTTGTAGCAATTAGAAGAAGCTCGGTCTGGTGAATATGGGGGGTAATAGGATTCATGTTGAACTTGCTAGCCATATCATCGATGTGTGTAATCAGCCTCTATGGAATAGGCTTAGGATTGGGGGTTTCAACAATTTCATTGCCAAATTACATGGTCATGATCCCTCTCTATCTAAGGATTTCAGCAAAGCTTGGAAAGTGGATAAGTTTGTTGTCAGAGGGATGGAAATTGAGGTGTCTGAGTCCTCCATCACCCTAGTCATGGACATGAAAATGGATGGGCTTAAAATTTTCAAGGATAGAACCCACAGAGAATAGGAAATTGAGCGGTTCTTTGTTGGCAAGGAAAGATGTTCTTACTTTACGGATGGTATTGCTAGGTCATGCATTCGGGTATTTGGAGAGAGGTGTGCCTCCATATTATGAAGTACATCACTCTGGAGGGTAAATACAGAAAAATATATACTCACCATTTGACCCTTCTAAACATGTTCCATGATAAGGTCATGGTGAGCATTCCCTTCTTTCTGTATATGTCACTGACTAACTCCTTAGTGGATTTCTAGTAGGAGAAAGTGGAATCACCTTTGCATGAAGGGCTCATTCTTCTGATGTATGAAAATGGGAAACCTGCTCTGTGTTCTCCCCTGAAAGATCATGCAGACAAGGATGACCTCACTCTTGCTGACTACCTCACTAAGATGAAGGATGACAATTGTAAATTTTTTGGGGAGGATTCTGGTAAAGATATGGGTGAGGTTGGTCATGGGGAAGTGAGCACTTTGAGAAAATGGGACAAGGATGGAAATTTAAAGGGTTTAGAGGATTTGAGCAGTAAGGTTCAGTACTTAGAAGGGGTACTCCATGTGATGGAAGAAACCAATGTGGGCCAAAGGGATACAATGATGGATGTCATCAATGCTTCCAAGAAAATTGTCACCGCACAGGTGAAGTCTAGGAAGAAACTTCTTGAGCTAGAGGACCAGGTCAAAAAGCTCAGCGATAAGTTGGAAAGGA
Source organism: Taxus wallichiana var. yunnanensis (assembly GCA_018340775.1). Lineage (NCBI taxonomy): Eukaryota > Viridiplantae > Streptophyta > Pinopsida > Cupressales > Taxaceae > Taxus > Taxus wallichiana. The sequence continues at coordinate 607,228,236 of CM031240.1, forward strand.
TGGAGGAGGGCACCAAAAGAAGGATTTTCAACTTGTGCATCAACAACTCGAGGATGAGATGGAGGATGATATTAATGATAAAGGTGTTGAGAGTGGTGGGAACAAAGATAGCCATGATGGTAATAGTGGGGGATCCCCAAAAATTAACATTTTTTCGATCTGTTGGTAGAATTTTGGTAAACTTCTACTATTTTTCCATTTTGGAGATTGTTTCTCCTTCTCTCTAGTTTACCCACCTTGCTATAAAGTCTAGTCCTTCTCTGTAAGAGTTAAGCATGTTTAACTCCTTTCTAGGACTTTTTCGTTTCCTTCTTGCTGGTTGTTTTTGATTCTCCTTTTGTAATGGCCCCTAGGAGTCGATCCCTGTTTTTACCGTATCTAATACAAAAACTTTTCATGCTATTTCCTTCAAGACAAGACCTGAATATTAATGAACACACCTGAAACACCATGACTAACATCTCTCTATGATCACACATGAATACTTTCCTTGGAAACATTTCAACATACCTCATTAGGAAAAAATTCTTCACCTTGATTTATATTCCTTGACCTTTATGCCTCACTAGGCCTTGAAACTAACTTGCATACATCTGATCATGCATTATAAATCATGCTATCATGCTCAAAAAATGATGTAAAACCTCTTATACTTGTATTAATTAATCTCACCAAGATACCATACTCATACCTTCTCAATAACATCTTAACAAGAACTTGTCTTCAAATTCTCTCTCTCTCTCTCTCTCTCTCTCTCCATGTTGTCAAGATGACATCACTAACACTTGACATCAACCATTTAGACTTAAATATTTTAAATAAATGAAAATATTCAACATGAACCATTCCTACACTCAATTTAAAGCTTTTATCTCTATCCTAGACTTTGATTCCACTAGGTGATAACTTATTATTTAACTTAGCAGTTTAATAATCAATGGACATTATACTACACACATCTTCATAACCTCTAAAATTCATTCCATATCTCATATTTATTTATTTTATGAATATTAGATGGTTTCATAAGCCCAATATAGGTTTAACCAAATAATATGCCCCATGTCTAATGAAGATATCCATTATAATACAATTTTCATGTTTTCAAGTGCATAAGTTATATATGTTGGCTTAGAGTCGGTTGAGTACGAAGGCATATAAATTTTTCATGTATATAAACACATGAACCCATACCCATTAGAGGAGTCTATGAATCCCATATCAAAGTAAGACTCTAAGAAGGTCCATTAGAGTTCACCATAATAAAACTACTCACATATTTGTACATATATATTGTTCTCTAAATCACACACCTTTGTATTACCATCAAGATAAACAATCATTTCCAAATGTTGATGGACTAATCGAGTTATCCATCTGTTTAATTTTTATAACCTCTACATCATCATAGGGTTTGGAGAACTATGTGTTTAAAAATAAAGTAATGTCCACCATATAAGTGGGGTTTCTTTGAGGTTATTATAATCAAATCATACAAACCATGTTTTAGGTCAAAAGGAGGGAAGAACATATAATTATATGAAAACATAATTAAAAATATCTAAATACAAGGAAAAAAGTACAAATACATATGATAAGTAGGTTACAGTTTCATATTACAAATTTAGAAAAAAATGACACATTTTTGAAAACCTAAATAAATTATTCTAGAGAGCTTATCATCTTCCTAGTGAACCTATTGTGCACTCAATTTGAGATATCCAAACTTTCCAAATATCTTTATGACACTCTAAAAAATTCTTATTCTATTTATTTCATTTCCAATTATTCTGAGTCTAAATTGGGGTGAGTAATTTATAAACCCTAACCTTCATTTTACTTTCATTATCCTTTTTATAGTGTATTAAGTGATCTAATTATCCTTAAATAATTTAGGGATATTGTATTTGTTCTTATTGTTGTAAATTATCGTAATTACAATAGTTTAATGTATAAATTATATTAAATTCATAATTGATATTATACCTTGATGTGAAAACTATGTCTTGGATTATTTAGATTACTATTTTATTTTTGGGAAATATATCTTTTGGATCAACCCTAATCTGACCTCAACACCTACTTGTCTAGTTAAAATGGAAGGAAAAATGTAGTTTTAGTGGTTTAGACCACCCTAAGTTGTGGGTTTATCTAGATATCAAGTTAGGAATATTAAAAAAATGCTTGAACATTGTAAAAACATGAATAGGAAAATTAACCCACTTTCATGGGTGCAAACAAAAATAGAAGTTGTTGAGGGTAGAATTAAATTATTTTAACATAATACTTTGAGGCTAAGAGTATTTGTAAGAATATTAGGAGACTTTTGGAGAATACCATGTACCCAAAAATTCCTTTAGATAGAATGAATATAAGTTATAATTACTATTTTTAATGGATTAACAAGGTAGAGTATTTTTAGAGGAGAGACAAAGGAATGTAAAAGGGAAAATAGTCACTTTCTTCTTGGAAAATTATTTGTCGTATTTTTATATTGGTAATTGTGTCAGTATTGTTGTCATTGATGTCAAGTCACATTTATGTGAAAGGTGTAATAAGTGTGTGTATGAAGTTTCATCTATGAAACATCATGAAGGTTGATTGGTAGTGTCCTAATTTGGTCATGTAATATGTTCTTGAGGTATGATCAAGAGTGTAGATAGTGTGAATATGATCTTAAGAGGTTATTGAAGATGTATATGAGTTATAACATGATTAATTAGTTTTCTTATAGGTTTTTATGTGTTTGAATGATGAAGATGTCGGTTTCAAAGAAACATGTGGTGAAACAATCCATTTTAGGCCTAGTTCTAGACATAGTGCTAGCAAGTGATGTAGTAACATGAGACATAAAGTAGAGAAAATCAATGTGAGCATGTGAGGTATTTTTTTACCTTGCATAATAGGTTTAGGATGTGTTCAAGGTTAATATTCAAGTATATGATGCATGTTTAAGGTCATTTTGAAGCAAGACTATGAAGACAAGGCTAGTAGGCATGGGAAAACCTTGGTGCTTGGAGATATTTAGAGGTGTATATGTATAGATGAGTATTCGAGTACATAAAGGATGTTTCCTCAAAGATTTGTGCCAAGTTTTAGGTAAATTTTATTAAGAGAATGCAAGAAAAATGGTTTTGGACTCTACCAAGATCTCGAAATGTGAATCCCAACTCGATAGGAAAATTCTTATGCTCACCCACACATGTGTGTTATGAATTAGGTATGGATCCTTTGGTGGATGTTAGGGCATGGAGATAAGACAATTTTCTAAGAATAATTGATTTATTTGGATTTCAAATCTTTATGAATGATTGTTAAGAAGCGGAGTAGGTATGAAACCCTTGTAAAACCTTAGATATAGATAAATATGGAAAAAATGCATTTTATAGTCTCCAAATGGCATGGAAAATCTTACGTGATGATTTAGGGTTGTAGATAATTCTTCCGAGCTCCTTTCGATGGTATTTGTATGCTCTAAGTTAGGCTGGTAAGGTACAAAAATATCCTTGTTTTGTGAAGATTTGTGTGTATAGACATATATTAAATATTTCATGATGAAATTATTTGTTTGGGAGAAAGTATAAGAAGTGTGATGAGTGCTCATGAATTTATTTGGATAGCTTCAAAAAAATGAAATCTCTCATCCAAGTGTTCTTACTTACTTTTGGCACGAAGGGTCAAAACTATTCATGAAAAATTGATTTTGTTTGTGTTGATTTTTATGTTGAAGCATGGTTATTTAAACTTATATGGCTTGTATAATGATTTGATCAAGAGAGGTGGTTTCATGTTCAATCCCTAATGGCTTAAATAATTCATATTAGGATTGTTAGATTAGATGTGCTAGTGTGTATTCCTCCATGTGACATATGATTATGAATTCTTAAGAAGGTGTGTAAAGAACTTGGTGATGTGTTACAGATAGTGGACATTTTTGGAATTTTCTTTGGAAATATTTGAGCATGATGAGCTCAATATAGGTTCTTAAGACGTTGTTGCTGGTTTGAGTTGTTTCTAAGATGTAAGTGTTATAGAGCCCTATGCCTTGATTTGGTGATTAGTGTGAGTTGTATGAACTAGAAGACATTGAAATATTTCCATTTATGTTTCATTTGTTCCATGAAGATGTTTTTTTATATGCCAATTCATTCTCTTTTGAGATTGAGTTGTAGGTGCTTTAAGACCTAGTTGGTGATAGTTTCTTCTTGGTGTGTTCATGATGAAAATGAAGGTTTCAAATGTTATCAAGATTTTAATTGATTATAGTAGGTTGTGGTTGACTTGTGTGGAGATTCTAGAGCCTTGGTGAAGCTTCTATGTGATTTTAAAATTCAAATTCTAACCGTTGGAGGAGATGTCCTATTTTAGGCCTAATTGAGAGGCCTTGTGAACTAGTGTGATTTTTGGCTTATGCTAACCTATATAGTATTTTGATGTGATTTATATGAATATTTGGAGAATTTTTTTAAGTTTTCATGACGACCAAACTTAATGGTCTTATCCGACATGTGGTTATGTTTTTGATGAGTCGTGTATAAAGGTCAAGGTGTATGTGCTCATTTAAACTAATGAAGAGGAGAGAGGTGTGAGAAAGCTATAGATAGGTATGTGGAGTGTTTTAGGGTTTCAAGAGAAAAGTTAAGAAGATGATGAAAACATAAACATGGCTGAGAATAAGTTCTACAAGGTCATTATACCTAATCAAAATATGAATATTGAAGTTTGATAGAATAAAAAGAGTGATCGGTTTGAGAAGGTTTTGGGTGATAAGAGCATACATAGTGATCACAATCAGTTGTTGAAGCAACAAATACTAAGGTGATTTTCATCTTCACGTGGTTGAGTTAGTTCTTGGTCATCTTAGAGGTTTGTATCATCCTTTTGGGGTTGGTGCTCCTTATAGGGTTAGTGCCCTACTAAACTAGTGTTTGGTGCTCATTTTGAAGTAGGTGTTTCACTAATTTCCTTTGTGTTGTGTAATATATGAAAAGGTTCAATGAGTTTTCTTCCCCTTGAGGGTTTCCCACTTTATATCTTATTTTCATGTGTTATTTCTTGTTTCATGTACTTGTGGATGGATGTTACACACTTAATAAGCTCACATTGATGATGTTTGTTAAAAATTTGATTTGAATAATGTATGTAAGTTATGGTAAATGATTTATTTTTGTATAAGTTATTCAACCCCATCTCACTTACTACACTTATAATAATTGGTATTAGAGAAAGTAGCTACTGAAGAAATTCTAGTAGTTTGGAGGATATCCTTGAATAACAACAATGAGAAAATTATATGATCTTTGAAACAACATTGGTGTGTCTAATAAAGAAAAACAAAGTTTTGGATTCCTTGGCCAAGAAATATGAATATCATAATAGTTACATGAATGATGAGCATGTTCAAGCCATTAAAAATTTGGAATATCAAGTATAATATCTAAAAGGAAAATAAGAATAATGTTGCAAGCTCAATTCTGAAGTTGAAACCTAAGATCTTAAGAAGAATACTACATCAGGTATGAGGTTGAGTTGAATTACTTGAAGACATAATTTAAACAATCATTTAGTAGGATGAAGAGATATAAAAGGTTGGAGAAGATATCTTAGGTTCTAGATGGTATTTTGAATAGTGAAAGATCAACTAGTGACAAAATAGGCCCGGGTTTCAAAGGAGACCACATGAAGAATTGTGTAGATGAATTTTAAGGACCGAGTACTTATGAAGAAAAAAATAGACCAGGAAGAAAAATTCAAAGAGGTCTAACCCTATTAGGTAACCAAATGCAATGAGGTATGGTTATTCCTTTAATGGTTATTGTTATGAATTTGGTCACAGAGATAGAGATTACAAGAGAGGTCCTCCTACAAGGAATGCGTTTTTATGGAATTATGAAAGATATTTCAAAGGTAAGATGTATTAATGTTTTCAACATGGTCATAAGGCTATGCATTATAATTAGAACCTAAGCTCATATCAATCAAGAGGAAAGAATAGTGTCTTGTGTTATAGTTGGCATTAACTAAACCATATAGAAATATTTTGTCATTTTGAGTCTTCAAATCAAAGAAAGAAGTTTGATGCATCTCGACATGGGAAGAGTGCTCAAGATAAATATATATATATCATAAGTATGATCCTATAAATTTAGTCAAATTGTAGACACATAATCACACACTTTGAGTCATTATGTAGTCTCAATTACATACTACTATTTATATGGTTCCTAAGTAAGAAAAGTAATAATTAAACCATGTCTTTGGCCACCTTTCTTTGTTTTATACTTCTTCTTTCAGTATTGCAGTCTTACTTACTCAATCTATCTTTTCACATTTTAGAATTTTTCATTCGAACACTAGTTCCAGCTAGAATGTCGGTGCCAGTTGTTCCCATCACCTCTGGTTCCCTTGTCCTCTCTATACTTTGGTCACACTTTTTGGGTCCTTTCTAGCTGTTTGAGCATCTTATATTTTTAGTAGTAAGGCTTTTCAAGGATAATTACAAAATTCAAGCAAGGTAATCATAGAAATATAACATTATGTGATCATAATAAGGGACCAAACACTAAGCATCTAGTATCACCACCTAAGGTTGCATCTATCAAAGACATCTATAGCTCCATTTTCGTCTATCTAGCTCCATCACAAGGCTAGTTCATCGAAGGGACACAAGGATAGTTCATCTTCATCACACTTCATAGGAGGGGAGTCTATTGTTTCCATACAAACATTATTTACATTTTGTATCTAGCTACTTTCTCTCTACCTCAAGTGTGACTAGAAAAAGAGTAATCTAAGGAAAAATTCCACACACACACACACACATAACTACATTGGGTCTGAGATGTAGTGTAGCACTCAATGATAATTCCATCATTTTGGAAGCTAAGGAAAGTCTAACCCCTTCATTTTCATCTTTATTTTTTAGGGTTTGATCATTTATTTGGGGTTTTTAGGTAATTCATTCATTCCAAATTTATAATCACATTCGATGCGGTTCGGTGACATAAATATGACAAAAGGAAAATAAGTGCAAACATCTTATGACCATGAAAATTTTGGTTTTTGAGCATCTGCGTAGAACATGATGCCCAAAGATTAGACCAACACACCCACGAGCACCCTATCCTCCTCGAGGCACCTCAATCTAGTCAAATCTATCAAATATGTATTTTTCTAGGCTTATATGTGACAATTATCCATCTCTCTTCAACTAGTATCCATTGTGAAAAAGTCCAACAACCTCTACAAATAAGCTAAGGCTCTTCTAACCCTATTTTCACATTAGGGTTTCATATTTTCTAGATTAGTTTTCTTGGTTATTATTTCAATATTTCAATATTCATTTATTTACTACAAACTTGCATTAGATTAATTACATTTTATAATAATCATTTTGGTGAACCCCAAGCAAGAATCCACCTTTTTCTAGTGTTTTATTCTTATTCCCATCACCTGTAGTGGTGGATTTTTGTTCTAGAGCATCGGAGCTTCCTTTATTCTCTCGTATGGTTTCTAATTTTATGGCTGAGGTCTTTGCATCAATGGCTATAACTTAAAATCCATTTTCTAACTCTCAAGATTCTCCTCTTCATGAAATAGAAGCGCATGATAGTGAGAAGTCATACTATGAGGATATTAATGATGATAAAGACCAATTGAAAACACTTACTAATTTTTTACAAGCTTTACGTAATAATCCCACACATCTTCTACATATTTTGCATGCTTTGGTCAATGCTAACAATACTCATGATAGTGTCGCGGATCCACTTATTGCTAACTCTTCGGCTCCCATGGCCTCCACTCAGCCTCTCACTCTAGTATCCATTCCTACCACTACCACTCCTATCATTCCACCTAATACTCACAATGCAAAACCTGGTTCCTCTTCAAATAATCCTGATTAAACTTCTTTACATCGGGATCTCGTATACACAAATTTTATAGCTAAAACTCATGTCTTCTCGTGTATCTTCATCTCTTGATTCCTCTTCTCATGTATAATAAACCTTCCTCATAGCATAATGAATGAATCAACATCTTATCTACAATTACTCAATCACCTGGAGATTCTCATGGTGAATTGGTAATCAACTTAGACTTTTTCTCAGCGCAGAAACCTTATGATGGCTTTCCATTACAAAGTTTCCACCATGGCCACAAACCTTCAAATTTCCCCGGTTGATGCTATTGAAGTTTTTACTATGCTTTCTAACATGATCCCTCATTATACATGAGCTCTTTAGTGATGCTATCTATTTGATTCATGAAACTTATCCTTTGGCTTTCCAAGTAATTGTTCCCACTTGGTAATGAGGATGAAATTTTCCCACATGAAAATTTTTCCTTGGTTTACCATACCAACATCCCCACCTAGAAAAAAAAACATCAAAGTTCCTCGGTTGTTATGGCTCAAACACATTGCCCTACAAAGTTCGTGTGGCTCTATCTTAGTTTTCCGAGCTATTCCCCTAACTTGATGTACTCACTATATTGAGTCCATATCACCTCCTGTCTATGTAATGAGCTCAAATTCGAGCTTGAATGAGTTTCCAAGTTAAAATTATTTTGAACCCAACTAATTTGGCAAATATCGAGCAACTCAATCCAAATCTCACTTGTATACGAGCCGAGATTTCATTTCACAACTTGACCACTTGATCCATTGAGTTTCAAATCCTTATTTCTATATCATGTCAATCTCGTCTCTGTGAGCTTAGACCAAACATTTTTACCTCGACAATGTTATATCCCCTCTCCATTGATCGACCTCATCCTTCCATTGTGTGAACTTAGCCCTCACTGCTATGAGCTTGGTTTTTCATTTTCTCAAATCATCTGTTACACTTTGTAATGCCCGGAGCTTGGATTCAATTGATGATACTTTAATTTTTATGGGTCAATATTGAAGTTGACTCCTTGAACCGAGTTCCATTTTGACTTAATGTCTTCCGGACTTGGCGAGTCACCAAGTAGCTCACCGAGATACTTAGAAAGATAAAAAAATTCTTGATAGACCTTATCCTATTTTGTAATCCTCTATCCATTTTATGGAAAAATTTCCCATATTTTCTTTACTCGTGACACCTTTCAAAGGTGAGCTCATCGACCCATCAAGTTGAGTTCCAATGATAAACGAACGAGTTCTTAGAACCAACACTAAGTTGTCACCAATTTGAGCTCAATTTGACCCGTTCCATGTTAGGTGAGCTCACCTATGTAATTTATTAATTATTTTAATCATGTCATCTCGTGATGACTATAAATGGGGCTTTGGGACCAATGTCATAATTTGATTGTAATAGGACCCGTTGTCTATTTTTTCCTAGTGTGTAAAATTGGATAAAAGGTTTTCTCATGAAAATGTTTTTCATAGGAACATTTGATACATTTTTGGTAAATTTGGAGATGATCAAGAGCATTGAGACAATGGTCATCTAATAACTCATGTTGTGTCAAATGGTCAAAAGACACCATCATTGAGCATGTCTTAGAGTTATATGTAGAGAGATGGAATATGGACTTCGAGAGGAAATATATCCTTGGTACCATAGACTAAAGAGAAAGGTGTTGCCGTCGTCGAAGTGCAAATACTTATACGGTAAGCCCACAAGGTAATGAATGGTGAATACAAGAATCTTCCACACCAAGGTAGGTGATAATGGACTTATCTTCTTGACATTGAATGAAATTAATAGATGGTGTATCGTCATCGATCATGTCGGCATACTAGAAGGGAAGAGAAGAGGGAGTCTTGCCATCACATTGATAGGTCAAAGGTCCTAAGGAAATGGTTTTTATGAAAAATTTTTAGGAGGAATGGATTCTAGATCCATTGACTTTGTGGGTGACAGGTTGTGATGTTGGTGAATGGGGTGGAGAAAATTTTTCATCCTCGATGAGGTCAATGCAGGCCTTCTTAGAGAATATTTCGGTGAAGCTGATACCACTGTGATTTTTTGTTTACGGGTGGTACACTAGATGAAGCTATGACAACCTTGTTCGTAAAAACAAAATCCAAATCCTTTCTATGTGTAGTAGTGAAAGAAAGTGTGAGTGAAGAGGTAGTTGGTGAGAGATTGAAGTTCGGATGAAAATGGTCATGTTTTGTATGGTGGTTCGGGTGAATAGGTGGAAGTATTAAGTAACCCATATGCTAAGTTAGTGTGAAGGTGGGGAAAACCATAAGGGAAGATCTCTCCTATGTGATAGTCATAATGAGGATGTTGGCATAGGTTACCATAATCTTACGAAGTAAGGAATGTTTTGATATTGTAGAGGTGATATTCCACAGTCGGGTGTTGAAAAACACCCTTTAAGGGATCATTAGTAGATATGTGGGTAGTATGAATAGATGAATTACTAGGTGATTAGGGAGGAGGGGTATCAGTTGGTTAAGAAGTAGATGGGCCAGTGCAAAAGGTTACGAGAAGAAGTAAGAATATAAGAGTTACATGTGGGAGAGGTGGCGGAAGCATTGGTGGATGGGGTTGCGGTTGAAGGAGAAGTTGCAATAGTGATAGATGCCTTAAGCTGGTGCAAAGGACATTGTTAGGTCGATAAAACATGTTATAAGTTTTGAATGGTGATGGGTCAGCTAGGATGGTATAGTTATGTCCTTCATGTTCAAAATTTACACATCGGTGTAAAGTTGAAGGAACACAACCCATGACACAAATCCAAGGCCAACCAAACAAAAATTTATACTAGAACTACCCTATAATACATAGAACAATTTAGGGATAGTATGAGGGCACACATGAATGTGAAGAATAATTGTGCCAAGGGTGTAAGTGATGGTGTAATTAAAGGAGTGCAACATAAGCGGGTTATCATGCATGCAATTTGAAGGGATTGATTTGATTGTACATGTGGGAGGAGATAATGTTAATGTTAGCACCACCATCGATCATAATGCATTGTACATGTATATTATCAATATAGATGAAGATAAAAAGGGTAGAATCATGGTCATCGATTGAAGAGGTATAATCTCCTCATCGAACAACATAGTGTGGCTATTTGATGAGTGGGCATGGGGGTAGAAAAAGGATATGATTTGGTAAGAGAGGCCACGTGGTGAGGGTTTATAATGGAGGATACTTTGGTGTCGGGTCGTTAGGTAAAACCTCAATGGACCAAAATACTTCCATGAGGGCTTGTCGATGCGATTCGGATGTTTGGATGATATCATACAAAGACATTTTAAGAGGGGATTAGTGTAACTATTTTATCATTGTATGATGGGTGACCCCATAAAAAATAGGGTATGTGGGTCATTGAATGGTGATTTTGGGTGTGGGTGCAGATGGTATATATTGCACGGGATTTATTGATGGGCTAGTTACTTTTTATTTTCCTTTTTCCTTTTGGGTGCGAGTGGAAACTTATTCCATGTTAATCGAGGGAAGGAGGTAGGTGGAGAAGGTATGTCATGAGTAGTATAATGACATGATGGATAAAAACCTAATGTGGGGTAAGAACCTTACAAAATGAGTAGGAAAACCGACATTTACGAGGTGGTTTGGTCAACTCTTTTATACGGACCATGTTGATCTCAAATTTTGGAGGTGGATAAAAGGGCTTTAGAGGTGGTGATGCAGGTTGCTAAATAGGTAGTGGGTAGGGATATATGGTGACAGGTGAAGATGGAACATGGTCCTCATCAAGAATATCATTTTCATTAAAATTTTCTTTAGGAGGACATAATTGGAGGAGAATAGTTTTGAGAGCCTTACAACCCTCTACATCATGTCCTGACACATGATGGTAGGAAAAAAATTTAGTTTCATCAAACCCTTTTAGTTTGGATTTGAGGGGGTCGTAAGGTCTAAGCAACGGTAATGTGATGGCAGAGATATCTAAGAGGTTGGATAAAATTTATGCGTAAGACCCTACCAATGGATCATAGTGGTAAGTGAGTGTGGGTTTGAGTAAATGTGTGGATTATTGTGGCGGAGGAGGTGTTATAGGAGGTGGAAGTACATGATGCCAAAGGGAAAGCCGGTGGTAGAAGAGGATGGGTTACCCATGGGGATAATAGAGTTACGGTGCAAGTGGTTGGTAAAGGCTAGGTGGAAGGTATGGGCTGAATTTGTATAGGAAAAGTTGGGATTATGGTAGCTGGTGGAGATATAAGTAGTAAGAAATGTACAAGGAGGGAAAGTGTGATTTTTATGTAAGTAAATTTTATGTAAGAAAGGATCATGATGATGAGGTAGGTTTCTTAGCTTTTGATTGGCCTTGGGTAGGGGATTGTTTGGCCAACGTTAATCGGTGAGGTTCTAGGATGGAGAAAAGGGGTGAAGGTGACAAAGGTGTTGTAGGTGAGTCCGGTGTACGTGGCATAGATGGTTGAGTATTCCTTTTAGGAGGAGGAATAATTTTGGTGTGGGGTTGGGAAGATGTGGCTAAATGTAATTTGACAAGTGGATGGGTAAGGCTTCACGTCGGCATGACACCTAAGGTTGTGATGGCTATAGATATAGATGAAGATGTAGATGTGGGTATGTTCTTAGGCATAGGAATGGTTTTATTTGTGGGTAAAGGTTCATATGTAGGTAAAGGTAATGAAGAAGAATCCATTTTAACAAGAATGGTTAGGGTCGATCTATTGCTGGAAATACCTTTGGATAGATCGTGGGGGTATCTGTAGGAAATTTTTTTATACGAGTTGAAAAGGGGAGCCAAAGACATCCCCAAAGCATGGAATTATCAACGTAACCAAACCAATTGAATAGTCGTGAAAATGAAATTATTGTAAGAGGAGATGCAAGTTAGTTTAGTGGAAATCCCTAAAAATATGTTTGTGAGATAGGGAATTGGTTAACCTTGGACTCTATGGGTAAAAGAGCCAAGAGTAGATCAACATGATCCTGGAATTCTAATGGGGAATTGTCCCCAATAGGTAGTGGCATGTCTAAAGGATCTCCCATGGGTAGGAGAGATGGTAGGTGGGGTGAGGTAGATTCCTCTTTCATTGGAGGAGAAAGTAATGATGATTCTCCTGTGGGTAGGATAATTAATACCATTTATTGTTTGATAGATTGTGAGGTTTATGGTGAAATGGCATCAACATAAATTATGGCCTCCTCTGGGGGTGAAGGGGAGATGAAGAAGACTCCTCTATGGGTGAAGGAGTGGATGAGGTATGCTCCTCCATGGGTAGAGGAGCTCGTGCTAGAATTTCCTTAATAGATGAAATAGGTGGAAATTGAGGAACGAATGGTATGATATAAAAAACAACATGGACTTCACAAACATTATTGTCATTGGTTGATGGTTCACCAATTTTATTAGATGATGTTGTATGGTTAGGGGAACGACTTCTTTAAGATATGTAAATTTTGATTTTCCAAAGTGCATTTGGGTTGTGTAGAATAAGATATCCATTCTCAGTAACATTTATTGGACATTTTTAAAAAAGTTATGCAATTACCATCACTATGGCCTTTGACAAGATGATAATTAAAATATTCATGTTCCTTATTCTAGGTAGGCATAGGATGAGCGGGATTGAAACCGGTATAATGCTTTATGTGGGGTAGTGAAATGGCTCCGACTTTAAGAATAGTTTACAAGGCGGTGAATAGGGATCTCCAATTGGAGTGTACTTTTTTGTTCCTTCCGGACCTCCAATTGGAGGGCTCTCCATTGAGAAAACTGATTTTGGACCTCCCTAGAATGTTAAGCATGTAGTATAATGAATCTATTGAATGCTTAACATCTATGAAACACTTGTAGAATTTTAAATGATGCGAGATCATGAAATTATTATTGAAACTTTGAACCTTCATATCCTTGAAAGACTTTGAGAATGATACAATGTGCAAGAACAACACAAAAATGACAAAAAGGAAAGCAAAATAACAACAACACACAACAATGTGCATAAGCACTTGGAGGAAAACACCTAACTAAACTATATAGGGGTGGAATGATCTCAAAAGAAAGCTTTGAGATGTATCCCATTCACATTAATGGGCAGTTCTTCACCATTGATCCTTGATAGATCAAATTAATTCACCTCTTTACAACTCATGATGATGCATGGACTACTCCAGAGAGCATCAAACTTGGCATGCTTTTCTAGTTTGGCCCTATCTTCATCCCATTTGAGAACTAAATATTCCTCTAGAAAATTCCTATCGGATGCCTTCTTGTCAAAATATTTCTTAACTTGAGCCTAATTTTTCTCTAAAGTCTTCATAGCCTTGTTATGTACTTCCTCTAACTCGATGAATTCAACAAACCTTACTGTTAGAGGATCACTCTCCATAACTTCAAGTTGATGAGAAAACTCCAAAGAAGGTAACTCCAAGGAGAGCAGAAGTTTTGCTTCCCTTCCATATACAAGCACAAAATGAGAATTACCTGGATGGACCTTTAGGTGGTCCTAAGATGTGTATGCCAAGTCCTTTTGTTATTTTCCATCATGTGCTTAATAATATTTTTGAGGTTTTTGTTACTAGAATCAGCCAGTTTGTGTCCTTGCGGATAATAATTTGAAAAAGTCTTCAGGTAGACCTCATTTTTAATAGCCCATTCATTCAACTTCATGTCAATAAAATCCACCACATTGTCTAAAATGACTGTAAATGGAACACCGAACCTCATCGTTATACCTTCCAAGAAATCCAAAACTACCTTTTCATTTCTCTCTTTCAATGCTACCACCTCTATCCATCGATTTAAATAGTACATGTTGTAGTAAGGACCCATTTATGTCCATCATTGGATGGAGGATTAATCATTCTAATGAATTCTAAACCGCATTAAGCAAAGGGTTGATCCACTTGTATTGGATGCAGCGGAAGAGCTGCCAATTTCTACTTACCCATGAAAAAGGCACATTCCTTAAATTTCTTTATCTAGAGATGGGCATCTTTGAACAAATACAAACTAATAGTATTCAGCTCGCATGATTTTAGTAGCAGTTTTTCATGTAGAGTAATGTCCTCTAGATAGACCATTATGAAACTCTTCTAGTATCTTACTTACCTGTTCTAGTCCTATGCACCGAAGGAGGACACCATTCAAATCCTTTTGAAAGATAACGTTATCTACCAAAACATATGGAATAGATTGAAGATGGAAAGTTCATCTTTGGTTTTTATCCATGTTCATAAGATATACTCCTAAGAAGAGGAAATTATTCATTTTAGATAACCAGTTAACTTTCTCATCACTCTCATCAATGTTTATAAGCATCGCATCCTCATCACCTTTTGATTCCATGTCTATAGCAAGTTATTGACATAAACCTTTACCTCTGACAAGTTTGGTAGTTGTGATATGCACATCATACTCCATCACCTTTGTGATCCATCTAGAATTTTTTCATTCATCTCTTTGTTCAGAAAAAATTCCTTGACACCTGGATGAGACACCATCAGATGAATTATGTTGTTGGATAACATATGCTTGAATTTATTCAAAGCTCAAATAACCGCAAAGACTTGTTTTTCAAAGAATGAGTATTTGAGCTCATAGTATTTGAGGGATTGACTGAAGAAAGTAATTGGCTGCTCCATCAGATCATCATTTTTTTGGGTGAGGATCCCTAAAATGCTCTCTTGACCTGCAAAATCATAAAGGATAAAGTATTTATCAAACATGGGGTTGAATAGTGCGGGATCTTGAGAAATTTCTGTTTTGATGGCTTCAAATATTTCTCATCCTTCCTTTTCCATGAGAATGGCATGTTTTTCCTAGCATGGTTATTCGTAGTTTAGCCAATGTCATGAATTGAGGGATGAATCTACACATGAATTTTATGGTTCCCAAAAAACCCTAGAGACCCTTCTTGTGACTTGGAAGAGATAAGGACATAATCAAATGAATCTCAGCTAGATAGATTGATATCCATTTTTTGAAACAACATGCCCCAAAAAATTTCCTTCGTGCAATACAAAAATACACTTCTTAGGATTAAGTGAAACCCCAAATTCCCCACACCTTCGAAAAACCTTCCTTATATGCGCAATGTGATCATGGGCATTCTTAGAATATACATTTATGTCATCTAAGTAAACAAAGATGATATCATTGATTATTCCTTTAAACTTCATGTCCATGGCTCTTTGGAAAGTAGCCCCAACATTGGAATACCCAAATGGAATTTTGTTGTAGGCATACGTGCCTCACTTGGTAGTGAAAGTCATTTTGAATTGGTCAGATTCTTTGAATAGGATTTGATTGTAACTCGAATATCCATCGAGAAAAGAAAATATTTGAGCTCTTGCCACCATTTGAAGGATCTAATCCATTGATGGAAGAGGATAATGGTCTTTCAATGACGCATGATTCAAATCCCTGAAATCTATGCACAACCAAATCTCTCTGTTATTCTTCCTTATGGGCACCAGATTGGCTACCCAAGAGGAGTGCTTTATGGGAAAAATAATACAGGCCTTGATGAATTTTGTTAGCTACTTTCTCATTAGTGGCTCAATTTTGGGATTAATTGGCCTCTTCTTGATTTAATCTGGATTGGAATTAGGATCTAGTTCAATGGTATGTTATGCCAGACCTAGATCAAAACCATGTAAGTATTTATAGATCCATGCAAAAATATCATAATAATATTGAATTTTTTGATGAAATATTCTTTCTCTTCAGAAGTACACACTTCTTTGGAAACTTTTCATGCACTATCTCTACTTCCTCAAAATCTTCTTCTTTGACCACCATGTTAGAGATTTATCTTTTGGCTTGATCATCTGAATTGAAAATGGATTCTAGAGTGACTAATCCTTTTGGTATTTTTTCTCTTCAATTGTATAATTTGATTACCATATGACTCTTGCATCTTATCTTTATTTTTGTAGAAAAATCTACCTCTTCTTGTAGGAAAGGGACAATTTAATGGTCACTATCGAACAATTTCTAGCTAATCACATTATCAGGAACTACAGGTCAAACCACCATTTCAAAAAAATTCTGCCCTTATTTCATGATATTAATAGGTATGCCATATTGTAATCCAACTATAGCAAGCCTATCAACATCTTGATTTTGATTTCTAGGAACTGCATGGATTCCAAAATCTTCAAAATATTCAATCAAGTCCCAGACTCGGTTCTTGTATGATCTTAAAAGATCATTCTTGGATGTATTGCATGATGTCACTTGATGAACAACTAACTCACTATCTCCAAAAATAGTCAGGGCTTTGATTCCCTTCTTTTGGGCTAGTTGAATTCCTTGCACAAGGGCCTCATATTCAACAACATTGTTAGTGCAATTGAACTACAACCAGAAAGATGAGAAGTACTTATCTCCCTCTAGAGAAATTAACATAACACCAACACTAGATCCATTCTTACTTCTTGAGCCATCAAAGAATAATTTCCATAGTCCTTCCGAATCACTTGGTGTTTTGACAAGTTACAGTATGATTGTATCTTCTTCATGAATATAGTAGGTACCCAATCCTGTTTCTTCCAAAAGTAGAAAACTAGCTTCTTCTTCTGCCAACACATCAGTGTAGGGATCGTATCGATGATCTCCACTTACTTCATCTAGCACAGTATCAAGGACTTCTTCAATGAGAGTGGTTGGTTCATGATCAACATCTTCTTCTTCCGGATCTCTCGATGGTGTAATTCCCATTTATAGGACTAGTAGTGTAGGTTTCTACATGATTATGGAAGATTGGTTCCACCCTTATAGTCACTTTAGTTTTGTATCGAGTCCTAAGAATCATATGTGACAAATCGGTGATAGATAACCACCCATCTTGGTAGTGAAATCTTGTGATAGGAAGATGGTGAATAGAGGAGGAAGATCAATGACTGATATGTCTTGGGTGAATGACAAACTTGGGCATGCATGGATTGTAATTTGAATTCCTTTGATAACTCCAATAGTCTTAAAATTTGTTCCATCCAACTAAACAACTCCTCTTGCAACCGGCACATATTGTATGCCTAGTACATCTACAATTTTTTTGGGCATGGTTAAGATACTGACACCATAATCGATCATGTAATTATGCACTAGGTGGTTGCCAATGATCAGGAAAATATAAAATGGCAGTGGTTTGTTTAGTTTTTGAATATTTTACCCTTCCGATTGACACAAACTCATAGAAGTTGCTGCTCCAAGACCCAAAGATCCATTAGTTGTATAAAAAATATTTAGATCCTCTCACAACAAATTTCTTTAAGAAGGAATTGGGAGTGCATCCCACATAGTAACACTCAGGTTGGTTTTCTTCATCTGTTCTACTATGCTGAAGGGAATAACTTTGAATTTTTTGACACTTCTTTGGGCATTGGTATCCTCCTTTAGAAAGTGCTTTTTGGGTATTGTGATGCCTGAAGAACCTTCTCTCCTTACAGCTAGGCTAATAGGTATTTATGGTGGTTTATTTCCCATATCTTTATCAACCAATGCTTGTGTCTGAGGTTATGAAGTGTATTTTTAATCATATTTGGGAGTTTGAGGTTCCCTTTCT
This sequence comes from Taxus wallichiana var. yunnanensis, assembly GCA_018340775.1. Classification (NCBI taxonomy): domain Eukaryota; kingdom Viridiplantae; phylum Streptophyta; class Pinopsida; order Cupressales; family Taxaceae; genus Taxus; species Taxus wallichiana. The sequence goes on from CM031240.1 coordinate 607,246,696, forward strand.
CTCTTCTTTGAACGAGTGTTTTCTTCCACTAATGAGGAATTTTTATTCAACCCACAAAAATCTTCTACTTACCAATTTAGCAAAGTGGTTTCTTTAGGTACCTATGGTTGATCTATTGTTTCTTGCATAGACATGTTCTATATTAGCTCGAAGGGGAAGATACACTTTGAACCATAAGGGCCTAGCCAAGAACTCCATTGGGACAAATATTTTTATTATGGGGTTGAGAACAAGGGTAGCACCATTCATAATCTTGAACTAGATTATTATGGACAAGTACAATGGCTCTGGATGAGCTAGCAGCAAGAGGGTTCTAAAATTTCAAAGGCACGAAATTCACAAAACTTGATTTGTAGTTTGATTATGGAGATGATTTTTCATTTGAAAAGGAGGACAGTTAGCCTGATACTGCTGATTTTATGGCTGATATGGATGATTGTATTGAAACTATTTCCTCTTGAGTGCAACAAGCTCGTTTCCAAAAGTTTGAGAGTGAATTGACTTCAAATAGATCATTTGAAGAGGTAGGGGTAGATTGAGCTAGTTGATTAGAGGCTATTGGAATAGGAGTAATGATAGGTTGATTATTCATAAGATCTAGAGACAACAACATTGGTAGTCATGGAGCTATCTTTCTATCTTAAATCAAGGAATTTTCCGCTCTTATGGAAACTTCGTAGGCATCAGGTAATGTAGTCCCTCTCATGAACTAGATCATAATTGCTGCATCGCTATTCAAGGTGTGAAAATAGTAAAATAAGCATTATGTGGAGAAGGTTTTATAAGTTCGGAATCCTATTCCAGTCTGTGGAATCGGAAGTCGAAATTACTCATGTATTATTGGGGACCTCTCTTCATGGTTGTGAGTTGTTCCAAAAGCGATAGGTGATCACTCTTTTCTTCAAAATGTTTATAGAAATTTTCTCCTAACTCATCCCAAGTGGTTATACTACCAACACTTAACTCTCGAAACCATTAAAGCACTTTTCCCTTGAAAGAGGTAGCAAGAAGTCTAACCGTAACTTTTTCCTCCGTGATGTTATGTACAACAAAAATATTGGCTACATCAAGAATATGTTCCATTGGAGTAATGTGAGTTTCCCTTGTGTAAAAGGGTAAACATTTGAGTTTCACAATAGGTATAGGGTCACATTGAGCCAACAAAAGAGGAATGCTTACATTGAAAGTGGGGAAACTTGTTTTCATGCCATAGCAAGAAGAGGTTTATTGTTCCTTAGTGGAGGGAACCTTCCATATGGAGGAGTTGAATGACCCCTATGAGGTAGAGCTGCAACTGGTGATGTTGAAACACTTCTTCTTATTCTCTTTAGAGGAGAAAAAGAAAGTTTGATATGCTGATAATTTACTTGCTTTGAATAAGATCTTGTTTGAATTCTTCATATAAGTTAATGCACTAATATTTGGAATCTAGAGATATAGAGTCGTTAGGTACTTTCACTTGTGTAAGTGAGAAGAGAAGTACTAACTTTGTCCCACCAAGCATGCCAAAACTGTTGTCACCAAATCATTGCACCCTCTAAATGGCCAAAATGTGAACAGGAAGTTTGGTGTGATTGGGACACATGGGATCACCTCTCAAGCTATGGGACTTGGGATCGAGGTGAACCTCTAGAGAAGTTTGGCTTCCTCTTCCTAAACTAAGTGTTTTACTACTCCTAGTGAAATAAAATGTCTATCTAGTCCTATGCTAACATTTTCATGGGTTTTAGGAAAGATATTTACATAAATGAAACTATACTAGGGATGGTGATGCACCAAATAAAGGGTGTTTTCAGACTCAGGAAGGGTTAATTTGAAGAGGGTGTGTGCACCACAAGTCAACTTCACCTATTGCAACTTAGAGAGGGTAAAAATACCACAGACTAAGAAGTAAGTGTTCCCTTTGTTAAACTCAATCAGAAAAACAAGTTATTAGTATTCCAGTGAAGAAGGATGAACTTGAGAAGGGTGAACAAGCACCCCAAATCAACTGCATGCAATTCTCCACCACTCGATAAGCAAAGAACTCCAAAAACCTATAATAGAAACATGAACTTGCACAATATACCTGCAAGCATGAGAAAAGGCACAAAGAAGTATAGAAGGATGAAAGGACTGAGATTATTCACAAAGCACACAATTTAATTTCTTCAATAGCATGCACAATGCATCATACATTCATAAGAGGAAATGGTTACCATTAAAGTATTGAGAAGGAGGATTGAAATTTCTCTTAACACACAAGTACAACTTGCAGAAGAGAGAGGACTCTTGAAAAATTGCACTTGCCTAAGACGTATAACTTTCCAACCTATCTGACCTATTGGAACCCTTTGGAATGAGATTCCAACTAACATTTATAGAAGAATATGTGAGAGAGAAGAGGAAAGGTCATAATTACATTCCTAAATTGAAGGTACATGATGGTTCATTTATTACAGTTGGTTGAACCACTTTGAGAAGCTTCCATCATGTGCCATTAATGCTCGGTTGACCTAATCTTCTCAATTAATTAAAATAATATTTAAATAATAATAATAAATATTATTATTAAAATATTTAAATAAAAATATTAAATTAATTACTATTAATGTGGGACCCATATTGACTAGTTTGACTTGAGGAGGGGAAAATTATGAGGAAAAGGCAAAAAGACCAACTCGGTGGTTGGCTCACCAAGCCAACTCACCGAGTTGGGCTCGTGCTACTCCACCCTTCACCACAAATGAGATCACTTTGGATCGATTCCTCCGCTGACTCTACATGAGCCCACTTTAAGCACCCTTTGTGTATTGAAATTCAAGCTCCATGTTTAATGGCTCGTAGTAGCACTCTTCCCAATTCACCAAGCTTGTTCGTCACCGTTGTGACCAATCTCCCCACATCAATATCCTCTCCTTCAAAATTACCGAGTGGCTTGGGTAAGTTTGAAATCTCTCCTAAATCTTCCAATCTTTCTCTGTGTCCTTCATGTCATGGCCAAACCAAGGTCCTCATCACATCGCAACCGAGCCACTTTCTATTTATCTTGATGACCTTAAATGGGTTACGTGAGATTTGAGATCCTTATCCTTTGAACCATCTCACCATTGATATTTGTCCTAATGCATTGGTGAGCTATGTTGACTCTATGTCGAGCCTATACTCATACCAATGGACTTCAAGTAAGCTTGATCCAAGCTTACCACCTCCTCAAGCTAGCACTCCCACAACTCGGTGATTAGCATGCCTAAGCTTATCAAGTTCTTCAACTTCTAATTCTTGCCATCTTAATCATTAAATGCACCCTTATTAACCATCTAGGAGTTGATCCTTTACAACTCACCAAGTGGTGCACCCAACACCACCTCCATTTGACTTGTTATGAGCATGCCATTCTGAGTGTGATCTCAAGCTTCACTGATCGACTCAGCTCTACCTGACATGTCATCCCTCGCACTCCTAGTGTAATGAATTTTATTCAAGCCATCTCATACCAATGCGGTAAGCCATAAATTTAGATCACTTGATTGTCCAAGTCAGTTAGATTCCTACTTAGTTAACTAAGCTTGGTATGATTTTTCCATTCTTTGCATGACCAATCCTAAGATTATGAATTGTTCCTTATATCTCCCTTGATCCACCTTTTGACCCATTATGGCGATATCAAATCCATTAGTTGACAAGCTCAGCTCCCCAAGTTCATATCATTGATGAATGGCTCACCCATAGATGTCTGAGCTAATTTTAAGCTATGCATTCACCACTCATCTCAAAAACTGAAGCCTTATGAGAATTATCTTGGCTCTGAATTCACTCGAGCATCTGACCTATTTTTCATGCATGGCCTATAACATCTTTCTCCTAGCTCAACACAATCAATCTGAACCTAAAAATATCGTATGAATCTTGTCTTCTTTGTTTAACCGCAGAGATGTGAACTCATTCTAGAATGATGACTCACTATTCATGATATTATTTTCACATCAATGCACCGCTATCATCAACCATCACCATGTGACTTGGTCTTGCCAATCAACCTTCATCATATCTCGGTGAATGACTTGTCGTCTTGTCTAAAACCGCTCAATCACTTGTCGATTCTCATGGTGAATTGGTAATCAAATTGGACTTTTCCTCAAAGTAGAAATCTTATGATGGAGTGCCCTTAAAAAGTTTCCACCATGGCCACAAACCTTCAAATTTTCCTAGGTTGATGCTATTCAAATTTGTACTACACTTAGTGGCATGATCCCTCATTGGGCTTGACCTCTTTGATGATGCTATTTGTTTGATTCATGAAACCTATCCTTTGTCTCACCAAGTAATTGTTCCCACTTGGTGATGAGGATGAAATTTTCCCTCACAACAATTTTTCCTTGGTTTACCATACTAACATCCCCATCTGGAAAAAAACCCCTCAAAGTTTCTTTGTTGTCATGGCTCGAACACATTTTCCTACAAAGTTGGTGTGGACTGGCTCGGTGTTCCGAGCTCTTTCGCTAAATTGATTTTCTCATTATGTTGATCCCATATCACCTCCTGTTTATGCAATGAGCTCAATTTTGAGCTTGAATGAATTTTTAACTTCAAATTCCTTTGAACCCATCTAATTCGGCAAAGATTGAACAACTCAATCTAAAGCTCGCTGGATATGAGCCGAGATTTCATCTCACGACTTGACCACTCGATCCATCAAGTTTTAAATTATTATTTCTATATCATGTTGATATCATCTCTATGAGCTCAGAAAAAAATTCCAACCTCACCAATATTATATCCCATCTTCATTGATCGACCTCGTCCTTCTGTTGTGTGAGCTTAGCCCTCACCAGTTGTGACCTTGGTTGGTCCATTTGCTCATCTGTTCAACTTTGTAATGCCCCTGATCTTGGCTTGAACCGATGATAATTTAATTGTTATGGGTTGATATTGAACTCAACTCCTTGAATTGAGTTCCATTTTGACTTAATGTCTTCCCAACTTGGCCAGGTCACCGAGTAGCTCACCGAGCTACTCAGCGAGATAAAATTTTTCTTGATATTCCTTGGCTTATTTTGTAGTCCTCTTTCTATTTTTTTAAAACTTTCTCATTTTTTCTTGACATAACCAACACCTTTAAAATTTGAGCTCATTTGACCCGTCGAGTTGAGTTCCAATGATAAACAACCGAGTTCTCAACTGAGCCAACACCGAGTTGTCACCGATTTGAGCTCAATTTGACCCCGTTCCATGTTAGGTGAGCTCACCTATGTAATTTATTAATTATTTTAATCATGTTATCTCGTGATGACTAGAAGTGAGCCTTTGGGACCAATGTCATAATTTGATCGTAATAGGACCCCGTTGTCCAATTTTTCCTAATGTGTAAAATTAGATAATGAGGCTTGCTCATGGACACGTTTGACATAGGAACATTTGATATGTTTTTGGTAGATTTGGATATGATCAAGAGAATTGAAATGAATTTCATCTAATAACTCAAGTTGTGCCAAATGGTCCTGGCGAAATTCATCATCGTTGAGCATGTCTTGGAGTTAGATGCGGAGAGATGGAATCTAGAATTTGAGAGGAAAGATAGCCTTGGTATTGTAGACTAGAGAGAAAGGCATGGTAGCCATCAAAGTGTGAATACTTGTATGGTAAGCCCAAAATTAAAAAGGGGTGTGTGTATGCCAATCCTTTCCAAAGAGATCGTCAACTACTTTGATAAGAATTTTGTTTAGGGTTTTATTGGTTGATTCGGTTGGCCATTTTTTTAGGGTAGTAAGGTGAAGAAAAACTAAGTTGAATGCCAAAGGCATCACATATTTTTTTAGGGTTTTTTTAATTGGTTACCATTATCGGTGATGAGGAGGTGAGGGACAACAAAGTGATAAATAATGTGATGGTTGATGAATTCACAAATTTTCTTAGATTTTGTAGAGATGAGGGGGATGGATTCTACCCATTTAGTGTAGTATTCAAGAGCGGTTATAATATATTGATGGCATTTTGAATCATGAGGATTTATATCTCTAACAAAATTCAAACCCCATTGAGAGAAAGGCCAAAGGTCTCGTGTGACCTATAAGGCATGACTAGGTGTGTGATGAAGATTAGCATGTTGTTGGCATTTCACACAACATTTGACATAGTCACAATAATCACGGTTGAGGGTGGGCCAATAATAGCCCAAGTGAAGGATGTGTTTAGTGATAGCTAGGCCATTGAAGTGAACTCTAAATTTTTTTCTTGAATGTCCTTGATGGTATAAGGAATATAAGAACTTGTAAGGCATCGTAAGAGAATATTTTTGAAGCCATATTTATAAAGAAGACCACCCATGATGACATAGTGAGAGACACTTTTGAGAAAGGCATGTTGTCCATTATGAGTAAGATCTGGAGGTAGAATGGAAAGGGAAAGGTAGTCTGTAAACTGCTTATACCAAAGGTCACGTGGGTCAGGTGAAACGGTTCCGACGGAGTTGACATTTTGAAATAAATAAGAAGGTGATTACAACCTTTGTACCATGACAAATATTTTTGAGTTCAAGGGAAAAGCATGTATCCGAGATGTGAGATAGGCCATGGTATCCAAACAAATTTTAGTGGATCGCGGAGTGGTTTGAAGTTCGCAATAGTCAAATGTAGTCAAAAGTATGTCGACATGGTGTTTATATGTTTAAAGTATTTCATTACGACACTAGTATATACCATTGACTTGGTTTATGACCAGTTGAGAGTCACCAAAGATATTAATTGATTTGATGTTTAGAGGCAATGCTAGTTTGAAGGCTTAATACAAGTGCTTCATATTTGGCGATGTTGTTAGTACAATCAAAATTTATTTTGAAAGATAATGACATAGGTTCACTATCAATATGAATGAGGATAAATCTGGTGCCACCCCTATGCCGACATTTTGAACCATAAAATAATAAGGTCATTTGGTAAATGGTATCATCCAAAGAGAGGGTAGTGATGGACTCATCTAGAAAATCGAAGTTAGAGGGTTGATTTCTAGAGAGAGGTGTGTACGAAAGTTAGTCAACAATATTTTTTCCTTTGATAGCTTTTTAATGAGTGAATTTGAGGTATAGGTCTTCAAGAAGCATGAACCAATGTGTAACACATTAATGTTGGTATGGTTTGGCATACATGTAATGTAAGGGGTCATTATTAGTGATGAAAAAGGTTTTTGGTTGAGTAGGTAATGACAAAGTTTAGTGGCGACAAAAACTAAGGCTAAGTAGAGTTTTTTAGCATGGGTGTATCTGGTTTCATATTCCAAAAGGGTATGACTTATGTAATAAACCTATTTCTCCCTGTGTTGCTTGTCACGATGAGTGAGCATGGAACCCAAGGAATGATCAGTAGCGGAAATGTACAGGTAAAAGGGTTGGTCATCCTTAGGAGGAATGAGCATTGGTGGTTGGAGAATGTATTTTTTTAAGGAGTTGAAGGTTTTTGGCATTCTTCATCCCATTTGAAGGATCCGTCCTTTTGAGGAGGTGGTGAAATGGTCGAAAGTTACGAAATAAATTGACGAATATATTTAACTTACCTTATAAAATTCAAAGTCGGTGGAGATTATTATGTGGAGGAATTTTGAGAATACCGTTTCCTTTATCGGGATCGAATTCTATGCCACGCAAAGAAATAATGAAACCAAGGAACTTACCCGAGAGAACAGTGAAGACGCACTTCTTGGGTGAAGGTGAACACAATACTTAATGATACGGTCAAACATGACCATGAGGACTATGATAGGTTTAGCTCGATGTTTGGATTTGGAGAGAAGGTCATCTACATAATATTCTAATATATGATGCATGATGTCATGGAAGATATAAGTCATAACCCATTGATATGTAGCACTAGCATTTTTAAGGCCAAAAGACATGCCCCAATAGTAGAACGTTCCCTAAGGAGTGATGAAGGTGGTCTTGTGTTGATCTTCCGGAGTGAGTAATATTTGATTATAACCCTAGAAATCATTCATGAGTGATATCATTTCATGATTAGCAGTGAGATCAACTATCTGGTCAATACCTAGAAGAGGAAAGTCATCTTTAGAGAAAATTAAGTTGAGGTTGCAGAAATCCATTAGGGATATTCAATGGGTAGGATGAAGGAAACCGAGAGAAGGCACTAAAGTTATTGTTTGACAAGAAGGGAAATGCGAGGATGCATTTTTACAGCTTTTATTTTATGGGTTTGGCTTCAAGAATGGTTACGATATTGTGGACCACAATGTTTGGGTCAATATCTGGAATATTATCATATAAACAAGCAAAATAGTTGCTATGATCCCAGAGGAAAGAAGTAAAATATTCTTATTCATTAGTATCTAAAGATTGGCCTATCTTTAGAATGTGCAGGTGATCTTGAGTGTGAATGTTGATTTTAATAGTCAAATAATTCAATATGGTTTGCATCTCAAAAGGCAATGACTGGTGAATATAAGAATCTTCCACACCAAGGTAGGTGAGGATAGACTCATCTTCCTAACATTAAACGACATTAATAGATGGTGTATCTTCATCGATCATGTCAGGATACAGAAAGGGATGAGAAGAGGGAGCCTCACCATCGTGTTGATAAGTCAAAGGTCCTAAGAAAATGGTGTTTATGAAAAAAATGTTATAAGGAATGGATTCTAGATCCATTGACTCCAGTGGGTGAAGGTGGTGATGTTTGTGAATGGGGTGGAGAAGATTTTTCATCCTTTATGAGGTCAATGCGGGCCTTCTTAGATGATATTTTGGTGAAGCGATACCACTTTGTGGTTTTTGTGTTTATAGGTGGTACACTTTGGATGAAGCTATGACAACCTTGTTCATAAAATCCAAAGCCAAAGCCTTTCAATGTGCAATGGTGGAGTAAATTGTGAGCTAAGTAGCAATTGGTGAGATATTTGATGTCGGATGAAAATGGGCGTGTTTGGGATGGAGGTTCAGGTGAATAGTTGGAATTATCACATCCCCTATATGTTAATTTTATGTGAAGGTGGAGGACCATAAGGAGAGACCTCTCTATGCGATAGTCATAATGAGGATGTTTTTGTAGGTTACCATACTCTTACAAAGTAAGGAATGTGTTGATATTATAGAGGTGATACTCCCCCAGAGTAAGGCATTGAAAAACACCCTTTAAGGGATTGATAGTAGATATGTGGGTAATAGGAATAGATGAATTACTAGGCAATTGGGTAGGAGGGGTATTAATTGGTTGGGAAGTATATGGGCTAGTTTCAGAGGTTATAGAAGAAGTAGGAATAGAAGAGTTAGGTGTGGGAGTGGTGGCGGTAGCATTGGTGGGTGGGGTTATGGTTGAAGGAGAATTGGGGGTAGTGGTAGATGCCTTAACTACTACAAGTACATTGTTAGCTTATTACAATAAGTTACAAGTTTTGAATGGTGATGGGTCAGTTGGGATGGTATAGTTATGTCCTTCATGTTCAAATTTTACACAGCGGTGTAAAGTTAAAGGAACACAACCCATGACATGAATCTAAGGTTGGCCAAGAAATAAGTTATACTAGAACTCCCCCTATAAGACATAGAACAATTCGGGATAGTACGAGGTCCCACACGAATGTGAAGAACAATTGTGCTAAGGGTGGAAGTGATGGCATCATTAAAGGAGCGCAACATAACTAGGTTATTATGAATGTAATTTGAAGGGATGTGCATTTGATTATATGCATGGGAGGAGATATTTTTTATGCTAGCACCACCATTTATCATAACACATCATACACATGTATTATCAATATAGATAGAGATATATAGGGTGGGATCGGGTTCATCTCGATTGAGAGGTACAATATCCTCATAAGAAGAACCGAGTGTGGCTATTTGATGAGTGAGCGTGGGGGAAGAAAAAGGAGATGATTTGGTAAGAGAGGCCACGTGATGAGCGGTGATAATCGAGGCTACTCTTGGTATGCATTTGTTAGGTAAAACCTTGATGGACTACAAAACTTACACGAGGGTTTGTCGATGAGATTCAAAGTTTTGGATGATATCATACAAAGACATTTTAAGAGGTGATTGGTGTAATTATTTTATCATTTTCGATGGGTGACCCGTTAGAAATAGGGTATGTGGGTCCTTGAATGCTGATTTTAGGTGCGGGTGCAAATGGTATATAGGGCACGGGATTTATTGATAGGATAATTACTTTTTCTTTCCCTTTTTCCTTTTGGGTACAGTGGAAACTTATACCATGTTAATTTGAGGGAAGGAGGTAGGTGGAGAAGGCATGACATGACTAGTATAATGACATGATGGATAAAAACCTAATGTGGGGTAAGAACCTTGAAAAATGAGTAGGGAAAACTAGCATTTATGAGGTGGTTTGGCCAACTCTCTGATATAGACCATGTTGATATAAAATTTTGGAGGTGGATAAAAGGGCTTTGGAGGTGGTGATCCAGGTTGGTAAATAGGTAGTGGGCGGGGATGTATGGTGACAGGTGAAGATAGAACATGGTCCTCATCAAGAATATCATTGTCATTAAAATTTGCTTCAGGAGGACATAATTGGAGGAGAATAGTTTCAAGATCCTTAAAACCCTCTACACCATGTCCACGACACATGATCGTAGGAACAAATTTTAGTTTCATCAAACCCTTTTGGTTTGGATTTGAGCGGTTTGTAAGGTCTATCGGCGGTAATATGATGACTGAGATCTCTAAGTGGTTGGTTAAAATTTTGGCATAGGACCTTGCCAATGGATCACAAAGTGGGAAGTGAGTGTGGGTTTGGGTAAAAGTTTGGAGGATTATGGTGGAGGAGGTGTTATATGAGGTGAAATATGTTTGACCACTAGTTTGGTAGGTGGTACTTGTCTTAGGTTTTGATGGTATCTTCTTGGGTAAAGGTGTGGTAGAAGAACTAGCAATGGAAGGTGTTGTTGGTTTAACTACCCTATTAGAGGGTAGTGGGTTATTGTCTTTGGATTGCACCTTCTTGGGTAAAGGTGAGGTGGAAGTATGTGATGAAGGGAAATTAGATGGTGGAAGAGGATTAGTTACCCAAGGGGATAATAGAGTTGTAGTGGAAGTGGTTAGTAAAGGATGGGTGGAAGGTATGGGTTGAATTTGTATAGGAAAAGTTGGGGTTATGGTAGCTGGTGGAGATATAGGTGGTAAGAAATGTATGAGTGATGGCGAGGGTGCTTGTTGTACAGGAAAATTGGATATAACAAAGGATTTTGATGATGAGGTAGGTTTATTAGCTTTTGATGGGCCTTAGGTAGGGGGTTATTTGGCCAAGGTTGATGGGTGAGGTCCTAGGATCAATGAAAGGGGTGAAGGTGAAAAAGGTGTCATAGGTGAGGCTTGTGTATGTTACATAGAAGGTTGGGTATTCCTTTTAGGAAAAGGAATAATTTTCTTGTGGGTTTTGGAAGACATGGCTAAATCCAATTTAACGAGGTAGATGGGTAAGGCTTGACATCGGCATGAAACCCAAGGTTGTAATGGGTCTAGATATGGATGAAGATGTAGGTGTGGGTATGTTCTTAGGCATAGGAATGGTTTTAGTCATGGGTAAAGGTTCATATATAGGTAAAGGTGATGAAGAAGAATCCATTTTGACAGGCATGGTTAGGGTCGATCTAGTTACTAGAAATACCTTTGGATAGATTGTGGGGGTATCTATAGGAAAAATTTGCATCTATGTAAAAAGAGGAGCCGAAGACGTCCCCAAATCATGGAATTATCAATGTAACCAAAGAAATTGGCCAATCATGAAAATGAGACTGCTGTAAGAGGATATGTAGTTGGTTTAGTGGAAATCCTTGTAAAATATGTCTATGAGATAGGGAATTGGTTAGCCTTGGACTCTATGGGTAAAAGAGCCAAGACCAGATCAACGGGATCCTAGAATGCTAATGGGGAATTTTCCCCAATAGGTAGTGGCATGTCTAAAGGATATCCCATGGGTAGGAGAGATGGTAGGTGGGGTGAGGTAGATTCCTCTTTTGGTGGAGGAGAAAGTGATGATGATTCTCCTACGGGTAGGAGAGTTAATACCATTGATTGTTTGATAGGTTGCAAGGTAGATGGTGAAACGACATCAATAGAAATTGTGGAATCTTCCGGGGTGAAGGGGGAGATGAAGAAGACTCCTCTATGGGTGAAGGAGTGGATGAGGTATGCTCCTCCATGGGTAGAGGAGCTCATGCCATAATTTCCTCGATAGATGGAATAGGTGGAAATTGAGGAACAACTGGTACGATATCAAAAATAACATGGACTTCATAGACATTGTTGTCATTGGTTGAAGGTTCACCACTTTGATTAGATGATGTTTTATTGTTAGGGAATGACTTCTTACAGATATGCAAGTTTTTATTTTCCGATGCATTTGGGTTGTCTAGGACGAGATCTCTATTATCTAACAATTCCTAGAAAATGTTCTTAAAAGTTATTCAATTACCGTCAATATGGCCTTTGACACGATGATAATTACAATAGTAATGTTCCTTATGCTAGGTGGCCATAGGATGAGAAAGATTGAAACTAGTATGAGGATTTATGGGGGTAATACAATGGCTCACGAATTTAATAAGCTTTTCCAAGACTGATGAATAGGGCTCTCTAATTGGAGTGTACTTTTGTTGTTCCCGCCAGAACTTAAAATTATGAATAGGAGAAAGATTAGAGGAAGGTTTGGCTTGACTAGATGGATTATATGGACCATATTTGAGAATTACCACATTGGAAAATCCTTTGGCTTTTGAATAATTGTTTTGGGGCTTCAAATATGAATAGGTTTCATTTAATTTGAATGTGGCATTTTTGTTGCACAGCTGAATTTTATTCTCTTCAATTGCATGAATTTCTAGTTTTTGTGCATGGTAAATGCTTCGTCAAAGGTACAAAAAGTTTTTACCTAAAGAGTTGGTGAGATGTGTCTAGCACAAGCTCTAGTGAACAAATCTATAAGCTCAACTTGAGGTAATTGGAATGTTAATTGGTTGATAATATTTTTCCAATGAGACTCAAAATCTATGATAGATTTGTTGTCATACTGTCGTGTCGAGTATAAGTCAGTCATGGTGACTTTTTTTATGATATTGATTGAGAAGTGGTCCAAAAATTCTTGACCTACTTGGTTAAAGGAGTAGATGGAATGCCTTGGTAAACCACTATATCAATCTAAGGAGGGTCTGGTCAAGGACATGGGGAATGTCAGCAGGAGTAAAGCATCATCATGGGAAATCTAGATAGCACCCATTTTTAAATGATCACAAGTTTTGATGTGGGTCTTCTTTACTATTGAAATAGTTAAACTTGGGCATTTACCAATGCATGGGGTATGAGCGAATAGGAATAGATGGATGAATAGGCTCATTACATATTTTTTCATAGGTTAAGGAGTTGGGAGAGTTGGAAATTGATGCTTCTAATGTTTACATATTTTCCATCTTCATCCTAATGAGGTCATTAGTGGGTTGTGACGAATGAGCACCTCCTCTAGTAAAGGGAGGTTGATGATGGGTGTATGATGTGGATTGCATCCCGGTATATGGGGGTTCTGAATATGAAAAATTTGAAGGAGGGATAAATGCGGGTGGAAGATACCCTGAATAAGTGCTAGATGAGATTGGGGGTTATTGGTGATGCACATAAATAGGTTGGGTATTCATAATGACTCTCATTGTAATTCATGGGTACAGATTGAGAAATGGAAAGGACAAGGTTTGTAAATGGGGTGTGAGTTTCCAACACAAGGGGTGGTTGTGATGTAACTGGTATATATGAGGAAAAGGGTGTAGATGGGGCCATTCTTAAAGTGGTTTGTGAAGGAATGGTTGACACCATAGGTGTGATAGTTGTCATTGGTGCAGCAGATTATGGAGGATGTGGTTTCAGGTTGAGATACCACATGTGGTAAAGTGGATGAGGGTAGCATCGAGATAGTAATAGATAACACGGAAGTGGGTGAGATGGTAGGAGGGATAAATATAGGCATGTCGTATACTAGTTGTCTTGAGGAGTCTCGGGTAGATGAGTGGGAAAGATAGTATTGTAAGGTTGTGGGATTCTGGTCAAGGAGTCTTATGAACTCCTCATCACCGATAGTAATGGTGATGGGATGAGTTAGATCCATATGAGATAGGATGGAAGATGGTGATGGGCTAGGTGGGAGTGGCTGAAGACTAGTGTGAAATACAAGGGCGTTGGTTTGGCTATGAGTCAACACCATGTGAATTAATGTTGACCTGGTAAAACTATACTCTATAAATGACATAGAAAATAATAGAAATGGAGAAGGATGAATTCGGGAGGTAAATCTGATTGGTGTTTTAATTAAAAATCAAACACAAAAGTTGAAAATGGTCGAGAATGACCGATGACGTTAAAGGGGAACCAATGATGGTTATGATAATCAATTATACTTACTATGGGGAATCAACAGTTTTGTAAATGAGGAAAAAACTCATGAAAATAAAATAATGGAAACTGTGTTGGGTTGTGATATGAAAGTTTTGGGGATATGATGATGTTTTGAGAAATTCAAATAGAATGTAAGATTTAATAAATACTATATTTGGGTAAAATGATTAAAAAAGATAAAACAGACACCAATTAGGTAAGTTAGATATAAACCAATGATGGTTACTAGACTAACACCGGTTACTATGAAATTAGAAGAAATGAAGAAAAATAGATTTTTGTGAATTAAGTCAGATGGAACATCAACCCAAAAATATGAGTATGATAAAAATGGGTCCTGACACACTCAGAAATAGTCAAAATACACCAAATGTGATGGCGGAGTGTGAAAGGAAGAATAAAATGAAACACACAACCTCACAACTCAAAACGTAACTCAAGAAAAAAGCTAAGAAAAACACACAACCCTATAAGTGAATTTTATGTTGTTTTAGCTTATGCTATTTAAGACTGACTTGTGAATTCAAAACAAAGTTTTTTTGGTTGGGAAGGCATCCTATGAAGAGGTAAATTCTAAAGGGTGGTTTCAGGTTATGTTTTGGTGGGGGCGGTCCTTTCTTTGAGATAATGACTGGATAGAGAAACCAGTTGGGCACCCACCCACTTTGTCAATCCTCTAATTTGTGATTCTTGATAGATTCTTCCAGGTAAGGTGTTTTTAAGAAGATGTGTGAATTTTTATTTTTGTAGTTTGGAAAAGAGAGAGAGAAGAGAAAGTGCTTATATGATTCAATTATGTCAACCATCAGTTAGGCATGACTTCCAACGTATAGGTTTCCCTCAGTTTTTAATGTGAGCTAAAATGCAACATACAAGGATGAAATGAAATAGATTTTAGAACCCAAATCGACAATTAAATTCAATGTAGAAAATGATGAATATGTCACGGACGTGCTCTTTCACTACTATGCAAATGAAGGAAGGAAGAAATGATTCGTTTTAACACAAAATCATTAATGTCATTTAGAAAATTAGAAGAAAATAATGTTACCATGGAGAAGATTAAATGTGTATTTTTCAAAAATAAAGAAACACACAAGATTTCCCTATATGAAGAAAATGCAAAGAACCCAAGAGAGGGTCCCACTGGGCATGCCAAAATGTTTCACCAATAAGTTGCATACATATGAGAAAAATAGATAAGGTAAAGGTGAGGAGGAATACCTATGAAATGAATGTGGAAGGTAGAGTGCGTGTGTTTAAATTTCTGATCCAATGCTGATTGCGAGAACTTCCTTTTTGCTAGGAGGAACTACCTGTGAATGCAAAACAAGACCATAAGAATAATATTAAACAATATATGTTAGTGGACTACCTAGCATATGCTAGATCTAGGAAGTGTGATACTTCCTAGATGGCTTTCAATCCACTATTTATCAAATAAATGAATAGCTATGTAAGAAATAGAGGTCCTATTACTAACAAGTTTTTTTTTGGTATCTAAATTTATTAACAATATATTAGATTAAGTTGAATATTGAAATAAAAAATTAGATCTAACTGAGTTTGGGTTATGTTTCGGTTTGGGTAGGTAGCCAAGGTGATTAGAACAGGCCAGGATTAGGTTTTTGGTGGTTTTGGGTTATTTGGGTGAAGGTTATTAGGTCACTAATATAGGTAGGATTACCATCTACAGAAATTGACGTCGGTCTGCTATGACCGATGATGATTTAGAGGGAAACCAACAACATTCAAGGTGATTGGAATCAATAGAGGTGGAATGGTAGAAAATCAAAAAAATAAATTTTGAAGATTCTCTGTGATTGCATAGAGAATAAAAGAAGGATGGCTAGGTTGGTAAAGATATTGAGAATATTCAGAGATGTCCGGGGGGCTGAATATGGGGAGCCAAAAGGTTATGGGTGGATTGAAAGGAAGGTGAGGATGATAGGATGCAAAAGAGAATAGGATTTAAAAGAGAAATCTAAAGAAATGATGATCTAAGTAAGTATGGAATGATGCAGATCAAAACACACTTACTTGTATTTGCAGGCCTAGTGGTTGGATGAAGGCGATGGTTGATCTATGAAACTAGTGGTCAGTTCCACGGAAGTACTTCTTGGAATGCTATCATGAATGCCAATGCCTTCATATCAGTCTTGGTGTTGGCTAGGGTGTGTTTGGATACACAAGAGGGCTTTGGTTTTAGCTTGCATGTAAATCTCTCTCTCTCTTCAAAACTCAAATAATTCTTCCAACCTCTAGAAAAAGGTTACCAAAATGAATATATGTTAATCGATGGTGGTTAGGGTAAGTGACATCAGTTATGATGGGAAATCCTAGGTTTTCAAAAATAGCATATCTTGGCTATCTTTTGGATGGTTCTTCCCGTTTGGGTCTAAAATGGTATTTTCCTCTTAAGTAAGTGGGAATGTTGTTAGAGAAAGAATAGGCATCTAATGTTAGGGTTAGAATAAGTCTCAGTTAGTTATGGTAAGTAGAAGTTATATCTTAGTTAAAAGAAATAGACTAAGAATAGGTTCATGATGATGTGTCTAGGTGTTGTGGTTAGGTGAGGTGTCAAGTGAGGATATTTATTAAATTAACTAGAGTAATTAATTAAATTAATCATGTGCACTATGGGATATGGATATGTAAGGTATGGTTAATTTAATTAACAGGGATTTAAGGGTGGTACAACTTAATTTTTTTCTACGCTTGGTTTTATGACCTACATATCTACTTGGTAACATATTTCATGCATCCGGCTGATTCTTTTCTCACTCGCTTCTCTATCAATATCAGCTCTAATATCTTATATGCCCAACTTGCACAACTTAAGAAAGGATCTAACGAACACTTAGTGGAAAATGTCTTATGATACAAAAAAATTTAGCTAAGACATCAAATGTGCTTGTGGACTCGATCTTTGGGACTTATTCATTTAGAATCTACTACCACCTCTCTGGGAAAGTTTTATTTTTGAGACATATCCCTCATTCAAAAACTTATTTCACACTCTTAACTTTGCGAAACCAAACTATTATCCATAAATAAGCTTAAATATCAAGACACACATCATCTTCTACAAGTTTTCAAAGGATGTCAATGACCAAACCAAGCGACATAAAATTTATGGTCAATGTGGTATCCACCACCAAAGAGCTTGATCAGAATCGCCTTGGCGCACATTCACCAAGTTCACTATCCCACCACATATTCTACTACCAAAATTTTTTGACAAGAACATCAATACACTTCAACCCGCAATCCAATTTGATCCATCTTAACCAAAAGGATGTAATTGCGATGAAAATTTTCATTCGATCATGTCATCGGTGTGTAGGGAATTCCACATATTATTATTTTAAGCTTCATATTCTTATTCAGGGCCTAATCGAAAATGGTAAAATTAAACTTCTAGAACCTATGGTTTCGAACTTTGTCAATAAAAATCATAAGATTAAAATATTTAACAATCCTCTATGACATAATGACACAAAATAATTTGAATCCTCAACTAATTATGTATATCATGTAGTTCCTCCTTTTGCAACTATGGATTTTAATTTTCTAGTTTCTAACAATTACATTTCTTCACCAATCATCTCTTTCTCTAATCATGATTATCATGCCACGTTCTATTC
Source organism: Taxus wallichiana var. yunnanensis (assembly GCA_018340775.1). NCBI lineage: Eukaryota > Viridiplantae > Streptophyta > Pinopsida > Cupressales > Taxaceae > Taxus > Taxus wallichiana. The sequence continues at coordinate 607,264,720 of CM031240.1, forward strand.
TAATCACTTACATATTAGTTCCTTAATCAGATATGTCTCTATCAATAATACTAAGTTGACCCATCTTAGCCCATCAACACATGTTCTATTCCACTTCTCATCACTATTGACTATATTTTATCATAAATTTCATATCTGATGAACAATTCATAGAGAATTTTCAAACTTGGCGTTATCGTAGGTCCTCTAACTTAGCTTGTACCCTTTCTTATGGGGAAAGTAGTCTATGGGTATTACATGCTCTTAGGCCTAAACCTGGATTCCTAGGTCTCAATCTATCATTTCCATGAACCCTTTTTCTTTAAAATTAATTCATAACAATCAAGTCATTCATAACTATTTTTCTCTTAGGCCTATAGTGGAGTAGGTGTACCTCAATCTACTCCATGGTTGCAACCACCTCTCGCAACATCTAGTGTATCATCTACTCCATCTAGTGTATCACTTCCTCTAGAACCTATAGCACCATCAAACCCTAGTTTACCTACTCGCATGCAACATACATAGTCTCATCACTCTACTATTCCACCAAATAAGTATAATCTCATTCCTTTGAAAGTTATTACAACTCACTAGAGATCAACACCACATTTTATTCCACGTAGGTGTCCATCACCACCGCATTCTACTTCACATAGGTCTCCATCACCTACACATTTTTTTACACCGTGATACCCACCATATACTCATCCATCGCATGCACATAGGATTCACTCACATTGCAATGTTTATCTTCTATACCACCACTCCTAGAGCATGATCACATGCTTTCATCACCACAATCATCGAGTAAAGGACCTTCATCCTTTACTTTCATTAGATAGTTCACTCAACACTACACACTTGGGGGTATTACGATTCTCTTCCACCCTATCCACACATCATAGAAATTTACATAAACATCGACATTACCCAATGATGCACTCTTGTGATTCGATTCACACTTGACTATTGAGGGAATCCTATACAAATGAACCTCACACATTACACAATAGACACTACACAAAATGAATCTTTACATATCTTACATAAATACATCCTACATCCTACATATTACAACTTACATTTACTATACATCTACACATCTTGTCTTGTCTATGAATTTGACATTATATACTATACATTCTACATTTAACACTACATATTACACATCACATGATGATTTCTCATCACCACATCTATTACAAACTGCACTCACTACCCTATGACACACTTTAGTCCCTCGGTCCATACTCGATTGTTGAGGGTGTACAATTAAAATGAACCTCATCACACTCACACATTCAACCTCTCAATCATTCTATCATGAGACATTCCTACATTAGTGATATACACCATAGGCTACATCATCACTTCTTCTAGCATCCTTTATTGTATACTCTTTAGGCTAAATCATCTCTTATCCCATTATATTTTTGTTATATACACTTTTAGATAAATAATCACACATTCTCATACCTCATATCTATGTCGTATATCATCATTACACATTCATCACATCATGACACACACAACATATAGTTCAACCATTTCCCAATGTTGCACTCTCATTTATGGCTCATTCTTGGTTGTTGAGGAGGAATAATAAATGATCATCACTACATATAATTCAATTCAATAAGAGGGAATGTGGCTCCTATTATTCACTCTACATTCCATTTCATCCATCAATAACATACTGCATATCTTGGTTGCATTTACTCTTTCTTGTATTTACTTGTACATGTTCACATTATTACACATGCTAGATAGATATCTTATATGTCATTATATTTATCATACACACATACATGTTCACTTTATTTTCTAGTTGTGATCACATATTATAGATGTCCATTACACACAGTATGGATGTTTGGCACAGTTCTCAGTACCAATCCCTTAACGACTCCTGTGGGAATCCAATTCCGTACACTACAGGAGCTATTATTTCATTTTTATGGTATTATTTTAATTTTTTTCATAAAAAACTTCTTTATCTATTTATACATGTTTGACATACATTTTATCCTTTTAACATAATAACAGGTGCTCTATGTCCAACATTTGTTTTGTAGGACTACTTGTTTCTATGGTTATTTGTTATATTGTGTGTACTTTCTTGTCATTTTAAGCCATTTATTGTGGGATTTTCACATTGTATTGTGTGCACACTATATGTATTTGTCTTTATCCTCCTTGATTTTTTTACAACATGGTGAGTGTTGTCCCATGTTTGTAATCCACTTTTTATAGTTCATGTTGTCTTTTGGGTGTTTAAATTATTTTCTTGCACATTGTCTTCATAGTTTACACTCTTCCTCTACATACATGATTGTTTACAATAAAACTTTGTTGTCGTGCAAATGTGCAACAGGAAATTAACAATTTCGAGTGTGACAACTATACCCCGTGCCAAAATTTTCATGTTTTATCATTCCCAAGTACCCCAAGTCAAATCTTCCATCTGTTCATCCACTATTCGATGTAAAATTTATTCCCTAGGTGATTTAGGAAAGTTTATCCATTCCCCCTAGGAGATTTTAGTAATTCTGAAAAGATGCTATCTTTTGGTAGTATTGGGAAGGGCTATCACTAGCCTTATTAGGAATGGACCAACCGGAGAAGAACACAAGGGTAATATTCAACATGGAGGTGAATTGAAGACCTTAAAATAATGGTTTTGGAAGGTTTGGGGAAGTTTTTAAATACTTGGAGTAGTTTGAGTAAAATCAAGGTTCACAAGCCTAGGTAATTCACGATGGCCTAAAATAGTTCTTTGGGCTTGAGAAGAAGATTCCAGGAGCTTTGGATGGAGTTAAAAGTAATTAAAAAATAATTTAAAATATGTTTCTAATACCTACATCATGGTGAAATAATATTTTTCACAACACCTTGGTGCATAGGGATCGCGGGTAGTTTTTATCAAGTGTAAGTGGAGTCTCAAATCACAAACATGATTTTTAGGAATTAGATGAATGAATAAAGAAATGATACCCACACCATTGGATTCAAAATTCCATTTCTAGTCAGGATAATATAAAATTTCACCAAGAAATTCCATCAGAGCTCAATTTATTTTGTTCCAGTTACCCTCTCAAAGGCAATTCAGGACTTAGTCATTTTTTCGAGAGGACACGTGTCAACACCAGGAGCCTGGTGGGATTTCATGTCCTTAAAGTCCCTAAGGTTAGGTACATCAGCCCTTGGAAAATTCTCCCAGCCCCCATGTGACCTTTGGGACCCTCATATGACCTCCAGACTTGACATTTCAGCCCCCGGGTGCTTATTTGGAGCATGCATTCCCTATCGTCGGATCGGGCACCACGTGTTAGCTCCAGGACCACCGTGGAATTTGATGTCCCTTATGAACCTAAGGTGGGGGACATCAGGCATTTAAAAATGTGCCCAAACCCTATGGGGAGTCATTTGGACACCCACGTGACCGAGTTTCAGCCCCCAAGTGCATTTTTGGAGCATCCATTCCTTGTTGTTGGATAAGGTGCCATGTGTCACCTCCATGACCACTGTGGAAACTGATGTCCCTTATGTACTTGATGTGGGGGACATAAGACATGTAAAATGGCCCCTTCCCCTATGGGGAGTCATTTGGACACCCATATGATTGACTTTCAGCCCCCAGGTGCATTTTTCAAGCAAATCCCCTATCGTCAGATCGAGGACACATGGCATCTCCTTGATCACCGTGGAAATTGATGTCCTTCATGTACCTAAGTTCAGGGAGATCAGGGACATAAAATTCACCCATAACCTCCATGTGCATGTTTTTAAAGTTTAAATCCAATACTTAACCATTTTCTTCTTCTTGTTTCTCCTCTACAACTCCTCACCTTGTCATGGTTCCATGCATGATTGTCTAGACATCCAGTCCACCATTGTTTCTCCGAACCAGCTTTGCCTTGGCCACATAGACTCTCCAAACCATGAACACATAGAAATATGTAGGTCTCAGATAAAAATGGAGAGAAATGACGAAGAACGGGGAGAAAATGAAGGTGTTTGGTCGATAACCATGAAGTCACACGATTCAAAAATCTTCATATCTCACAAGATACAAGTCGGATCATGATGCCATTTTTTCAGATTTCCTCATTTTTAAAGGTGATCAAGATGTAAAAAACAAGAGGTCAAATGGTTCCCATAATCATTTGCTCCAACAAAACCCTCTCTTTGTGCACCGACTAACAATCATTGGATTTCCTATCATTCCGGAAATGAAAACGAGCTAAAAACTTGCACACGAGCTCCAAATGAAAAACCTATCATAATGGTGTTTTTTTAATTTCAAATGGATACAAAAACAATAACTAAAAATTTTGAGCTCCATTAACGTCAGCCATGGCAGCTCCATGCCCAAAGACACTGCCAAGTCAAAATTTAAAAATTTGTTTCTAGGCATTCTAGTGGGAAAAACTATGTGAAATTCGGAGGGTGTTATCGTAACTACAAGATGAATCTAAAAATTTATGTTCCATAAAAAATAGAGCACTAGAAACACACAGTTAAAATTACCACTTACCAAAAATAGTAAGTCCCCCATCTAGGCATTTACTAAAAATAGCAAGCCACACTTAAAGAGAATTTTTGGAACAACGGGAGCCACATAAGAGATTTCCATGAACGGGGACCATTGGACTTCATCATGGGAAAAATATTCTCCTCTTCTCTCTCTTACATCTCCCCCAAATTTCTCTCCCTTCAAATTTTCTAATTCTACGTTGGGGTTTGCACTTTTAGATATGCCTTTAATTCACTTAAGAGTGACTTTAGAAATATAATGTAAATTAAGTCGCCTTGATTTTATAAAAGTGACTTAAATATTTTGTAGGAATATGAATAGCCTAAAGCTGGAAATAAGGCATATGGAGGGTCATGAGGAAGATGATAAGTCTCATCTCACTCTATAAATTATAAATACGTTCCCATTTCAAGGGGTTGGTGATTGATCTTGTAGACTCAAGATTGCATTCTACCTTGAGAGTACAAAGGAGATAGCAAAATTCTTCCATTCCCTTCATTCTCAAATTTCCTCTATTTCTTCACTATGTACAACTTTGGTTTGAGCAATCAATACAAGGAGTTTCTAGCTTTCTTTGGTGAGGGGTTTCTTCATACTTTGTGGTTGATAAATTCTATTTGGTTTTATTGCTATTTGCAGGATTTTTTTCTTTTCATGAATGCATCGATGAATTTTCTAACTAGCGTGTGTGCAGGAATTTGATTTTCTACCTACAACATTATTTCTCCTACCTCCTTTCTCACTCCCCTTTCCCTCTCTTCAAATAAAGTCTTCCCTAGTAATAGATTGCTAGCTTTGCCGCAAGGTCGTGGAGTGCCCCTATTGGATCCCGGTTGAAGGGCCACCACAAAAATCCACCCTTTCATGCCTATACACATACGTCGTCAGCTACACCATTCAAGTAGTGGGAATTAGATTCCAAGAGCATTGGCAAGAAATCCATGAGTTTTTCCATCCTAAAATTTTTCTCGCCAATAGTTTTTAGTGCCCACCATGGGGCAGATTTAGCGTATACACCAAACATACGACCGAAAGGTTTAAAATAAAAAATAAAAAATCAGATTTCGAATGAAAATAATTTTTTGAAGGTGATTTCATCAAGGAATGAACCCCTGTCATGTTCATTTCCCACATCATGAAGAAATTTCTAGATTAGATTAAATCGATGAGTGATAGTTAAGAAGAAGAAGAAGATGTCTTCCCAGAAAAAAAGATCATTTATCATCCATGGTTCCGAACTAGTGTTGAAAAAGGAAAGAAGAAAGAACCTATCATCAATGAAGAATAATGGATTGAGAGGAGACATAAGATAAGTTGTGAAGCTCAAGAATATGCCAAATTCTTGCAAGAGATGAATGAGAAACTTGAAGCAGCCCATAACGAGGAAGAATAAGAGGATATTTTTCCTATAGAGGAAGATCCTCAAGATCATTTGTACCATAGGGTTTTCATACCCAAAAGGTTCTTGAATTCCGCTGAAGAAAATCCTATCCTTAAGCCTTCTGGTGAAGATAAAATTAGCATTCAAGAAGATGACGAAAGATAGGATGGTGCAATATCCATTGCAGAATTTTTTTGCAATCTCGGACATCTCACTACTGAATTGAGAACATTATCCTTCTTCCGCCATTCTCTAGATGAATTCATTGCATATGGTGATGAAGAAATGAACATGTTGAAAAGAGAATATGTGGAAATAATTGAGAGCATAATAAAAGGAAATTTTGACCCCGAAGTCTTTGATGAAATTTGGAGGTATGCTTTAGCTCTACAGAGAAGATATGAACATCTTAAAGTTCCACATTATATGGAAGAAGAAGACGAGACACACCCTATGGAAGAAGACTTAGATTTCTGCCCATACTATGAGGTTTTCATTCCCAAAATATTCTTGGATTCTTCTGAAGAATATCTTGTCATGGAATCTCCCAATGAAAGCCAAAGCAACATCATGGAGAAAGAAGTTGAAGAGACAAAGATAGGATCACCATTCAACAATTCCATTTGGCTCAAGTCACAGCCCATGGGGGGAATAATATATTTAGTAAAGGAATATCCTTGCTGCATAATGGATGATCCAATGCTCTCCGAAGACTCCACCAATGATGAAGAAGATGGTCAATTCAAAGTAAGCATGGATGATCTATTTTCAGGTTTTTAGCTTTCAATTGATGATGAAATGGAGATATTTGAAGAATTGCAAGAAACTTAGCTGACATTATGGCCCAAAAATGATGAATTAAATATGGTCATAGATAGTCCTCCTGATTCCTCAAGTGACGTAAAAATGTTGCATGAAGAAATGAACAAAGTCAAAGAATCAAAATCTCTCCCCAATGCAATCATGGATGATCAAATGGAAGAAGCCCAATCTATTTTCAAATCCAAGGAGAATGAGAAATTAAAAAAAAACCTTTACTCACTCGAGGAGTAGAATCATCATCATGGTGAAAACATATCCTTTCATCTTTCACTTGAGCAAGAGGATTTAATAATGGATGATCAAGATGTAGCTGAAAATTATTCTCATACTGCTGCCCCAACACAGTTCTCTACTTCTTACCAAGGAGAAGATGATATAGATTTCGAGCTTGGAGGAGTGACATTCCCTTGAAGCTTGGATATCTTCTCATTGTCAATAAATGTCATGAATCAAGTATTCTTGTGTATGAAAGAAATTGAATCTTAGGCAACGAAAATCATGAAAGAGATGAAAGAGAATGTTTCAGATGAATCATGGGCTAGTATGGATCATATTTTCAACCATCTCCTAGAGGCACAATAAGAATATTCCTCCAATAAAGATAAAAAAGAGTATATGGATATTTCAGAATAAATATTTGTAAAAGACATCTTAAAGGTTGTAGAAGAAACTAAGGATCCTCAACTCGGTCTTGAACTTTTGACCCATTTCATGGAGATAAAAGAAAATTATGAGTCAATTTGTTCTTCCTATTTTGGTTCACCAATTTTTGATATTGAAATGGAGTAGTTGGATAAGCTTGATGGCTTCTCTAATACTTTGGTTGATGAGAATAAACATGAAAACATGCCTTTTTCTTCCTCATTTTGTGAAGAAGTTCATGAGTGCAAAAGAATAAAATTTCTGTATCTCCTTTGGACATCTCCATTTTGAAGACAACACCTCCACCATGGAAGAAGATAATAGAGAAAACATTAAGATGAATTACATTGAAGAAATTTTTTCGGAACATGGCAAAAACAAGTTTTGGGGCAGCGATGAGATGCTTGATGAAGAATCAACTATATGGATAAACATGGAAGGCAACTGGCACTATGAAACTGAATTCAAAGAACATGAAGGTAGTGGAATTTCCAAGCAAGGACTTGAGCATCAAGAATATCACATGGACTCACTCCTACCAAGTACACATACAATTTTGAAATAACATGGCTTTCATAAGCAGCTAAGGAGGGAGGTTACTTTTGGGAACCCATCAACAGCTTTGCAAAACATCATCACTTAGTGTTTCTCACTTAGGGCTAACTCTTGAGGAACAAAAATGCTTCGGTGAAAGTGGGTTGTTCCCAACTTGTATCATAGGTGATTGTTATGTGTGTTTCCCTTTTTATTGTGTGTGTTTCCCTTCTGTTGAGTGTCTTTTTTTCCTTTTCATTTTTTTGGTGTGCGTGTGTGTTTCCTTCTTATCTCTCTCTTCTCTCTCTCTCTCTCTCTCTCTCTCTCTCTCTCTCTTGTTATAGGTTGTACATGACTCCACAGGGCCCAATGGATAAGGAATTGGTCAATGAATTATATGGTCTAAAAATGAGATTGTGGATTCCCATTTCATGTCTTCACTACGTTTAGTCCATGTCATGTCCCCAAGCTAGAGCCATCTATTGTTGTGTAAATGTGCAATAGGGAAATTGAAAATTTTTAGCACAAGAACTGCATACCCTCGTGCTGAAATTTCCATGTTTTATCATTCCCAAGAACTCCAAGTCATATATTTTAGTTTGGTCAGCCCCTATTTGATGTAAAATTTATCCCTTAGGTGATTTAGGAAAGTCTATCCATTCCCCTGGTGATTTTAGGAATTCTGAAAAGATGTTATCTTTTGGTAATATTGGGAAGGGCTATCTTGGCCTTCCAGGATTAGAATAACCACCTTGGAGTGGAACACAAGGGTAATATTAAAAATGGAGGTGAATTGAAGACCTTAAAACATTATGGAAATGCTTTTATAAGGTTTGGGAAAGTTTTTAAATACTTGGAGTAGTTTGAGTAAAAGTAAGGTTCACAAGCCTAGGTAATTCACACGCCTAAAACAGCTGCTGGGCTTCAGAAGAAGATTTTGGGATCTCTGGATAGAGTTAGAAGTAAAAAAATATCGTTTGAAATATGATTTTAATACCTACATTATGGTGAAATAATATTTTTCACAATGCCTTGGCGTATAGGATTTCAGACAGCTTTTATAAGGTATAAGTGGAGTCTCAAATCACAAACACGATTTTTTAGGGATCATATGAATTAATAAAGACATGATACCCACACCATTGGATTCAAAATTGTTTTTCCATTCAGTATGATATAAAATTTCACCAAGAAATTCCTTCGGGACCTCAAGTTATCTTTGTTCCAAGTTACCCTCTCAAAGGTAGTTTAGGACTTAGTCATTTTTCTGAGAGGACATGTGTCAAACACCAAGAACTTGGAGGTATTTCATGTCCCCAAATTCCCTAAGGTAAGTTACATAATCCCTTGAAAAATTTTACCAGCCCCATGTGACCTCTGAGACCCTCATATGATCTCTAGACTTGATAGTTCGGCCCCAGGTGCTTATTTTGAGCTTGCATTCCCTACCATTGATTGAGCACCACGTGTCGATCCAGGACCACCGTGGAATTTTATGTCCCTTATGAACCTGAGTTGGGTGAAATTAAAACTTAAAAATGTGCCCATCCCCTATGGGTAGTCATTTGGACACCCATGTGACCAAGTTTCAGCCCCAGGGTGTATTTTAGGAGCATCCATTCCCTACCGTTGGATTGGGCACCACGTGTCACCTCCAGGACCACTGTGGAAACTGATGTCCCTTATGTACCTAAGGTGGGGGACATCATACATGGAAAAATTCACACATAACCTATGGTGAGTCATTTGGACACCCACCTGACTAACTTTTAGCCCCCAAGTGTATTTTTCAAGCAAATCCCCTGTTGTCGGATCGGGGACACATGGCATCACCTTGACCATAGTGGAAATTGATATCCCTCACATCCTTGAGGTCAAGGAAATCATGGACATAAAAATTCACCCATCCCCTCCATGTGCATTTTTTGAAAGTTTAAATCTAGCACTGAGCCATTTTCTTCCTCTCATTTCTCCTCCACAACTCCTCACCTTACCATGGCTCCATGCATGATTGTCCAAATACCCAGTCCACCATTATTTCTTCGAACCAGCTCTAAAATGGCCACATAAACTCTCCAAACCATGAATACATAGAAATATGCATGTTTCAAAAAAATCTAGTGAAATGATGAAGAACGGGGAGAAAATGAAGGTTTTTTGCCAGATAACCATGAAGTCACTCGATCAAAAAATCTTCATATCTCACAAGATACAAGTCGGATCGTGATGCCATATTTTCATATTTCCTTATTTTTCAAGGTGATAAAGATGCAACAAAAAAAGATCAAATTGTTCTTAGAATCATTTTCTCCAACAAAACCCTCTCTTCGTGCACCGGCTCACATTCGTTGGATTTCCCATCATTTCGACAATGGAAACAAGCTAAAAACTTACACATGAGATCCAAATGAAAAACCTATCACAATGGAGTTGTTTTCATTGAAAATGGAGGCAAAAACAAGACTTACAAATTTCTAGCTCCATTAATGGCTGTGATGGCAACTCCGTGCTTGAAGCCACTACCAGGTCAAATTTTCTAAATTTATTTCCAAGCATTCTAGTGGGAAAAACTATGTGAAATTTTCAGGGTGTGATCATAATGACAAGATGAATTTATAAAATTATTTTCTATCACAAATAGAACACTATAAAAAAACTTTCTAAACATAGTATGTTTTCCTATATAGACTTGCTATGTTTGGAAAGTCGTCATCAAAAGAAGCTGAGACAAAGGCAACGGGTATTGAAGATCTCCAAAAGGTGGGAATGATTATCTGAAGTAGAAAACATTTAAAATAAACACTTACAAAAAATAGTAAGTCCCCCATCTAGGCATTTACTAAAAATAGTAAACACACTTAAAGAGTAGTTTTGGCACAATGGGAGCCACATTAGAGATTTCCATGAATGGGGACCATTGGACTTCATCGCGGGAAACATATTCTCCTCTTCTCTCTCTTCCCTCTCCCCAAATTTCTCTCCCTTCAAATGTTCTAATTCTTCATTGGGGTTTTCACTTTTTGATATGCCTTTAAGTCACTTAAAAGTGACTTTAGAAATATAATGTAAATTAAGTCACCTTGATTTTATAAAAGGGACTTAAATATTTTGTAGGAATATGAATAGCCTAAAGTTGGAAATAAGGCATATGGAGGGTCATGAGGAAGACAATAAGTCACATCTCACTCTATAAATTGTAAATCCATTCCCATTTCAAGGGGTTGGCGATTGATCTTATAGACTCAAGAGTGCATTATACCTTGAGAGTATAAAGGAGATAGCCAAATTCTTCCATTCCCCTCATTCTCAAATTTCCTCTATTTCTCCACTATGTACAACTTTGGTTTAAGCAATAAATACAAGAAGAAGGAATTTCTATATTTCTTTGACTAAGGGGTTTCTTCATAGTTTGTGGTCAATAAATTCTATTTGGTCTTGTTACTATTTGTAGGGTTGTTTCTTCTCATGAATTCATGTGATGAAGTTTCTAACTAGTGTGTTTGCAGGAATCTGATTTTCTACTTGCAATATTAGTTCTCCTACCTCCTTTCTCACTCCCCTTTCCCTCTCTTCAGACAAAGCCTTCCCTAGCAAGAAATTAATAGCTTTTCCATAAGGTCAGTGGAGTGCCCCTATTGGATCCATGGTCAAAGGGTCGCCATAGAAATCCACCTTTTCATGTGCATGCACATATGGTAGCTGCACTAATTAAGTAGTGGGACTTATATTCCAAGAGTGTTCGTAAGAAATAGACAATTTCATCCACGCAAATTTTTTTCGCGAACCATTTTTGCACCCACCGTGGGGTAGATTTGGCAGCGTATGCACCCAATATACGACCGCAAGGTCTGAAAATAAAAAATTAAAAATCAGATTTCAAATGAAAATAATTTTTGAAGGTGATTCCATCAAGGAATGAACCCCTGTCACATTCGTTTCCCACATCATGAAGAAATTTCTAGATTGGATTGAAGAACCAATGAGTGACAAGTGAAGTAGAAGTAGAAGATGTCTTCCCGAGAAAATAAGATCATTGATCAGCCATGGTTCCAGACTAGTGTTGAAAAAGGAGAAGAAAGAACTGTCATCAATGAAAAGAATGGATTCAAAGGAGACATAAGATAAGGTGTGAAGCTCGAGAATATGCCAAATTCTTGCAAGAGATGAGTGAGAAAATTGAAGCAGCCCAAAGTGAGGAAGAATAAGTGGAGATTTTTCCTATAGATAAAGATCCTGAAGATCATTTATACCATAGGGTTTTCATACCCAAAAGGTTATTGAATTCCATTGAAGAAAATCATATCCTTGAGCCTTCCGATGAAGATAAAATCAGCATTTAAGAAAATGACGAAAGACAGGATGGTGCAAGATCCACTGAAGAAATTTTTGCAATCTCACACATCTCACTACAAAATTGAGAATGTTTTCCTTCTTCCAATGTTCTTTAGATGAATTCATTATATATGGTGATGAAGAAATGAACATATTGAAAAGAGAATATGTGGAAATAGTTGAGAGCATAATAAAAGGAAATTCTAACCCCAAAGTCTTTGATGAAATTTGGAGGTATGCTTTAGCTCTACAGAGAAGATATGAACATTTTGAAGATCTGCATTAAATGGAAGAAGAAGATGAGACACACCCTATGGAAGAAGACTCAGATTGCTACCCGTAATATGAGGTTTTCATTCCTAAAAGATTCTTTGATGCTTCAAGAAGATCATGTCATGGAATCTCCCAATGAAAGCCAAATAAACATCTTGTAGAAAGAAGTTGAAGACACAAAGATAGGATCACCATTCAGAATTCCATTTAGCTCAAATCACATCCCATGAGGGGAATAATATATTTAGTAAAGGAAGATCCTTTCTGCATAATGGATTATTCAATGCTCTCTCAAGACTCCACCAATCTTTGAAGAAGATGGTTAATTAAAATCAAGCATGGATGATCTATTTTTAAGTTTTTATCTTTCAATTGATGAGAAATTGAGAGATTTGAAGAATTACAACAAACTAAGCTGAGATCATGGCCCAAAAATGATGAATTAAATATGGTCATAGATAGTCCTCCTAATTCCTCAAGTGACGTAAAAATGTTGCATGAAAAAATGAACAAATTCAAAGAATCAGAATCTCTCCCCAATGCAATCATGGATGATCAAATGGAAGAAGTCCACTCTATTTTCAAATCCAAGGAGAATGAGCAATTTAAACACAACATTTACTCACTCGAGGAGAAAAATCATCATCATGGTGAAAACATAGCCTTTCATCTTTCACCGAACAAGAGGATTTAATAACGAATAATCATAATGTAGCTGAAAATTCTTTCATATTGTTGCCCCAACACAATTCTCTACTTCTTACCAAGGAGAAGATGATATGGATTTCGAGCTTGAAGGAGTGTCATTCCCTCAAATCTTGGGCATATTCTCCTTGGCAATAAGTGTACTAATTCAAGTATGCCCATGTATGAAAGAAAGTGAATATTCGGCAACACAAATCATGAAAGAGATGAACGAGAATGTTTTAGATGAATCATGGGCCCATATGGATCATATTTTTAACCATCTCCTAGAGGCACAACAAGAATATTCCTCCAATAAAGATAAAAAAGAGTCTATGTATTTTTAAGAATAATTGTCCGTATAAGACATCTTGAAGGCCGTAGAAGAAATTGAGGATCCTCAACTCGGTCTTGAACTCTTGACCCGGGCCATGGAGATACAAGAAAATTATGAGTCAATTTGTGCTTCCTATTTTGGTGCACTAATTTTTGATGTTGAAATGGAGTAGCTGGATAAGATTGATGTCTTATCTAATACTTTGGGTGATGAGAATAAACATGAAAAAATGAATTTTTCTTCCACATTGTGTGAAGAATTTCATGAATGCAAAAGAATCAAAGTTCGTGTATCTCCTTTGGACATCTCCATTTTTGAAGACAACACCTCCGCCATGGAAGAAGATAACAGGGAAAACATTGAGATGACTTGCATTGAAGAAATTTGTTGAACTTGGCAAAAATAATTTCTAGGGCAACGATGAGATGCTCGATGAAGAATCAGGTATATGGATAAAAATGGAAGGAAAGCGGCATATGAAATCGACTTCAAAGAACATGAAGGCAATGGAATTTCTAAGCAAATACTTGAGCATCAAGAAGCTCACATGGACTCACTCCCAAAAATACAAAGACAATTGTGAAAGCACGTGGATTTCATAAGTAGTTGAGGAGGGTAGGCTTCTTTATGGAACTGTCAACGGCTTGAGAACATCATCACTTAGTGTTTCCTGCTGGGGTAACTCTTGAGGAAAGAAAAATGCTTCAATGAAAGTGGGTTGTCCCCACCTTGTATCATTGGTGGTTACTAGGTGTGTTTCCCTTTTTTGCGTGTTTTACCTTCTTGTTGAGTGACATCTATTTCCTTTTCATCCTTTTGTTGTGCGTGTGTGTTTCCTTCTTCTCTCTCTCTTGTTGTAACGTTGTGCATGAATCCATAGGGCCCAATGCATAAGGAACTCGTGAATGAATTATATGGTCTAAAAATGATATTGTGGAATCCCATATCATGTCTTTACTACACTCAGTCCATGTCATGTCCCAAAGCTAGAGCCAAGCTGTTGTCGTGCAAATGTGCAACATGGAAATTGACAATTTTCGAGCACGAAAACTATCTTTGTTATGCCTAAATTTTTCTATTTTATCATTCCCAAGAACCCCAAGTCAAATTCATCCATCTGGTCACCCCTTATTTGATTTAAAATTTATCCCTAGGTGATTTAAGAAAGTCTATCCATTCCCTTCGGTGATTTTACGAATTCTCGAAAAGATGCTATCTTTTGGTAGTATTGGGAAGGGCTATCACTAGCCTTCCTAGGACAAGACCAACCACCCTAGAGTAGAGCACAAGGGTAATATTAAAAATGGAATTTTATTGAAGACCTTAAAACACCATGGAAATTTTTTTGGAAGGTTTTTGGAAGTTTTAAATACTTGAAGTAGTTTGAGTAAAAGCAAGGTTCACAAGCCTAGGTAATTCATGGCCTAAAACAACTTTTGGGCTTCAGAAGAATATTTTGGGAGCTCTGGATGGATTTAGAAGTAAAAAAACATCATTGGAAAGAGGATTCTAATACCTACATGATGGTGAAATAATATTTTTCACAACACCTTGGCACATAGTATTGGCAGGCGAGTTTTTATCAAGTATAAGTGGAGTCTCAAATCACAAACAATATTTTTAGTGATCAGATGAATGAATAAGGACAATATACCCACTCCATTGGATTCAAAATGAAATTTACAGTTAGGATCACATAAAATTTCACCAATAAATTCCATCAGGAGCTCAAGTTATCTTCGTTTCAAGTTACCTTCTCAAAGGCGGTTCAGACTTAGTCAATTTTACGAGGGGACATGTGTCGGCACCAAGAGCCTAGTGGGATTTTATGTCCCTGAAATCCCTAAGGTCAGGTAAATCATCCCTTGGAAATTTCATCCATCCTCATGGTGACCTCTGGGACCCTCATATGACCTTCAGACTTGATAGTTCAGCCCCCGTGTGCTTATTTGGAGCTTACATACCTGGCATCGTCAGATCGGACGCCACGTGTCAGCTCCAGGACCACCGTGGAATTTTATGTCCCTTATGCACCTAATTTGGGGGACATCATACCTTGAAAAATTCTCCCATCCCCTATGGGGAGTCATTTGGACACCCACGTGACCGAGTTTCAACCCCCAGGTGCATTTTTGGAGCATCCATTCCCTGCCATTGGATCGGGTGCCACATGTCACCTCTAGGACCACCGTGGAAACTAATGTCCCTTATGTACCTAAGGTGGGGGAAATAATACATGGAAAAATTCTCCCATTCCTTATGGGGAGTCATTTGGACACCCACGTGACCGACTTTCAACCCCCATGTGCATTTTTCAAGTAAATCCCCTATCGTTGGATCGAGGACACATGACATCGCCTTGACCACCATGGAATTTGATGTCCATCAAGTCCCTGAGGTCAGGACATCAGGGACATAAAAATGTTTCTAGACCCTCCACATGCATTTTTTTAAAGTTTAAATCTATCACTTAGTTGTTTTCTTCCTCTTATTTCTCCTCCACAACTCCTCACCTTGCCATAGCTCTATGCATGATTTTCCAAACACCCATTCCACCATTTTTGCTCTGAAACAGCTCCACCATGGCCACATAAACTCTCCAAACCATCAATACACATAAATATGATGGTCTTAGAGAAAAATGGAGTGAAATGACGAAGAACGGGAGAAAATGAAGGTTTTTTTGCTACATAACCATGAAGCCACTCGATCAAAAATGTTCATATCTCACAAGATACAAGTCGGATCGTGATGCCATATTTTTCAGATTTCCTCATTTTTAAGGTGATCAAGGTGTAACAAACAAGAGGTAAAATGGTGACTATAATCATTTGCTCCAACAAAAACCCTCTCTTTGTGCACCGACTCACATTCATTAGATTTCCCATCATTTCGAAATGGAAACAAGCTAAAAACTTACACACAATATCCAATTGAAAAACCTATCACAATGGTGTTTTTTTCATTCAAAATGGAGACAAAAACAGACCTACAAATTTCGAGCTTCATTAATGGCCACCATGGTAGCTCGTACCAAGCCACTTTGCAGGTCAAAATTTCAAAAAAATTGAGGCATTCTAGTGGGAAAAAGTATTTGAAATTCAAAGGGTGTGATCGTAATGACAAGAAAAATCTAAAAAAGTATGTTCCATCACAAATAGATCATTGGAAACACACTTTCTAAAAATAGTAAGTTTTCCTATATAGACTTGCTATGTTTGGAAATTCATCATCAAAAGTAGCTGAGACAAAGGCAACAGGTATTGAAGATATCCAAAAGGATAGAATGATTATCTGAAGTAGAAAATAGTGAAAATTACCTCTTACTAAAAAACTAAGTTCCCCATCCTGGGAATTTACTAAAAATAGTAAAGCACACTTAAAGAGCAATTTTGGCACAATGGGAACCACATTAGATATTTCCATGAATGGGGACCATTAGACTTCATCGCATGGAAAAATATTCTCCTCTTATCTCTCTTCCCTCTCCCCAAACTTTCTCTCCCTTCAAATTTTCTAATTTGTCGTTGGGGTTTGCACTTTTTGATATGTCTTTGAGTCACTTAAAAGTGACTTTAGAAATATAATGTAAATTAAGTCGCATTGATTTTATAAAAGGGACTTGAATATTTTGTAGGAATATGAATAGCATAAAGTTGGAAATAAGGCATATGGAGGGTCATGAGGAAGACGATAAGTCACATCTCACTCTATAAATTTTAAATCTATTCCCATTTCAAGGGGGTTGGTGATTGATCTTGTAGACTCAAGAGTTCATTCTACCTTGAGAGTATAAAGGAGATAACCAAATTCTTCCATTGCCCTCATTCTCAAATTTCCTCTATTTCTCCACTATGTACAACTTTGGTTTGAGAAATCAATACAAGAAGGAGTTTCTAGATTTCTTTGACTAAGGGGTTTCTTAATACTTTGTGGTCAATAAATTCTATTTGGTCTTGTTGTTATTTATAGGGTTGTTTCTTCTCATGAATTCATGTGATGAAGTTTCTAACTAGTGTGTGTGCAGGAATCTAATTTTCTACCTGCAACATTATTTCTCCTACCTCCTTTCTCACTCCCCTTTCCCTCTCTTAAGACAAAGTCTTCCCTAGAAATAAATTACTAGCTTTGCCGCAAGGTCAATGGAGTTCCCTGTTGGATCCCCAGTCGAAAGGCCACCATAGAAATCCACCTTTTCATGTGTATGCACATATGGCAGCTGCACCGGTTAAGTAGTGGGACTTATATTCCAAGAGCATTGGCAAGAAATCCACAATTTTTCCGTGCAAATTGTTTTTCGCCAACAGTTTTGGTGCCCACTTTGGTGTAGATTTAGCAGGGTATGCAAACAATATACGACCATAAGGTCTGAAAATAAAAAAAAAAATCAGATTTTGAATGATAATCATTTTTTGAAGGTGACTCCATCAAGGAACAAACCCCTGTCACATTTTTTTAACACATCATGAAGAAATTTTCAGATTAGAGTGAAGTACCAAAGAGTGACAAAGTGAAAAAGCGAAGAAGATGTCTTCCCAGAAAAGAAGATCGTTGATCAACCATGGTTCCGGACTAGTGTTGAAAAAGGAAAGAAGAAAGAACCTAACACCAATAAAGAAGAATGGATTCAAAGGAGACATAAGATAAGGTGTGAAGCTCGAGAATATGCCAAATTCTTGCAAGAGATGAATGAAAAACTTGAAGCAGCCCATAGCAAAGAAGAAGAAGAGGGGAGTTTTCCTATAGAGGAAGATCTTGAAGATCATTCATAACATAGGCTTTTCATACTCGAAAGGTTATTGAATGCCACTGAATAAAATTCTATCCTTGAGCCTTCTGATGAAGATAAAATTACCATTCAAGAAGATGATGACAGACAGGATGGTGCAAGATCCACTGAAGAATATTTTTATAATCTCGCATAGCTCACTATAGAATTGAGAACGTTTTCCTTCTTCCACCATTCTCTAGATGAATTCATTGCATATGGTGATGAAGAAATGAACATATTGAAAATATAATATATGAAAATAGTTGAGAGCATAATAAAAATAAATTTCGACGCCAAAGTCTTTAATGAAATTTAGAGGTATGCTTTAGCTCTACAGAGAAGATATGAACATTTTTAAGCTCCACATCAAATGGAAGAAGAAGATGAGACACACCCTATGGAAGAAGACTCAGATTACTGCCCTTAATACAATGTTTTCATTCTTAAAATATTCTTTTATGCTTCGAAGAAGATCTTGTCATGGAATCTCCCAATGAAAGCCAAAGCAACATCATAGAGAAAGAAGTTGAAGAAACAAAGATAGGATCACCATTCAGCAATTCCATTTGGCACAAATGACAGCCCATGGGGGAATAAAATATTTAATAAAGGAAGATCCTTGCTACATAATGGATTATCGAATGCTCTTCGAAGACTCCACCAATGATGAAGATGATGGTCAATTAAAAGTAAGCATGGATGATCTGTTTTAAATTTTTTATCTTTCAATTGATGATGAAATGGAGAGATTTGAAGAAGTGCAAGAAATTCAGCTGACATTATGGCCCAAAAATGATGAATTAAATATGGTCATAGATAGTCCTCTTGATTCCTCAATTGACTTAAAAATTTTGCATGAATAAATGAAGAAAGTCAAAGAATCAAACTCTCTACCCGATGCAATCATGGATGATCAAATGGAAGAATCCCACTCTATCTTTAAATCGAAGGAGAATGAGAAATTTAAACACAAACTTTACTAACTTGAGGAGCAGAATCATCATCATGGTGAAAACATAGCATTTCATCTTTCACCTGAGCAAGAGGATTTAATAATGGATGATCAAGATGTAGCTGAAAATTCTTCTCATACTGCTACCCCAACACAGTTCTCTACTTCTTACCAAGGAGAAGATGATATGGATTTTGATCTTGAAGGAGTGAAATTCCCTTGAAGCTTGGACATATTCTCCATATTAATAAGTTTCATGAATCAAGTATGCCCGTGTATGAAAGAAAGTGAATCTTCAGAAATGCAAATCATGAAAGAGATGAACGAGAATGTTTCATATGAATCTTGGGCCCGTATAGATCATATTTTTAACCATCTCCTAGAGGCACAATAAGAATTTTCCTCCAATAAAGATAAATAAGAGTCTATGGATATTTCATAAAAAAATATCTGTACAAGACATCTTGAAGGCCATAGAATAAACAGAGGATCCTCAACTCGGTCTTGAACTCTTGACCCGTGCCATGGAGAAACAAAAAAAGTATGAGTCATTTTTTGCTTCCTATTTTGGTGCACCAATTTTTTATGTTAAAATGGAGTAGTTGGATAAGCTTGATGGATTCTCTAATACTTTGGTTGATGAGAATAAACATGAAAACATGCCTTTTTTCTTCCACATTGTGTGAAGAAGTTCATGAGTGTAAAATAATAAAATTTCATGTATCTCCTTCGGATATCTCCATTTTAAAGACAACACCTCCACCATGGAAGAAGATAACAAGGAAAACATTGAGCTAACTTCCATTGAAGAAAGTTGTCCAGAAATTGGAAAAAATAAGTTTTGGGGCAGTGATGATATGGACAACAAAGAATTAGCTATATGGATAAACATGGAAGGCAACTGGCACTATGAAACCGACTTCAAAGAACATGAAGGCAGTGGAATTTCCAAGCAAGGACTTGAGCATCAAGAAGCTCACAAGGACTCACTCCTACCAAATACATAGAAAATTGTAAAAGAACATGGTTTTCATAATAAGTTGAGGAGGGGAGGCAAATTTCTGGAAATTGTTAACGACTTCACGAACATCATCACTTAGTATTGCCCGCTCGGGGGTAACTCTTGAGAAAAGAAAAATTCTTCGAGTGAAAGAGGGTTGTCACACTGCCTTGTATCATAGGTGATTGCTAGGTGTGTTTCCCTTCGTTTTTTGTGTTTCCCTTCTGTTGAGTGTCGTATGTTTCCTTTTCATCCTTTTCGTGTGCGTGTGTTTTTCCTTCTTCTCTCTCTCTCTTGTTGTAGGTTGTACATGAATCGCGGGGCCCATGGATAAGGCACTTGTCAAAAAATTATATGGTCTAAAAATGATATTCTTGATTCACATTTTATGTCTTGACTACGCTTAGTCCATGTCATGTCCCGAAGCTAGAGCTAGATGTTGTCATACAAATGTGCAACATGGAAATTGACAATTTTCGAGCATGAAAACTATACCCCTGTGCTGAGATTTTCATGTTTTATCATTCCCAGGTACCCCAAGTCAAATCCATCAATCTAGCCACCCCTATTTGATGTAAAATTTATCACCTAGGTGATTTAGGTAAGTCTATACATTCCCCTAGGTGATTTTAGGAATTTTGAAAAGATGCTATCTTTTGGTAGTATTGGGAAGGGCTATCATTGGCCTTCCCAGGACTGGACCAACCACCCTGGAGTGGAACAAAAGGGTAATATTAAACATGGAGGTGAATTGAAGACCTTAAAACATCATGGAAATGGTTTTGGAAGGTTTGGGGAAGTTTTTAAATACTTGGAGCAGTTTGAGTAAAAGCAGGGTTCACAAGCCTAGGTAATTCACAAGCCTAAAATAGCTGTTGGGCTTCAGAAGAAGATTCTGGGAGCTCTGGATAGAGTTAAAAGTAATAAAAACATAATTGAAAAGAGGTTTATAATACCTACATGATGGTGAAATAATATTTTTCACAACACCTTGACGCATAGGATTGGCAGGCAGTTTTTATGAGGTATAAGTTAAGTTCAAATCACAAACCTGATTTTTAGGAACCAGATGAATAAATAAAGACATGATAGCCATACCATTGGATTAAAAATTCAATTTACAGTCAATATCATATAAAATTTCACAAATAAATTCCATCGTGAGCTCAAGTTACCCTCTCAAAGGCGAGTTCGGGACTTAGTCATTTTTTCCGAGAGGACACGTGTCGAACTAGAAGTCCTGGGCAGGATTTCATGTCCCCAATTTCCCTAAGGTCAGGTACATCAGCCCTTGGGAAATTTTCCTAGCCTCCATGTGACCCTTGGATCCCTCATATGACCTCCAGACTTGACAGTTCAGCCCCTAGGTGCTTATTTGGAGCATGCATTCCCTACTGATCGGATCGGGCACCACATGTCGCCTCTAGGCCCACCGTGGAATTTTATGTCCCTTATGCACCTAATTTTTGGGAAATAATACCTTAAAAATGTGTCTAGACCCTATGCGGAGTCATTTGGACACCCACGTGACCGAGTTTCAGCCCCCAGGTGCATTTTTGGAGCAACCATTCCCTGTCGTTGGATCGGGTGCCACGTGTCACCTCCAGGACCACCGTGGAAACTAATGTCCCTTATGTACATGAGGTTGGGGACATCATACATGGAAAAATTCTCCCATCCCTATAGGGAGTCATTTGGACACCCATGTGACCAAATTTCAGCCCCCATGTACATTTTTCAAGTAAATCCCCTATCGTCGGATCGAGGACACATGGTATCACCTTGACCATCATGGAATTTGATGTCCCTCACATCACTAAGGTCAGGGAAATAAAAATTCAACCAGCCCCTCCATGTGCATGTTTTTAAAGTTTAAATCGATCACTTAGTCATTTTCTTCCTCTCATTTCTCCTCCACAACTCCTCACCTTGCCATGGCTTTGTGCATGATTTTACAGACACTCGATCCACCATTATTTCTCCAATCCATCTCTACCATGGGAACATAAACTCTCCAAACCATGAATGGCAGAAATATGTAGGTCTTAGAGAAAAAAGAAGTGAAATTTCAAAGAACGGGGAGAAAATAAAGGTTTTTTGCTAGATAACCATGAAGTCACTCGATCAAAAAATCTTCATATCTCACAAGATACAAGTCAGATCGTGATGCCATCTTTTGCAGATTTCCTCATTTTTCAAGGTGATCAAGATGCAACAAACAAGAGGTCAAATGGTTCCTAGAATCATTTTCTCTAACAAAACCCTCTCTTCATGCACCGACTCACATTCGTTGGATTTCCCATCATTCGGAAATGGAAACAAGCTAAAAACTTGCACACAAGCTCCAAATGAAAAACCTATCACAATGGATTTGTTTTCATTGCAAATAGAGACAAAAACCATACCTGTAAATTTCGAGCTCCATTAATGGCTGCCATGGCAGCTCCGTGCTGAAGCCACTGCCAGGTCAAAATTTCAAAATTTATTTCTAGGCATTCTAGTGGGAAAAACTATGTGAAATTCGGAGGGTGTGATCGTAACAAAAAGATGAATCTAAAAAATTATGTTCCATCACAAATAGAGCACTAGAAACACACTTTCTAAAAATAGTAAGTTTTCCTATATAGACTTGCTATGTTTGGAAAGTCATCATCAAAAGCAGCTGAGACAAAGGCAATGGGTATTGAAGATCTCCAAAAGGCCAGAATGATTATCTGAAGCAGAAAATAGTGAAAATGACCACTTACTAAAAATAGTAAGTCCCCCATCTGGGCATTTACTAAAAATAGTAAGCCACACTTAAAGAGTAGTTTTGGCACAATGGGAGCTGCATCAGAGATTTCCATGAACGGGGACCATTGGACTTCATCACAGCAACATCTTCTCCTCTTCTCTCTCTTCCCTCTCCCCCAAATTTCTCTCCCTTCAAATGTTCTAATTCTTTGTTGGGGTTTGCACTTTTTGATATGCCTGTAATTCACTTAAAAGTGACTTTATAAATATAATGTAAATTAATTAACCTTTATTTTATAAAAGGGACTTAAATATTGTGTAGGAATATGAATAGCCTAAAGATGGAAATAAGGCATATGGAGGGTCATGATGAAGACGATAAGTCACATCTCACTCTATAAATTGTAAATCCATTCCCATTTCAAGGGGGTTAGCGATTGATCTTATAGACTCAAGAGTGCATTCTACCTTAAGAGGACAAAGGAGATAGCCAAATTCTTCCATTCCCCTCATTATCAAATTTCCTCTATTTCTCCACTATGTACAACTTTGGTTTGAGCAATCAATACAATAAGAAGGAGTTTCTAGCTTTATTTTACTAATGGGTTTCTTCGTAGTTTGTGGTCAATAAATTCTATTTGGTCTTGTTGCTATTTGTAGGGTTGTTTCTTCTCATGAATTCATGTGATGAATTTTCTAACTAGTGAATGTGCAGGAATATGATTTTCTACCGTAACATTAGTTCTCCTACCTCCTTTCTCAGTCCCCTTTCCTGCTCTTTAGACAAAGTCTTCCCTAGCAAGATATTTCTAGCTTTTCCGCAGGGTCAATGTAGTGCCCCTATTAGATCCTTGATCGAAAGGCCACCATAGAAATCCACCTTTTCATGTGCATGTGCATATGACGGCTGCATTGATTAAGTAAGTAGAGACTCATATTCCCAAAGTGTTGGCAAGAAATCCACAAATTTGTCTACCCGAAAATTTTTCTTGCCAACACACTTTTTTCCTATCCACTTGTTTTCATTTGCCTTGGTTTTTACAAGCACATCCCATTCCCCCTAAATGGAATAGTTTTATAGGTTTTTCCACTTTTGGGCCATATACTCCTACAAAGACGTTGCATGAACCCCAAAAGAGAGGGGAATTATTTGGGTGAATCACCAACCCATACATAGTTTTATATATAGTATAAAACACAATAAAGTATCAATATGATACAATTAAGGTCTTAAAATTAGACTTGGGTCCGTAGCGGAGAGATGCATTTCCTATATTAGTTACATAGTGATTGGGTTCCGAATAGTCTATAGAACTCATACACAATGGATTTTACAAGGAAGGTTATCCTTAGCACATGCATTGGTACACAACATTTGTAGTGATGTTTTATTCTGAGGAGTGGGTAAAGGTTAGAGGATAACACCAGACCTTCTTCTCTATAATACTTCTACTATGGCATTATATCGCACTTAAAATGAGACAGTAAGAAGATCTCTATATTTTTGGAAGTGTTTAAAGGTTGGAGGATAAATCAAACATTCCTCCCTATACTTCTTTTGCCAGTGGCGTGATATCACCCAAAAAACTTGCACTTCATTAACATTTATAGGATCCTTTCTAAACTCTTCTCTCATCATGGATTAGGTGCACATGTTCCTTTTTCATGTTCTTACTTTCATTACATGATTTTTACATATATATACATATGTATTTACACACACTTTTATCATATACACGCGTATTTTTATACTTTATCATCATCTCTTTTCAAATTTTTCCATATGGGAAGCAAACAAAAAACACCATCATCGACAATAAGAACATCAAAATGATACTAACAACATGTACATCACACACATCAGAATTTAAAAACATGTTTTACGCCCTAGGTTCATTTTCATCACCTTTTCCATTTTGGCATCTTTAGTCTCCAAGCTCCATATTTTTATCACTCCATACTTTTTCTAGTCTCTCGGCATGCTTTCTACATCAATCCATATGGATATTAGGTACACATCTCTATCTACTTTATTTTACTAATCATCTTCTCACCAACATAAAGTGGGGGAAAATGTAGACAAAAAATCATACACTTTGAGTCATTATCTAGTCTCAATTTATACTACTATTCATATGGTTACTAAGTAAGAAAAGTAATAATTAATCCAGGTCTTTGGCCACCTTTCTTTACATTATGCTTCTTCTTTCAATCTTGCACTCTTACATGATCATTCTGTCTTTTCACCTTCGGAATTTTTCATTACGGACACTAGTGCCAAGCCAAGACACCGGTGTTAAGTGTCCATGTCCCCTCTTGGCACCCTTTTCCTCTTGTTACTTTGGTCACACTTTCTGGGTCCTTTCTATCCATTTGAGAATATTATATTTTTAGTAATCAGCCTTTTTGTGGTTGATTATGAAATTGAAGCAAGGGAATCATATAAATATAAAGTTATACGATCACGATAAGGGAAAAAAACTAAAACTCTACTATCACCACCTAAGCTTGCATCCATAAAAGGCATCTATAGCTCCATTTTCACCCATCTATATACATCACAAGGGACACAAGGATGGTTCATCTACATCAAAATTCATAGGAGGGGGGTGTATTATTTCCATTTACACATTATTTACATTCTACATTTAGTTACTTTCTCACTACTTCAAGTGTGACTGGCATAAAAGTAACCTAGGGAACAATTACACACCCAAAACTACATTGGTTTTGAGATGTAGTGCAAAGATCAATGATAATTCCATCATTTTGGTAGCTGAGGATAGTCTAACCCCTTCATTTGAATATTTCTTTTTTAGGGTTTTGATGCTTTATTTGGGGTTTTGCAAGTAATTCATTCATTATAGATATACAAAAAAATTATTGTAGTTCAATGAAATACACATGATAAAAGGAGAACAAGTGCAAACATCCTATGACCCTAGAATTTTGGGTTTTGGGCATCTACACATACCAGGCACCAAGAATTTAGATAAGGGTGTCCATGGGTTCCCTATCCTCCTACAGGCACCCCAATCTATTAAAATCTATCAGATCTACATATTTCCAGGATTTTATGTGATTTTTATTCATCTCTCTTCATTAATTCTCCATTGTGACACAATCCAACAACCTCTGTGAATCAGCTAAGGCTCTTCTAACCATATTTTTCATTTAGGGTTTCATATTTTCTAGATTAGCTTTCTTGGGTATTATTTTAGTATTTCAATATTCATTTATTTATCTGTAAACTTGCACTAGATTAGGCTATTATATTTCATTTTAGCATAATCCAAAATAATATTCAAGGCTTGTAAAAATTATCAAGAAGAGTGAGAATGTAGATGAAGTAAAGGAGGAACCTAAAGTAGTATCGAAAACATATCATGTAGATAATAAAAATGAGATCATTAAGATGACTGAAATAGATAAATCAAAAAGTCAAAAAGGTATGTTTGTAATGTTTGAGAACAAGTCAGTGAATGAGGAGTATCATGAGTGTTTTACAAGATTTTAATGTATATAAAATAATGAGGATGTTATCATCATGCCTGAAAATCCATCCAAGAAGAGCAAGAGGACCTCAAAGGATCATTGCAAGAAATATGAAAAGAAGGTGGAGAATTTGGGATCTTTTGATGATTTCATACTATTCTAGTGCCCTAATAAGAATGGGGTATATTCACTAGGATTATTTAATACATTCATCAACTAGAGAATAAATGAAGGTGTGTTGTCATCTAAATACTATTATTGGAATATCATGAGGTACATTTTAATATTGATCAAGTAGAATATGCTACAAGAGAAAAATTTGATGATGGTATGTTGTTGTCTAAGATGTCAATAGGTAGTTGACCTTGAAGGATGATTAGTAGAAGATATGCTTATATCTTGATCCATTCATGAAGGGTATGTGTTTTATGAAATTTTGATGGTCTAACCTAGAGATGAAATAATTAGGAATATTAGTATTTAAGTATCATGAGTAGGAGTCTATGTTTTCTAGCCTAGGAAGATCAAATATGGTATCTAGATGTGTTATGGGTGTGTTAAGTGCTAGAAATATAGTAAAAGTGTGTGTGAATTATAAGTTCTCTAAATATTTTTCATGAAATATTAAGAAATCTATGAGAATCAAAAAAATTAACAAAGAAGTAAATGGTATTATAGCACATGGAAAGGCTTCAACTAGTTGAATGATCACAAGAGGTATGTTGTTAGGAAGCTGGTACAACTCTCTAAGGACTGGTGATGTGTTGATTCTTATTTAAGACCTTATCTAGGTCTCTATAGAGGTCTATTTTAGTTAGGCATGATTGAATAAAGTGTCATCATATCCTTGTGATATCTATACAAAGAAGGGTACGAGTCATGGTAAGATGTAGCATGTTGATCTATAATGAATGTTGACATGTTGTTGTATAGTTGTTGTCATTGATGAAAAACCTCATTAATGAAAAATTGGATGATGGAGTGGAGTCATATCATGCTAAGGATTATAATTCATATGTGTTCATCATGATACCAGGTGTTTTAGTGAAGATTTATTGTACTTGCAAGGCTATTCAAGTAACATAGCTAGCCTAGGTGATAGTGCATGGTGGTATGAGCTTCTTGGTATCTTGAGAAGAATTTTGGAATGATGGAGAGAATGTTTTGGGAGTTATTGGGAACTCACATGAATTTTAGGGTACAGATACAGGTTGGTGACCATGTTTCAGGTGCTCATTTGGACCAGGTATGGATGTTAGAATGTTATAGATTGAGTTGTGGAGATATATAAGCTCATGGATTCATGTGGGTAGGTGTATCATGATGTGTTAGGTATGTGAGGATCTTTTGGAGAGTGGTCATGGTGATTTATGAGGTTATTTCAGTTGAACCTATCCTTTACAATGTAAAACACCGAGGGATAGCTATCCAAATGATATGGGATGGAGTGATGGATAGATATTTGAGCTATGAAAATGATTTGAGATGGTGTACAAGGGTTTCCTTGAGGTGTGAGAAAAGTTGTGAGTCAATATGAAGAATTTTTGCAAGTTATGTTAGTTTTGGTGAAATAACATTAAGAAAAAGGGAATTTCCAGCTCTAATTACAACTTCGATGCTCACCCTGAAATGTGTTCTTTTATGGGACCTTGTGGCTTTTAGGTATGTTTATACATTGATTCTATACAGTTTAACAAAGTTAATGAGGTCAATTCATCGTCAAGTTTTTATGAAGCGAATGTTAAGAAGGTAAACAAATAATGGATAGATATGCAAATGAGATGGGATAGAGTGATGGAGAGATATTTTAGAAATGAAAATTATTGGAGATGATGCACATGGGTTTGTTTGAGGTGTGAGAAAAATTGTGAGTCAATATGAATATTTTTGCAAGTTATGTTAGGTTTTGGTGAAACATGGTCAATAAGAAGGGCATTTCCAACTCCAATTACAACTTATGATGCTCACCCTAAATTTTTTTAATTTCATGGGGCCTTTTTGCTTTCGGGGATGTTTCTACATTGATTCTATAAGGTTTCACAAAAATAATTATATCAATTCAATGTCACGTTTTTTATGAATGAATGTTAAGAAGGTAAACAACTTCTTATGTGCTTGAAACCCTAGTTCAAAAGAGGAAGGAGAGAAAATATTCTTAAGTGGACATAATTTATTGATTTTACATGAATTATGAATGGATCATATAGAGGATCCTCCAGGTTTCGAGAAAGGTATGATAGATGTTGTGGTGATGAGTGGACCCCACTCAAATAGGTTTATTTTTAAAGTATTTTGGGACAAGGTTTTACAAAGGAGATACAACATAAATGATAATTATGTGATGTATGTGATTTTTATTAACCTACATGATGGGATTAGGTCATGGTGATGCATTTAAATGGTCAAGTATGCTTCATTTATGTTGACTAGTCAAAGCATAGTTTTTGGCCAATTTTAGGCACTTTGCAAAGATCAGTTGGTTAAAGGACTTAGACTTGCAGTTGGAAGGATTTAAAATATGTTATGGAAATTTAATTCATATATATTTCTAATGGTATACGTTTGGTTTAATTATGATTTAATTTCATGAGACTTCTAGGTCAATTTATGAGCAAGAAAGTTTCTTTCTTTTCAAGATGGAATTTCTTTTTCTGAATGATTGAGTTCGTTAGAGCATGAAATAGATTGGGTGATGATTTATATCACCTATAAATATAATAAGTATTAATTTTTCATCCATTTAATTAATTTATATGTCTTTAATGTGTTAAAAAGGGTGTTAACCAACTACATTTGTAAAACTACTTTTTAAGTAGATTGATCCGGTGAAGGAAAATGTTGATGTGGTTTGAACATGTGAGTGTATAATGATATATAACATGCTTTGAAGTGTTCACATGCCATGGTTGAG
This sequence comes from Taxus wallichiana var. yunnanensis, assembly GCA_018340775.1. Lineage (NCBI taxonomy): Eukaryota > Viridiplantae > Streptophyta > Pinopsida > Cupressales > Taxaceae > Taxus > Taxus wallichiana. The sequence continues at coordinate 607,294,106 of CM031240.1, forward strand.
TTAATTTTGAGGGGTATTGAGGCCCAAAGGCATATTCATGTTGTTAGAAACAATTTTTTTATGAAGGTAATCAGCTATTGGGCCCAATAAATGAAATAATTTGATTGGTTAATGTAAAATGTGAGTATGGAAGATGTTTAAATTTAATATTACTAATGTGTGGTGTGGTGGTGTAGATTAGCTCACAGAAATTAGTATGATGTTTATTAATCCACAGTCATTTAATTATCAAACCTAGGGATGTAAAATTTCAATATTGTTAGTGTTGTATACACAATTACAGATGTTGGGAGGTATAAGGGAATTTTTCTATCACTAAAATTAGGAAATAAAATGCTGGAATTGAACTAGTTTATAACTAGAAATGAATACTATGGCTATCATCAAAGCATGTAAAATACAAATCATAAATAAAGGATAATTTGATGCAAATCTAATCTAATCATGTAAGAAACTATAACAAAAAACAAAAGGAGAGGGTTAGCAGACCGCAAGTGGGCCCTGCCTTGGGTGTTAATCCCTCCTAAGGCCTATGTCTACAAAAATTTAGCAAAAATTAGATTTTATTCAATAGCATGAAGATTACAAATGGAACATATAACAAAATCTCTACCTATGGGTTGATCCCCTTCTACTGACCTTAGCATCTTTGTTTATATTTTTCACATATAAGATACGTGAAGACACTACCTTCTGTTGGTGCCCATTTTGACCCTCCATCATTTTGCAATGTTTTTCCCTTTTCTCTGCATGCCCTGAAACATTTTTCCCTTTTGAGATGGATGATATAATGTTTTGTCTCCATTTTTATGCCTTGAATTGTTTGCAAACTCATTTTCCTTGCCCCTTTCTAAGAGAAATCCCAAGTTTTCTTGTTTTTTCCCTAAATGTTTCAAGTTTGTGGGCTCTGTCATTTTTCCTAACCATGGAGGCTCGAAATTAATCAATTTTTACTTGTATGCATTCGAAAATCCTTTTCCATGGTCATAAAATGTTTGAAAACATGTTTCATCTATCCTTTGTTCCAAAAATTCTTCATCCGTGAAGAAAAAATTGAATTTGGGCATCTCTGACAATTTTTACATTTTTTGACAGTCGTATGAGCATCTTTTAACTGTCAAAATCTTGTCCCTCCCTTTGCTAAGACGTGGTAGTGTCTAGATCAAAGGAGAACTGGCGAGCCATCGAAGGCTTCTAAAACATTTTTCATTTTAGAGTAGAAGGAAACATTTTCAAATTGGGGCAAAATCCCACCAACAAATCAAAAGCAAACATGTGGCAGTTTCAAAGTATGAAGGTCAGAGAAAGAGTGGGTCGGTGGGTTGTCGGGAGGGTTTGAGATTTTTAACCTTCTTTCTTAAAAATGGAGTAAAGTCCCAAAAATGAGTGTTGTCCTACCAAAGAATAAATGAATCTAGTGTTGAAGGGTCAAGGCGGAAGTACGGAGATTCGAGGATGTTTGAAACATTTTTCTTTTTGTGAAAAATGGGAGTGAAAGTTTGAAAAGAAAGTGTGACTCCGTCAGTGTCAAATTAAATTACATTAAATAATTGGCACGGAGGTGTGGGCCTGCGAGGATAATTTAATTTTTTTCCCAAGGTTGCAAAAATGGATTAAATGAAAAAATTAAGCAAGGTCCCACCGAGACACACCTCGGGAAGGAGAGGCGGAGGAGTGGGTGTGCGGAGGAAAATGTTAAGTTTTGCATTTTCTCCAAAATTTATAAAATATTAGAAAATGATCCCAAGCCCATTTCCAATCACATTATGACACGTGGAGGGCTCAGATTGAAGGGAGAAAGGAATATCAATAGTAACTATGCATTTTTAGTTTGGCCGCCATTTTTGCTCCAAGAAGTGTGGAAATGCAATTTTTACATCAATTTTCACCAATTTTTTGGTGAATTCATGTCGTTTTTGCCTTCAAGGATCAATGGAATCAATTTGAAAATTCAATTTGCAGATCTTGAGGTACTTTTGAAATGAAATTTTGTTCGGGCTCGAGAAAAAACGTGAAATATCAAATCCAAAAGTTACAGAGTCAAATTTTGGAGGGATAAGGATGAAATAATGAAAGGAAGGGGGTCTACATGCTTTGAAGATGAAAAATGTGCCTCCACAATGGATAATGATGTGAATTTTGTAATGATTCACCTTTTTTGAGGCACCTGACAACTTTTTGAATGTTTTTCTGTTAGATGTCCTTTTCTGTGAATCATGAGTGAATTTGTAACAAACTAAGATGCCATAGGATATTCTTTCCTTGGGAAAGAAGGATCAAATTTAATAGAGAGATATATAATGCATGTTTTGAGACATTGAAAATGGTTGGGAAATTGAAAATCACGAGAAAATTGTGAGAGAAGCTCATCTTCTAAGAAATCCTCCAAAAAACTTGGTTAATGTCTTATGTGTTAGATATTCATTCATGTTGAGTTGGTTACAAGTGTATAGCCATCACGCATCTTTGAGATTGTTCCTAAAACTCTTCCCTGCTGATGAATCTAACAATATTTTTAATTAATCTATGTTATTTTGGGCAATAGGATGTCTTTTGTCATGTTTAAATGTTTGCAAATAGTTTTCCCTGTTCTTGTTGCAATCTTGCATTGAAATATTTAGGAATCACACAGATCTCATCCTTATTGATAGTTTAGTGGCATTTACAATTTTATTTGTCAAAAGATATTTCATCGGCATTTAAAATAAACAATTTAAAATCACTTCACCTTCATTTGTTGATGAATCGCTTCTAATCCTTTGGGGTACCTTAGGTGTGATTTGATAAGAGATTTTAATGTTTAATTGAGTCCTTTAACTCAATATTTTGTGTTGAGGTCTCAAATATTGTGTGAAGAGTGCAAACACGGGCCTCCATTTGTGTATGTCTTCTGGTTCAAAGAACATCCTGACTGTGTCTGAATCATTTTATCTGATAGTTGTTCAAATTTTGTAGAGGTTGTCAAAGATCTGGCATAGTCAATTTTTTCTTTTCAATATCCCACCCAAAATAATTCAAAACAACTAATCCTACCCCATACTACCCCTTTTTTCCCCTGTGTATCAAAAAAATAATCTAATCCATTTACAAAAATGCACAATGCAATCAGGATCACACCATGTCTCTAGTAGCCTCAACATTGTCTTGAAAGAATTTCCATCATTTAGTAGTGATAGGTCTGTTGATTTTGATTAATGGAAAATTGATCATGTTTTCTCAAGGCCATCTCCATACAATCTACACAGTACAAGGACATTTTCACCTCCTTCATAGAACAAAGGCTACAATATAGGTTCTCTTACCTTGGTTGAAAGGCACAACCTAAAGTAGTTAGGATAAGATCAATTCCTATATGAGTGATATCCATCTCTCCACAAATCTGAGTTCTAGTTAGATCACATCTCTAGCTATAAAATGGCATACATCATGATCTATTTGTCTTTAAGCTTCATGCCATATCCTTGATGCTTCTCGGTGAAAAGGAGAACAAATTTGGGTACCAACACCAGTGGCACCATTATCGGGGATATTCTTAGTTTAATCTGATCCATGTGCATACATATTTGAAATATTTGAATGCATATCAAACCCTGGTAATGTCTCTTGCAAGTTCTGTCTACAATTTTATCAGTTTTCAGTAGTAGTTGCACTTCATTTACATTTTTGGTTGATAGATTCAAGAAAAGGAAGGTCTAATCTATAAAGTTTGGCAATATTTTTAGTGCTGATAGGTATTTGACAGAGTATTTTAGTGCATTTACACAACTAGGGTGAAAATCCTTAGTGGCGACTCCATGCTATTTTGATCTTGATAAATACCAGTGTCTTAGCTTTCTGTCATTTATTTTTGTGTTTCTAATCTCTACAAAACTGGAAGGAAGAATATATCTCTTCAGGAGGGACCCAAGTAGAAAGTTATTTCAAGAATTGGGAAAGACAATTTTAGAGGAAAGAAAAGTTTGGAAGGTTATTAAAGATTAGACATCAGGCAAAGGTATATCCATTAGTGAGAGAGGTCGGAATTTAGTAGAGGATTATCACTATTCTTCCAGTGATTCTTATTCAAGAAATATTTTCACAAATCTGTTTACTTCAACTAATGAAGGTCCTTTTATTGTACCTGGTAAGTTCTCTTTTCAATATGCACCTATGTGCTTCAATTCAAATAAAACTTTCCAAGAAAATCAGCACCTAGAGAGCACCATTTTTGTGAATCACATTCTTGTGCCCTAAAGACCTCTTACTCCTCATCATTTTGTTTCTCCTCCAATATCACCACCTCAAAATAGTATGAATTAGCCTAGACCTCCATTTTTTGTTAACACCTTTGGTCCTATAGACTTTAGAGGAATGACTGGTTATCGTAATGTTGTCCCTCAAGAATTCAGAAATAGATTGCCAAAGTTCCAAGGTAACAATGTAATAACTGGTGATCAAAACCTAAATTTTTTTGTTAACATGATGGAGGACTTTGAGATTGAGCATGAAGACATGTATATTCAATTCTTCATTCATACACTAGAAGAGGATGCAAGAGGATTGGTACAAGGCTCTCTACCTGAATTCTATTGATTCTTGGGTGAGATGAAGAATGCATATAGGTTGCAATATGATGATAGGACTGATCCTAGATTTCTCTTATCTGAATTTGAAAATATCAAGAAGAACCCAAATGAATCAGTTCATGACTTCAACACAATATTTAACAAGACATTGAGGAGCGCATATTAATCTGAGGCCTTATGATGAGTCTTGTTTAATCAAATATGCATATGCATTTGACAAGAAAGCAACCTATTACCTAAGAGACAAGAACCCTACCAATTTAAGGTAGAAATTTACCATGGCACTGCAGATTGAAAATAACATTAAGGCCATTGGGAAACCTCTCAAGGGAGATGGTGTAAAGTTGATAAAAACTGAAAAACCTTAAGCTAGCATGGGTACTGATTTGGAGGAGGTTATGAAAACTTTGGTAGGGGCTATCAAATAAATCTCATACATGTTAGCCTAGGTAGAGAAGGGAATTGGGTAGACTTCACAAGGTCAGCAAAGAGCACAAAACCATGATAGATTTTCCAATCATCCTAGGGGTGATCAAAGATCATGATGATAGAGGGAAAGGACCCATGGGGTCTATCAAATAGACATCCTCAAGCATGTGAAGGAAGAGTGTTACCTAATCCCCTAACTGCTAGGGTTGCTATTGTTGAGGAAGTTGTTGATATTGATTAGTGTGATAGGTGTTTTCTACCCCATCCTCCATGTGAAGTGGACCAGAAAGATGGTGAAGCTAATAATGAAGATGGAACTGATGATGATATCTACATGGTGGGTTGTTCTTCAAGCTCACAAGAAGGAGAAACATCAACTGAGGTAATAAGTGTAAGGACAACTGCAACCTTTTGGGATTGCATCAAATGGGTACAAGTCTTTCTTCCCCCTCATACTCTTGAAGTTGATGTAGTGCAAGATTTTGAAATTCCTAAAAATGACTTTGAATACTTAAGAGCTTTGATGATTAAGAAGTATGATGGTGGTATCCCTTCGGAGGAAGATAGAAAATTGTTGATGAATGTTGTTGTAGCTCAAGAGAAAGACTATAACACTAGGAGAAAATTTGTTAAGGGAGATGGGCCTCAAGCTAAACCTAAAACACCCTTGCTCACAAGAATTCCCAAAGAATATTATAGAAGAGAAACACTTTCCAAAAAGCTCTGCTGTCCCAAGAAAAAATTACAGTCCTCCTCATACCTAAGTTGCCAAGAATCCCATGCCATCTGATGAATCTGCTTGTCTCCCTTCCAATGTTATTTTTCCAAAGAGTGTTCCATATGACATAGCCTAGGTATTGAGCCAAATCAAAGTGAGTGTTATAATCATTGAGTTGCTTAGGATTCCTGAGCACAAGAAGAGAGCATTTGAGTACCTAGGTTTGAAAGAAGAAAAGAGTACTCCAAGCGAGATATGTAAATGATGTTGAAACTCCTCCTTAAATAAATACAAAACTTGAAGCACCACAAAAATTAGAGGATCTTAGGGAAACACCTGAGGTATACTTGGGGACATCCTTGGTTCATTCCCAATTGAATGTTGATCCATTATTTACAACATTGATCATAAAAGATAGACTACTTCACAATTGTATGTTTGATTCCAATGCATCATGTAATGTCATGCCTCTAGAAGTCATGAATGAGTTGGATATCAAAGTGACATTAGCCTATGTAAAGTGTACTACTATGGACTCAAGAGAAGTGCCGATAGTCGATTGTGTGAAGGGTTTGGTGGTGCAACTTGCATCTTATCCTGGGAGGAATTTGATATTGGATGTTGTGATTATTGATTGCCCTACCAAATGGGGTATGTTATTGTTAAGAAAGTGGGCTGCAAGTGTTAGAGGGAGTTTCCAAATGGATATGTCTTTTGCCACCATTCCCATTGAAGGTAGCCTTGTAAAATTATATGGAGAGAAGAAGATGTTGCATCTAATTGAGGATCCAAACAATGCTTCTTATGAAGTATTATTTGCTGATGTTGATGTTGATAATTTTATTGGGTTTTCTCATGGTAAAGAGAATAAGATGGATCAATCAAAGTGCCTTGAATAGGTAGGTTATCCTTGGACCTTGCTATTTGATGGAGCTAGCTCCAAATTTGGTAATGGTACTTGGTGTAATTTTGATTTCTCCTAGCTTGGAAGAGTTTGTTTTTTCCTTCAAGCTTAATTTTAAATGTACTAACAACATTGCTGAGTATGAAGCCTTGTTGTTGGGTCTGAGAATTTCATGGAAGTATGGTGTTAAGGACATCATTGCAAAATGAGATTCAGAGCTAGTTGTCAAATAAATAATAAAACTATATGCAAAAAAATCAGCGGATGAAACAATGCAAACATGAAGTTTGGGATCCAATTGAGATGTTTGATTCCTTTAACATTGTGCATCATGATAGAAGTTTCAATGCTACTGCTAATAAGTTGGCAAAGTGTTGAGATCAATGTTTGGAAATTTCACTATTTCACCTTATTGTGAGTATAATTTTGAAGTGTTAACTAGGCCAGCTATTCCTGACAACATCAAGCATTGGCAAGTGTTTAATGATGATGCTCAAGTGTGAAGGTTCTTACAAAGTCAAGGTGAGTTTTCAGATTAGAATATTGATTAGGAACCATTGGTGTGTGTGAATGATGGAAGAGATACTTTGTTTGGAAAGGATATTATCCAATTGAAAACTAACACCATTCCTAGAGGTCTTGTTGCACTTGAGTCAAATTTTAACAATGTTGATTACATCATCAATAGAAACATGTCTGCCTCAAGGGATGTGGAAGAGCATAACTTGGGCACTAATGATAAACCAAGAAAATTTTGGTTGGGAAGAAATCTAAACAAAGAAGAAAAATAGTCCTATGTTTAACTATTGAAGAAATATCAAGACTGTCTTGCTTGGTCTTATTCAGAGCTGAAAGCATATAGAGAAGACTTGTTTCAGCATGAGATTCCTCTTGAAACAAATGCCAAGCCCTTCAGACAAAAGTAGAGGCCAATTAATCCACTCCTCTCCATGAAAATGCAAGATGAATTGAAGAAATTGAAAGAGGGAGGGATCATTCAGCCCACAAGGTATTCATCTTGGGTTGAAAACTTTGTCTTGTGCTAATCGAAAGAAAATGGAGATATCAAACTCTGTGTAGACTTCAGAAATCTAAATAGAGCTTCATTGAAGGATAATTATCCTTTGCCAAACATGGAAAACATGCTGTAGTTAGTGACTGGATCTGAATTGTTGTCCACCTTAGATGGTTTCTCTAGCTACAATCAAGTTGTTGTCAAGGAGTCAGAAATATTTAAAACTTCCTTTACCACTCCTTGGGGGACATATGTCTATGTAAGAATGCCTTTTGGTCTCATGAATGTTGGGGATACCTTCCAAAGAGAAATGGATGTTGATTTTGCTAGTTACATAAATGACTTCATTGCAGTTTATCAGGATGATGTGACTGTGTTTTCAAGGAGCTAGAAAATATCACTTATAACACTTGGAAAGAATGTTGATCAGATGTAGAGAATATGGAATTTCTCTCAATCCAAAGAAGTTTCATTTTGGGGTGCAAAATGCCAAGCTTCTTGGTCATATTATTTCAAAGGCTGGTGTCATGATTGACCCTGAGAGGGTAGAAGCAATCAGCAAGGTTCCAATTCTAAGAACAAAGAAGGGCATCCAATCCTTCTTTGGGAAGATCAATTTCATTAGAAGGTTTGTGTCCAATTTTACTGAGTTGACTCTTCCTATCACATGCATGTTAAATAAATACCAAGTTATCAAGTGGGAGGAGGCTACTATTCAGGATTTTGAAGGAATCAAAGAAGCATTGAAACATGCACCTGTCTTGGCAGCTCCGAATTACAAGAAGCCTTTCCAAATCTTCTCCTTTGCTTCTAAAAATACCATTGCATCTGTTTTGCTACAAAAGGATGAAGATGGGGTTGAGAGGCCTATTTCCTTCTTTAGCAAGGCTTTACAAGCTTCTTGAGTTAAAGTACATAATCATGGAAAAACAAGCATTTTCCTTGGTGAAAGAAACAAAGGTTTTCAAGACTTATAGCTTAAGTTCAAAAGTTTTGTTTATGTTCCCCACACCATGGTAAAATAAATCTTATCAAAGATGGAGATCTCAAGAAAAAGATGTAGATGGGTGAAAAAAAGCGTAGGAATATGACATGGACATCTACACCACAAAGTTGGTAAGAGGTTTGGGCTTAGCTAAGCTTTTGGTGAGAGTAACTCGAGACAATTGAAGTGAATGAAGTAGAGGAAGAAAGGGCAGATGTTCTTGAGAAATGGGTAAGCTCTAAGTGGTATAAGGATGTAATCTCTTACCTCAGACACCTATGCTTCCCTGATCATTTAAATAAAAATCAGAATAGATCCCTTAAGTTGTCTTCTCAAAAGTACATCATCACTAACTTTGGGCTGGCTTGGAAGAACCCTGAAGGTGTCCTCTTGAAATGTATAACTGAAGATGAAGCTCCCAAGACATTTTCTAATTTCCATGGGGGATTTTGTGGAGAACACTTTCTGAAAGGGTTACAACAAACAAAATTTTAATATCTGGTTATTGGTGGCCTACTCTTTTCAAATATGCAACCCTCATAGTTATAAAATGTGAAAGCTACCAGCATTTCTCTAGAAGAATGAAAGCTTCAGGCTCCCTTCCTTTACAACTTGTATCAATTGAAGCTCCTTTCAAACAATGGGGAATGGAATTCAATGGTGAGATTTCAGACCCTTCTAGTGCTGGACATAAGTGGATCCTTATAGCCACAAATTACTTCACCAAGTGGGTATAATAAATCCCCACCAAAAAAGCAACACACCAAGTTGTTATGGAATTCTTGTTTAATCATATCATATGCAGATTTGGTGTTCTAGTCAAGATTGTTGCTGATAATGCCATGTGTTTTAGAGCTAAGCCCTTGATGAAAATGTGCAAGGAGTATGGAACCAATCTGACTTATTCTTCAAACTATAACCCTCAAGCGAATGGACAAGCTGAGTCTAGCAATAAGAACTTGTTGAAGATTATCAGGAGAACCTTGGAGTTGAACAAGAGAAAATGGGGTGAACAACTGAAATTTACAGTTTGGGCTGATAGAATCACTACCAAAAGAGCTACTGGTAAGAGCCCATTTGAGTTGGTGTATGGAACTCAAGCTCTACTACCCTTACATATGTAATTATCTTCATTTCAGTTTTCAAAAACTTGAAGATCAGGAGGTTAGTCCATTTAAAGCAAGGATTAATCAGATTGTTGAGCTAGATGAAGAAAGAAGAGCATCCCACAAAAGGCATGTCAAATTTAGAGAGAAGTTAAAGAGGTTGTTTGACAAGAAGGTCACTCCTATGGATTTCAATGTTGGAGATCTCGTATTTTTGTGGGATAGTAGGCATGAAGATAAGGGAAAATGATGCATTGTGGATGGGCCCTTACTCCATTGATATCAGAATTGGTGAAAATACATTTTTTCTCAAGGACTTAGATGGGGAATTTCTTGAACTACCTATTAATGGCAGGCATCTAAAGCATTTCTTGGATTAATCCCCAAATTTGAGGTATGCACCACTTTTACAAAGTGTATAGTGTTTAGCTTTTTCTCTGTTTTTTGTGTTTTGTTGGTTCATGGTTTTCCTTGGTGTGTGGTAGCCATTTTTGTCTATTTCTCAGCTGATTTTTGGTGGCTTTGTCTCATGACTCCTTTTCCCAATGGATTATTTTGGCACTTGGTCTACATTGTTCTTGTGGCACTCACTGGGAATGCCCATCCCTGAGCAGGAGCTGATGTTGGTGCCCATTTTGACCCTCCATCATTTTGTAATGTTTTTCCCTTTGCTCTACATGCCCTGAATTTTTTTCCCTTTTGAGATGGATAGTATAATGTTGTCTCCATTTTTATGCCTTGAATTGTTCACAAACTCATTTTCCTTTCCCCTTTCTAAGAGAAATCCTGAGTTTGCTTATTTTTTCCCTAAATGTTTCAAGTTTAGGGATCTTCCATTTTTCCCGACCATGGAGGCTCAAAATTAATCAATTTTTACTTGTATGCATTCAAAAATCCTTTTCCATGGTTGTAAAATGTTTGAAAACATGTTTCATCTATCCTTTGTTCCAAAAATTCTTCATCCACGAAGAAAAAATCAAATTCAAGCATCTATGAAATTTTTGCATTTTTTGATGGTTGTACGGGTGTCTTTTACCCATCAAAATCTTGTCCCTCCCTCTGCTAATATGTGGCAGTGTCTAGATCAAAGGAGAACTAGTGGGCCATCGGAGGCTTCTGAAACCTTTTTCCTTTTGGAGTAGAAGGAAACATTTTCAAATTGGGGTGCAATCCCACCAACAAATCAAAAGCAGACATGTGGCAGTTTCAAAGTATGAAGGTCAGAGAAAGAGTGGGTCAGTGGGTTGTCGGGAGGGTTTGATATTTTTAACCTTCTTTCTTAAAAATGGAGTAAAGTCCCAAAAATGAGTGCTTCCCCGCCAAAGAATAAATGAATCCAGCATTGAAGGGTCAAGGCGAAAGTACGGAGATTCGGGGATGTGTGAAACATTTTTCCTTTTTCTACAAAATGGGAGTGAAAGTTTGAAAAACAAGTGTGAGTCCACTAGGGTAAAATTAAATTACATTAAATAATCAAAGCACGGATGTGTGGGCCCTGAGGACAATTTAAAATTTTTCCAAAGGTTGTAAAAATGGATTAAAAAATGAAGCGAGGTCTAGCTGAGACCCATGTCGGGAAGGAGAGGTGGAGGAGCAGGCATGCAGAGGAAAATTAGAATTTTTCCTTTTTCCAAAAGCTGTTAAAATTCCAAAATCAAACCACGATTCTCTGCTGGGACCCACAATGGGACACATGTCAGGCTTGTTTGCATGGGTGGAAGGGGAGAGGAAAATGTTAAGTTTTGCATTTTCTCCAAAATTTATAAAATATTAGAAAGTGATCCCAAACCCATTTCCAATCACATTGTGACACGTGGAGGGCTTAGATTGAAGGGAGAAAGGTAGATCAATGGTAACTATGCATTTTTCAGTTTGGCCACCATTTTTTCTCCAGGAAGTGTGGAAATGTAATTTTTGCATCAATTTTCACCAAATTTTTGGTGAATTCATGTCTTTTTTTCCTTCAAGGATCAATGGAATCAATTTGAAAATTCAATTTGCAGATCTGAGGTACTTTTGAAATGAAATTTTGTTCAGGCTCGAGCAAAAATGTGAAATATCAAATCCAAAAGTTGCAGAGTCAAATTTTGGAGGGATAAGGATGAAATAATGAAAGGAAGGGGGTATGCATGCTTTGAAGATGAAAAACATGCCTCCACAATGGATAATGATGTGAATTTTGCAATGATTCACCTTTTTTGAGGCACTGAAACTTTTTTATGTCCCTTTCTACGAGTCATGAGTGAATTTGTAACAAACTAAGATGCCATAGGATATTCTTTTCTTGGGAAAGAAGGATCAAATGTAATAGAGAGATATATAATGCATGTTTTGAGACATTACAAATGGTCAGGAAATTGAAAATCATGAGAAAATTTTGAGAGAATCTCATCTTCTGATAAATCTTCCAAAAAACTTGGTTAATGTCTTTTGTGTTAGATCTTCATTCATGTTGATTTGGTTACAAGTGTATAGCCATCACACATATATGAGAATATTCTGAAACTCTCCTTGCTGATGAATCTAACAAGATTTTGAATTAATCTATGTTATTTTTGGCAATACGATGTCTATTGTTATGTTTAAATGTTTGCTTGAGTTTTCCTTGTTCTTGTTGCAATCTTGCATTGAAATATTTAGGAACCACACAAATATCATGCTTATTGATAGTTTAGTGGAATTTGTAATTTTATTTTTCAGAAGATCTTTCATCGGCATTGAAAATAATCAATTTAAAATCACTTCACCTTCTTTTCTCGTGAGAGATTGCTTGTAATCCTTTGGGGGTACCCTAGGCATGATTTGATTAGAGATTTTAATGTTTAATTGAGTCCTTTAACTCAATATTTTGTGTTTAGGTCTCAAATATTATGTGAAGAGTACAAACTGGGCCTCCATTTGTGTATCTCTTTGGTTGAAAGAACATCCTAACTATTTGCATTTTATTTGATTGTTGTTCAAATGTTGTAGAGGTTGTCAAAGATATGGCATAGTCAAGTTTGTCTTGTCAATATCCCACCAAAAATAATTCAAAACAACTAATCCTATCCCATACGACCTGTTCTTTACCCCCGTGTATCAACAAAATAATATAATCCATTTACAAAAATGCATAATGTAATCTGGATCACACCATGTCTCTAGTAGCCTCAACCTTGTCTTGAAAGCATTTCCACCATTTGGTAGTGACAACTCTGTTGAGTTTTAATAAATGGAAAATTGATCATTTTTACTCAAGGTCATCTCCATACAATCTTCATAGTACAAGGACATTTTCACCTCCTTCACAAAACAGAGGCTAAAATATAGGTTCTCTTACCTTTTTGAAAGGCACAACTTAAAGCAGTTAGGACAAGATCAATTCCTATTTGAGTGCTATCCATATATCCACAAACTCGAGTGTCGGTTAGATCACATCCCGGCTACAAAATGACATACATCATGATCTATATGTCTTCAAGCTTCATGCCATATCCTTGATGCTACTCGACTGAAAAGGAGAACAAATTTGGGTACTAACACCTTATTTCTAACTCTTACAATTTGATTAATTAAAATATTACAACCAAGATATACAAAAATTCCCATGCATGCCACACAAATGTTAGAATGCGTCAATAAGAAATCCAAATATTCCCATGCATGCAACCAAGAAAGCTATGCACCTGATTTCTATAACTTCTTCTTAAAAATTTCCTTTTCCTTCCCTGAAAGGAGTCCTCCTAGCCAACTAGTCATAACAATTTTTCCCATATATACTTCATATGAATTTTTGAGTATAAAACTATTTTTTTATGTATCTTACACATCTTGAAGTATTGGTATCTCTTTGTGTGTTTTATCTACTTACACTACCTACTTTTCACTATGAAGTTCTACTATCTTTGGCTTCTCCTTTTCTCTCTCTTGAGTCCGAGGTTGGCTAATATCTTTTGAAACTATTTCACCCACTAGTTTCTCATATTTATCCTTTCTCTATGTAGAATTAGTAGGCATGCTTATAGTTTCTTGTAAACTTTCCACTAGAGTATCCATTATTCCTAAATCTTCTTTCAATTTATCTATTGAAGTGGCCACTTTGTATCTACAACTATCTTTGGGAATTATTCATCTTTACTTGAAAATTTAAGGGGTTCCTTGTTCTTTGATACATCTCCTTCCTTAAAAGATTTTTATTATGTGGATAAATCTTCTTGAAGTTGTTTATCAACAACCTTTTATTCAATCATGTCCTCTCCTTGTTGCTCCATAGGCTAGGAACCAATGATTGATTCTTGATATTTACCTTTATTATTAATGATTTTAGTTGGTCCACTGGCCTCTTCCATAGTTTCAATCACAGTCTCCTTTATGGAACCCATGATTTGAGAAACCTCACCCTCTTTTTCCATTATTGATTCCTTTGGTGGATGATATTAAATAGAAGCAAAATTTTATATAAATGATGCACCCATAGTTGTTTGAGTCACCATTTCTTATCTCATTAAATATAATGTACCCTTAACTTGAATAGTTTGAGGTTGAGCCTCCAATTTAACATTTGATGGTTGACTAATATCTAGCATTTGTATTTCTTCCGGGAATACACTTGTATATTCTATTGCATATATCTATATATTTACATCCATCATTTCAAGAATAGGTATTTCTTCAAGTTCATCTACATATACTATTTTAATAGGATTCTTCACTTGTTCCTGAACTTGACTACCCTGAATTACATTTTTTTCTTTGGGATGCATAAAAATTGGTTCCTTCTGCACTTTTTCTATCAAAATGCCACTTGGATTAATAGATATTTAGGTACCATGGACTATTCCTACTTCAATTTTAGTTGGAAAAAAATATGGAGCTACAATTGGTGATGGTACAAATGGAATACTGTGAATATTTTTTAGGGATCTATGGTGGCATTGTTTGCCTATCCATTGAAGTAATAATATTATTTTGAGTTTCAATAAGTGGAACAAGATCTATGGCTTCGGGTTCTTTACTCTTGTGTTTCTTTCAAGAATGACCACTTTCCTTTGCTTGAATGTTAGTATCCATTTCTAAAGGTAATACTAATTTGGGTTTCTTTGTAGTCCTAAAATATTTGAGTTTAGGTCCCTCTCTCCCCTTAGCACTTTGTACTTTGAGTACCAAATCAATATTTTCGAGAGATCCCTCATCTTCTTCGTATTGTGCTTGATGATCCTGGTAATATTGTTGAGGGAGATATTCGTTTGGTCAAACTTATCCCTTTGGTCTGTGTATTGGCACTACTAAAGTGATTGGACCATCTTGCATAGAGTTTAGGTACATTCCCTTTACCTTATGTGTCAAGGAATTCATTGAAGTCCGATCCTTTGGTGGGCATTATCCATTCATCAATAATCTCGGTGGTTGGTTTTTACTAGGTAATTGGGAAGCCTTCCCATTTAAGGGATCCATTTTTCTCTCTCCTTCATTTAGAGGAGGTATATCTTCCCCAAAAATATTCAAATCTATAAATTCCCTTAACACCTTTGTATTTTAGAGTGATAAATCCAAATCCATCAATTTCAACCAATTCAAGGTCATTCTCATCACATCAACAATTCTCTTATATGGGTTATCTAATTTTTCTTCTCCCTAAACTATGGGAGTGATTGATTTTGATTCAACTTTTTGGTCAAAATAATATTGACTCACCAACTTCTTATCATCTATTATCCCTTAACGAACTACAACAATTTTAAAATCGGTGATCTACCTTAGGGTCATCCTAGAAAAGTCTCTAAAACTAACTTCTTCTTCATCTATACAATTCATCCAATCATATTCAAATTAGGGTTCATGCTCACCTGAACTGACAACCCATCTAAGGTCATGCTTGGGTCTAGGAAAAAATATTTCCATATTATTCCTCTTCATTTATTCTTCCATTAATATGGCCTTTGTAATAGTTAAACAATAGTATGTTTTGATCTTGATAGGGAACTTAATGCTTGTTTTATGTTTCCTTGAAATGATTTTATGTATTGGTGCCAACTTCCTTGAGATTTCAACTAAATCCAATTTTTCATCCACATACCTTGGTAATTTTTATGGATTCCCCTCGAATCCACTCACTCTGATATATGTGAAGAATCTATATTGATTAAAAATTTAACCATATTCTAAGATAACATTCCTAGCCTTAGTAGATAATCTATATTGTTCCCACTCTAGTTTAAAAGGAAGACTACAGGAGAAATGAATGCATCATTCACTAGCCTAACATTTCCTTTCCATTTATCCAGTCTTAGTTGAGGATACACATCATATACTTTGTGGTCTTTAAAACTTGCATTTCGTGGTAGACCAGGGAAAAACTTGCAACATGCAATGTTATAGATCAGATAAGACATCATGTAGAATTGGATGTTGTATGTAACACTTGTTGTGATATTTTTGGCTATTTTCATAAGTTGGGCATGAATTGATGCCGCTATGAAAGTTACCCAACAAAATATTCCTCTTTCCTCCAAGATAACCCTTATGAAAGGTCACATCCACTCATGAAACATGTATGCCATATCTAGCCCTGAAATTTGACTCAACATTACAATTAGGTCCTCAAATTCCTTGAAAAATAGGGCCTTATTTAATCTCTTGGGAATTATTTTGATAGATGGTTTCTTATATTTCAACCACTGGGTATTCAATAGTGCAACATAGTCATCATGTTTAGCTTCATAATCAGTTTGTGTTGACTCAATGGTGGTAGTGATTTGTTTATCCACCTTTGGTAATTCTAATATCACCCAAAAATATTTTGGTGTTAAATTTAATACCCTTTCCCCACTTCCATATAGCACTCCTTTCTTCACGGATCATAGTTTTTAGCACACAACCATACAAGTTCTAGAGAATGTATGGAAAGTGCGAAGGCCACAACTATGGAAATTATTCTAGCATCAATAAATGGCATCCATTAGCTTATATTTTGGGAACAAAGTCTTTGTAGGAATTTATCTAAATAAACAATTATCAATTTTGATTCCATGAATGTATCTAGATTTGGTGATACTAGACATCACATGGAAACTAGACTCCATATGATTCATCTTATAGATCTCAATTTCCCCTCTTAATTATTTGTAAATTGAAGATCAAATAACAAGAATATGAGTGCAATGCAAGAACTCACCCATTTCTTGTAATCTATATGAAATTATTCCCCTGAACCCATGGCCCCAAAACCTATGGCTTGAAAATAATTCTCCACTCTCAAATTTTTAACTCTATTTTTAAATTCAATAGAGCTAGGGCTTCCAATTTCTCCCATCTAAGGTAACACTTGAAATAATGGAATTTTTTTTTTTAAATATTACCTTGATCTATATAAATGCATCAAATTATGTCCATTCAATTTTCCTTTTTTATTTGATTATAAGTCATCCATGTTTTTCCCATTTAGAGAGTGGTGGGACTACGGATTTTATTTGCATCTTTGTCCACTTTTTTGAATGAATGCAACACTACAAGTTTGACCCAAACATCCACTTATTGAATTTTCTTGAAATGTTAACATGTGTCCTTTGTTTTTCGGCATATATTTGCACTTTGCACTTCATCAGGTGCATGATGTAAGAGTGCATAAAAATTCCATCTCCCCACTCCAATAATACTTGTACACATGTTTACCTTCACTAAGCGGGGGTGTATTTGCACTTTACACCATATGACTTCAAATATTCCTTGGAATATTCTATCAGGTTCTCGGGGTTTTTTTACACTTTGCATGTTATGTAAAGTTTGTAAATATGTAAGTAAAGCTCAAAATATTGAAACCAATCAAAACATGCTACATACATTCAAGCACTAGGAAACGAAATTTAGTTTGTATAAGTACTAACATAGGATGATACACGAGATTTTTGTAAGGATTGATCCGATTGTTTAACAAGTTTTACATGAAAATATTCTTGTAACAACATGGTTAAAACTACTTTGATTGGGAAATAAGATTCATGCCAAATTTATTGCATTAACACATGATTTTTTTGGGTTTAACATGGGTTTATCCTTTGAATACATGTATTTCAGAGTTCTAGCAAACAGGACATGGAAATATTTTGGAGGCACATTTAAGACTAAGGGGGAGCTCAAAATGATCCACAACATCAGCTCCAACTTAGGGATGGGTACCCCTTGTAGGTGTCATAAGAACCAAAAAAAAGAAAATTAAAAATACAAACCAAGTACCTTAATCCATTGGGAAATGAATTCATACATAACACAAGAATTTATAAGTAGATAAAAATTATAAAAACTGAGATACTGAGACAAGTTGTCACTATAGACCAGACAACAAAAATAGAAACAAAAATAACAAACAACAAAAACTGTACACTGTACAAAATTTTATACCTGACCATATGGAATTAGTCTAGAAAGTTCTTGAGATTCCTACCATTAATAGGTAACTCTAATAAGTTTCCCTCCAGATCTTTTAAGAAGAAAGTGTGTTCACCAATTATTATGTCAATTGAGAATGTTCCCATCTAAAGGTCATAAAACTTTCCATGTTTTTCCTTGTCCTCATGCCTATTGTCCTATATTAAAACCAAATCTCCCACATTGAATTCTCTAGGAGTGAATTTCTTGTCAAATATCTTCTTCAATTTTTCCCTAAACTTTAGATGCTTTTAGTGAGACTCTCTTCTTTCTTCATATAACTCCAATATTTGGTTTATTATTTCCTCATAAGGACTTATTTCTCCTTCACTCTCAATTTGTTGCATGAATTGATAAGAAGACAACTACATGTGCAAAGGTAAAAGATCTTGGACTCCATAAATGAGTTCAAAAGGACTTTTTCCAATAGCTCTTTTTTTATTAACTCAATCTACCCCTACAAAATACTTAATCTATTCACCCCATTTTCTTTTATTGGTTTCCAATGTCCTTCGGAGTATCTTAAGAAAATTCTTGTTACTTGACTCAGCTTAACCATTTCCTTTAGGATTGTAATTTGATGCATAGGCCAAGTTGATACCATACTCCTTGCACATAGCTGTTAATGGTTTAGCCTTGAAACTCATAACATTATAAGAAACTATTTTAGTAGGTACTATAAATCTAAAAATGATATTATTTGAAAAAAATCCATGACCACTTGGTGAGTTTCCTTCTGGTGGGAATGGCCTCAACCCATTTGGTGAAGTAATCAGTAGTAACTAGAATCCACTTATGTCTAACACTTGAAGCATCTAATATTTCTCTAATAAAATCCATTCCCCATTATTTGAAAGGGGATTCAATTGACACCTTTGGTTGTAAAAGGCATGACACTGTATCTTTCAACCTTCCAGAGAAGCATTGACAACTTTCACATTTTCTTATTAATACTACAGTATCCTTGAATAATGATGGCCACCAATATCCTTCCCTCAAGATCTTGTGAGTAGTAACTCTTCCAACAAAATGGCTTCCACACACTCCCCCATGGAACTCTACAACTATTTTGGGAGCTTCTTCTTTAGTGACACATCTAAGTAATACCCCTTTTGGATTCTTCCATGCTAAACCAAAATCAGTCATGACATATTTTTAGGATGTCAGTTTAAGTGTTCTCCTCTGATTCTTTTCTAGATGTCTAAGACATTCCAAATTCTTCAAGTAGTAGATTACATATTTATACTAGATATAATTACTCACCTTTTCTTGGGGGCCATACTACTTTCTTCAATGAAATTTATCTCCATCACTTGTAAATTGCTTTCAGCCATCAACTTAGCTAGTCCCAAACCTCTAACCAACTTAGTAGTTTGTATTTCCATATCATATTCGTGTAACTTGTTCACCCAATGACATCTCTTGCTATATATTTCCATTTATGATAAAATTTCCTTAACCATCATATGGGGAACATAGGATACAATCTTGGAACTTAAGATGTAAGGCCTAAATATTTTGGTAGCTCTTACCAAAGCAAAAGCTTACTTTTTCATGATAGTGTATTTCAACTCAGAACCTTACAGGGATTTTCTAAAAAAATCAATATGCCTCTCATTTCCTTCTTCATTCTTTTCTGATAATATTAATGCAATGATATTCTCAGAGGAAAAAAACATTTGAAATTCTTTCTTGTAGTCAAGACTTACTAAGATTGGGGCATTTTCAAATCTTCCTTTATTCTAGTAAAATCTTGAATAACTCCTTCTTCCCACTTAATGACTTGGTATTTCTTCAACATATTTTTTATATGAATATTTATCTTAGAAAAGTTAGAGATGAACCTCCTAATAAAATTTATTTGACTGAAAAATATTGAATAACCTTACCAATTTATTCCACTCTCTCAGGATCTATCATGCCCTCTTCCTTAGATACAATATGACCCAATAATTTTTCTTTTGGACTCCAAAATGACACTTCTTGGGATTTAGTATAATACCATACTTCATGCATCTGAGAAACATATTTTTTAGGTGGCCCAAATAGTCACCTCTTTTCTTTGATAAGACCATTATATCATCTTGATATATAATTATGAAGTCATTAATAATCCTTGTGAAAGCCACATCCATGGCACTGGAAAGGTACTCCTAAATTCATGAGTCCAAAGGGCAACTAGATATAAACATAAGTTATCCATGGAGTAGTAAAGGAAGTTTTAAACTATTCGAGAATTCTTCATCACTGCCTGATTATACCCTAAGAAACCATCTAATATTGACAAATAATCTATATCCTATAACCAATTGCTACATCTTATCCATATTTGGAAATTGATAATTATCTTTGATTGATGCTTTGTTAAGATTCCTAAAATCCACACAAATCCTTATGTCCCCATTCTTTTTTTTGACTAGTACAAGGTTTGCTACCCATAAAGAATATGTAGCATTCTATATGATTCCTCCATCTCTCAACTTTATCAACTCTTCTTGCATTTTGAGAGAGAGGGGATTTATGGGCCTTTGTTTCTACCTGAATGGTTTGGAATGGGGTTCTAGAGGTATCTCATGTTGAAATAAATATTCTCTATAATATTTCAATTCAAAGTATGAACATGCTAACAAATCTTGATATTCTATTAGCATCTTAATATAATCCTACATTTCTTCTTTGTTCAAATTGCATCCCATCCATACCTTTATAAGATTTTCTTGAGTCCCCAGAGTTACATTCTTCAACATCTCTAGAAGAAGAAATAGGCTGTTAATTACTCTGTCAACACTATCAAAATTGGATTCAAGGTAAACTAATCCTTTGGGAATTTGTTTGTTTTCATTTGGATCACATCCTTTCCAAAAAGAGTCTATTTCCCATCACAAATTAAACCATTGGTTCTAATTCAATATGTTAATTAACAAATTTATATTTTATCTTCATAAATCTTAGTATCTAGGCATCATCCTCAAAAACTTTCCGGTGTTTGAAATTATCAAGAAAAAAATAGTCTAACCAATACTTTAACATCATAATTTCAAAATGGAATCTTTCACGATTGAAAAAATTTGATGCAATGACAACTAATCTATCTGCTATTGTGTTCTAAGTCCTTTCATGATAAAGAATATTAAATTAATCAACGATTTCAATAAGGTCACATACTTCATGCTTGTATTGTTATATTCGTTTATTTCTGGTTGCATATACTTTTCTTCCTTATTTCATAATCAAATTATAATCTCCTTAACAATGATATCCATGATTCCATGTTTCAAGGAACTCTTAAACCTAGGAGCAAGGCATCATAATATGTAATATTATCGATTGCATTAAGAATTTAATTTGAATGAAAAGTTAAAAGATTATTGTTCGGGGATGTGAGGACTATCCCATCTCCACTTCCCATAGTAGAAAATTCTCCATCAAATATCATGGTTCAAGGAATACACAAAATATTGTAAATTAGTAGCATTATTTACGCATTGGTCTTGAAAATCAGCATATCCTATAAAATTTTCCAAATCATTGTCAACAAATAATACCTCATAAGAGGCATTCATGAGATCTTAAATAATGTGGAGCATATTTTTCTCTCCATGCAGTTTCACCAAATATCCTTCAAGGGTATGGTGGCATAAGACATGTCCATATTTACACTACCTCCCGCACTTGCAGCACATTTTCTGGATAACAACATACCCCAATTAGTAGGGAAATAAACAATGACCACATTCATGGTCAAATATTTACAGGGTAAGTAGCAAGTTGAACCACTAGTCCTTTCACATATCCAATAAATGGTACCTCCCTAGAATCCATGACATGACATTTTCCAAAAAAATGTTATCTTTATATTTAACTCATTCATCACCTCCAAGGGCATTATGTTACATGAGGCTCCCGAGTCAAACATACAATTATGAACCAATTTTTTCACTAATAATCAAGGAGGTAAAGAATAGATCAACATCTAATTGAGATTCGACCAAGGAAGTTCCTAAATATATCTTTGGGGATTCCCCATACTTTCTTGTTCTTGAGGCACTTCCACTTCAGCTATAGTAGGTGAGATATCCACATTATTTACATCTTTACTTATAACAACTATCTCCTCTTTGAATCCCAAATATTCAAATGCTCTTTTTCTATGCTCAGGGATTCGAGAAACTCAACAATGGGCACAATAACTTTAATTTGGCTCAAAATTTGAGCCATATCACAAGTGACATACTTGGGTAGAACTATGTTGGGAGACAAAGTAATTGCTTTTTCTGATGGGATAATATATTTTACTACTTGAGCAACATCAAATGTACTTGGCTTAGTAGTAACAACATGGCCTTTGTTTGGCATATCTTTCTTGGGAACATTCTTAGGGATATTGTTCCATAGGGGTGTTTTTTAAAATGTGGGATAGGCCCTTTAACTACTCTACATTAATGGTTATAGTCCTTTTCTTGAGCCACAACAACATTCATAAGTAGTTGTTTATCTTCCTTAGAAGGAATACCCCCATCATATTTTTAATCATAAAATCCCTTAGATACTCAAAGTCATGGTTAGGTAATTCAAAAGAAGACTGAACCATATCTAGATAACCATTAGTGGTATGAGGAAGAGAAGATACCTTTTCCAAAAAGTTCCAGAAGGATTAAAGCGGTTCTTTCATCCAACAATTTAGCGAAGTAGCCCCTGTTGGTGTAGTGCAAGCACATTCCAACATAAAAACATCGCCAAAATAAGTTTCGTCGGTCTGAACATCATCAAAATTTGGGTCACAAGGATAATGTGGCAAGAAAAATTTATCACACCATTCAATGATATGATCTTCTTCAACCATAGATACCCTAGAAATCAATGGATCATGTACTATTTTGTTTTCTCTAGGGTTTGATTGCTTGTTTCCTAACCCCATTGGTCCTTTTCCTCTATCATATTCTCTATGGTCACCTTTGGGATGATTTCCCAATCTATTATGTCCTTGAGGTTAGTGTTGAGATTGAGGATTTTCCCCTATGCCTTTCTCATCTCTTGAAATTTTTTAAGAAATATCCTTAACTGCCCCTGCTGGGTCTTGGATACTTCCTCTAGCTCTACTACCTTGCTTGACAATTTTTTTTTTTGGTATAAGTAATTTGACGCCCTCCCTTTTTGGAGGATTCCCACTTACATTGATATTATTCTCGATTTGAACAGCCATAAAAAAATCCTTCCTAAATGTCTGAGGATTTTTATCTCTCAGGTAATAGACTGATTATTTTTCAAAGGAATCTGAATATTTGATGGGATAAGATTCATCACTAGGTCTCAGATTTATAGGCAGTATTGTCAAGGTTTTGTTAAATTTGGTATTTAAATCCTAAACAGGTTCATTCAGATTTTTCTTTATGTTTTCAATTTTAGTGAGAAGAAACCTAGGGCCAACTTTATTACCATACTTTAACTTGAAGGAATTATTCATTTCTATCTAAGAATCAATTTAATCATCAGGTAGTGAATTATACCATTCCCTAACATCTTCATCTAGAGTATTTATAAATAATTTTACATATACATCCTCATGTTCTATTTTAAAATCTTCCATAGTATTTAGGAAGAGTCTAAGATGTTGGTCTCCACTTATTTCATTATTCCCTTGAAATTTGGATAATATATTTCGACTTCATGTGGGACCTCATTTGGGTAACCAACCATCCCATGAAAATATATAGGTTTGTAAGTATTTACTACAAAAGGAGGTATGGGTGGAGGTTGTGCCATATTTTTAGAGCAAGTATTCGATAGGAGGATTAAAATTTTGGGGAACTAGATATATCTAATGGAATGGAGTGTGATCTTCAAAGTATTGATCCTTAATGACTTAGTTTCACAAAATAATCTATTTCCACTAAAGGTTGACCAATTTCAGCAACAGTACAAATTTTTCTTTTGAAATTTGATCACCCAAGGCTTTCCGTACTTGTTTTCTCCCTAGATAAGTCTTTCCCAACTCGATGAACAGTATTTTGAACAGGATCTGATTTGAAGGAATATTTTTTCCTTCCAACTTTGTGAAATTGACAAGTTAATCAACAAAGATTTTGATATTTTAAACTAGTTATCACCATATTTCTCATAGAAGATGAAGCCTCCTTTGAGGTCTTACATCTTAGATGAGTTGATCACTTGAAATAACTTGTTAGATGATGAATTTACATGCAAATGAGAAAATAGTTGTGAATTTTAACAATATTTTGTCAAGATTTTCCCAATGAAATCAAATTTAATGGAAATCTTGCTTATACTAGGAAAATATAGAGAAAAAAAATTTAGATCGGGCTCTATTTTAGAAAATATCAACAAAGGAATGGGTTCTGAACATGAATTTGTATCAAATACATTGGAAATGTTACAAAGACATGTATTTTTCTTAATTCTAGGAAATACTCCTAGAAATGACACCATAAGCATGTTGGTACTAAAATTTACGCCTCCCTTCGGGCTAGGAAACATTAGTGAGTGAAATAATATATTTCAAGGATGAAATACTTTTTCTATGTCATTTGATCTTTGTTGGTTGTCAAACTTGCACCTATGTCTTGAATCTAGAAGAACCAGGAGTCATTTGAGACAAAGAATGGAAGGCTGTCTTCTAGTTGTGGGACCTTGCACATTTGAGAAAAATCTCTAGAGGAGGCTGGTTCTATATCTATTTCTACTACTATTGCTACTCATAATGTTGAAAGGTAAAAAATATAGAAATTCCAAAAGACAAGGGATAGAAGGATATGAGAAAGGAAAACTAATCTACGGAAGGTGATATCACAAGAAAAAGAGGGATGGACACTATCTATTTTGAGAAAAATTAAGGGAAAGGAATGAAGAAGGATATGCATGTGTAGAAAAACTAAAATGCATTTACCATATTAGTTTCATGGAACACAACTAAAAATGTAGCTACTGAGGATGTAGAGTGAAACAACAAGCACACAATGTAAAAAAGGCAAGAAGAAAGAATACAAACACACTTAGGATAGATAATAATCCCCAAACAATGTTTCCATTACTTTTAGAAATGTAAATAACTATTATAATGGAAAAGAGGGCGATATCCACATACACGATATAGATATAGAGGTTTGCAACACGAGAATAAAGAAATATGAAGTCCTTAGCCAAGTGGATAAGGATCCAAAGTGTCCAACATTAACAATGAGTCCAACCCTTACATTTATAAATGAATTCATAGGAGAAGAAGATAAGAAGGAGGAAAAACTGATTTTGAAATAAAACCACCAAAAAAAAAGCATTCAATGCCTACAAATTTGTCAAATACATTTCCCAAGTCTGTTTGGCATGTTGGAGAAGGAAAGAGGGAAGATCAGATCAAATCAGGTGGTTAGAGAAATCAGATCTACTCATTAATGCCTAGAAAGACATTTTCCCATTTCTCACCTACCAGATCCACCAAGAATTTGAATTTGAATATCTTCTGATGTATCCCATATCAACATCTATTGATTGAGGCTAAGTTTGGGTTGATGAAAGCTCTATAGCAAAGATATGGATGTCAAAATATTTTTAGAGTTTCTGTGCATGCAAGACACGTGGCCCACATGGATTGGATAAAAAGGGATAATGACATGACATATAATGACATAGAGGAGGGCACAAAGGTATGCACATAGAATAATGAGACACAGGAAGAAGGTATAATGAAGGAACACATAATCACAACACGCGCGAAGGAAAAGGGGAAAATTGGTGAGAAGATAACATATAGTCAAGGCCCAACTATTATAAGGTAATGTGTGGGGTGCAGAGAGGGCAAGGACTTATCTCGATTAAAATAAGTGCAAGGCATGTGTGTAGGATGAATATTTTCTAGGAATAAGGTAAATGAGCAAAATATGTGTGCAAGGTAAGAGTGGAACAAAGAGGAAAAGGAAAATGGAAAGGGAGATGGGGAAGCATGTAAGGGCACGGAGGAAACAATGACAAGGTGAATGTGCCAAGGAGAAAACTGAGGTGCACATTACTTATAATGAGGATCTATAAGCTGAATATATATGTAAGTTTTCCAAATAGCTAGAAACAGATTATTTAGATAACAAATTTGGTGACTTTTAGGGCCATCTTCCTGCTAGATGAAGGAGATCGGTAGCACAGAGTGTCCATTGGGCATGAAGTCTACTATGTGATCATGAAATTCTTATTTTAGATTTAAAGAACTACCCCTAAAGTCATTTAAAGGATCATTTCTTCACTCTATTATGAACCCTACAAATTGCTTAAAATTCTTAGAAGAAGATTGACACCTGGAAGAAAAATAAGAGCACACAAAAGAAGCATGGGAGAAGAAAGAATCATGTACAAACAAAAAATTTGCATGCAATGCACTTATAGGAATTGAAACTACTGTAATATATACAAAATGATGCACCATAATTAATGGAAGGGTTTAAGATAGATACCATTTATTGGGATTTACAACATGCCTCCATCAAGATGAGTTAACTTGAAATAATTATCCTCCTTACATAAACGATGATATATGAGCCACTCTAAAGTGCATCAATCTTTGGTGACACACCATGGTTTATCTCTACCAACATCCCATTTCAAAACCAAGTCCCCAACTTTGAAATCTTGAGGCCTAGCCTTTCTATAAAACCATATCTTTGATGTTTTTCTAGCTTGATCATGGTAGAGCTCTTGGATTCTTCATGATTAACCAGCTCTACTATTTTGATTTCTCTCTAGTCACGTACCTTCAAATTCTAGATGTTAGGAAAGAAATAATGATTTCAACTCAAGCGTCAAAGGAAGAGTATCATGTTTTCCATAGACAAGCTTATAGGGAGAAGTACCTATTACTTCTTAAACCATGATTCCATCTTCCCAAAGTGCTCGTGAGACCTTTGTATGTTGTTGTCTTTGGCTAATTTTCATTGTGTGCTTCATGATCCTGATCAGGCTCTTGTTTGTTGACTCTTCTAGACCATTTCCTTGAGGGTAATAGTTGGAATAATTCTTCAAATAGATGCCCAAATTTAGATCCTAGTCAATTATTTTAGTACCAAGGAAGGATTTTGCATTATCAGAGATAATAGTTTGAGGGATTCCAAACCTTGTGACTATACCCTCAAGAAATTCAAGGATGACTGACTCAGTTGATTCCTTGAGTATGGCATCTTTTTTCCATCTAGTGAAGTAATCTTTAGCTATCATCACCCACTTGTGTCCAATGCTTGAAGGTGTATTGATCATTCCTATGAAGTCAAGACCCCATTCTGCAAAAGGCTGATCTACTTGGATTGGTCAGATGGGAAGTGCTACATATTTATTCTTTCCTGTAAAGAAAGTGCATTTTTGCATTTTGTGACCAATTTGTGTGCATATGAAAAACGAGTAGTCAAAATGTACTTTCCATTATGATATTCATTGTTCTAGTCTTGGGAGAGAAGTGTCCTCAAGAGAATCCATCGTGAAATTATGCTAAAAAAATTCGAGTCTACGTAGTTGATACACCTTAACAACATGGCATCAAGATTCTTCTTAAAGAGAATTCCATCAATCAAAACATAAGGGATAGATTGTAACCTCATATGTCTTCTCTTTTCCTTATTTAAGCTAGGATGGTATGCACCCTTTGAAATGAATGTGATCATGTCCTTCATCTAATCATGCACACTAGGATCTATATTCTACTCAAGCTCCGCTTTACAGTAGAGCTTCATCAATAAATAATGAAGCATCAAATTCATTGTGTGAATCCTGAACAAGCTTCTTGCATTTCATTCTACAACTTACCATATTTTTGGATTTGATAGTCACATCATACTCCATGATTTTGGTAATCCATTGTGCTCTATTTTCATTGATTTACTGCTCTCATGATGAAGTCTCTAACAGAAGAGTGGGAGACTAACACCTTGATATTATTTGTGGCGAGCATACTTTTGAAATTATTGAACATGCACATAATGACGTAGACCTATTTCTACATATGAATATATCTTAATTAATAATCCTTCAGCATTTTCCTAGATAAAGCCACTTTGGTTTTTCTAACCATTGTTCATTTTCTTATGTTAGGATAACAAAGACACTACCATCAGTGCCACAAGAATAAAGGATAAAATACTTTGAATAATTTTCTTTGATGAGTGTTGGAATTCAAAAAAATTTCTTGCTTGATTTTTTAAAACTTTCCTTTCCTTCTATTGTCCATCCGAAAGTTATGTCCTTCTTGAGCACCGGGGTGATGGGCCGAACAAGTCTTGCAAAGTTAGGAATAAAATGCCTAGCAAAATTGATCTTATTGAGGAATGAATGCAAGGATTTTTGTGCGTTATCGGGAAAGAGCTAGGATGGGTGAAATGCACTTAGTGTCAATTATGATCCCATCCTTTAAAACCACATTGCCCAAAAGCTTTCCCTACACCAATGTAAAATTGCAATTATTGGGGTTAACTGATACTGTATCTCTCAAAGAATTTATCTAGGTGTGCCATGTGATATGTGCTCTGCTTTGAGAAGACTATAATATCATCAAGGTAAACCAAGTTGAACTCATTGATGTAACCTTTAAAGGTAATGTCCATGGTGTCTTTGAAAGGTTGTTCTGCATTTAAATGACCGAAGGGCATCTTCGATACATATGTGTTCCTCACTTGGTTGTAAATTTCATATTGAAATGATCCTCTTCCTTGACCAATATATAATTGAATCCAGAGTATCTACCTAGCATTGAGAATATTTTCATGCTAACCACGATCTGCTGAGAATCTACTCCATAGAAGGAAAAGGATAATTATCCTTTAGAGATGCCTTGTTCAAATCTCTAAAATCAACATAGAGTCTAATTTCACCATTCTTCTTCCACACCAAAACTAGATTCGTGACCCAGGTAGAGTACTTGATTGGAAAAATAATCTTCACCTCAATGAGTTTGGATAACTCCTTCCTCATGAGGGGATCTATCTTTGATTAATTGGTCACTTCTTTTGTCTAATGGGCTTAATATTAGGATCAAGGTCAATGGAGTGTTGAGCAACACTTGGATCAAAACCTTTGAGGTCTTCATACTACCATGAGAAGATATCACTATATTTTTAGCAGAGAGAGATAAAGGCCTGATTTTCATTGTGATGCTCAAGATTTACCAAGAAACAACTCATTTCCATGCGCAATAGTGACTGGGAGTAGTCTTCTTACACAACATGCATATACCTTTCTTCACCATTCAACTCACCATCAAAGCTAAAATTTTTTCTAAAGTTACAGTCCTTTAGGAAACTTTTTTTTTCTTTAGTTGTATTACTTGGTCACCATAGATGTTTTTTAAGTCATCTTGCATACAGTGAGAACTCATCTTCATTCTAGATGAATTGGATGATTTGTGCATCACTTTTAAACACTTTCCAACTGATGTTGCTATCTAGAATGGATGGTCTAATCACTATCTTAATGTGTTGAGTGTTTCCTTTCACAAAGTCCTCAGCAAGAGAGAACTTTGAACCAAGCACAACATCTGGTCAGACTTCCTTATTCATTTTCATGGTACCACTTACATATATAGAGAATCAAATATCTGAAGGATATCCCAAAATCTGTGTTTATAAGCTTTGATAAGTTTATTATTTTTCATGCACTTGTTGGTGACCTAGTGGATAACTAGTTTTGTGTCCACAAATATTTTTAGTGCCTTAATATTATTATTTTCAACAATAAGAAGACCATGTACTAATGCCTCATATTACGCTTACATTGTTAGAACATGTAAAGGGCAACTTGTGCATGAAAAATAATTTCTCATCCTTAGGGGAAATGAGAATGAATCATGATCCCGTGTTGTTATTGTTTGGATCCATCAAAGTATAATTTCCATACATCAGGGTTCTCTTCACTTTGTTTGAGTGCGCGTGGAAGAACAAATTATTATTCAAGAATGCAGTAAATACCAAGCCCAGTTTCAAAAGCTTCCAACTCTTCAAAAAATTTATGGTTCCTCTCCACCCACTCATCAAGTACTAGATCATGGATAAAAGGTGGAATAGACTACTCTTCGAAACTCAAACTTGTTTTTATTGGATTAAATAGTTAGCTTGGAGAGGGGATGGGACATATGACTCTACATGATAGGAAAAAATTGTCTCAGCTTGTATGGTAAATCAGGTACCATACCTTGTCTTGAGTAACATATGAGACCAATTAGAAGACAAGTAACCACCCACTTTAGCAGTAAAATATCTTGACAAACATAAGGCAAATAAAGGGGGTAGATCAATGATTGACACATATTGAGTTATTGTCAGAATTGGACATGCATGGAGGGTTAACTCAAGATCCTTGATGATTCCCAGAGTAGTGACAATTGAACCATCAAGTTTTAGGACTCCTTTTGTCAAGGGGATATACTTAAGACCTAAGACATTAACAATTCTCTTAAGCATGAAAAAATTAATAGCACGAGTTAATAATGCGAGTTATGGACAAGATGTTTTCCTATGATCAAGGACATATAGAAGGGTGGGGTTTTAACACCTTTACTTACTTGTTTCTCCTCTTATCTATAGATATTGATAGAAATGCATGACTTATGGATCAATGGATCGGTGCGTAGAAGTTAGGCTAGAGCTTCATACAACAATTCACATTGGGATGGAATGGTCAAGGCATCCCACATTATGACATTTATGTTTTTCCTTTTCATTTGATCCATAATGCTGAAAGGAAGACCCATTGACTTGTGCATTTGAGGCATGGTAGCATCCTTTTTCCTTTGTTAAGGTATAGATGCAAGAAACTTAGCTGGCACAGAGGCTTGACCTACCAAAGGAGGGGCACACCCTACTTCCAAAGTAGCTTTGTGTGGAGCCTCACTTGTAGGTACTTGAGTTCTTTTACCACTTTGGATGCCTTAACTACTTCTTTCTAATCATGGGGTCAACTTGTGTTGCTAGAATTGTTACTTATGAATGAGACTCGAGCATTATTTTCTTGTATATTATGTTGCACGCCACTTGGGATCGGGTTTTCTTGATTTGTTTTTAGCTTGGTCAATTTCATAGAAGTTGTCAGCACCAAATAATATTATATTTACCTCTGGAGGAGCTTCTCGCCTTTCTTGGTTATCTGCTTTAGGTGCACTTGTTGAAGGCTCACAAATGGAAGCATTCTAGATCATATAATCTTGTGCACGTAACATTGGTATAATGGTATTGACTATGAGGAATATTACAAGGAAAACACCATTCAAACTCCTACGCCATGTTGTTTTGGATTGGGATAAGTGTTTGAATTATGTTGGGAGTTGTAATATGTTACATAGGAGGAATAAATTGTAAAGGAAAGTGCACATTAACATTCCATATATCATTCGATGGTTTTATTTGTATCTTTGATTCTCATACTAATTCCACCAAGGGTGTTTACTTTGGATTTATGCATGGTTTTAATTACCTCTAGAGGATTACGCCTGCTTTGCTTTTCAAATGATATGACCTTGTTCGAAAATTTTATGATCAGAGCCTTCATTTCATCATCTTCTTTTTGTTGTGTGGGAGAGTGGGATGTAGATGCTGGCGATTGTGCACTCTACACTAGAACTAGAGTAACAAAAGGCTGGGGCATTGGAGACATCTCTAGGAACAAGGGTATAGGAGGCCTAGGCACCAACTTACCAGCTTGAATGAGACTTTTTCTACACTTATTGCAATGTTGTATGCAACAAGTAAGGTTCTACCTCCCATGGATTGAATCATGACTGAAATGTCACTATTCGAGGCCCCTATATAGTATAACAAATAATGTTTGGCTGTAGGCTTTACCACTTGAGGAATTTTGTCCCAATTCTTCTAGAATTTGATGTTAAAATCAGCAATCCACTCGTTAGTTGTGTGCTTTGTTGAAGTCAACTGCTCCACCATCATCGATTTATATTCAAAGTAATTACACAGAGTCATTTTAAGCTCATTCCAAGTAGAAATAGATGTAGGTATCATGCCATCGTACCATTGGAGTGTTTTAACCTTGAAAGAGGCTGCAAGAAACCTGATAGAAACATAATCATGTGTAATCAAATAGACAGAGCATACATTGGCCACATCTTGAATGTGTTGATAGGGGTGACTTGATTTTATCCTATGAAGTATGGAATACTCTTGATCCCTTGACACATCATGTTGGGCATTGAGATTGAGTGGGCTTCCACCAATGAAGTTGGTGAAGTTCCTTGGAGGAAGAGGTTGAAGCACCATGCTATGGTGAGATTTTCTATTTTGAGGAGTAGAGTGTGTGTGGTGTATTGGAGATGGGGATGCATGCACGAGAAGATCTGCCACGTGTGCTTCATGGTGAAAGATGGAGGTATTCAAAGGATCCTTTGTAATGAAATTACTTGATTAATTATTATTATAACCAATAATAGAACACCAAATAACACAATATTGCATATAAATGCTCTCAATATGAAAGTATAATAACTTATACACACGAGGGGGAAATCTCCAAAACATACAATAAGACTCAAATACTCAATATGATGATCATCGACTACCTATAACCCTATTTATACTATTCATATGATATGGCCATCGGGAAGGGCCAACCTACTAATGATAATATATCATATATAAAAGAGATACATGATGATAAGAATTTATGATAACCACAATTCGGCTATATCCATCTAATGTAAGATATATAATTAAGGGTGTAACATGCCCCTCCCCTTTAAATAAACATTGTCCCCAATGTTGGGAAGCCCTGGATACTGCTACATGAATGCTTAACATTCTCATGATGCATCCTCAATATTCATATTATTCCACTTGATCAGGTACTCGATAATTACTCTTGTCCTCATTCTTTTGGTGTGTGTTTAAAGAATTTCTTCATTTTATAATATGATCCTTCCTTCCTCATCCAGTTCTAGAAGCAACCGACTGGGTGGAATTTTGTTACCCAATAACTGTCTTTAAGCAAGAAACATGGAAGACTGGATGTATTCTACTTCCTGGAGGGATCTCTAGCTTATATGCCACACTACCAATTTTCTGCAAAACTTGGTAAGGACCATAGTATTTAAAGAAAACCCATTATCCTTCTTCTATTATTTTAAGGATAACTACTTATATGGTTGTAACCTTACAAAAAAAAATTCACCCTCTTCAAAGTGTCGCTCAATATGATGTTGATCAACCTTTTGCTTTATGCATTTTAGTTCCCTTGCCAAATTTTCTCTAAGACTAGAAAGTACCTCATCCTGGTGTTGAATGTGATCTTTAACTGCTCTCACCTTTAGTTTGACCTTCAAACTAGATATGAGTGGTGGAGGATGGTACCTATAAAGTGCGAGAAATGGAGACATTTTGGCTGAAGTATGAAATGAAGTATTGTACCCCCATTTTTCTGATTGAAACCATTTCACCCAATGTTCTTGTTTATCTAAAGTAAAATATCGAAGATATCCTTGTAAACATTTATTTACCACCTCATTTTTCCCATCTGATTAGGGATGATAAGAGGAACTTTGGGCTAGTTGGGTATCAAGATAAGAAAAATAAATAAAAAATTACTTGTAAATATTGGATCATGATCACTTACTATAATTTCTAGCATGTCATGTAGCTTTTGAACTATATCCATAAAAGAGATGACAATTATACTAGTTGTGAGGGAATGAGCCACGACACAAAATTGAGCATATTTGGTAAGTCTATCTACCATGACGATGATGATACTTTTACCTTCGATTGAGGTAATCTCATGATGAAATCAATTGATACCTCTTCCCATCTCTCACTAGAAATAGACGGAGGTTGGAGAAGACCGGGTGTATTAATGGTCTCTCCCTTATTTTGTTGGCAAACCAGAAATTATGTCACAAGTTTTTAAACATCTCATTTCAAACCCTTCCAAAATAAATCCTTCTTAACTCTATGATATTTTTTCCTGAACCCATCATGGCCACCTATTGGAGAAGAATGTAGCACTAAAAGAACATGGTGTTTAAGTGTATAGTTATTACATATATATAATCTATCTTTATACCAAAATGTATCCACCTACCATATAAATTGGTCGATATGGATGGATCTGCATGGAGATTCTAAAAGAGAGTATGTGTTATTGCATCTTTCTTCCATTCGTCCCATGCCGATCTACCTAATCTACATTTAGTATAGAGATGACACATAACAATGCTTCTGCAGACTCATCCCTCCTAGATAGACCATCAACGACCAAATTTTCCTTTCCTTTCTTATAAATAATCTCAAAGTCATATCACAACATCTTAGTGAACCACTTTTTTCTTCTTCTGATGATAGACATTTCTCTAAGAAATATTTCAACCGATCATCATCATTTTTTATGTTAAAATTTCTACCCATAAAGTATGGTCTCCATTATTTTACTACATGTAGTATTACCATCATTTCCTTCACATAGGTGGGCTTAAAAAAATTATTTCCTTTTAGTTTTCAGTCTCAAAAGCAATGGGGTGTCCTTCTTACATTAGTTTTACTCGATTCCATTTCTTGAAGCATCACACTAAACTATGAAAGTTTTGGAGAAATATTGAGTTTCCAATACTAGAGTGGTGCACATAGCTGCCTTCAATATTTCAAATGTCCTAGATGCTTCCTCCTTCAACTGAAAGAAATCCTTCTTCAATAATTTTATGAGTGGTGTTCGTATACTACCATATTTTTTACAAATCTGCAATAATACCTTGTGAGACCTAAAAAACCTTGTAATTGCTTGAGGGTTCTTGGGATTTCCCATTCCACCAAAGCCTAGATCTTGTGAGGGTACACCTTAACACCTTTGTGACAATTAATATGGCCCAAGTATTCCACTTATTGTATCCTAAAATAACACTTCAAAGGCTTGGCATAAATTTTATGTTTCTCTAAGACTTCTAAGATAGTATTGATGCACTGTAAGTGTTCTCCCATGATATTTTGTAGATGAGTATATCATCAAAAAATGCTAAGATAAAATTTCTTAGGAATGGTCTAAATACTAAATTCATCAAACTTTGGAATGTGGAGGGAGTATTGGTAAGACTAAATGGCATCACTAGGAATTCATAATGGCCTTGATGAGTTTTGAAAGTTGTCTTATGAATATATTCTTTCTTTACTCTAATTTGGTGATACCTAGAACATAGATCTAGTTTTGTAAAATAAATGGCACCATGTAACTCATCTAATAAATCATCAATGACAGGAATAGGAAACTTATCTTTGATAGTGAAATTTTGAGCTCTCTATAATTTTGACACATGCACCATCTTCCATCCTTGTGACACACTATCACCACTTTGGAGCAGAATAGGCACATTCACTATGATGAATAATACTCATTTCCAACATTTCCTCCACCATATTCTCAATCTCACACTCTTGCACATATGAATATCTATAAGTCCTGATGTTGGGGGTTATCTTCTTAGAATCAACTGAATGGCATGATCATGCTCTCTTTCAAGAGGCAATCCTCCTTGTTCCTTAAAGACAACTACATGGTGTTTAATGAACTTCTAAATATTAGGATGCAATACCTTCATTTGCGGTTGGAATTCCATACAGAAAAATTGTGCTACAAAACTTTCAAACCCCTTTTTAAGAATCTTATGCATTTGGTTATAACTCACCACTTGAGGATATTTATCTAGTAGATATTGAAGTTCAAATTTTTACCATCAAAATGAAATCACATCAATAATTCCTAGAAATTTATCTCTATGGTGCCCAAACTTATGAGCCACTGAACACCTAAGACAATATCAGATCCACCCATGGGAATAGAAAACATCATAGATTCCAATGTGTAGTCACCCATCATGAGTTTGACTATATGGAATTGACCTAAACATTGGACTATGCCACCATCTATAATCATTACTTGAAATTTAGGTGATGGGTAGATGAAAAGATTTAGTATTGTTGTCAGCTTATGATTGATGAAATTATGTGTGCTCCATGAATCAATCAATATTGTTACCTTATTCTTCTTAAGATAACCCACGACATGAAGGGTTTGTGGAGTAATAATACATGATAGATCATGACATGAAATAGTGGGTTGGGGATCTTCATATTCTTCCTCTATTGATGTTTTCGATACTTTTCCTCATCACGAGACCCTTGATGTAGAAATTGTTTTTCTCACAACATTTATGATTTGATCCATAATTTCTATCACATTTAAAGCATAACGTTTTAGCTCTTTTTTCTTGAATTTTTGAGGTGTCAACCAAACTAGCTGAGGGTACAAAGGAGGAAAGTTGTTAAGATATATTATGCTAGAGAAGGATTTCCTTCTACTAGAAAGATTTTTTTCCTCTACGTGACGTGCCATGATAATAGAATATGAAACCTTGAGTGGGTCAAACATGCATACCTCATGCTCAATGTGGTCCTTAAGACTCCCAAGAAATAGGTAATTCAAATACTCTTCACGTAATATCCTCCACAAGTAAGGAAATTTTTGGAATTGATGGACATGCTTCTTAATTGATCCAGTTTGGCATAACTTTGCTAATTGGATGAAGTAATTCTTAGAAACACTAGAAATATAGTGTAATTGAAGATATTTAGTGAAAAATGTCAATGTGACATTTAGGAAATTTGTATGCCTTTAAGAACATAACCAATGATACTAAAAAAATTGATTAGGTTCTAGGTAAAAGGATACCACAGTTACCTTTTGTCCTCACGGGATCGATATAGATAAAATAAATATTCCTTTTGGGTAATCCAATTGAGTGTATCCTTTCCATCGTATTTATGCATTTCCACGTTTCAAATCATGCCCCTCTATTGGTGAGTAGATCCACCTAAATGAATAAAGGATCCTCCCTAATTGGAGTGATTTGTATCTGTGTGACCATTGCTAGAGGAACCCATATGACAGGAATTGGGAGTTGTATTTGAAATAGAATGCAAAAATATTGTTGCATTACATGAAAATGCTTCTAAAGCTCACTCCTAAGGCTACCTTTAAGTTGATGAAGGTAAAAATTAAGGTCATCCTTACTCACCATATGGTTTACTCTTTCACGAAGTTAGATGACCACCTCGGATACTCCCAAACCAGAAAAATATGAATCCATATCTTCCTTATTTAGGGTCATTCTTAGAGTTTCTTGTCCTTTTCCTTTACCTTAGGTAGATTTAGGGTTTGGGACTAGGGGTAAAATTAATAGGGAAAAATTTTAGGGT
This sequence comes from Taxus wallichiana var. yunnanensis, assembly GCA_018340775.1. Classification (NCBI taxonomy): domain Eukaryota; kingdom Viridiplantae; phylum Streptophyta; class Pinopsida; order Cupressales; family Taxaceae; genus Taxus; species Taxus wallichiana. The sequence continues at coordinate 607,331,451 of CM031240.1, forward strand.
TTAGGATTTCGCAATTTTTTTGGCTGAATATAAGAATTCATAAAAAATAAATCTTAGGTATTTTTTGGAGAGGTTTATGAAAATATAATAAACTTGAAAATTTTCAAAAAAATTTGCCCTATGGAGTCAAATTATGCAAAAATATATAACCGCAATAAATTTTGTAAAACACGTCAAAAATTCTTGAAATTTTGAGAGAAGCTTACTTGACCAATTTTTCCACACCACAAAACATTTTGCGAGAAAAATTTGCTACCAATCTTGAGATATATCGAGCCTTCACAATTAGGGTTTAACACTTCGTTGGCCAAGATCAAGCTCTAATACCACTTGTAATGAAATTTCTTAATTAATTATGATTATCACCGGCAATAGAACACAACATAACACAATATTGTAGATAAATGCTCTCATTTTGAAATTATATTAGTTTAGCAACTTCAAGGGGGAAACCTCCAAAACATACAATACAACTCAAATACTCAATATGATGATCATGGGTAAGTGTAGCAAGTTGGGGGACAATTAAGTGGACATCAAATCCTAAATTTTAAATCAAAAATAGTAAAACATCAAATTTAGTCTTCCACGGACTTGAACCATGCCAAAAATAAAAAATATGTCATAAAGCTGGTACCATCTTATAGGGGAGACTGTTATCTTTATATAAATATTGATTTTAAAGTGAATAGAATAGAATAAATATCATTTTGTAATATTTTACTAATTATAGGTCTTGAAGACACTTTTTCTTGTGAAAGTTTATGTCTACATTTAAGATCGCAAATTTTGTTTCACTTGTCGAATGTGATAAAACTTATACCATCCCAACCATGGTGAAATTATATACATGTTCAAATAAAATTATTTGATTTCAATAATTTTTATGAAGTTATGGTGGGCAAACAAAAATTACTCTGTTTTCGTATGTTTTTAGACCACTTTCACGAAAAAAATCATAAAAAATAAAATATTGCTCAAAAAAATACAAAAGGAAATCTATCCCAATATAGATAGTGACATATAACTTCTCACCAAAGGATAAAAATATATATCAATATTTGGCCATCCAAATTGCGAGGCAAACGGACTACAATCTTATAGGTGTTTTTAAAAAAAAATACCAAGTCATTGAATTTTCAGTGTTTAATATAGCTAAATTTGTCCATTTTTTTACAAAATTAGTAGTTTAGAAACTAGATTCGAATGATATGATTCATATTGAAATAAGTTTTTCTAATTTTTAGTGTATGCATTGCTAATAATCCCTACAAGTTGATATTATGTTGTTATTTGCAATATGACGTCCACTTATGACCCCTTTTTTGTCCCCCAAGTTGCTTTGCACTTACCCTCATACACTACCTATAACCCCTTTGTATACTATTCCTATGATATGGACATCAACAAGGCCAACCTACTAATGATAATATATCATTTATGAAAGAGATACATGATGATATGAAGTTATGATAGCCACACCTAAGCTATATCCATCGAATGTAAGATATATAATTAAGGGTGTACCATCCTTCAAATTTTGTAACACTCATGCAGTATGCACTCTTCTCATAAAAGATGTTTAGGACTATAAAACAAGATCTCGACAATGTTGGGATTCTCCGGATGTGTTGAAATAATCTCTAAAGGCTGGAAATACTAAGTTCACACACCAAAACTTAGCAATATGAAATTTAAGATTACATTTCTTCTCTCACGGGCATGCGAGCCGATGGTTTTCAAACTTGTACCCATGTCTCAGATCTTGAAGAAATGAGTTTTTTAAGACAACAATGGAACAATCTCAAGTTGTAGGACCTTATGTGCTTGATACAGATCTCTAGAGAAGGTTGGTTCCTCTATCTATTTCTACCCATATTGTTACTCCTAATTTTGAAAGGTAAAACTAAGCTAACAATGCTAAGGGACTAGGGATAGAAGGATAAAAGAAAGGAAAACTAATCTAAAGAAGGCAATAGTGCAAGAAAAAGAGGGATGAACACGATTTGTTTTGAGTTAAAATGAAGGGAAAGTCATGATGAATTTTAGGCATGTGTAGCACAACTAAAACAAATTTACCAGATCATTTTCATGGAACACAACTAAAAATGGAGTTGCAAGGGACATAAAGTGACACAACAAGCACACAATGTAAAAGAAAGGCAATAAGAAAGAATTCAAAAATTCTTAGGATAGAGAATAATCAAAAACTATGCTTCCATTACTTTAGAATTACACAAAAATTTTGAAATGGTGAAAGAGGCCAATATCCACATGCACAATCTAGATATAGATGTTTGCGACTCAGATTATAGAAATATGAATTCCTTAGCCAAATTCATTAGGATCTAAAGTGTCCAACATTAATAATGAGTCTAGCCCTTACATTTATAAATGAATCCATGGGAGAAAAAGATGAGGGAAAACTAGATTTTTAAATACAACCACCAACAAGAAGCATTCAATGCCTAAAAATCTTCCTAAAAATATGTCAAATACATTTCCCCAAGTGCATCTGCATGCTGTTAGAGAAGGAAAAAGGGAATATTAGATCAAATTAGGTGGTTGAAGCAATCATATATTCTCATTAATGCCCAAAAATATGTTTTCCCATTTCACTCCTACCATATCCACCAAGAATTAGAATTTGAATATCTAGCATTGTAGTAAATGTCAAAAACTATCAATTGAGTCTAAGTGCACACCGATCAGATCTCTGTAGAAAAATTTATGGCTGTTAGAATATTTTGAGTCATTTGCACATGCAAGACATGTGGGGCGCGTATATTGGCTCAAATAAAGGTCAACTGTGTAAATGTTCTTATCGTATCTGCCATGTGTCACTCATTTATTTATTCCAAGGATTCGAGTGCCTCATTGGTTCACTTTGACTAGTTGCATATGTCACACTCAAACATGTCAAAGAATGGCATGACACAAGATGGAATAGAGGAGGGCACAAAAGGTATGTGTGAAGAATAATGAGTCGTGGGAATAAGGTAGAAGGAATGCATGCACAATCGTAATGTGCATGGAGGAAAAGGGGAAAATTGGTGAGTGGAGAACATATGGTCAAGATGCAACTATTACAAGGTAATGGGTGGGGCACGCAAGAGAGTCGGTGACTTAGCTAATTGAAGCAATTTCAAGACATGTGTGTAAGATGAATAGTTGCTAGGAAGAAGGAAAATGTGTAAAATATGTGCGCAAGGTAAGAGTGGAACAAAGAAGAAAAGGAAAATGGAAATGGGAGAATGGGAAGTGTGCAAGGGTGCACAAGAAAATAGTGAATAAGTGAATGTGCCAAGATGAAAACTAAGGTGCGTGCCACTTGTAATTAAGATATTTGAGCAATAATATTTAAGTAATTTGTTTAAATAACTATAAGATTTATTTGGATAATGTATCTAGGAATATGTCCGACAAAATCATTTGAACCTATCTTTAGAGGGGTGAGTGACATGTACAAAGGGAATGGCCTTCCTTGCTACTTTAGACCTTGCCTTTCATCTCGGTGAGAGATCCTTGTGTGTAAGCTAAAAATTTAAAGGGATAGTTGATATCTTCAGTCTCATAACTTCCTTTTGAAAACATATAATTCAGTCTTGGATGATCATGGCTAATGAATGCACTATTTAACTCTTACAAGTTTTCACACTAAGAAGTGCATATATCACTACAATTAGACTTGGGTTACTCTAAACAACATGAAATTCCATTTTCTCTTGCATATTCATGGAAAGAGAAGTAAAATTTTTAAATCCCTTGACAAATGCTTATAAGAAAAGAAATCAGAGCTGAATTATAGGATTTGAGGAGTAATAGGTTTATGTTTTTATGAATGGGAGATTAAAACAAGATGGAATTTACTGTGAGGTTTCTTATAACTCTAGTAATGTCAAGAATCATTCTAGGTAAAAGGACACTCAATTGGTCAGAAATAGTCCCTTGGAGAGAAGGTACACACTCATGGAATCCCAAGAATGCATGATTTCATAAAATCTTCAAGAATTTTCATATGAAATATCATGTAAATATCTTGACAAAATATTCACAACTCACTACTTATTACGCTTAAGATACACTCAAAGGCTTACAAAATCCTTAACAACAAAAGGATAGTATTATGAATTTAAAATTGTGTTTGGTACCGTGAAAAGAAAGTTTTGATTACATTATAAATTCATTTACCTAAATACCACCATTAAGACCCTTGGAGAGAAGGTACACACTCATGGAATCCCAAGAATGCATGATTTCATAAAATCTTCAAGAAATTGCACATGAAATCTCATGTAAATATCTTGAAAAAATATTCACAACTCACTACTTATTACGCCTAAGATACACTCAAAGGCTTACAAAAATCTTAGCAACAAAAGGGAAGTATTATGAATTTAAAATTGTGTTTGGTACTGTGAAAAGAAAGCTTTGATTACAGTACAAATTCAATTACCAAAATACCACCATTAAGACCAGATCTAGTGTAACTCAGAGGATCCATAAACATAAGATTGCAACAGGAAAAATAGATGACTAATTTAAAGTATATTGTATTAAGAAAAAGTGTAACAAATCTTAATGAGCATGCACACAGTTCATTTTCAAATATTCAATTTCCTTAACAAGGGAAAATAAAACCTATGATCTCAATGTTTATCAATGGTTGTACACTTGCAACCATATTGACATAGGAAAATTTGAAGAAGTAAAAAAATTTACAAGTATCTCATTAAAATTTAGATTTCAAGAAAGCACATCAAAATATCTATCTCTTCTAAAATTTAGAAAATTTTAACCCCCGATACAAGAACATGCCTCTCATATCTCTACAATATTTGATTATTCCCTCATTTTATTTTTTCTCCCAAAAACTTGAATCCTTTCAAGGAATATTCCTAAGGAACAATATTTGATTCTATTTATTTGAGAATATCTCATTCCCTATTGTGGCATGTGTAGAAATATTTACAATTGTTGTCAAGTGTATATTTCATTCTTTTATGATGACTGGGGTGCCATGTCATTTATTTGACATCATCAACTTGATCATTCCTATTTTGGGTAGGTTGAGAAACCTTTTTAATGATTTTTAAGTGCCCCAAAATATTTTAATTTCATGTTAATCATTCCCACCTTTCGGGAATCCACCTCAAAACACACACAATTATTGTTATATCTTTATGAGTTAAGTATTTCCACATGTGTTATGTTACATCAGGACAATTACCTCATTTTTAGTAATATCATTCTACTTCACTTTTATCTCACTCATGTGGATTTCATAGAAAATCCCAACAAGTAACTGACCATGATTTCTCGTAGTTTTACTTGCCAACCTCATCTTCACTATAAATTCCCCACCATTTCTTCTAAAATTTACATCTCATATTTTAGTTTCAAGTGAAATAATTTTTTTGAGATTATTTGTTTATAATATGGTGGGAGTAGTATTAGCATCTAGTTTGAAGGAACTTTAATCTAAGGATCAAAATTCAATATTTTACTTGTTGGACCCAAATGAAGCATTTGTGAGAATGTTATTTTAGATTGTAGATCGGAAGACTACAAGGTGCCATGACATCTCAAGCCATTCGAGTATATTTAATTTGAAGGCTAATAAATATCAATCTCATTTTCTCTATTTTCTAGATGATGTGTTTTCATATTTTCATGTGGGAGCGTTAAAAGACTCTGTAGTATTGAAGTAATTTTTCTTGAATTTCGGCTTGTTTTGAAGGGTGCACTTCATAACACATGTTCCTTAATTTTTAATGAGGAATTTACTATAAATAAATTCCTACAAAATCTTAGGTGCTCTATGAAGGGACTTCCATAGAAATTGTGCCTTCTCTTTCTCACAAAGTGACTGAATTGGAGCAACGTATTTCTACTTTGGAGAAGAGGACAACATATTATTTGCATTCAAAACAATCTGGAGTGTCACCATTATTCATGATGAAATGAAGGGGTGGATCCAACTCCAAACCTTTTGAGCTTAATCAGTTCTAAAAAAATTTGTAATTTATTTTTCAAACACCTCCATTCCATCTTCTACCTTAAAAGCATCATGGGAGAAAACTCTTTCTAAGGGTATTTTAGATCTTAAAGAATGGGTTTCTTCCTACAAGAATCAATTAGAGCTAATTGATATTTTGGATGGTCTAGGGGAGTGTTAATGAACTTTTGGCTCTGGACATGTCTCGTGGTTTAGCATAGGATTTTTTTGTATAAAAGGCTCTTTGGGATCGAGTAATTTATAATTAGGAAAAATAGTATTTTGAAAAATATTCCTATTTTCAAAGAGGATATCTTAATATTAGAATGACTAAGTGTATTTCCCTTTTTCCCTTTTGATACGACATCAAGGACATATGTAAGTATTTTCATTGGATGGGGCCCTTATAGAATCCCATTTTGATTTTGTCCCAAATGTAGAAAACTCAAAGGGTTACTATGAATTTGATGTTTATAATAGATTCAAGTTTCTATTAAAGAAAAATGAAATTATATCGCATCTCACTATATCATATACATAATTGAAGTTCCCAATTTAAAACATTATGAAATTGTTATAAATGAAAGTAATAACTGCAAAAATAATTTTTAAAAAGAAAACAATCCTAAACTCGTTCATGGTTCAACATGATCATCATCACTTTCTTCATTTTCTTCCTCCTTGTAGGTAACCCTCCCAAATAAGCATCAAATCACTAGAACAACTACACTAGATCATCTTCATCGGGTCTTGAATGATTTCTAAATATCAATTTTTCCTAGTCACCATCCCACCACAATTGTTCATTTTGTTCTTATACTCTTTCAATTTCTAATTCAACTCAATAATTATGTTTTCCACAGTAATGAATCTCCGGATGAACTCATAGGAACAATGTTCTTCATCAATGTATTGATCAAAGGATTGGGTCAGGACATCAATTTCTAGATCCCCATAAGTAGGATTTTATTTGTCAAACATCATCTTTCTCAACTTGTTGTCTATAGTAATAACACTTTCCTCTATCCAATCCTTCTCTGTTGACAATTTTTCATTGACTTGGTTCACATTTTCCACCCTAAGTTTGGCCAAATCTTCTAGCATGTACTGAGTCCCTTTCTCATTAGGTAGTACTATTCCTTCCTTTTCCACCAAGTCCTCATCAAGTTGAGTTATAGCATAAAGTTTGGGAAGGATCCCTCCCTAGTAATACAATTCATTTTCACACTATCCAATTAGTTCATCTATGTCATTGATCGTTGCATTCGAGTTACGTATACCTCTCTATGACTTTTGAGTAATTTCCTTACCCTTTTGAGACAAATATTCCACCCACTTATCCACTTCCTTGGCTTTCTCACTAGATCTTTCTATTTTATTTAGGATATCTGGAGTGATGGTAGTGATGAATTCTTGGATTTCTCCTACTTGTTCCACCAAACATTGTAAACATGAGGTCAATGTTTTTACTTATCACTTGAGTTGTTTTCTAGAAACTTTATCCTCATCAACTTTTTGTAACAAGCCATTCAATTGCCTTTGTGATATCTTGTTTTAATGTTTCTCTGGGAGGCTTCCCCAACTAAATATTTTTGACATCATAATCACTCATTGTGATTTCATCTTTCAAATTACCTTGGTGGTGAGTTGTAATTTCTAGAGTTATAAACCCTTATTAGTTTATATGGGTCTTAGTGAGGATATTTTCCCTTTATGAGGATATTTTGGGCTTTGGAAAATCTATTCTCATGATATATATAACTTATTATTGAAAAATTCCTTTTCCTTCCCCTGAAAGGAGTCCTCTTAGCAAAAAAATTCATAGGGATGTTTCCCATAATTACTTCTTGTGATGTGAGATAAGGAATTTCTGAGTACAATACCAATTGTTTTGATGTATCTTGCATATCTTAAAGTATTGGCATATCTTTTTGTTTTTTATCTACTTCCACTACCTTCTTTTCACTATTAAGTGTGACACCTTTTTGATGCTTATGATGAATAATATTTACTATGTTTTGATTTAGTATGTTGTTAGACATTGGATTATGGATTATTGTGGATTTTGATTTGATTACGATGCATGATGATCACTAGAGACACCTTATATGAAGATGATGATATATTATTTGACATGGATGTTTTATGGATATTGCTTAGACATGTGATTTTGGATATTATGAATAGATCTAGAAAATGGATATTTTATGATACTGATATAGTTATGGATTAAAAATACAAATGATGTAGTTGTTACTTTGATATTGTTGTGATTCATTATATAGTTGATTTAGTGATTCTATTTGTATCATATTGGATGTTTTGATATGGCCACGAGGCTGAAGGAGGTATTTGTATTTTGTAGGTTAAAAATATCACAACAAAACATCGGGGATCGGAGACCAACCAAAATGGAATTCTAGGTGAATTCGACAAGGTCACCATGGCAACTTGTTTTATTGTGTTGTGTGTTGTTTTGTTAGAGATTCCCATGGGGGGAATCATCTTTATATGTGACCATGGGTTGTGTATTTTTGTTGATATGGTTAATGTTTATTTATTGTTGTATGTATTTTATTTGTAATGTGTTCTCTTCTTTTAATTAATTAATTGTGATAGATTAATGTGAGGAGATCATATGTTTAAAATTTAAATAAATTAAATTGGGATATGGAAAGTAATTATTAGAGTTGTTGGCTGTTTGTAATTAATTTGTAAGGGATGTGTAAGATGTGTAAGAGCTTGTGTAAGTCATATTTTGGAGTAAGAAATACTCCACCTCCATGGAAATTCGAATTTGACCTTGGGGGCTGTTTTTGGAGGCTTGTGGGACAAGTAAAACTTGTCCCATGCCTCTAAATTTATGTTACCAACCATACTTATGGTTGGGGAAGTGATTGTGACTTTTATAATGCATTTTATTCATCTTGTGCATGTTTTTAATTGCACTTTCTTACATTTTAATTTAATGGTTGTCCCTTGAGGTGTGGGCTGCTTTTTGAGTGTGCAAGTAACTTGTCATTCTTCACCCACCTCTTTATTGAGCCTTGGAGTTTGGATTTTGTCTTTTGTGTTGATTTGAGAGGATGTGTGATGTGGCATCCTACATGGATCCACATCATCCTCTTCTTTCCCCTTCTATATATTTCAAACTCTCTTCTTGTTTTGGGTTGTTGAACCTTTTTGCATTCTTCCTTGGGGGCATTTTCTTGTGGGAGCTCTTGCTTTTGAAGAAAGTTTTGGAGACAACTTTGCATGCTTGGGAGGTTTGTTTTGGGCTATGTTTGGCATTTGAAGCTTGTTGTTTTGTGTTATTGTCTTGAAAGCTTGTTGTTTGGAGACCAAATAACCATGGAGAGGTAGGAATTTAACTCTCTTTTATTTCTGTTATTTTCTTGTTGTGTTGTGTGGAAAATGCATGCTTTGTTTTATTTGTTGTTGGGTAGACTGCCTTAGGGAAGGTGTAGGAGAAGGCTATGGGGAATTCTTGTGGGGGGGCATAAGGGAATGCCATTGGCATCAGAATTTTGTGGAGGGAGTTTGGGTTTGGGATCCACCATGGAAAAGAAATAGCTTGCATTTCTTACTTTGTGGGGGCATAAGGAAATCTGTGGGGGCATAAGGAGGGATTTTGTGGGGGCATAAGGAAATGTGTGTGATGAATTACTTGGTGGTTGTATTTGGTGGATGCCCAATTCCCAATTGGGAGGCATAAGTAGCTTCCCCCATAGGCCTTGCTCCTTTGGCTTGCAAGATCAAGCCTGAGTTCTACTTTGAAATGTTTCTAAATGTAGTTGTGAACTATTGTTTGTTTTGTGTTGCATTGTGTTTGCAAAAAAAAAAATGTGTATGTGAAAGAATGTTGTGTTGTGGAAGCCAAGTTGTTGCCATGGTTGAATTGCATCTTTTATTGTATCTTGGTTGGGGCTCGGGGCCAATGATAAAGGAAGGCTTCTCCTTTCATTGGATGTCTTGGTTGGGTGGAGAGCGTTTCTTTTCCCCTATTTTTGTTGTGATCCAGTTAGAAGATGAAGAAAACCAGCGTGTTGTTGTTTTGGAGCAAAAGGATTGTACAGTTTGACAGTCCCTTCTTATGAGCAAGTTTATTGTAATCCTTCCCACTTTGAAGTGGATGATTTGTATAATTATTGTGAATGAGAAGTTACTTGTATTGATGAGGAAAGTTTGAAAGTGAAATGTGAAATGTAAAGAATTATATTCCCTTCTCTGTTTTGAAAAAGGAATGTGAAAGAGTGTTGTATATTTTGTAAACTGTATTTGAAACCAAATGAAAATTTTGTTAATTGCATTTAGGCATTGAATGATGTAAAGATGTTCTCTTTTTTGAAATTAATAAAGGAATTGCAAGTTCATCTCTTATTCACATTGTTGTAATTGAAATGGGAATATCAAATGGTGATTGAATTACTATTGTGAATGGAATCTCTGTTTAATTGCAAAGGAAAGAAAATACGCATGAGAGAATTATATTGCTTGTCTTCTTTTGAAATATATCAAATTGGGAAATCAGGTTTTAAAAATATCATTTGGAAATGATTTGTTAGAAACAACTAAGTGCAATGGACTAGTTTAGAAACTATATACACATTTAAATGATAAAATTGATATACAAACTTAAAAGAGAAAGATCATTGTTATAAACTTTATACTAGCAATTCATTTTAATAAAAAAGAATAGTTCAAACCTGCACACATTAATTAACTTGGAGATGTTAAAATTTAGTATGTTGGTTCACAAATGAACCCAAATTGACAAAGAAATCTCAAGAAAACAACTTAACCATTGCTAATTTGAAAACAATCCCTCTAACAGTCATTTTTTGTCACTTGTTGGAAAAAAATACAATTTTGAATCAATTGAACAAACCAACTTCTCTAAAATACTCTAAACCCTCCCTAGATCAATCCTCCATGTCTGTTTGACATGTTGAGTAAAGGAGGAAACCGAATTTAATCAAAATTGAAAGTTGGAAATTACCAGGTTGCAAATTAAAAGCCTACAGATCATTTTTACAAAATTGACCCTCTAAAATTTATCAAAATATAAATTTTATGTTTTTTGTGCAAAGAGGGCATCGAGAGATTTCCAAAAGTCCTCGTTTTCCCAAAACTGAGCTTTCTAGCTCAAGTTATGGCACTTTGAAGTTTTTGTGCCTTGGGGAAAATTTGGGGAAAATTTTCCCTAGCGGGCCCACAACCCAAAAATTTCCCGTCATTGTGCCTTAGAAAAGTTTTTGGAAAAATTTTGGTTCGGGAAAATTTTTCTATTTTCCTCCACCGGCCCGCAGCCAATCAGAGGGTGCCACGTGTCCTCTTGGAGCTATGGCGGAGGTGTGGTTTCTTTTCAACCCTTGACCCTTTGAAAATTTTGGGAAAAATTTTCACTTTAGCCCCGCCGGCCCACAGCCAATGAGAATGTGCCATGTGGCACCTTGGGGGGTGGCAAGCGGGGAGGGTGGACCCTTTTTTTTTTTTTTTTGGCCTTTGGAAAATTTTGAAAATTTCCCCCGTGGCTCCATTTTTCCACCCCACCTTGGGAATTTTTTTTTTTCGTGGGCATGCATGGACCACGCATCCCTTTTTCCTTTTTTTTTCTCCCTTCGGAAAATTTGAAATCTTCTCTTCTTCTCACCAACACCCTCCCCCCTTTTGCCCCTGTGACATGTGTCCCCGGGGCCTGGCAGAGGCATGGAAGAAATTTTTCCTTTGTCACCACGATCCCTTAAACCCAAGCCAGTGACCCATTGTTAGAGTCCACCTTAGCTCATGTTCACCTAGGTACTTTATTTACCTTTATTTTATTTATCCTCACCCACTTATGTGTGTCCTTTATTTATTTAGCATTAGGAGATAAAAGGTATAGTCCCTTTCCTTGATCTATGGTATTGACTAGATCCCTAGTTTCTCCAATGATATTGACTAGTTATTTCCATGATTTATGGCTTGATCCGACCTTGACCGGTTCTTAGATTGACACGTGTCCTATCGGCAAGGCCCATTCTCAATGATGCATTGAAAATTTTATGATATTTTTGCCAAATGATGTAAAGTTATGGGAAAATCTTATTTCCCATGCTTGATTAACACCATGACCCAGCTTGGCATGAAATCATTCCACCCATTGAAGGTGCTTTCCCCACCTCTTGACACGTGTCCCCCTAGGGAAAATTTGACCTAAAACTCACCCGCTCATATCTTGAGTTCTGTAAGGAGTTAGGAGGACTTCTTTATATCACCGAAAAGGTGAGAAAATTTCCTATCCAATGGGAATGTTTAGGGAAATTTTGGAAGCATTAAGTATGAGAAAAATATAGTTGAAACTCAGAGGCTGCTAGAGAGTGGGTATGGGGGTAAATTACTCCCTGAACCTAACTAAAACATCTAACCCTAAAATTGGAACCTTGTGAACTTGATATTAGTTAATAAAGGAAACATGTGTTTTGGTAAAATTGGTTTTGTTAGAACCTGCCAGTGGAAACGGTTGTCTTGCAACTTGGTTGTGGACACTTCTAATAAAAAAAAATTATTCCATAATTTTCTAGCTAACCCTAGGTTGTTTCTTTGGTCTCAAGTGGTTGTTTAAATCGGGCATATAGTTTGGTATCAAAGAGCGTAGTGGTTCAAAGGCTTGGACCATTGGGCACACTAGAAAACTTGAGACATGAAAACTTAAACCTAGCACACTTTAAATCTAGAAAACAACTTAGCAAGAATTTGTATATTTTAGTAAACATGGAAGTTGTATAAACTTAGAAAAATGAACTAACTCTCACTTTGGTCTATGTGAGGAGGCTCAAGATGGAGTGAGAGGAACCTTCACAGAGACTCAGACTCACCACCACCACCACCACCACCGGATCAGGGTGTGGCAGCCATTCTACCTTAGATTCTATAGACCCTTTAGGATGTCAATGCTGCTCTACGCGAGAGGATTAGGTGGAGGAAAGGAAGCTAGTCATGATAGAGCCCCTTCTATCGAGGGTTAGGTATCTCCTCGACTCAAGCGAGGAGCATAGAGGAGAGAACTCCCATGGAGTCAGCCAGAGTAGAGTCACCACCTAGGAGGTAGGGTGACAGAGTTTAGAGCATAGAGAGAGGTCTCGGAGCCCTAGGCTTAGGGATGAGCATGCAGAGAGACCTAGAGGCCGACAAGACCACAGCTGCGGATCACATCAGGGAGATCCTGAAGCTTGGCCCTCACATTACTTAGGTGATATAGGTGGATTCAGGTGAGAGGCCAGCTAGTGAGCTTGAGTGGTTGCTTCAAGCTTTGTCCTTGTTCTAGCAACATGAAAGCTCGTGTTGTGATCCATCTACTGAGGGATGGAGTAGGAGTGTGGTGGAGGATAGAGGAGTAGAAGCTCCATGTAGATTAGAGACAAGTGACCTAGGAGCTATTTTTGAGGAGAGATTTAGGAGTAGGTATTTATCATGGAGGTTCATCCAGTAGAGGATTGACGAGTTCCATGACCTCGACAGGCTTCTCTTTTAGTAGTAGAGTACGAGAGTAGATTTTTGGATCTACTCTAGTATGTAGAGTATATGTAGGATGAGCAGGTGTGGATTCACAGGTTCATCTGGGGCCTGAATTTGGATATCGGAGGTGTAAGTGTGGATTCACTATCCTGCAGACATTAGTAGAGGCCATCGAGAAGGCCTATATTACAGAGGAGACTCGGGGTAAGACCCCAGTAAGCTAGAGACCGAGTCGGACCCTGCATACAACAGATGTAGGATGGTAGATTGAGAGGTTTAGTACCTCTTCCTTGTGGTGGCAGGGTACAACATAGTCATCCTTTAGGCCACAGCAGCAGCAGCACAATAGTCCCGCCCACCTCATAGACCTCCACAGAGAGCTGATGCACAGAGAGGTTGGAGTATGGGGCCTCCTCCTAGGGGTCCCATCAGGACATAGGGTGGACCTAGAGCTCAAGTCAGTAGGAGCTCTGCAAGAGAGGCCACAAGAGACCCATATCGGATCATAGGATCCACACCACGGACTTCTAGGGCACTGCTTTGGAGGTGCTACTCATTGGGGTGGATCAGGGGGATGTTTTGGTTGTGGAGTTATTGGACACTTTTGGAGAGATTTGCCCATAGAACCCTAACAACAAGGGTAAGGCACAGATGTTTCAGAGATGACTATTGGTGACATGGGACATAACCACAGATTTATGTAGTGGTTGAGAACCACTAGGAAGAGCATCAAAGCACAAGTCATTGAGACCACATGTAGCATTGGTGGTATTCCTACCTCTGTATTGTTTGATTTTGGTTCTTTTGATTCTTTCATTGCACCATCTTTAGTAGAGTGATGTAGGCTGGTGGTAGTTAGGCAAGGTCTTAGTTGGGATGTTGAGATGGCTTCTGGAGCCAAGATCTCTATAGACTCCTTAGTTAAGGAGTGTGTAGTGGATTTGGGACCTTTCACCACCACCTCAGATCTCTGTATCCTTCCTTTGGGCTCATATGGAGTCATTTTAGGTATGGATTGGTTAGCTACACAGGGCCAGGATGGATTGTTATCACAAGACTATATCTTGTGTAGATGATTTAGGAGTTGAGTCGGTGATCTCGGGGGTAGGAGACCCATTTCTATTCGCACCATCTCACGCTATGTAGCTTAAGTGTGTGTGTGATGGGGTTGTCAGATGTATGTTGTTATAGTTAGTGATAGATCAGAGGATGGGTCTAGTGGACCATCGCTAGATGATCATCCCATCTTGAGATTTTTTTGATGTTTTTTCTGGGAGCTACCGGGGTTACCACCCCACGTGAGATTGATTTTCATATAGACCTAGTTCCTGGAGTAGAGCCTATCTCATGAGCACCTTATCGGATGACCACCCCAGAGCTCTGTGAGCTCAAGTTGTAGCTTGAGGGCCTTTTGGAGAAGGGCCTTATCCATCCTAGTGTATCCCCTTGGGGTGCACCGGTGATCTTTGTGAAAAAGAAGGATGGATCCTTGTGGTTGTGTATTGATTACCACTAGTTGAACAAGGTAACGATCAAGAATCATTATCCTCTTCCTCGTATCGATGACTTGTTTGATCAGATGAAGGGAGCCACAATTTTCTCTAAGATTGATCTTAAGTCAAAGGCTACCATCAGTTGAGGATTTGGAGGTAGACATTCATAAGACCACTTTTTCCATATGAGATATGGGCACTATGAGTTCACAGTGGTGCCTTTTGGTTTGATGAATGCCCCTGTGGTGTTTATGAGTTTGATGAATGGGGTATTCAGGACCTTCTTAGATCACTTCATGCTCATCTTCCTAGATGACATTTTGATATACTCATGTACACGTGAGGAGCATGAGGGGCACCTTTTCTAGGTTCTTTAGTGTCTTCGTGAGCAAGTAGCTTTACGGGAACTTGGAGAAGTGTGCTTTCTTTTAGACAGAGGTGTAGTATTTGGGCCATATCATTTCTGGGGAAGGTATCACATCGATCCTTCCAAGATTAGAGCCATTATGGATTGGCCAACACCCACTATAGTGACCGAGGTGTGCAGCTTCATGGGATTAGTAGGATACTACTAGAGATTTGTTCAAGACTTCTCTCGGATTATGCACCCTATCACTTCCCTTCAGAGGAAAGGGAAGAAGTTTGTTTGGTCAGAAAGATGTGAGTAGGCCTTTAGGACACTGAAGGAGTGCCTCACTACAACACCTATTCTTGTAGTGTTCGGATCCACAAGGTGAGTTCTTTGTTTGCATAGATGCTTCGTTAGTAGGGCTTGGAGGTGTGTTGATGCAGGATGGCAGAGTAGTAGCTTTTGAGTCTCACAAACTCAAGGATCATGAGCTTAATTATCCTACCCATGATCTTGAGCTTGCGGAAGTTGTGCATGCTTTGGTTAGATGGAGACATTTTCTTCTTGGATGGAGATTCACACTTAGGACTGATCATTTGAGTCTTCGCCACCTCTTCACACAGCCCAATCTCAACGCTCATCAATGGCGTTGGATGGAGTTTCTTTGTGAGTATGACATGGAGATCGAGCATGTGAAGGGGAAGGAGAATGTGGTAGTAGATGCTCTCAGTAGATGGAGACATGTGGCTATGGCCACCTTAGTGAGCACATATTTGTGAGTAGGATTCTTCAACAGCTTCCTCTTGACAACTTCTACATTGCAGTATGCAAGTAGAGATCGAGTCACAGAGACCCCTTGAGGGAAGTTTGATGGTTTTCCTTAGAGGTAGATGGT
Source organism: Taxus wallichiana var. yunnanensis (assembly GCA_018340775.1). Classification (NCBI taxonomy): domain Eukaryota; kingdom Viridiplantae; phylum Streptophyta; class Pinopsida; order Cupressales; family Taxaceae; genus Taxus; species Taxus wallichiana. The sequence continues at coordinate 607,347,683 of CM031240.1, forward strand.
CTTCTCAGGCACAGAGGCGGATATATGTTCCTAGAGATGGAGGCTTGAGGTAGGACATCTTGGTAGAGGCACATCGTGCACCCTATTCAGCCCATCCCGGGGTGAAGAAGATGCACGCCACCTTACGATAGTTGTATCATTGGAGAGGACTTCGTAGAGATGTGGCTCAGTTTGTGTCATGGTGTTTAGAGTGCCAGAGGGTTAAGGCCTGAGCATCAGCATCCAACAGGCCTTCTTTATCCTCATGCCATACCTAGAATGGAAGTGGGACACCATTTCCATGGATTTCATTGTTGGGCTACCGATGTTGAGATATCACCACGATGCCATTATGGTCACGGTTGATAAATTGAAAAAGTGGCTCACTTTTCTCTAGTGAAGACCACTTATACCACTAGAGTAGTGGCATGAGTATATTTGGATGAGATTTTTAGGTTGTTACACGGGATTCCATGGAAGATCATTTGTGACCGCGATCCTTTGTACACTTCACACTTTTGGACTACCATGCAAGTATGTCCTCGGGATGAGGATCAACTTCAGCATAACATATCACCTGAGATAGATGGATAGATTGAGTGAGTGAATCAGATTTTAGAGGATATGCTCAGGATGTATGTGATGGATCAGCAGTCTAAGTGGGAGGAGTACCTATACTTAGTGGAGTTTTCCTACAATAATAGTTTTAGAGTTCTATAGGCATGGCTCCTTTTCAGGCTTTGTATGGTAGAGAGTGTAGGACACCTCTTAGCTGGGACAGGTTAGAGGATAGAGTATCTCTTGGACCAGCTCTTCTATAGGACATGGAGTAGTAGGTAGTGTTGATCAGGTAGAGATTGTAGGAGGCACAAGATAGGTAGAAGAAGTATGCGGATCAGCATAGGATTGATCGTAGTTTGATGTGGGCATGAAGGTGTTCCTTCGTGTCAGGCCACACAAGAGCCCTATCCATTATGGAAAAGGTTCTAAGTTAGCTCCTAGATTCGTTGGTCCTTTTGAGATCTTGGAGCGTATTGGCCCTTTGGCCTACCATCTAGCATTGCCACCCAGCTTGTCTCGCGTACATGATGTGTTTCATGTTTCGGTTCTTAGGAGATATATTGCAGATCCATCTCATGTGTTGGATTGGACATCATTATAGGTGTAGGATCAGGGGCAGGTGATGGTGGAGCCCATTGCATCCTAGATCACAGGACCTGGGCCTTTGAGGTAGAGAGGTTGATCAGGTTTGGGTATAGTGGGACAGATATATGATGAGACTGCAACTACCTGGGAGGATGCTACTTCATTATGAGTGTAGTTTCCACATTTGTTCCAGTGACTTCTAGGAGGAAGTTGAGTCTAAGGGGAGGGGGATGTAGTGCCCACTTCCCTTTGACACCTTTTGATGCTTATGTTGATACTATTGATTTCATTATAGACATTACTATGTTTTGATTTAGTATGTTGTTAGACATTGGATTATGGATTATTGTGGATTTTGATTTGATTACGATGCATGATGATCACTAGAGACACCTTATATATGGATGATGATATATTATTTGACATGGATATTTTATGATTTGCGGACATGTGATTTTGGATATTATGAATAGATCTAGAAAATGGATATTTTATGATGATTGATATAGTTATGGATTAAAAATGCAAATGATGTAGTTAGTTACTTGATGTTGTTGTGATTCATTATATATAGTTGATTTTTTAGTGATTCTTTTGTATCATATTGGATGTTCTGATATGGCCATGAGGCCGAAGGAGGTATTTGTATTTTGCAGAGTTAAAAATATCACAACAAAACATCGGGGATTGGAGACCAACCAAAATAGAATTCTAGGTGAATTTGACAAGGTCACCATGGCAACTTGTTTTATTGTGTTGTGTGTTGTTTTGTTAGAGATTCCCATGGGGGGAATCATCTTTATATGTGACCATGGGTTGTGTATTTTATTATATGGTTAATGTTTATTTATTGTTGTATGTATTTTATTTGTAATGTGTTCTCTTCTTTTAATTAATTAATTGTGATAGATTAATGTGAGGAGATCATATGTTTAAAATTTAAATAAATTAAATTGGGATATGGAAAGTAATTATTAGAGTTGTTGGTTGTTTGTAATTAATTTGTAAGGGATGTGTAAGATGTGTAAGAGCTTGTGTAAGTCATATTTTGGAGTAAGAAATACTCCACCTCCATGGAAATTCGAATTTGACCTTGGGGCTGTTTTGGAGGCTTGTGGGACAAGTAAAACTTGTCCCATGCCTCTAAATTTATGTTACCAACCATACTTATGGTTGGGAAGTGATTTGTGACTTTTATAATGCATTTTATTCATCTTGTGCATGTTTTTAATTGCACTTTCTTACATTTTAATTTAATGGCTGTCCCTTGAGGTGTGGGCTGTTTTGGAGTGTGCAAGTAACTTGTCATTCTTCACCCACCTCTTTATTAAGCCTTGGAGTTTGGATTTTGTCTTTTGTGTTGATTTGAGAGGATGTGTGATGTGGCATCCTACATGGATCCACATCATCCTCTTCTTTCCCCCTTCTATATATTTCAAACTCTCTTCTTGTTTTGGGGTTGTTGAACCTTTTTGCATTCTTCCTTGGGGGCACATTTTCTTGTGGGAGCTCTTGCTTTTGAAGAAAGTTTTGGAGACAAACTTTGCATGCTTGGGAGGTTGTTGTTTTGGGCTGTGTTTGGCATTTGAAGCTTGTTTTTGGAGCTGTGTTATTGTCTTGGAAAGCTTGTTGTTTGGAAGCAAAGTAACCATGGAGAGGTAGGAATTTAACTCTCTTTTATTTCTATTATTTTCTTGTTGTGTTGTGTGGAAAATGCATGCTTTGTTTTATTTGTTGCTTGGTTGGGTAGATTGCCTTAGGGAAGGTGTAGGAGAAGGCTATGGGGAATTCTTGTGGGGGCATAAGGGAATGCCATTGGCATCAGAATTTTGTGGAGGGAGTTTGGGTTTGGGATCCACCATGGAAAATAAATAGCTTGCATTTCTTACTTTGTGGGGGCATAAGGAAATTTTGGGGGCATAAGGAGGGATTTTTGTGGGGGCATAAGGAAATGTGTGTGATGAATTACTTGGTGGTTTGTATTTGGTGGATGCCCAATTCCCAATTGGGAGGCATAAGTAGCTTCCCCATAGGCCTTGCTCCTTTGGCTTGCAAGATCAAGCCTGAGTTCTTCTTTGAAATGTTTCTAAATGTAGTTGTGAACTATTGTTTGTTTTGTGTTGCATTGTGTTGCAAAAAAAATGTGTGTGAAAGAATGTTGTGTTGTGGAAGCTAGTTGTTGCCATGGTTGAATTGCATCTTTTATTGTATCTTGGTTGGGGCTCGGGGGCCAATGATGAAGGAAGGCTTCTCCTTTCATTGGATGTCTTGGTTGGGTGGAGAGCATTGCCTTTCCCCCTATTTTTGTTGTGATCAACTTGGAGAAAATGAAAATGAGCATGTTGTTGCCCTGGAGCAAAAGATTTGTACAGTTTGACAGTCCCTTCTTGTGAGCAAGTTTGTTGTAATCCTTCCCACTTTGAAGTGGATGATTTGTATAATTATTGTGAATGAGAAGTTTTTGTATTGATGAGGAAAGTTTGAAAGTGAAATGTGAAATGTAAAGAGTTATATTCCCTTCTCTGTTTTGAAAAAGGAATGTGAAAGAGTGTTGTATATTTTGTAAACTATATTTGAAACCAAATGAAAATTTTGTTAATTACATTCAGGCATTGAATGATGTAAAGATGTTTCTCTTTTTGAAATTAATAAAGGAATTGCAAGTTCATCTCTTATTCACATTGTTGTAATTGAAATGGGAATATCAAATGGTGATTGAATTACTATTGTGAATGGAATCTCTGTTTAATTGCAAAGGAAAGAAAATACGCATGAGAGAATTATATTGCTTGTCTTCTTTTGAAATATATCAAATTGGGAAATCAGGTTTTAAAAATCTCATTTGGAAATGATTTTTTAGAAACAACTAAGTGCAATGGACTAGTTTAGAAACTATATACACATTTAAATGATAAAATTGATATACAGACTTAAAAGAGAAAGATCATTGTTATAAACTTTATACTGGCAATTCATTTTAATAAAAAAGAACATTTCAAACTGCACACATTAATTAACTTGGAGATGTTAAAATTTAGTATGTTGGTTCACAAATGAACCCAAATTGACAAAGAAATCTCAAGAAAACAACTTAACCATTGCTAATTTGAAAACAATCCCTCTAATAGTCATTTTTTATCACTTGTTGGAAAAAAATACAATTTTGAATCAATTGAACAAATTAACTTCTCTAAAATACTCTAAACCCTCCCTAGATCAATCCTCCATGTCTGTTTGACATGTTGAGTAAAGGAGGAAACTAAATTTAATCAAAATTGAAAGTTGGAAATTTCAACTTGCAAATTAAAAGCCTGCAGATCCTTTTTGTAAAATTGACCCTTTAAAACTTATCAAAAAGTAAATTTTATGTTTTTTGTGCAAAGAGGGCATTGAGAGCTTTCCAAAAAGTCCTCGTTTCCCAAAACTGAGCTTTCTAGCTCAAGTTATGGCACTTTGAATTTTTTGTGCCTTGGCGGGAAAATTTGGGAAAATTTTCCCTAGCGGGCCCGCAACCCAAAAATTTCCCATCATTGTGCCTTAGAAAAGTTTTTGGAAAAATTTTGGTTCAGGAAAATTTTTCTATTTTCCCCTCGACCCTCACAATCAGAGGGTGCCATGTGTCCTCTTGGAGCTTGAGCTATGAGAGGGATGGTTTCTTTTCAACCCTTGACCCTTTGAAAATTTTGGGAAAAATTTTCACTTTAGCCCCCTCCCAACCCATTGCAACCAATGAGAATGTGCCACGTGGCACCTGGGGGTGGTAGCGGGGAGGGCAGACCCCTTGTCTTTTTCAGTTTTTGGCCTTTGGAAAATTTTTAAAATTTCCCCCTTCGTGCAGCTCATTTTTTCCCCTTGCCTTGGAATTTTCTTTTTGTGCGGGCGCGCGGACCCGTGCATCCCTTTTCCCTTTTGTTCTCCCTTGAAAAATTTGGCAATCTTCTTCGCCACTCCACCAACCCCTCACCCCTTTCCCACTTTGTGTTAGGACTCGACACGTGTCCACTAGGGACCCATGGAGGTGGAAGAACTTTTGCCTTTGTGCGCGTGATGGGAAAAATTCCCAAGTCACCCCATGACCCGCCAACCCATTGAAGGTGCTTTCCCCACCTCTTGACACGTGTCCCCCTAGGGGAAAATTTGACCTAAAAACTCCCCGCTCATATCTTGAGTTCTGTAAGGAGTTAGGAGGACTTCTTTATATCACTAGAAAGGTGAGAAAATTTCCTATCAATGGGAATGGTTTAGGGAAATTTTGGAAGCATTAAGTTTGAGAAAAATCTAGTTGAAACTCAGATCCTGCTAGAGAGTGGGCATGGGGTAAATTACTCCCTGAACCTAACTAAAACATCTAACCCTAAAATTGGAACCTTGTGAACTTGATATTAGTTAATAAAGGAAATGTGTGTTTTGGTAAAATTGGTTTTGGAACCTACCAATGGCAATGGTTGTCTTGCAACTTGGTTGTGGACACTTCTAATAAAAAAAAATTATTCCATAATTTTCTAGCTAACCCTAGGTTGTTTCTTTCTATCTAGTGATGGTATATATGGAATAGTGTGAATATTTTCATGGATCCATGGTGGCATTGTTTTTCTAGCCAGTGAAGTAATAATCTTCTTCAGAGTTTCAGTAAGTGGAACAAGAACTATTACTTTAGATTCTTTACTCTTGTGTTTATTTGAAGAATGGAATATTTCATTTGTTGTCTTTGTCAAGTATACCTTTCCAAAGGTAATACTACCTTTGGTTTGTTTGTAGTCCTAAAATATTTTAGTTTAGGACCCTCTCTCCCCTTAGCACTTTGTACTTTGAGAATTGGATCAATATTTTCTAGAGATCCCCTTGTCTTCTTACGTGTGTTGGATTATATTGGTAATATTCTACTGGAGGAGTTCTTGGTTTGGTAAAACCTATCCCTTTAGTCTGTATTGGCTTTCTTTGAAGTGATGGGAGCATCTTGTATAGATTTTAGGTACATTCCCTCTACCTTATGTGTTAGTGCGAGTCATTCAAGTCTTAATCCTACCATGAGATGTTGTCCATCCATCAATAATCTCAACGGTTAGTTTTTACTAATTAATTGGGAATATTTCCCATTAAAGGGATTCATTTTGTATGTCCCTTCCTTACGAGGAGGTATATATTCCCCCAAAATCTTCAGATATCTAAATTCCCTTAACACCTATGTGTTTTGGAGTGATAAATTGATGTAGCCTAGAATTCATAGTAAATAGCCCAAATTGTGTTAGCACATCACTCAGCATGAAATAAGCACTCACCGAAGTGTGCAAGGGTACCAGGTCCCTGTTTAGATTTGTTTTTCTAGAATGTTAGCATGATTTAGTATGTGTATATCTAGAATCATAACAGATAAAAAATATTCCACATTACATAAACCAGATCTAAATCTAAAACCACATGAAACATTTACTAAATAATGATTATAATGATATTTACCATACAACATCCATGCTTAATCATATCCAACACTAATATCCATCCAAGTATGATTCATTATATTAACTATTGTAAAAAAACAAGCTTCATACATCATAGTAATGTTATCATGAGGCATGCACCCAAACAAAACCAACAACATAACTCTACACTCAAAAGAGTATCAACCAACTTTCTAAACCGTGCCAATCAATAATATATATAGAGGGTCAGAATTTCCCTTCACCACCCATGCACCTTCCAAAAATAGGCTACATGCTAATAATATCCATGCACCTTTACAAGAGAATACAAAAGCATGCAAGTGCTAATAATATATCTTCTAAAGTTAACTCCAAGTACAGATCCTATTAATAGACCAAAATCTGCATGGCGCTCGAACTACTGCAAATCCCAAAATAGCCTTGCGTGAACTACAAGTATTCATATATTTGCATGATCTACACTCTATATCTAAAAATATCCTTGACGTATAAAGTGGCTAAGTCCTATTTTCAAATATTATTGGGTGCACCTATATTCGCTATACTTCCGCACACTCATGTGCATCGTATGCCTACATGCCTAAAAATCTCACACTTTCAACCTTGAGCTATATTCCATCTGCTCAACATTACCCCACACTAAATGCATTTCCACCCTCAACAATGGGTAATCCCCACTTATCTCTCCAAGAATAAAGAATAATAAAAGAATAACAAATTACTTGATCAAAAAGAATGAAGTATCACTCAATGTTGTGTTCCTCTACTGACATAATCAATTATGGATACTCACTTTTAACCTCTTCCTCTAACACTTTCCAATCACTCAACGCTTCATCTTTCTTATCTGAGATGTCTATAACTATGGCTTCTAGTTCATCTTGAGTATTTTTCTCTCTCTCATTCTGTAGAACCCTAACAATGTTAGCCATGCTTGACATCATCCCCTCTATGAAATACATATTTTTCCTAATAAGCTTCCCAACTTCTTTTATTCTCTCCTTATGTGGGTCTTGGGCTGTTGTAAGGGCTTTATGATTTTCTTATACTAGAGAAATCCTATCCACACACCCTAGTGTCTCATTCTTCATCACCTTTAGGACTTCATTATCTTCTTCAAGAGTCCTTGTTCTAATTATTGCATCTAGCACCACACACATGTTTAGATCTTGATCAACCTTTTAAGCTCATCTTTCTAGGCTTGTAGCAAAGATTCATAACTTACAATCTTTATGAAAAATTTGGCCTTGGCTCTATAGGATTATTTGGTACGGGCATACGTATGGTACCTTCATCTATGACCATTTTCACCAGTGTGTGTATGTAATGCATTATGGAAGGAAATTTCTCTGGAACTTGAGATTCTAGATTTGGTTTTACCTTAAGAATATCATCTCCAATCTCCTTGGCCATACTAACCAAAGACTCAGTCTTTGCCTCAAACCTTTCCTTTTCTTTTGTTAGGAACTTTATCTTTGCATCCTTATCCTTATTGTCATCCATCAATGCCTTAATTGTTTCTACTTTATCAACGTTCTTGCGTGTAATTTCTACTGAGATACCTTTACCCAGGAATTTCTCACATGTTCATCCAACATAATAGTAGGCTTAACATTCACATGTCGGACATGGGGTATATTCTTCATCGTGTGTGAAACACATGATTATTTGAATACATATAAATTAGACTCATCCATATGAGTCTGCATTGACCATGATAACAAATTTCAAGTGCGTGCATTTTCCATCTCCACGTCCATTAGTTCCCAACCATATAAATCATTAGGTTCTATATTATTTTTGAACTATGCACGTATAATATTACTTGTATCATCAACATACACCACAACAAGAGTCTCATAATCTTCATCCCCTCTGTCCTTCTTTTTTCTCTTTCCCTTTGGAATCCAGGCACCTAAATCCATAGTTGGTCCTTCATGTTCTTTTATGGTATGAGGCACATTATAAGGCTCACCCTTCTCTGCTTCTGTTTCTTTCCCCTTCAACCCTTCCTTATCATTTTTCATTTTTTCATCTCAAGGATCCTTTCTATCTTTGGGATGTAATGGATTACTTAGCATGATTTCCCATGATTCATCATCCTCTCCATCCTTAAGCTTTATCTTGCACCTTTTCTTCTTCTCAGGATCTTCCTTCTGAGGTAAAATCCTAGGTGACCTCCTTAAGGGTTGTGATGACCCAACGCCCTAAACCCTTGTTCTTTTGAACACCCTTTTAAATTGGGTCTCCTCGGACATTTGTTAAGAATATATTTCAAATGATCTTTTTCCAATACTTCTTCTTCTTTTGTAGTAGAGGGGCTACCATGCACTCACTTTCCTTCTCAACAGTGTGCTTCCTTCAACCCCTGTGCTCTAAACCACCACTTGCTTCCTACCCTTCTTCCTCTTCTTCTTCAATCAAGGGCAAGGTTGGTCCCTCATCTTCCAAGGTGCCTATTGTATGCTTCCCCTTGGGTGGGCTTGGAATTTTGAACTCATTTTCCACATACACCCCCTTCTCTAACCTGGGCTTCAACTGAATGTAGATAAGGGTTTCCCCTTCTCTCCAACTAAAAACTCATTTCCTTCATGCTAATGTTATTATAAAGTAAGCACTCAATGTATGTAGACTTACCAAGATAAACATAATTCTTTCTAAGAGTGTGGTAGTCATAGTCTACCTTATCAGCATTGAATATTAATCGACACACGTCTGAAAACCTATGTCTTGAATCTTAGAAAAATTGTGTTGTGAAATAATAAGGGAGCTTAGAAAATGGGCTCTATTTTTGTCCTTCATCCCAAAATGTACAATACAAAAATCTTGATATACTTGTGAACTATACCTAGCTACCTAATACCACAGTAAGTTCCTTTGGTATTCTCTTGCCTTATTCAAATGCCATGTGCAAGCACTCATAAAAAAATTCCACTCTCTGCTTAAAGGGGCCACTCATGGACCCATCACAAGTGTATTTTTCAAATCTCTCTACAAGATATTTCTTCTCCTTGGGGTATTGCCAAACCTTTTCCTTAGGCCCATTGGGCACCCCTATTTCTACAAAAACAAGAGATAGAAAAATTGCACCAAAAATTATCTTATCACCACCATGCGCTTCTTCAACAATGGTTTTAGCAATAAACCCTACAAGATTGTAGACTACACCTTTAGAAATCTTCTTTGCTATGTGCATCCACAATGTGTTCACTGTGACCACCGATCCTAGTCATTAAGCTTAATGAGAAGGTGCGGTGCCACTTGTAGTCCAGGATATGTTTGTAATCGTGTTATATCCATTCCGCACCCTCCTTTAAGATAGCCTAACTCCTTCCTTGTTTTCAAAATACCCTCTTTGTCTGACAAGTTGTTGCTCACTTCAATTCCGAGCTCCTAAGTCATGTCAAGCTCCTAATCAAGGGTATGGTGAGCCTCATACATCACTCAACAAAGTAGAAAAAATCCTCATGGACTTTGTTCATCAGCCACTGGTAGAGTTTCTCTAGTTTTCCAAAGTATGGGAGTTCATACAGTTGTAAAGCTCCCACCCTTGTCAATAGCTTCTCACCCACATCATTGTACATGACCATATCATCTATTGTCCTTTTATTTGTCTTTTTCACCAGTAAATTTTCTAGTTCTTCCTTGTTATCTGAAGTCATGTGATTGTAGTCGCTCACCTTGCATTGGTGAATATGTGAGTCCCAATCATGACCCATGAAAATTTCTTTTGGGTATTACATTTCAGAAAAATTACTCTTGGGGCATCCTCGATCTCAATCTCAACCTCCTTTTGCTTCTTCCCCTAGTAGCCACTCTAGATGCCTTCTTTGGTGCCATAATGACTATAAGATGAGATATTTTACCTACTTCAAGCTCTTCAACTTACTTTGTGTGCTCTAGCTCAAACACGTGTTCCCTTGCTCAATCCAAACCCTAGTTCTTGATTTCTCCTCTCCGCATGCCTCTACTTCACTCAAAATCTTATCTAATAGGAACACAAGTCAATTATGTGCATAAATCTGATGGTAACACATGGTTCATAGCTCTACGCACTTTGTCACCATCTCGCTTAGCTCGCTCATAAACAAACAAATCACTCGAATGCTCTTGAATGTAAAGGTAAAAATCAGCTCATAACCCTTCCATATATAGATTTTAAAATGTTACCACATTTATTAATCTCCACCTACCACTATTCCCAGCATTAATTCACGGTGTGCCAATTTTTCCATGTTTCTCATCTCCACGTGACATTCATAACCTTTTAGTGGCTCCTACTTATCGTTCATAGAACTCCTTTTGAGCACTTACATGCACTAAAGTACTTCACCACTAATCCTCTCATTAAGTATTTTCCCCTGTTGCATCCTACCTTGCATTATATCTTGTGTGTGTAACATTCCAATTTTAAGAATTTAGAAACAAGGGAATTTTAGTTTTTATATTTTGCATAATGTTCTCTGTTCTAAATTAATATAATTTAGAACACACATTCCAAAGCCAATCAATCTCATAATAGAAAACCATATGCAGCTATAAATGACTCATTGAAACATTTATCTCTCATTTCATGACTTGGTATCATACCAATCTCGCATGTTAACTTTATAATGTGTATACTATGTATACTTGGTTTTATTACCCTTTTAGAGGTATCCAATGTTCTGTTTAAGAGGCATAATCTGAATATTTGTTATTGATATTCATTTTAAATATTGCTTCTTAAACTGAGTGACATAGGACAATGCAACCAACAACTTGCAATAATTTTTCCAAATATGTTAAACATATTGTTCATGTTTATATTCCTAGATGACATACTTGTCAAACATAATACATCCTTCACCCTAATTAATCTATTATCTAGAATGGTCTTCACTAACTTTTGTCAGTCCACTTTTTCAAGGTTTAACCCTAGCAAAGATTAGAAACATGTCCTAGTGTGGAGTGCTGCTTACAATTATGAAGGTTACTTAGACATACTCATTTGAATTATGTCAATTGGGCGTGTCTATTTATCCTAGTGCGGTCTTGAAATCTAGCTAACTATTGTCCCACCTACTTTGTGAAAATATATCCATTCGTACTCCTCTTACCATTGAGATCTCTAGCCATATCTAAATCAACATAGCCACATAATGAAATATCCAAACCTCTATAACATAAATACATGCTAGATGTCCCTTTCAAATACTTGAGTATCCATTGGACTACTTTCTAATGCTCTTTACCTGGATTGTCCATATATCTACTCACAACTCCCACTTCCTATGTAATGTCTGGTCTGGTATAAACTATAACATACATGAGAATCCCAACTGCTGAATCATATGGCACTTATTTCATGTATTTGACCTCATGTGATGAAGGACACTTCTCTTTGCTTAATTTGAAGTGTTCAGCCATAGGTTTACTAACATTTTTGCATTCGCATCTTGAAGCTTTGTAATACCCTATAGATATAATCCTTCTAAGACAAATACAGTTTCTTATTCTTCCTATCTATGTGTATCAAGGATTATTTTTTCAGTTACTAAATCCTTCATAGAAAATTTTTGAGCTAGCTTTCCCTTAAGCTCACCAATTTCCCTGCATATTAGATCTGCAATAAGCATATCATCCACATACAAGTAAAAAAATAATATATCTCCCATTTTCAAGCTTCTTGAAACAAAGAAAATGGTCAAATTCACATCTCAAGTAACCATGCTCATGCATAAAACTATAAAGCCTCATGTACCACTACCTTAGATCTTGCTTGAGTCCATATAGGCTCTTTTTAAACCTTCACACTAATTTCTCCTTACCATTGACTTCATAACCAAGTGGTTGTTGCATATAAATATCTTCATCCAAATCACATTTAAGGAAATTCATATTCACATATAGTTTCTCTAAATGAAAATTCTCTCATTTGTAACTAAACTCAATATAGTACGAATAAAAGTCATCTTTACAATAGGAGAAAATATTTCACCAAAGTCAATACCTTCTTTATGTGCAAATTCCTTTACTACAAGCCTTGCCTTATACCTTTTCTTTCCACCCTCTTCTTCCTTGATCCTATAAACCCACTTGTTCTACGGTGTCCTCTTACCTAATGAAAATTTAACCAAATCCCAAGTCTAGTTCTATTCCAAGGATTCTATCTCTTCATCTTTGCCACACTCGACTAGACATGGGTCTTATCCGCATTTCTTCTTCAAAATTTCTAGTTCACCATTATCAGTCAATAATAAATAAAATAGAGATGTTGTAAATCTTTCGGAGATTTACTTACCCTTTGCAACCTTCTCACGGGAGTTTAGGATATTCGGACCTCTTGGACATTTGTATCCAAATATGTTAGTGACCGACGCCGGTCACCTATAACCAATGTCGGTTCTACTAACCGATTTTGGTTTGGCTCTTCTATAACCGATACCAATTCTCTTGACTAATTTTGTACAGGGGTAAATTTACACCCGCCATTCTGTTGTGTAACCTGTCAAGTATTACTTTTAAATTTGAGAGTTCATTTTCATCAAAAATTCTCAACCGGTTCATCCTTGGGTACCAAAATTTGATCCCTGTACATTCTCTTTTCATTCCATTCAATATCACAACTCCTAATAATTTTATAATTCTCTAAATCCCAAAAATGGAATCCAAAATCACCAGATCCATAACCAATGAAAGTGCATCTCTTGGATTTTGCATCCAATTTTTTCTTTTTCCTTATCAATATGCACAAAAGCTTCTGAACCAAAAACTTTAAGAAAAGAAATATCTACCTCTTTTCTAGTCCAATCTTCCTCTGGTAGTCCTCCATCTAGTGAACTTGAAGGCCCATGGTTAATCAAATAAATTTTTGTATCAATTACTTCTGCCCAAAACTGCAACGACACTCCAGAATGTATCCTCATACTTCTAGCACGTTCCATGATTGTCCTATTCATTCTCTCTATAACACCATTCTCCTATGGTGTTCTTGGAACCATTCTTTCTCTATGTATCCCATTCACTGAACAATAATCATTGAAATCCTTACTACAATATTCACCACCATTTTCAGATCTAAGGAACTTTAACTTTGAATTTGATTCATTCTCAACAAGGGCTTTCCATCTTTTGAAAGTCTCAAAAACATCAGATTTATGTTTAATAAAATAAACCCATACCTTTCTTATAGCATCATCAATGAAAGAAACATAATGATGGGATCCTCCATGAGAAGATACTTGAGATAGTCCCCACACATCTGAGTGTACAAGCTCCAATTTCTACTCGTCTTAGTTGCCCCAACTTTGAGAAATCTCACTTTCTTTTTCTTTTTAAATACACAATGCTCAAAAAAATCAACATCTAAATGTTTCTAGTCTAATAACTTAGCCTTATAATTTAAGATCTCCATTCCTTTTTGACTCATATGGCCTAACCAATTATGCCATGTGCATGCATCTAAATTTGAAGTAGATGATGCATAAAATGAATTAGTAACACAGGTAGATAAATATAATGTTCCTACCTTTTTACCTCTTTCCACAACAAAGGCACCCTTGGTGACTTTCTAAGAGTCTCCCATAAAGTAACCATGCAACTAGATTCAACTAGTTGTCCTATAGAAAATAAGATTCCTCTTGAGGCTTGGCACATGCCTCACATATTTCAATACCCATGTATTTCCATTTTGTAGTTTTAGATGAAATTCCCATTTACCAACAATAAAACACGGTTCATCATCACCCAAATAAACATGCCCAAAATTTCCCATAACATAATTTCTAAAATAACCCTTATTAGTGGTTTCATGGAAAGAATCTCTGAATCTAAAACACGTGGTTCAATTCTATTATCTAAAGAAAGAATAAGAGAATCTTGCATTATCTCTACTACAACAAGATTTACTTCTTTACCTTTGTCTAGTTTTTGGTTCTCTTTATCATTTGATAAAAAAATTCGTTGCATGTCCTTTCTTTCCACATTTCCAACAAGTAATTCCCTTACCTCTAGATTTAAATCTTCTATCCCTTGATGTTTATTTCCCATTACTCTTACTCTTGGATCTCTCCTTCTGCATGTGCTTGATTTCTACATTCAAAGCATTCCCGGATGATGATTCCTCTATATTCTTCCGTGAATTTTTTCATTCAATATTATGCCAACCACATCATCAAACTTCAAAATATTATTAGCAGATGTTGTATTACTAACAACCATTACCAAGTTATCCCAACCATCAGGAAAAGAACATAAGAATAAAATTTCTTTCACTTCATGATCAAATGGTATATCAACCAATTTTAACTAATTTATAATAGATCTAAAATTATTCAAATGATTAGATGCGAGATCCACCTTCATTCATCTTAGAACTAAATAGTTTCTTCATCAATTAAAATTTATTTCAAGCACTAGGCTTTTCATATAAATTAGCAAGATATTTCATTAACCCTACCGTAGAAGTTACTTCTATAATATTGGAAGCCACGAATGCTGCCAGGTTCAATCTTATAGATACCAAATCCTTTCTATCAATAATCTTCCATTATTTATTAATCATATTGGTAGGTCTAAACTTCTCATCCAAAAGTAAATACAAATCTATTTTATACAAATAATCCCCAATATCCATCTTCCATAATTGATAATTTCAGTCGTCAAACTTTTCTATCTTGTATTTGTTTTCTTTTGCCATTTTTGTAGCTCCCATTCATTTAGAAAACTATATGTAAGTAATTTTTCAACACACAAACCCTCAAACAAAGCTTTGATATAGGTTTTTGTGGTTAGCACACTAGTTTTATAGATAATATATCATATCTAAGCATACATGTAAATAAAAATGGATATTCTACTAGAATAAATATAAATAAAAATATATATAAATCAACACCAAATTTAACGTGGTTCACCCAAAGTGTGGGCTACGTCCACCGAGAAACAAGACAATCTATTATCCAAATATTTGACAAGATATACAATTGAAGATTTACAATCTTCCACACCTCTCATATGTCGCATCTTGTCTTACTCTTAAGCTTTTTCTTCTTCTCCAAGAATTCTCTCTCTAACAATTATTCTCACAATAATTATCACATTTTCAAGTTCTTCTTAATTCTTACTTCTAAATCCTAGATTTCATGCTTATATAAGTATATACAAACTTAGGGCAATTATTCATGCAATTACAATCAATAGATATCCTTTAATACTAAAAATTGATATAATTCCTGAGAGTTAAATAAAACACTCCCCATACAGTACCGATGCTAGTTAGCCTTAACCGATGAAGGTTCCTCCTTTCCTAACCAATTCCAGTCATGGGTGACCAATTTCGGTCCCTCCATAATCGATGATGGTTACTTTGTTTTCTAGCAATTTTCATATTGCATGCTAATTCAAAGTAATTGAGCTCTAAAAATCAACACAATCGACTTATGTCGATTAGGTGTGTTTATTTATCCTAAGTCAACATGAGTCGACCCCATCACTAGGTCATACCTCTATTTCTACCTAGGGAAGAACTATGAACAAGTCATAATTTATGTTATTCTTAGTTCAATAAACTTGAAAGGGTGTTAAAACATGTAAATTGTAGCATAGTATCCTCATGAATATCCTAGTCATCACACGAAGGTACTTTTACTACAATTTTCATGTGTCAACATCCATCACAATTTTCCTCATCTAGATGAACATACCTTATATAGAAAGTTATATCTTATTAGTTTCCTTGTTACAGATTAATTACAACAACCCTACTGAACAAATAGGTTCCTTAATCATTAAGATTCATATTTAATATTGCATTAAATGAAGTTATGTAGATAAATCCACTTTCTATCTAATTCATGTGCCATGATTTAAACTATTAACATCCTAATTCATGTTTTACATAAAAGGGATCAACACACATGTAGGTGTCATTTAATTACTCACTTAATTCAGCCCTAGTTTATATAAGATCTGAGTGGATCCTTTTTCCATAATAGACTTCATTGAAATGAAGTCTAATTCCCCTTTATTTCTCTTTCCCGACATCCCTATTTTGGTTAAGGAATTCTTTCTCGAGAAATTAAAAATTCATTAACTACAGATAACATTCAGATTTATATCAAAAAGGTCTTAAATTAAGACTATGATTCATTTCAAGGGAATTGTCCTTCCTTTCCCTTATTGAGGGTTAAAGTCCATTTTAAACCCATTGTACTTCCTGAATATTATTAAATTTTAATTCTCAACAATCATTTGTTTATTTATAACCTAATGATCTATTTGAAAATTACAAGAATTACTTTCAAGTTTCTCTTCACTTAGATAAGGTAGTACAACATTATTTCAGATCTATGTTTATTCTATTCCAAACCATAAAGTAAATTACAATCTGAAAAACATAGTATTACTTATCATTTCCATTCAATTCGTACCAAAAATAATTATATCAAGTGTAAAAAAATAACACACATATTTTATTCAGCAAGGAGGATTCATACATTTACAAGTCCAAACACTTCAGACATTGCTAATATCAAACAACAACATTAAATCCATTTTAGATACAACTTCTTTTCCATCAAGTAAATTTCAGTAATGAACCATTTTTATCATAAAAAGATCTAGTCTCTTGATAAACAAATGTAACTTCCTAAAATATTTCTCCTTTCATCACTTACGAAGTCCATTTGCAAAATTGCTAGCATGGGTTAGTTCATTGAATTGAGCATGATAAGAACTAAACATTAAAACGATGTGCTTTTAACTAACTATTTCATAAAAAGAGCTATGTTGATATGAAACGGTATTGAAGAAATTTAGAAATACATAACCAAAATGAGTTACAATAATCAATAAGAGAGAGAGAGAGAGAGAGAGAGAGAGAGAGAGATTTACAACAAATCAATAGTAAAGTTAAGTTCTAAGATATAACAACTTCAACCTTCCATGCTATTGACTTTATATCAAAAGAATTGAAATAAAATTCAGATAAGAAACATTTCATTAGAATTTCACTACTACTTTATTACATTTATTTTCATGATTACTCATTCAGTTAAAACCTTTTAATAGAAAAAGGTAACTATCCTAACTAGATTTTAGGCATAGTTCAGTAGTGTTGGTCCGAAAATCTGTCGCGCGGACAGATCTATGGACAGACGAGCCAACAGTGTGCAGGGCTTAGCCCCTCTTTGAGACAGCAAAGCGAAACTGGTTTATTGCTATTTCTACTTAGCAGGAACCTATGCAAGTCTCACAGATTCTGCCTTCGGGGGTTGGGATCTCATCCCAGTAGAGTGTTCCAGGTTGCGAAAAGAAAGGAATGGAAGAGGGAAAAGAGAAAGATCAGATTCGAAGGAAGAAAAGAAATGAATTCCAAAGCAGAAGGGTCAGAAGATCTATGCTTTTGGCTTGGTAGTAAACAGAGCCAAACCTACTTGCATAAATAAACAAAGCAATACTGATAAACAAATGACGGAAAAGTAGATATGATTCTAACAGATTAAACACATACAGATCTAACATAAGAAAGATCTAATGTATAACACAGCTATTGAGCACAAAGTCTGAATAATTGTATTACTGTTCTTTTCTGTTACAAGAAAGCTCAAAGTCTTTCTCTCCTCACTTCTATTTCTATCTGAAAAATGTTCATCTTGAATACAACAAGTATTCTCATATTTATAGAAGATGAGGGAGAGAGAAGGAAAAATGGAGCCAACCACTTATTTACAAAGATATTTACAAAATATCTAAAAGTCATGTTGACTTTGACAACTTGGTGGATGACATCATCCCATGATGCAACATGGATGATGTCATCATTTGTGCCAACACATTTTAGACATTTCGAAAAGAAAGTCGGAGAATAGAGAGAAGAAGAAGAAGAAGAAGAAGAAGAAGAAGCTACTCATCATCATCATCCTGTGGCCGAAAAGGGGTTGCTGTTTCGATCTTTTGCTCAGGTGATGATATGTGGAACTGAGCGCGGTATTCCAAAAACTTGCTGATCATTGGCCCAAATTGATCCTGTGATGGATCCTTGTGCCGTTCACTGATTGCTTCGCAAGTCTCCCGCTCGTCTATGAGCTTTTCGGGAGTTTGGAATAATCTTTCTCCGCCTCGATAAGGAACCCGATGAAGTCCCTACAGGCCAGTAGGTTGTTGATAGATTCAGTGTCGAATGTGACCTCTGGCCCTGTCCCTTGAGAAGCTATCTCCTTGAAGATCCGGATAGTGTCATCAGCTGATCTCAAGGTAAGGGAAGGAGTGAGCAACCCTGGAGTCATGGCGAGGACAATTTTCTCCATTTGATGCATTGCATCCAGGGCCTCTTCCTTTACCTTGTCTATCTTTTCTAAAACAAATTCCAGCTGATCTATCTGATAGTCCAGAGTGGACATAGTTTTGTTGAGGGCCCTTGGATGACCGAAGACTCCGAACTTGACCAGATCTTCGACTGAACAGTCGAACATTTGTTGGAAGGTCTCGTGCTGGAGTCTAGCATGTTCTAACTCTTCTGATATCGGACCTGCTAATGCTTGGAGTTCCTTATTCACCTTCTCGATGTTTAGGTATAAACTGATATACTCGGCGATTACTCTTTCACTATCCTTGAGGATCTGGCTCCTCCAAGCAGAAACAGCCATACCCTGCTCGCCGATCTTTGAATACTCATTGATCTTCTCCTGACTGAGCAGCTCAGGAGTCTCGGTGGCAGTTGTGGGAGGTGCACTCCCCATCTTCTGTAAGGCTTGAAGCAGGTACTTGTTCTGCTCCTTCAGTAGCCTTTTCTCCTCTTTCGTTTCCTGAAGCTTTTTGCAGAGTGCATCAACTGCGGAAAGAGCTTCCCCCTGGAGACTTTCTGAGGATGTCCCCATTGTGACTTGGGTCACGGTGAAATCTGTCGAGAGACAGATCTTCTTTCTCTTTGAGGGGGTTGGGGTACGCTATTTCCATGACTCTCTCACCTGCAGTGCTCTTTGAGAAGCGTGTAACCGGCTTGTGCTTCTTTTCTCCTTTAGCCGGAATGACCGAAAAGTCCATCGGAGCGATGGGGACTTTCCTCTTTTGTTGGCTCAGCTGCTGAGAGATCCAAGCTGGTCCTATAGAAGAAGGACCAGAGACAGAGGGGGAGGCAGCAACGGTAGAAGAGGGGAAAAACGTGGAGACACGCGGCGGCGGCATGGAAAGAATAGCCGAAGAAATGTCCACGGGAGGAAGGGGAACCGCAACTGCAGAAGACATAGGAAGGGAAGGGAGCTCGGAGATGAGGGAAGAAATAGAGGAAGACAAATCAGCGAGGGAGGAGAAGATAGATGAAGAAGCAGGGGAAAGGGTAGAAGAAGGGGCAGAGGACACGACCAAAGGGGTGGTCGTTTGAGTCACTCGAGGAGGGGAAGGAAGAGAAGAAGAAGGGATAGAAGGGACCTCTGAAGTTGTAGCGACGCCAACATCCTGGGTGGATGGGCGTATAGGACTATCCTCTGTCAATTCCTCATCAAGAGTTATGACTTGTTCAGGCTCTGAAGGAAGAGGACTTTCAGGGGCTTCCTCCTGAATGGTGCTAGGTTCACCTTCTGCACCTTTGCCTTTCAGCTGCTTCTTTGACCTTGGAGGTGCGTTGCCCAAAGGGGAAGTTGTGAAATCTACCCCGAGGTAGATTAGTCCATTCATGCGGCACCAATGCTCTGTTCTTCGCATAGTCTCCTTGACCCTCTCCTCAATTGTTTGAGGAGCCTTGTTCCTGTCAATGGCCGGGAAGGGCCAATTGTCCCCATCTGTGTCATTATACACCTTATCTACTTCATCTTCCGTAGTCTGGAAGCCTTCGGGGACAATGGCCACTCCGTATTGGATGATTTCCGCCAATGCTAAGCGAGAGTGATCCTTTCTTCTGAGTTCCGCCTCATGGAGAACGTCAATGTAAATATCCTCAATTTGAGGGACATGGATCGGATCGAGCTTCGCTTTTGGCAGGCAGCTTCTTGGGTCGAAGGTAGGCCTGGCTGGGAAGTCATGCTTCAAGTTGAGTAGCTCCAGCTCTGCGAACATTTCCTTCGCCTTATGGTGGGTGGAGCATGTGTATCGGCCCACTTTGAGGGGGAAAGGAGTTCCACCCTTCTTTCTTTTGAGGCACTTCTCATGGTATGTGACCAGCTGTCTTGACAGTTCTAGTAGAATCAGCTTAGGCCCAGCATACCTTGGTAGCCTGGTTGGCTCTCCCAAAAATTTGGCAGCCCTCAGATAGGTGAACGTGGGAAATTGGGTGAACAGGGCCCCCCATTTCTCTGTGACTGCCACTATGTTCTTGGTCGTCCGGCTATGAGTCATGTTTGGCCTCAGTAGGCAGATGACATGATAGAAGAATGCATCGTTAACTTTTGCGAAATGTTGGATGCTATTCTCCAGCCTCAGCTCTGGATAGTAATCAAATATCTTGGCCTGAGGCCATACTCTACTTTGGTTCAGCCCGGATAATCCCCCTTGCCGATCTTTGCGGCGTAGACTACATAGGAGTTCATATGGAACACTCCTGTTGTGGCGAACTGTTGTAGCTGCTCAGATATGGTGCTGCTTATTATTTCCCCCAAGCAAAAGCGCTGATCGGGCAAATTCTTATTCATTGTCTCCAGGTACCGCAGCATCCACTTATGGAAATAGTGGGCATCTGAAAGCCCGAAGACTCTGCTCAGGAAAGTGATAGTATCACTGAGTTCCTCTGAGAAATCACTTCGGTGGATAGTCTGAGGCCACCGGGTCACCGCCTTCTTGTTTTTAGGTAGACCTCATTCATCAACTGCATGCACTGGTCTTCGTTGTCTTCCCAGGCCTTGATGCATTCTCGTTGGCTAACAGCCACGTAGTTCCGGTGATGAGGGATGCCAAGTATCAACTCAAAGTGACGGGCAGTGAGGTTTATGACTGCCTCGCCCTTACTATTCTCGACACATCTTGTGTCTTTGTTGTAACATTGCGCAATCACCATCATGAATTCGTTGTTGACAGCGCTGACGGGGATTCCTCCGGCGAAGTGCAGGGCACTGCCTATTAACTTGTCCATCCATGGACTTCTTGTAACTTTTTGAGTCCTAACCCAGAACTCATCCATGTCAATGTGACCCAATTCAGAGTCTCTGACATCCATACTGCACTCAGCCTGTGATTCGGGCATCCTGACCCTCTGATATTTGTATTTCATCTCTTCTTCTGTCAGCTTAGCCTTTCCTCTTGGTTTGGTGGGCTTCTTGCTTGACGTAGACATGTGTTCTTTCGAACTCAGTTGCTGATCTGCACGAAGAAGAAGTGAGACCCAATCCAAAAAGGTTGAATTAGTCATTTGATCTTCCATTGGAAAGCTAGCAGAAGAAAGAGTTAGAGATTTTAAGGCTCAGGGCGCAGGAAAAATGCAACTGGCAGGCCAAATAGATAAGGCGCACAGAAAAGGAATGTTGCAGAGGTTATACTGGCGCCAAAGGCGCATGGCGCATGGATGAAGCAGGTTGCATTTTATAGCAGGGCGCACAGGAAATGCGTGTTACATTGGGGTTCGGTGCGCCTTTTGGCGCATGGGAAGATTGTGTAACATTAACAAATGGTGCGCCAAAGGCTTTGGCGCGGCGCATGAAGGTTTTACACAACATCATGTTACTGCAATGGAGGGTGCGCCCGCGCCTTTCTAACTTTATACTCGCGCGAATAAGGCTTGTGTTGCATGAAAGCTGGGTGCGCCCTTTGGCGCATGAAAGCGGGATGTAACATGGAAAGAAGGTGCGCCAAAGGGTTTTAAGGAAGCGCGGGATTTATACTTGTAGCATGCAAAAAGGGCGCGCTTTGAGGGCGCATGAATTCTAACTGCAGCAGGACGGAAGGGTTGCGCCATAGGCGCGGGTATTGATTATGCAACAGGGGTGGTAGATGCGCCGAGGGGCGCAACTGTCTTAAGTGCAACAAGACGCGCCAGTGCGCCATGGAACTACACTAACTGCTCAAATCTCTCATTCTTTTCTTCCACTTCAAAAGTTACTTGGTCATATAAGGTTTTTTACAAAAAGGTTTTGCAGACCAAGCCCTTTCAAAACAGCTCCCCTTCCAGCAGATCTGGAAAGAGGGAGGGAGAGGAGGAGGAAAAGAAGAAAACGTGATGGAATAGCACAGGGGGGAAAAACTAGCTTAATCATATTCCATTTAAAACTGGCCAGCAAACCAAAACCCCGACCAAGAACACAGACCAAGCACACAATGAAAAAGAGGGAGAACCTCTTACCTCGAATATATATCAAAAATTGGAGAGCGGGTCCACAGGGCGATGATAACGACAGAGCAGAGCTGACAAGTCCAGAGCGATCACGTGCTTTGACAAAAAGGAATGAAAATGACATTGGGCGCGCACTGATATTTATAGAAAAACTTGTCATCAATGCGCCAACCACTTTTGAAATGGCGCATGAAAACTGCTGTCGACAGGGGAAAGTGTGCGCCCTTTGGCGCATGGAAGTATTTGACAACAGAAGAATGAGTGCGCCTTTGGCGCACCATATGCATTGTCGACACGAAGTTATGTGCGCCCTTTGGCGCACCAAAACTTGGTGTTGCAGAGAGATTATGTGCGCCCTTTGGCGCACCAAAAAGTGATTCAACATCCTTTGGCGCACCGAAAGACGTGTTAACATGGAAAACCATGCGCCAAAGGCTTTTAAGGGGGCGCACCAAAACTTCGTTACAAGGAAAATCCATGCGCCCAGCCAAAAAAGGCTCAAAAAGACTAAGTTCGAAAACTAGATTTCCCGGGAAGGGATTTTACAATGTTTCGAACGCAAGGGATCCCTAACGAGGGATCGAAACAAAAGTTTCGGTATGGTTATCGGTAAAATTGCCCTTGTCAATTTTACGGGATAACAAGTAGTACATCATTTACAACAATACTTCCATCTCAATATTTCCTTAACCTATATTCATCCTAAAATATGAGCTGCCAACAATTGAACATAAATATCATAAGAATAAGTTAAAATAACCATATCATCATAACATTTAAATGTCCAGGTTTAGAGTATCCTAATACCCAAACTCAGAACTAGGATCCAAATCAAGTTAACAACCAAACAAGATAAATCAGACCACTTAAAGATGTAGGATTACTTCCAACAAGAAAAAGAGTTACACTCCATTCTCAAAAATATGCACCATTGCATTCACTACCTTAAGTAATTAGAATAGTTAAGTTTATACTCTAGAAAAACACATTAAACCATACCTAATACTTCCAACCAAACTTAACATTTCAACCAATTAAATTCAACTTCAACTATATTGTCCTAACAACTTTCTGCAAACATTCTTACCAAGAAGTCAAGAAGTTGCATAATGAAATAGACCAAAGAAGTACAACATCTTCACCAAGTTAAAGCTGAAATAAAATTTAAATGAAGGAGAGGAAGAGAGATCACTACCCCCCACCTTTGTATGATCAAAAGAGAACCATAAGAATCAACAACATATACTGACATGGTCATACATATAATGTATCAACCAAAATACCAAACAAAGATCAAATCAGGGTTTGAGTTGAATGATAAAAAAATAGGAGAATGGAAAGAATGAAGAGCAACACAATCCATTACCTCCCATCATTCAAGGAGACGGTAAAGATAGCCATGATTACCACAAGATAACAATTAAACCATCTCCCAAAAGATATAGAGATGTAAAGAATAATTTAATGAAGGGTAAGTTTAAACCAACCTCCCAACTCAGACCCAAATAGGTAAAGAAGTGAACAATATGATTAAACCAAATAGGAGTAATCGATTCCCCTTTTCATGAAGAACATTTCCTAAGATTTGAAGATTCGAAACCAGGTTTAATGGCCCAAGATCGAAGAACAGGCTAACATAGGACATCGAAACAATGTTGATAGAACTATAAAAAAGTTTAAGTCGACAACAATAACACACAATGCCATAATTTCATAGGTTACCCATATTACCCAATAGAGTAGAAAACTGAATAGCATTTCCCTTATGGGATTCCAAAATCAGGCTTCGAGAAAACAACTGAGCAATTTCAAAGAAAAGCCAAAGTATACATTAGCAGACTTGAAATAATATAACTAAAAGACTTAAACAAGTCCATGAAACTTTATATCTCTTGCCAAGCAAAAACCCTACAACTATCTTTCCTAAATAATCCCAGTCAGAAGTCTGCAACCAAAGTAATACAACAAAACCTAGATTCACAAATATAGACAGTGATAGAAAAACAGTCATGCTCATCTATTTTTTTAACATTCCTTCAACACTCAAAGGAATATGATTAAGTAAGAGTCATATAACTTTTATCCGAATAATCATGAAGATTTAATCAACAATCTAGTATTTCAAATAGTTTAAAAACTGCAGTTTCCCAATAGAGAGGAAACAAGATCATTCTAGAGAAAGATCCGAAGATCAAAGAAAACCAAGTTACCTATAGGATTAAACAGTTCAAACAAGATCACACACATTTTTGACTTGTTCATAAGCCCATGCAGACGATTACAACATAACCCAGACTATCAAACCAAGAAATCGAAAACCTAGATCCACCTTTCCTCATTCAAATTGAATCAAAAGAATTTCCCAATAAATAACACAAAACCTCAAGTAGAGAAACTAAGAACAAAAACTAGTCTATTCCAAAGAGCAGATTTGTTCTTATGAAACATTTAAACAAAATGAAGAATCTTAATGGGTAGAGCTTATCATGTCTGATAGCACTTCACCTTCACCAATTCAAAGAAGTATCAAATCAAATCCTCAATCCTGTTTTTGAAATGAAAAAATTACACAAAAATTCTTCTATATCCTCCTTATAGTCTCACAATTCCAACCCTTTTGTCCACATCATGCAAGAAATAAAAATCATGCATTGAAACATTGCATGCCAAAATCAAACTGGATGTTTGAGAACATAAACAACCTGATGCATATCTCTAAAACCAAATGAATCGACAAAAACAAATCCTCTTTCCTTTTCCTAGGCGGTTTCACCAAGTTCCAAAAATTAAATGCAAGGTAGGACTGTCATTCCTTTCCTCCTTTCCCGCTGCCATCTCCAAATTTGGAGTGACTTAATTCAAACCAAAACATGCATCTTAAAACTTTGGCAAGAAATGCCAACTCAACATATTAAATTTTTAACTACCTTTGCCAAATTTGGTTGTATGTAGAGATAAGGCTTAATAAAATGCCTTAATTTCCTTGAACTCATTGTCTCCCACTTTCCTCTTTCCCCATTTCATTTCATTGGTACCCCCCTTAGGTTATTCATTCCCTTAGTTAGGTTAGACACTAAGTTAGGAAATTAACTTATGCCCATAGGTCAGTCTTTAGTCCCTATTTTTTTTTTTTAATCTAAATTAACATAAGAACATGTTAACTTAGGTTAGGTTTAATCCTTAGCATAGAGTCCCTATTTTTAAAACATATTTATATTAGGTCCAAAGTCCCTAATGAAAACTCTTCATAAAATAATAGAAAAGAAGAATCAGATTTTTTACTGGATTAAATACGAAGTAGAGATCCTTGAATAGGGTTGTTCATAACCTCCCCACACTCCAGATCCAAAACTCATCCATCTGTCCAAATTGGACATCATGACAACAAGACATGAAAATTAGAAACATACCTTGGATCAATTTAGTTGATCCAAGGTAATGATTTTTGATTTTCCTTAAATTATGAAAACTGAAACTCAAATTCCTAATCCCGAGAAGTGAATTTATCCTACATAAAAGAGATGGATTGCTTCATTTTTAATTAAGAAAAAACACAATAGAATGTACCTATTCCCAACAGATAACCTCTTATCTTCTGCAAAAATGATTTCTTAAGTCATAAGAGTAAACAATCTTAAGAGAAAATCACTGTTAACGTTTGATCCTTCTAAAGTAAAAGTCATCATAGGTACCAGGTCATGTTAGATGTGTTACACTAGGCATCCATTTTTCCATATGTTGTTTTCATTTAGAAGTAATTTTTTTCTTTGTATTTTTCTAACCATACCTTTTCTTTGAGAACCCGCATAATTTACTTTCTATACATACTCATCTTCAGATAATCAATCAAAATATATTCAACTTGGAAATATTTCCTATATATAAACCACCCCACACTAAGGGTATGCACGGTCCTCTATGTATGAAAACACGTAGATAGTAATCATCTTCTGGTGTGCAAGCGTGATTATTACACAAAACACTGAACTAAATTGAAAAAGCATAACAATGATGAAGGAAACACATATAAAGGAAATGAATTAAGGGAAACCTAATCTAAGTGGAAATATTTACTTATTAAAAAAACCAAGAATAATTATTTATAGTAGGGTTTTAGCCTACTCTCGTTGAAGTAATCAAGAAACAATGTTCCATCTAGCGCCTCTAAATTTCAAGTGCATGAGTCAAGTATATAAGTGATAACATACGGTCCCAATCAATGCACCTTAATCTTTCTAGGGTGGCGGCGAAAAAAACTTTGAATCATACAGAAGTACCATTTTCCCAACCTAAAGTTTCTAGTCCTTGATGTGCCTATGATGCCATGCCTTCTTCGTGTCTTTTTCTTACTTATGACTCTATATTGTTATGGCATATGTTTCATCCAACTGCATCAGTTTTTCAATACATTCATCCAATGCCTTCTCATTAGCCAGACCTCCTGTGCACACAATATACAAAGAAGGTAACATGAATTCCATGGGGAGAACAACATTCGTGCCAAACACCAATGGAAAGAGTGTTTCCTTATTCAACCTCGTGTAGGTTATCTTGTACTCCCAAAGTACCAAATATACCTTGTCATCCCAATCTCTATCTTCCAACATCACAAATTTTGGTCAAGGTGTGGCTTAATATCTTGTTGAAAGCCTCAACCATTCCATCTTCCTGAGGGTGATAAGGGGTTTTCTGATGGTGTGTAACCATGAATTCATCTAACAATATCGTGATAGTTTCATTAAGGAAATGAGTACCCCTATCACTCATTAAACTCAAAGGGCATCCATACCTGCTAATAATGTTTTCCCATAGAAACCTTGTTGTTGTGGCTGTTGTGTAATCCTTTATAGGTGTCACTTTTTTCCACCTCGTAAGATAATCTTTACAAGTTATCATATAGCATGATCTTATCCTACACGCGGCTGGGGAAATAGGGCCCACAAAGTCAATTACCCACTTCTAAAAAGGTTTTACACCAGTAATAGGCCTCAAAGGCATTTCATCTTGATTCCCATGCTTTAAAAGGAACTGAAAATGGTCACATTCCTTACAATATGCTTTGTAGTCATTGTATAAAGTTTCCCGCCATAGACCAGCTAGTGAAATTTTGCCCATGGTGGCATCCATTGCATAGTGTCCACGTACAATACCACCATGAGTCTTTGCCATAATTGCTTTGAGTTCATGCTCAAGCACACACCGATTCAAAACTTCATCATGAACTAATTTGTATAAGTCTCCACTGATCAAAATATAAGGCGTGGCATGAATATCAAGTTGTTTCTTCTCTAAGGCCTTCATCCCCTCGGGCACCACACCTATGCATAAAAAGACAACAATATCCTCCAAGTCCAAAGGTACGCAGTTCAATCAAAATAATTGTGCATCTAGCACTATTTCCTAAATGCTTTGTATGTCCTCTCCTTATTGAATCCTTGATAAATGGTCTGGACTATAATTTCTCTTTCCAAATTTAACTACCACAGTAAAATTGAACTCCTAAAACAATAGAACCCAATGACATATGCACCCTTGAAAAATGGGTTTGTTCACCAAGTACTTCAATGCCAAATGGTCTATATAAAATATGAAAAGTGTAAGTAGAAAATATGGTCAAAACTTCTGGAGCGTGTAGATCATAGAAAAGGCCTCTCACTCTCACGTTGTATAATTATATTTTTTTGAAGTCAAATTACTTCTAGCAAAGAAAATAGGATGATCGAAAATCCCTTCTCTAGGCTAATATAGTACCAAACCAATGGCCATGCCAGAGGCATCTACATGAACATGAAAATTCTTGGACCATGAAAGAAAGCAAAAATTGGCATTGAAGTAAGCCTTTCCTTTAGTGTATTAAATGCACGCTAATGTGCCTCACCCGAATAAAACTTTCCATTTCCCCTGAGAAATTATTCTAAGGGCATGATGATCTTGGCATATCC
Organism: Taxus wallichiana var. yunnanensis; assembly: GCA_018340775.1. Classification (NCBI taxonomy): domain Eukaryota; kingdom Viridiplantae; phylum Streptophyta; class Pinopsida; order Cupressales; family Taxaceae; genus Taxus; species Taxus wallichiana. Next base: position 607,376,428 of record CM031240.1, read on the forward strand.
CTTTATAAACTTTTTGTAATAACCCATGTGTCCCAAGAATCCACGTACCTCTCTCTATTTATTAGGCTCTTTTAATCCCAAAATGACATCTACCTTGGTAGGATCCACTAGCAATCCTTTATAGATGATGTGTCCTAGAAAAATTCCAAAGGGTGTGGAAAATATACATTTCATAATGTTTAAGGAGATTCTCAACCGCCTAAATCTCTCAAAATCAATCTTAAATTATCACAGTGATATTTCATAAGCCCATAGACTCTAGTCATCCAGATACACCTGCGAGAACTTATGAATAAAATCTTGGAATTCTTGTACCACTATGCATGAAAATACTACATACACATTCTTTAATCCAAAGGGAATAACTATGTATGTAAAACTTCCCCACTCGGTGATGAAAATTGTCTTCTCTTGATCCTTGCTAGCTATTCTCACCTGATGATATCTAGAGAATCCATTAGTGAAGGAGTATATTTCACACCCTACAACTCCTTCCAAGATTTCATCAGTAAATGGTGTGGGAAAGGGATCAATCACACATGTAACATTCAACTCCATGTAATCCACAAAAATTATTATTCTACCATATTTCTTGATGCTGATAACCATAGGGTTCACTCATTTTGACTCCTCGATCGGGCACAATAACTCCAGAAATTAACATTTTGTCAATTTATTATTTTACCTTGAAGTGTAATTTTGGATTCATCCTGTAAGGCCTCTTCTGAACTAGGCATGCACCTTTTTTTAGTTTTATCTTCATCTCTCCCAATGATTCATGCAAGCCTCTAAAATTGATAGCCTTTAGGAAATAAATCCGAAAGTCATGCAACAACTCATTGATTTTAACAACTTCAGAGTCAGACCATTAATCTCTAATAATGGCTTCCTTGGGTTCAACATCCATTCTAATGTTCACTTTTTTGGTCTTGATGGGTTCATGATAGGCGCACGCCTTCTCATCTGTCCTATCTAAAACTTCATGCATACCCTCTTTGTGCTCAATGTCTAGATTATCTACATCTTCATCATCAACCATGCATATCATCTTATCATTTTATCTTTATATGGAGGCACATCCAAGTTTCTCAAGATCTGTTTCTTCCTCTTCAAAACATGCCACCCTGTCTGAATCACCTAACATCTCCTGAAGTAACTCTTCAGCCTTTAGAATATCCCCATTATTAATCGCTTCATAACTTATAATGCCTCATTCACTAGAGGTTTAGTAAAAAAAAATCAAAGTTCGAATCATAAATGCAGTAAGTTATTTCCAATTTCCAATCTCCTATTAAACTCGAATAAATATACCATGCATGTGCGCAGCCTCACAAGGTGAAATAAAGCTTATGCACCCACAATGAAGGTGGTAACACTTTTCCCCCTCTATCTAGAGTCTCTCACACTATTGAATTTGGTGCTAAACATGATCATTACCATGAAATACATAGATCTACATAGGTGCATTACTCCTCAAGAACCTAGCAGATAAAGCAATCCTTAATTCTCTCCACTCAACAAGATTATCCCTATGAACCATCCACCGACACATTGCCATCCCACATAGAATATACACTAACATGTTCCTTCTTTCCACTTGAAATTCCCATTGAACTTCCATAATAAGAAGGAATACTTACTGGATTCTCTTCACCTGTGTACTTTAGTACCTATTTGTTGTCCAAATGCCTAATACTCGTGGCTTACTTACACATTTAGGATAACTTCTTAGTTTGTGTCTAACCATTTCATAAGTGTCGAACACCAATTTTTCACATGAAATACTTGTAGTGTCTCTCATGGAATGTGCATCATCCCACTGGAGAACTCTTTTTTATGGATCAAGAAATTTTAAATCTTGAATGGTGCTCACTTAAATTCTGTAAAAGTATTCTTCACTTAATGGCTCTATATAAGGTGTAGATTTTCAAAATTTTAAAGGGATAATGATGCATTCTTCATTATTCTCAAAGATGATATATCCCTTATTGAAGTGTAGGTCAACATTGTTTACATAACACCAAGGGAACCTAAGTAATGAGGGAAAATTGTCTACTTCCAAAAGCGTTAAAACCTCAAAGTTCCCAAAGTGAACTTGGCTCCTATATAATAATGGATACATCTTTTAAAAATCCAATGGGAATTACCTTAGTCTGATTTTCCATGAAGAGAACAGTGGAAGATGGCTCTAATGAAGGTCTTCTCATATGAACCCATGCACCCAAAGTGAGTAAATTTACTTCCGTGCCTATGTCAATCAAGATGTTACTCAAAAGCCAACCATCAACAACAACATTTAGAGTAATCTCTTTGTCATAATCCAAACTATTCAGAGGAAGATTAGTATGCAAAATTTGTCTCTCATTCTTAGTACTAGTGTGAAGAGTGTTTCCTTCAACCAATTCCATAAAAATGGAATAATTTTCTCTTGGTGCAACATCTTGCAAACCTCCTTCAAATCATCAACATCTATTTGATGAAGCTCAGTTGCTTTATTTTTTATAAATTTTGTGACTGTTCCTTCAAACATCAGTATCTCACCCCGTAAATTCCAAATTAATTCCATGGTCTCTATACTTTGCATGTGGGAATTCCTCCTTAGTAATTGTAGGATTTTCTTATAGAGCTTCTCTAGCATGCATTGCCTAAGCATGTGTAGTAATCGTCATAGCTCAGGATCCAACACTAACTTTAGCATCCATTGGTCTTCCATGGTGTGTTGTACTCTAACCATTCTCACACCCTTGTTTTCTTTCTTACTTTTCTTTCTTAAGTGTTCATACAAGTTTGATAATTCTTCATAACTATGATTATTTTTATAAAAAGAACACACAATATTCTGTGGACATTTGTGCATGTAGTGATCAAGATATCCACATGTATAACAAGTCCCATGAGGGAAATCACTCCTTCCCCCATGACCTCGACCTCTGAATCTACCTCGTAACCTCAACCTCTACCACAACCACCATCAGAATTCCCCTCACTGTGATCATAGTCATGATGTTTTCCATTTTCCTTGGAATTATTTACAAGACTAGTATGTTGTACGCAAATATAAATGGCATCATGTATCTAATCAATCAACCTACAATATTCAGTATCATGATTCAAGGACCTATAAATCTTATAATAACTACACACATTCTTTTTATTACGCACTGGAACAATGGGCACAAGCTTGAACTCGTGGTCCAATTGATATATCTTTCCATCCAAACAAGGAGCACACTGATTTCTAAGGAAAAATATCCATATTATGCCCCTCTACTTTGTAATATGTACATAAAATTCCACTGCATGTCTCATGTGTGGAATTTGTAAATAATTTCTCAAACTATTTTTCCATTGCTGTAATATGAGTTTCCAAGAATGGGCTCACTCCCATATACACACTTCCTATCACCTCGCCAAGATTTGCTTCAATTGCCTCACATGGATTTGTATAAGTCTTATGTGAAAGTGCTCTTCTAAAAGGTGTGATCAATCCTCTAATAAACCATTATGCATGTTGGCTTACGTGGATGTCATAAGATAACTTAGACAGAAGAGTATTTAACCAAACATCATATTCCCAAACACTTTCAATAGTTCCACTGCTTAATGTCTTTGAGTGCGCTTATGCTTTTCTACTTGAACTCAAGGATATAAAATTCCTTTAAGAAAAATTTTGCAGCACCGTATAGTCCACACAAGTCTGATTAGGATCAAACTTTATGTACCAGATGTGCATGCATCCCTATAACGTAGTTACAAACTAACTTGCCTTGCACTCTAGAGCTATAATCCCCTTTACATGCCATAGTATCTCACACATATGCACATGTTATTTTTCATCTTCAATACCTCTATACTCTAGAAGATGAAGATACATCTCCATGTAGATTTGCTTTGAGGTTGGTGTGGCCTTGCCCGCATGCACTGGAGTCTCCTATGTTTCCTCTTGTATTTCCACCACCTCTAGATCCACCAGATCCTCTAGTGCCCAAGCCACCTGATCCTCCCCTATAACATGTAACAAATGAGAGGATGTAATTCCCCTTGTTACGATGGTTGTGCTAAACTTAACACCTAAATGCGTGAAGTTGCACTACCTCCAAATTTTATGCCAACGTTCTACGTGCCTAAATTTTGTGTGCTGCCGATGCACTAGAAAAGATACCTCCAAAAGGTCCTCCAAATAAATTAGATGATGATTTTTCCATAGATGAATAAGCTCCTTGATTAAATCTTGAACTTGATTACAAATTAACTCTATCTACTATAACTTTTCTACTCACACTAGCTTGTTGATTATTGATTTTCATATAAACTAGAAAACCAAGCGTAAGGACTAGGTTGCTAGGTAGATTCAGATGCATGCCCATGGCCCATGTCATCTCTACCAATGCATGCTCTCATCTGAGGCTAAAGAGGGTTCCCTACCATGCTTTCCCAAATGGGGAGGTCCAGATCTTCCAACTCCACGTCTTCTATGTGAGATTTAAATCCTTCATGGTCCATCTCTCTCCACAATGCCATACATTATGCAACTTCACGTTGCTTCTCTAAATCCCTATCGCGCGTCTATTTGAACTTAAGTTGATTTTATTCCCTTTTTTTCTCGCTGCCATGTCCATCATCCTCACCAAACCTGCTCCTATCCCCACATATGGAGGGTTTTAGTTAGCCATCAACTTCTCTTCTAAATCTAGGGTTACAATCAAGATCTTGATCGCTAGTGGAATACCACGTAAATACAATCCTTTAGGTTCACAAAAACTAAAAATCAGCAACCTCTAAGAAAGAGTAAGTCAAAACTACGTATTCAATAATGTATCTGTTTAAAAAACCATGGAGCCAAACATCCACAGAGGCATCCAAATCATATATGTATTGTAAAAGGCCTATAATTCTTCATGTGTCCAAACAAGCATGTGAAACCTCTAATTCCTCTAGATGCATAAGAAACTATTCACTCATACATCTCTATGGGAAATATATCAAAGAATGTATCATATAGTGTGTCATACATATTTTTCTCAACACACACACGTGCATTAAAATCAGGTCCAATTCTAAATCTATGAGTGTAATTTTCTTCTATATATTTTAACCACTCTTCAATACTAACCAAGGTCAATCAATATGTCTTCATCATGCAACATCCTGAAAAAATACTGAGAAAGAGGCCCCAACAACAAAACCAATGATGTAGCCTAGAATTCACTTCAAATAGCCCAAGGCGCGTTAACACATCACTCACCTAAAATAAGCCACTCACCCGAAGCACACAAGGGTACCGAGTCCCTCTTTAGAGTTTTTTTCTAGAATGTTAGCATGATTGAGTATGTATATATCCATATTCATAACATATACTAAATATTCCAAAGTGCATAAACTAGATCTAGATCTAAAACCACATGAAATATTGACTAAATAATTATTATAATGATATTTACCACACAAGATCCATGTTTATTCATATCCAACCAATATGATTCATTATATTAAGTATTGTAAAACACAGAAGCTTCATACATCATAGTAATGTCATCATGAGTCATGCACATGAATAAAACCAACAACATAACTCTACACTCCAAACAATATCAATAGAATCTCTAAATTGTGCAAATCAATACATATATATAGGGGTGGGGACTTTCCCTTCACCGCCCATGCACCTTCCAAAAATAGGCTACATGCTAATAATATCCATGCACCTTTACAAGAGAATACAAAATCATGCAAGTGTTAATAATAGATCTTCTAAAGTTAACTCCAAGTTCAAATCCTATTAATAAACAAACAACCTGTATGGAACTTGAACTACTACAAATCGAAAAATATCCTTGTGTGAACTGAAAGTATTCATATATTTATGTGCACTACACTCTACATCCAAAAATAGCCTCAACCTGTAAAATGGATAAGTCTTGTTTTCAACTATTCCCGGGTGCACTCGTATTATGCTATACTTCCGCGAGCTCCTACACATCCTATGTCTACGCGCCCAAACCTCCCACACTTTCAACCTTGAGATATATTCCATATTCTCAACAAAAATTCATACCCATCACTTCTAACCAATTCAAGGTCCTCATCACATCAACAATTCTCAAGTATAAGGGTCATCCGATTCTTCTTCTCCCCAAACTATGAGAGTGATTGATTTTGAATCAACTTTTTGGTCTATATAATATTGACTCACCATATTATTATCATTTTTATCCCTTGAGGAACTAATTTTTTAAAAATAAATGATATTCCTTAGGGTCATCCTAGAAAGGTCTTTGAGTCGACTTCTTCATCTATATAGTTCATCCAATAATCTTCAAATTGGGGTTCATGCACACCTAAACTAACAACTAATATAAGGTCATACTTGGGTCTAAGAAAAAAAAATTCCTTATTAAACCTATCCATTTATTCTTACATTAATATGGCCTTTATAATATTTGAGGAGTATCGTCCAATCTTGATAGGGAATTTAATGTTATTTTTATGTTTCCCTGAATTGATTTTATGTATCGGTGCCAACTACCTTGAGATTTCAATTAAATCCCATTTATCATCCATATACCTCGGAAATTTGTATGAATGCCCCTCGAATCCAATCACTGTGATATATGTGAAGAATCTATATTGAATGAAAATGCAACCATATTCTAAGATAGCAGTCCTAGCCTCAGCAGATAATCTATATTGTTCCCACTCTAGTTTAAAAAGGAAAACTATAGGAGCAATGAATGCATCATTCACTATCCTAACATTTCCTTTCCATTTATCCAATATTAGTTGAGGATACACATCATATACTATGTGGTCTTTAAGACTTGCATTTCGTTATAGACCAAGGTGATAATTGTAACATGTAATTTTATAGATCAGATAAAAAATCATGTAGAATTAGATGTTGTATGTAACATATGTTTTGATCTTTGTGGCTATTTCAATAAGTTAGGCATGAATTGATGCTACTTTGAAATTTTCCAAGTAGAATTGTCCTCTTTCCTCTAAGATGACCCTTATGAAAGGGCACATTTAATCATGAAACATGTAAGCCATATCTATCCCTACCATTTGACTCAACATTACAATTAGGTCCTCAAATTCCTCAAAAAATAGGGCCTTATTTAATCTCTTGGGAATTATTTTGATAGATGGTTTCTTATATTTCAACCACTAGGTATTCAGTGAGTGCAACATAGTCATAATTTTTATCTTCATAATTAGTTTGTATTGACTCAATGGTGGAAGTTATTGGTTTATCTACCTTTGGTAATCCCACTATCACCCAATAATCTTCTGGTGTTAAAGTTAATACCCTTTCCCTACTTCCATCTAGCACTTATCTCTTCACTGGATCATAGTTTTCGGCACACAACCATAAAATTTTTGGAGAATGTATGGAAAGTGGGAAGGTCTCAACTAGGGAAATTATGCTAGCATTAATAACAACCATCCATTCACTTCTATTTTGGGAATGAAGTCTTTGTAGGAAGTCCTCTAAATCAACATTTATCAATTTTGTATCCATGACTATATCTAGATTCCTAGTGATACTAGATGTCACATGGAAACTAGGCTCCATAGGGTTCATCTTATAGATCTAAATTTCCCCTCTTAATTATTTGTGAATCAAAGATCAAATAACAAAACTACAAATGCAATGCAATAACTCACTCATTTATTGTAAGATCTCTAAAATTCTTCTCTCCACCTGTGGTCATAAATCGTCGGCTTGAAAGTAATTCTCCACAGTCAAAATTTTCACTCTATGTTGTAAATTCAATAGAGCTAGGGCTTCCAATTTCTCTCATGCAAGGTAATGATTCGAAATGATTGAAAAACTTTTAACAATCTTACATTGATCTCGTGTAACACATATTAATGGTGGTAGCCATAAATGCTTCAAATCATGTCCACTCAATTTTACTTTTATATTTGAATATAATTCCTCCAAGTGTTTTCCATTTAGAGAGCGGCAGGACTATAAAGTTAATTTGCATCTTTGTCCATTTTTTCGAATGAGTGTAACACTACAACTTTCATCCAAACACCCACTTATTGAATTTTCTTGAAACGTTGACATGTGTCCTCCATCAAGTTTCAGGAATATATTTTCACTTTGCACTTCATCAAGTGCATGATGCAAGAGTGCATAAAAATTCATCTCCCCACTCTAATAATACTTGTACATGTATTTACCTTCGCTGAGTGGGGATGTATTTGCACTTTGCACTATATGAATTTGAATATTCCTTGGAATATTTTATCGGGCTTCGGGATTTGTTTGCACTATGAATTTTATGTAAATTTTGTAAATATGCAAGTAAAGCCCAAAATAGAGAAACCAATCAAAACATGCCATGTGCCTTTGGGCATCAAGAAACAAAATGCAATTTGTATAAGGATTAACAGAGGAAGATGATACACATGTAGTTTTTGTAAGGATTGATCCGACTATTTAACAATTTTTACATGAAAATATTCTTGCAACAATATGGTTATAACTACTTTGATTGGGAAATAATATTCATGCCATATTTATTGCACTAACACAAGATTTTTTTGGGTTTAACATGGTTTTATCCTTTTAATACACGCATTTAAAAGTTATATAAAATGGGACATGGAAATTTTTTAGAGGAACATTTAAGACTAAGGGGAGAGCTCAAAAAAATCACCAACAAGTTTAAGCACACATAGTGAGCATTGGTAATTTTACACATTTGTGAGCGTAGATAAAAATCACCGCAAACATCTTCCATTTGATTAGTTTTTGTTTAGAAGGTGTGAAGTTTGTTGATATTGTAAATATATTTATCTTAAGGTAGTACTCATGGTGAACTATAGAAGAAATGTTGACAGAGGTCAAGGAGATCGATGGACAATGATTGATGACTTTATTGGGAATGATGCCAATTTTGACAATTAAAATTCTACTAAATTTAGATAATTTCTATTTTAAAAATAATCTACAAATATAATTTTAGGATGTTTTAGGAATTAAATATTTAATTCACGTGTTTATTTAGTCAAGTAGGACCAAATAAGTGATTTTTCAGCAATTTCCTAAAAATATATGAAAAAGCTAAAAGTAGATTGTCAACTACTAGTTTTAGGAGGTGGGAGACACTTTATAAGTTAAGATAACTGAAAATATGATTTTTTGGAAATCACTATATTTAAGGGAACTTTTAACTTTCTAAGTTCCCTTACTAGAATGATTTTGAAAAATTTCTTGCAAAATTTTACCCTGTATCAAGTGTTATTTTCCACAAAATTGTTTAAGGAAATTTCCTAATTACTGAAGTTTTCTTATGTATTTCAGATTTCAGATTTTGGAAGTGAAGTTGCAGTTTGAGAAAATCAAAAGTCGAACTAGAAGTGTAGTTTGCATGAAAAATGTAAGTTGACTTCAAAAACCCAACTTTTGACCATTCAAGAATATTTTGGGTTTTGTGAACTGAAGTGAAGTTTGCATGAAAATTGCAAGTGAACTTCCAACTTTGAAAATGCTAGGGATTTAGACCATTTCAGGTTTTAGAACCAAAACCAAAATTTACATGCAAAGTGTGTAATGACTTCCAAAACCCGACACCCAATTCTAGGTTAGTGCATTTAATGCCATCTACCCACACATGTCACCTACATGGTAATTAATTTTCCTTTTCTATTTAAGGGATAATTTTTACTTGTCTTTTTCACCTAACACTTTGTACATTGACCTACCGATACCTCACCTACTTCCGATCGTACTCCTTGCGTGGATTTTGGGAAATGTTCACATTTTTCTCTTCAGCCCACTTGGTAGTTAGGTAAACTTTTATGTTTTAATATTGTATTTACTTCTTGGTTTTTCTTTCCTTTCTTTTCTTGGAATTATGGGTGCCCTTGGTGTCTTCATTATTCTATATTTTTTTGGTTTTCCTTCTTGTTCTTTGGGACTTAGTTTTCCATGTCTCTCCCTCCTTCACTGGTTTTACATTATTTTTGAAGCTTTTTCTTCAAGTTATATTTTTCTTAAAAAACGAAGTAGTAAATATCATTCAAATGCCTTTTAAAAGGTTTTAAGATACAAAACAAGTCTCCATTATCTTTGTGTGATCCATAGGGATCCAAAATTATTCTACTTCATCAAATCAGCCAACATGAAGAAGGAAAAATAATACATAGAGGTTCTATCTTTTTAGTAATAGGATCGCTGCTATGTGTAGAGCAGTGGTTACAAAACCACCACCCAACCAAGGTGGCGATCTTTGGGACCACCGGTCTAGTTGGGGTGGTGGTCCCGACTCTTTCGGATAGAAAACATAAAACATAAAACGAACAACCCATAATTTAGAAGGTTTTCCATGTATCTTCTCCTCCATGACCTTTCCCATTCTCCAGTGCATGGGAGGACATGAGAAAGACTATAAATACATGTTTTTAGAAGAGAATAGTATCATCGAAGCATGAAATCAAGTGAGAAAGAAGTTCTTAGTGCTGGAATTGTTTTTATAGAATAAAGGAGTGTTGAGATAGAGAAAGAAATTATTTGGAAGGAAGTGTGAGATATTGTCTACTTCTCTTTCATACTTATTGTAAATTTGGTACTTGTTATTTTGACTTGGCTAGTAAAAGTGGGAAGAAAGATAAATTTCCCTTCCCAAATGGTTTTTCCTCCTCTCGAGATTTACAAGATAAAAATTTTTGGTGTTTATAAGTTTAAATTCTTTCCTTTTCATGTAATTATGGATGCTAAGAATAAGCATAATTCATTCGCTAGCTATCTCTGTCATTTTCTACAATAAAGTACAACAACAACGTTTATTTTATGATTCTATGGATAATTCCAAAGTTGAAGAGTTTACATATGATTTTGGTATCGAGATACCAAGTATCTAGGACCTGTGGTCTTCATTCTTGGATTTGTGTTACATTAACGAGATCTAAAGGTGAAGAGGATTTACCTTACGATCCAGAAATTTCTACAAAGAAGTGGAAATAGAGAATTCGGGAATAAATGGAGGAATATAAATTGGTCCATATAATTGAGATCTTTGGAGACCATGATGGATAGGATGTTTAAAAGGCAAGAAGAGAGCTTTCGATTTGCGAAAACAACATCTTTCAAGAAAGATTCCATAGAATCAGTGGTTCGGGGCTTAGTTGATAATTTTGGCATAGGAAGGAACCACCATGAGGAAATTTATGGGGAAGAGCATGAAGAAGAGACTTCAAACACAAGATAAAAGGTAAAATCTGATCATACACCTTTTAAAATTGAGACAAAAGTTGGGATTAAAAGCTTTGAAGGACAAGTAGATGCAAAGTTTCTTGATATATGGTTAAAATACTTATTAGTATACTTTAGCATCCATAATTTCACCGAGGCATAGAGGATCACCTTTGCATGTATCAAAATGGAGGGACACACTCGGTTTTGTGGGAAACCCATCTAACCACTTGTGAAAAGAAGAAGGGTCCTATTGTGAAATCTTGGCAAGAATTTAAAGAGTTACTTAGAGCTAACTTCTATCTTATTGGCCACCAGACTGACCAAATGATTAAATGGAAGTATTTTAGACAAGGTAGTGGTCAAAGTGTATAGGACTATACTATAGATTTTTGAAGGTAGGCCATGTTTCTAAACATGGAAATGGAAGATGAGGATATTTTGACTAACTACTTAGGAGAACTTCACACTCACCTTCGAAGAAAAGATGTCTCCACAAATCCCAAAGATCTCAACGAGGTGTGTGTGATAGTATACTACATAGATGATGAAAAGAAGCAAGGAGAAGAAGAATCAAGGGAAAAGCGGTCAAAAAATCAGAATAAAAATATTATGGGAAAAAAGTAACAAGGGTAAGTGGAAAGGGAAATGTAAACAAGTTTCCACTACTCGAGTACTTCTAAGGATCCCAAGAATTTTTGCAAGAATTGTGATATCAATGGTCATACTAATGCTACATGTTGGAAGTTTCATTCGAGTTACATCCAACGAACCAAACCAAGGACTCAAAGAAGTCCATGACAACCGTAAAAATAGAACAGAGGTGGAAATCAAAGATGAATCTAATGTATATGAAAGGCTTGGATGCACGACCACCAACATGGATAGCCATGAAGAGGAGATAAGTAGACTATTCGGATCAAAGTCAAGATCAAGAGAACGAAGTTAAATTATTTGGTTGATCGGTTATCAATCTAAATTTATTTATGAAGTAGTTGTAAAGAATCTTGGTCTTGAGAATTAAGAGAATACACACCCTTATCCTTTGGGTTGGGTGAAGAAGGGTGTTGAAATTCAGGTAACAAGAAAATGCAAGGTCAAGTTTGGGATAAATTTCTAGTATATTGATGTTTTGGAAGTTGATGTTATTCCACTTGATGATTTTGATGTTGTATTCAGGAGTCCTTACTTATATATCAGGGATGTTATATTTATGATAAGGGAAAGCGGTATAGATGGGTCAAGGATGGGATTAGCTACAACATCTGGGCACACCAAAGCATAAGACATGGATTACTATGGTGAGTGCTAACCAAGTAAAACAACTTAGTCAGTAAAATCATAATCAGTTTTGTTTACTTTTGTTAAAGGATAAACAATATGGGGTAGAAGCTTCATATATTTCGAACCAGATAAAGCATGATTTGGATAGTATTATTCATTCTTTCGTGAAGTATTTCAGGCTCTGAGTGGGTTACCACCAAAACGGGAAGTAGAGCATGAGATTCAACTATTGCTAGAGTCCCCTCTACCGAACATCGGTTTGTATAGGAAATAATTACTCAAACAACTCCAGAACTACTAGACCAAGGGGTGATACACCGAGCACCTCACCATGTGGTTCACCTATTTTGCTGGTGTCAAAGAAGGATGGTTGTTGGAGAATGTGCATTGACTACCGTGCTTTGAACAAGATCACCATAAAGAATAGATATCCACATCCTTACATAGATGATCTCTTGGACCAACTTCAACATGCCAAATTCTTCACGAAGTTGTATCTCAATTCCGGTTATCACCAAGTCAAAATGAAGGAAGATGATATATGGAAGTCTTCTTAAAAAAAAATAGGGTTTGTATGAATGGTTAGTACTTCCTTTTGGGTTATGCAATGCACCTACTACATTTATGAGATTGATGAATGATTTATTGTGGGATCTCATAGATTCAATTTTCATTATATATCTAGACGATATCTTGATTTTTAGTGGCACATGGGAAGAACATCTAACTCATTTACAACAAGTCTTGCAAGTTCTCGGGGAGAAACAATTGATTTTTAATATGAAGAAATGTGAATTTTCCAAAAATTCACTTGTCTATCTTGGACACATGGTTAGAGGAGGAGAGCTATGAGTGGATCCAAAGAACGTGGAATCCATCACTAATTAGATGACACCAATAAGAGTTACAAAGACTAGGAATTTTGTGGGAGAAGAACAATACATGCGGAAGTTCATTTCGGGCTTCTCGTGATTGAAGCACCTCTACACACAAAGTGGCCTCAAAGAGTAAGGGTTTTGGTCGGGGTAAGGCACAAGAAAAATCCTTTGAGTTATTGAAATACAAGATTATTCATGCTCCATTACTTTCTCTTCCTAATTCACAGTAGCCTTTTGAAGTAGAGACAGATGCCGGTGATTACACCATGGGTGCAGTGTTGCTTCAAGGAGGTAAACCCTGTATGTTTTCATTATGAAACTTTAACTTCAGTAGTTAAAGGATATTCAATATATGATAAGGAAATTTATGCACTAGTTTAGGCAATTAAAAAATGGAAGCATTGTTTGTTGGGTAAATAAATTATTCTGCACATGTGACCAAACACCTCTCAAAGATTTGCAAGCACAGTTTAAATTGCAGTAGGCAAGGCACTACAAATGGATGGGGTTCCTTCAGTAGTTCCATCTGGTGATCAAATATAAGAAGGGTAGTACAAATTTGGTGGCAGACATGTTTTCTAGGCCACCCACATAGGAGAATTTTTCTTGTTTGGCCACTATCTCTCAGATCGAGCCCTTCACAAAGGAAGCTTATGGAGAGGCATATGCCCAGGATAGAGACTTTGGGGTGACATTTCAGTAGTTACAGTCCCAAGGGACTGAAAGGATAGGGATTGAATATTGTTATCTCAAGGAAGGGCTGCTCTCGATGGGGAAGCTTTGCATGCCAAAATAAGAAATAATTTTATTAATGAGGGAAGCACATACCTCAAAAGTAGCGGGAAATTTCAGTGTTGGTAAGACCCTAGCCCACTTGCAAAGGTACATGTATTAACCCAATATGCAAGAAGAAGTATCAAAATTTATACGTGGATGTAAACTTTGTTGTACGAGTAAGCCTAAAACTAGGAAGGAGGGTTTATATATGCCTTTTCTAGTAATGCGCCCGTCCATGGAAGGACATTTATATGGATTTTATAGGAGGATTACCTATGTCTAAACATGGACATGACTATCTATATGTTTTTGTTGATAGATTTTGTAAGATGTGTATTCTTATGGCATGTAAAAAGAAAATAAAAGCATATGAGGCAGAAAATATTTTCTTTTCTAATGTATGGGTGTATTTTGGTTTGCCAAAGTCTATTGTTTTTGAAAAGGATTCCAGGTTCTTAGGGAAGTTTTAGACTAATTTGTGGGACAAGATGGATACCAGGTTATAGAGGAGCACAAATTTCCATCCATAGACATATGGATAGAAAGAGGTGGTAAACAGGACATATGTATAGTTGATGCGAGGGCATAAAAACAAATATCCAGGACTTAGGATGAGTCCTTAGCCTACATTATGCATTCCTATAATCGGGTAGTACACACATCCACTATGAAGTCACCATTTGAATCATGCTTGGGATATCTACCTACAAATCCACTAGACATAGAAGTTGGGAAGCAAGATGAGGATGCGACACGAGACACAGAGGTGACTAGAGAAAACAAGTTTATTGAGAGGATCCGAAATATCCATCTCAAAGTCAAAGAACAGCTAGAGAAATCTCAAGCCAAGTACAAAGCTAGGCATGATCAACATAAGAGGGAACATAAACTTCATATTGGAGATAGAGTTTGGCTTTATTTGAGTAAGGAGAGACTAAAAGATCAAGTATAGAAGCTCAAGCCACTACGATATGATCCCTTCACCATATTGGAGTGGTTTAGAGAAAAATCCTTTAAACTTGATTTACCATCATTTATGAGGATGTACTCTGTAGTAAACTGTGAGAACTTGCACCTATATGATCCATCCATGCTAGATGAAGATGAAGGACTATAGTTGATACCTTCCATTGAGGATTTTTTTCTTAGAATCATGAGACAAATTAGAGGAGGATGTACTATTGTAGCAGAAAATTAGAGAGACTAGGAGAGGTTCCTAGGAGTCTTGGCAGATTGGACTAAAAGGAAAGACACCAAGGTAGTCCGGTGGTACTCAAGGAGAAAGTGAGGAAATTATTTTCTCATCTACTCCCTCACTAATATTTTGTGGGACTAAAATCCTCCTAAGTAGGGGAGGTGTGATCCATAGGGATCCAAAATGACTCTACTTCATCAAATCAATCAACATGAAGAAGGAAAAATATTACACTTGAGGTTATTTATTTTTAGTAACAAGACCGCCACTCTGTGTAGAGCTAATAAATTTGGTCCAAATTATTACAAATAATCTAACACAATAATAAAACACCAAATATTATTATATTGATTTTATAAATCATTAAGGATGATTTACAATGGGAGAATATACAATTATATAGGTTAAGCAACTCTTTAAAACAAGGAGTCAACCTTAATCTTGAATCCCATAGAATCCTCAACTTCTCCTAGAATATCTCAACACCCCATCCCATAATATACTCAAAAATTATCTATGTGAGTTGGTTTACCAACCAAATAACTCACTTACATTATTTAAACTTACACATTATATTATTCTTATCTCACACTCACTTAACTATTACAATATTATATTATTATCTAGATAATATAATTCTACAAACATTATTAATGTTCACAATAACTAAATATTAATTCCTAACATTCACCCCCTTGGTGTGAACATGGGGCAAGTAGCACCTGAAGACATGAGTATGAAAAAGTTCTACAATTGCTATCTAGATTTTTTTTCTGGAACTTTCTTGCACATGACCACAACTATGTAAAGGAACACATACTACATTTACTCCATGAAAAGAATGCACTTAGCATTCCACAAGCAGATCATCTTCATAAAGAAGGAAGGTAGTCAGTGGATCTCTATAGTCATAGGATCTCTAGTCAATATTCCCTTATGTAAAAAAATTCTCAGAGTTCTACATATTCCACGCCACATCATGACACCTAAAGGAACTACATTTGGAATTTCAATCTTACATGTGAACACATAATCATGTGTTTTTATTTCTCAACCACACTAAAAACAAACACTCAACACACAATTGAAAAACACGGCCACCAAAAAATTTTTGTGGCCTCATCGATGGTTCTGACGAGAGGTTGCTAATTGAACTCCTTCCTCTGTTGCCTCCTTCCTCCATGTGATGCTGCTAACTCAGCCGAATTTGTCTTTGAGTCTCATTTTATAATTCTATTAGGTGTCGGTTTAAACCAATAATGCACCCCCTCACTATGGATGTCATGTACAAAAAATATGTTTGATTAGATCAAACTCACACCATATCTAATTTCCATTCCAAATAGATGCAAAAACAAACTTTGAAAAAAAAAAATCGTTTTAATCATATACAAATTCCATAATTTCTTCAGACGCCAGAATATATTTCACATTTTATCTTAAACCAGAAACTGGGTTATTCTGAAATTTTAACCGTAGAGTAATAAAATACGTATCTTCAGACCCAAAAAATTTCAGAAGATTTGGAATCTAGGTTTTTGATAAAAATATAATTTACCAATCATTGTTTTTTCAAGATCTACATCCTTGAGGCTGCGGTTTTATCCTGCAACCACCCTCATAAATCTTCCTAACCTTATCTGATACCAAAAATAAATTTGGTCTAGATTATTACAAATAATCTAACACAATAATAAAACATTGAATATTATTATATTGATTTTATAAATCATTCAGGATTATTTACAATGGGAGAATATACAATTATATAGGTTGAGCAAATCCTTAAAACAAGGAGTCAACCTTAATCTTGAATCCCATAGAATCCTCAACTTCTCCTAGAATATCTCAACACCCCATCCCACAATATCCTCAAAACTTATCTATGTGAGTTAGTTTACCAACTAAATAACTCACTTACATTATTTAAACTTACACATTATATTATTATTATCTCACAATCACTTAACTATTACAATATTATAACATCATCTAGATAATATAATTCTACAAAAATTATTAATGTTCACAATAACTAAATATTAATTCCTAACAAGAGTGGTGGTTACAGAACCACCGTCCAACCAAGGTCGTAGTCCTGGGACCACCTATCTTCTTTGGGCGGCGGTCCTGGTTCTTTCAGACAGAAAAACAAAATATGAAACAAACAACCCAGAATTTGGAAGGTTGTTTATGTCTCTTCTCCTCCATGACCTTTCCCATTCTCTAGTGCATGGGAGGACATGAGAAAGGCTATAATAACATGTTTTTATAAGAGAATAAGATCATCTAAGCATGAAAGAAAGTGAGCAAGAAGTTCTTAGTGCTGGAATTGTGTTTTGTATAAGAAAGGAATGTTGAAATAGAGAAAGCAAGTATTTGGGAGGAAGTGTGAGATATTATCTACTTCTCTTTCATACTTATTATAAATTTTGTACTTGTTATTTTTAATTGGCCAATAAAAGTGGGAAGAAAGAGTAATTTCCCTTCCTGACTAGTTTTTCCTCCTCTAGAGGTTTCCTAGATAAAATTTGTTAGTGTTTATGAGATTAAATTCTTTCCTTTTCCTATAATTTTAGATTCTAAACATAAAAATAATTCATTCACTAGCTATCTCTATCATTTTCTAATAGAAATTAGAAAAACAATGTTTATTTTGTGATTATATGGATAATTCCAAAGTTACATAGTTTATAGATCATTGTGTATCAAGTTGTAACTCCAAGACTACAAAAAAGGATTTAAATTCTGCCATCCGAAGTTAGAGTTTGATAAGCACCTCACACATTAGGGGCCAAAGCATGAAAAGATAGGGTTGAATCTGGATGGAAGTAAATTTGAAGTGTAAGTTGGAAGTGCAAGTTTGAAGTACAATTTAGAAATATAGATTGAAGGCTGCAGGGATAAAATGTAATGATAAATTCTACTTTCAGTTTTCAATGAGGTTTTCAACAATTCTTCTAGGGGAAAATGTATGAATCATCATCTAAGGGAAAAGAGAATAAATTATAGTTTCCAAGTGGTGGCTCCTCCTTCTAGTATTATGTCGGATGTTGATAATGTCGGATATACTCGACCTAGAATACATTGACTTGCCAAAATTTTGGAGTATAGTAAGAGCTATATCAAATAATTCTTGGACAAAGATTATCTATAATAGTGGAATTTATCTAGATGTTGCATTCCCACCATCAATGTAATTCCTATAATTTATACTTTGCAACTATAAAACATTATGATAAGAACTCTTGGATGCTTAGAGATGATGATTTTTTTTTTATTTGGTTAGATTTGATTATTTTGAGTATTTGTTGAAGCTTCCTGATGTAAAGAAGTATGCCTCAATTTATCCTAGCTCCACTCTTGAGTCTTTGGAAAACAAATTCGAAGAATTGTTCCAAGGTTCTTAATAAATGCTACTTAGAAAAACATAAGCCTTCAATGTTTAGAGTTCTAAATACTATTCCCCACTTAGGCTTCATTTAGGAAGTGGATGATATTATCCCAATATTGAGTATATTTATAGGGCTCTCATATTCCAAATATTTCTAAGAATAGATGTACTTGTATATTGCCACTATCCTTAAAAATTATGATCTTATTCGATAGGCATAACACATCATTAATGTTATACATATTCAAATGTTGGATATCCTAACTTCAGGAAATTTCTAAATGAATTCCTATCTTATGTATGTGGTCTGCAGGATGTGGAACTATGTAGGTTTTTCACTTGTAAGAGAAGAAAATTATCACAAAGTTATGAATTTTATCCTCAAATCACATTGTGTTGGTGCCCATTTCTTTTCCTCATAAATCCAAGAACTATTGTGAAATATGTGCCACCAATCTTAATCAGTTCCTAGTTTGATATCTTTTTGTTTAAGAATCGAGAAAATTAGGTGTGGGTTGTCCTTATAGGAATTTATGTTGTCTCTCACTCTTGTATTTCTAACCTGTGTCGGGATCACTATTATTCCCAAGAGTATGCAAAACACGATGACTATTTCCCTTGAGTTAATAATGAAACACTTAGTTGCAGGTGGATGTATTTAATTTTCTACGATAGCAAGATGCATGTTTTCATCCAAATTACATAAAGAGGTATTTTATAAAATTTTGGAGGCCACATATTGAAACACATAGCATTTTTACTTTTATACATTCATAATTATGTAAAGTGCAAGCTAACTCCCAGCCCCAAATTCCTATGTAAAGATTTATAGATATAATGATCAAGGACTGGACTAGATGAAATGGTATAAAGTATCTCATTCTTCTTTGAGAAATTAAATTTGTAAAATTATCCCCGAGGCCACGATGTCTTTGGAATATTGACCAGTGTGTGTGAAATGTACATGAATGGAAGTGGGAATGCATTTCGTGTTCTACCAAGATGGCTTGTGTGTTATATTGCAATATATTTACAAGGCCCAACAACAAGATAAGGAGGATCATAAATGCACTATCCATAAAATATATAAATATGTGGTGGTGGGATGATTAGCAGGAGAGAATCGTGTAATGGAGATACATGGGTGACATGACATGAAAATATTGCAATGGTTAAAATGAGAAAAATATGGGAATTATAGAAATTTTTCCCACAAACGCAATATTCAACATTAATACAAGAATATGCGAGTAGTTATTGTGATAAATTGATATAAATATGCACTCTACATCTAAATGCTCAAAAATTTGGAAAAGTACCCAAGAATCCCTAAGTAAGATTAAAGAGAATGGTGTTTTAAAAGAGAAATAAGGGAGTTACGGTGTTCTTCATTCAAATTATGAACATTAACCATATCTTTGTTTAAATAGGTGAGTAGAGTGATTATCTTACTTCTATGAATATTTGAAGAAAAAATTAAGGTTTATCTTTAGAAAAGGGAAGGCTTGCTAAAAGTGTCGAAACCATGAGGACACATTTGTTAGTGCAAAATCACAACACCCCCAAATGATTATGGATCTACTTTTCTAAGGCAAAGTCATTTAGTGTGATTGCAAAACATTGAGATTTCCCAAAGTATGGGACCTTTGCAAATGGGCAAAGCTCTCCAGAGAAGATTGGTTCCTCTTCCTAAACTACCTACCATAACCTATTCCAAAGTGCAGGAAAGCTAATATAACCTAATCTAACTTCCAAGGAGAAAAGGAGAGGAAGAAAACAAGTAAAACTAGAGCCTACACTAAAACACTAAAATGGTGATACACCAAAGAAGGAAAGTGTTGATTATCTATCAAAACTACCATGGAACAAGAAGAGGTGAGAAATGGAAAGGATGGACAAGTGCATCACAGACCAAAGATGGATTTCACATAGAAAATGTTCCAAAACTCCATGAAAATAGCTCCAAAACCTGCAATGAACATCCAAACATGCACAAATACCATGTAATGAAGAGAAGTAAGGAAAACAACAAGGAAAACAATCCAAGGATGGATAAATGCATCACAAAACATTTTTTTATTGCTTAGAATTTACAGTGCATCATTTAACGAGTAAGAGGAAAAATGCCATTACAGAGCATGGTAGGAGGTTCTAACTCCATTTTCGACCACGGGAAGAAAAGAGGGAGAGGTAGAGTATAAGGATGAAAAACCTAATACACAATGAGCCAAAATTGGCTTTTATCACTCGAACAAAATGAAGGAAATGAGAAAATGTGGGAAAATTGATTTGACATCTCTAACCACCGATAAGATTCATTAAAACAGCAAGGGTACCCTCAAAAATCCATTTTTCGATGCATTCGGCCATGCTGGAGAAGAAATGAATGCTATACTTCATCAATTTTGGTGGTTGGGGGTCAAATCGTATTTTTCCCATGCCGAGAGATGTTTCTTCAAATCTTTCCCATAAAACTTTGTCAAAATTAAAAATTGAGGGGTTCATCATGTAGAGAATTTAAACATCTTTTCAATGATATAAGGATCATGAAAATACAAGCTCGGTTCAAAACATATGGCCCTCTCACGAAGATTTAGGGCAAAACTGGCAAAATTAGGGCAAAATTTGGGACGGAGGGCCAAAACTTGACCTTTTCCATCTTTTTCAAATTGGGAGTTTTTTCCAAAAAAATTATACACCCTGCTTCTCCAATGACACGTTACACCTTTTGGTTGATCTGTGACTTTGAAACAATATTTTGCCCCTTTTCGTAAAATTGAGAAATTTTCCCAAAATTCTCTGTGGCCCTACTGCTCTATTGTTGATGTGGACACATGGTGCCTTATGATTCAGTGCAGAGGTTTGGTTCAACTTTTCACCTTTGCACTATTATGGTTTTGGAAAAAAACCAAAAACCTTCTAATTCCCACCTTTGACTTGGACACGTGGCGCATCATGATTAGTGCGGGGTTTTAACCAATTTTCTCCATTCTCCTTTGTGGGCTCGCGGGTGAAATTTTTACCTTTGAGTTTTTTAGCCAAAAGGCTAACCACAAAATTTATCTCTGCACCTCCTCCAACCCACCAATTTCCTTAGAAAAATTTCCTCCTTACCTCCACGGGCCCACCTAGGGAAAATTTTGCATCCAACCTTCGCTGAGCCATAACTCAAAAAATACAAGGAGTTAGGAGAA
Organism: Taxus wallichiana var. yunnanensis; assembly: GCA_018340775.1. Taxonomy (NCBI): domain Eukaryota; kingdom Viridiplantae; phylum Streptophyta; class Pinopsida; order Cupressales; family Taxaceae; genus Taxus; species Taxus wallichiana. Next base: position 607,398,359 of record CM031240.1, read on the forward strand.
CTTCTTTACCTTTCTAGAAAGGGGAAGAAAAATCCTATCTAATGAAGCCATTTCCAGAATCTTTAGAGTGCTCAAAATTTGTAAAAATTTAATTTTAAGCACAAGGAAGGAAAGAATGAAGGCAAGTTAGCCAAAATAAGCAGGGGCTCATTTTGGATAACAATTTTTGCGACTCAGAGGGGTCATCTTCCTGCTAGATGAATGATTAGTGGAATTTTGAAGCATCCATTGGGAATGGAGTCAATCCGATAGCCAACTCGATCCGAAGTATGAAAATATGACCTTTGAGCCACTTGGAAACCCACTGAAACTTGGAGTTGATCCTCACCAAAATCCACTGAATGCAATGTGCAAGAGCAACCAAAACAACACCAAACAACTATGTAAAAAAATGGAAATGATACATACCCCAAGTGGGATATGCAGAGTGTGCAAAAGAACTTCTTCGCTGAAAGCAAACCTACCTATTATACTCTAACCAAGATAAAAGGAGCTCAAATAAAGCCTACAACCTGGCAGGGGAGAAATAGTGTCCCTTCCTCATAAATGGCAGCCATGCAATCTATTCTTCTACCCAAACTAGCAAGGTGTCAATTGAAAACAAATTAGATACATCTTTTAGTTGCTCTAAATTTGGATTGTAGAGGTATTGCAGCTGATCCTTGGTACTTTGATGCTCATACTCATGCTCAGAAGTAAGCATGACCTTTGGAAAATCCTCCTTTGGCTCCAATGAATCCAAATACCTGATTGGGAAAGGTTTGATGCTTTGAATGTGCCCATTTCTTTGAATTTTAACTCTAAAAATGGAGTCTTCTTGTGGACCTTCTTGGATAAATGGTGTGGAAGAAATGGTAGAAACATCATACTCTTTCCCTTCCTTCATGGCAGTATGGAACTCTTCTATAATATTCAGCTAATCATTATTGATTACAACATCCAATGAAGTTGCTTTTGCATTATTGTAACCTATTGTGATAAATTGTTGGCTCTGGATTTCCTCTATTGCAGCTTTTGGAAGATCAAATTCTTCCAACTTTGATTCAAGAGGCATGTTGCAAACTACAGGAGGTGCTTGCATGTTCTCTTCCATGAAAGCAGGTTCTTGTGGTTGAAGAATGAATGATGAAGAAGGAAAAGTTGCAATTTCTATAGGCTCCTTCTCATCAAAACATTCTTCTAAGTCTGATGGAAAATCAAACTCTTCAATGTCCTGCTGCAGCAAGGTCTCTCCCTTTTGTATGGTGACCTTCGAATCTTCATTTTTTCACCATGTGGGGCTTCATCTTCAAACATGAAGCTTGTTAGCTCAAAATCATCCAAAAAATCAGATTTTTGGAGAGATTTAGTGGGAGAGAAATCTATAACTTCTTGTGCAACCTGCTCATGATTCAATGCCTCTAAATTTTTTGGGTCACCTCCATGATGGATTCATCAATAAAATCAGGCCCTTCAAATGAAAGTAAAAAATATTCAATAATGCTTCCTTCATCTAGTTCCAATTTTAATTTGATTTCTTCTAGTTGCTCCTCTTCAATGGGACTTGGAGCTGATTGTTCTTCCTCCTTGTTGATTGATTGTGCAACTTGGATTAGATCAGAATTTTCTTTAAATAAAGTGCCAACATGGACACAACACTTAGAACAAATAGACTACTAGTGTACTTGCTTCTCTGCTGCTATAAAATCAGCCTTGGCCACCACTTCTTCAATTTCCACCTCCTCCTTTGGCTTAAACATCGGGGGGTCTTTGTAATCCCAAATTTTAGAGCCAAGCTCACCAAAATTCTAATCTTTTCTTCTTTGTTTAGATCTTCTTCTTGTTGTTCTCCTTGACTAGTTTTCTGATTTTCATTCTCCCAACATGGATTTGGGAATGCAAGAGGAGGGGTGGGTTGTGACTGAACTAGTTTTGCAATTATTTTTGGTGGTGGAGGAGGTGGAACTTCTAGTTTCTTTGGATGGGATGGTTGTTTGGAAGGGAAAATGACAAAATAATTGAGATGAGGTGGAATAATAGGAATGGAGAAATGAAATCAACACTTGGGACAACATTCAATGGGAAGATTGGAAATTGAAGCCCAAATTGAGATGGTGCTGCTTGAGGAGTAGAGAGAAAATTACCAGATAATGGTGTAGAACTTACCCATTGATAAGGCTGCCTGACACCAAGTTCATAGGCCTCTATCTCTTCAGTCCATTGTGCAAGTTAGGGAAACATATCCACCATGAAGTTCAACTTCTCTCGAGGGATGAAGTGTCTTGGAAAAGGGCCAACCCATGGACAAGGTGCCTGCTAACCAATTCTGAAAGCCTTCATTTGAGTTGTTGCTCTTGATTGCACCATGTAAATCTCCATTTTTTGGATCTTCTCCAATAGACCAACATCTTGCATTTGATTGTCTTCATTATTTTCATACCCCTACTCTTGGAAAACTCCATAGCCAAACTGATTTTGGCACTGCTACTCATAGGGGTAGGCATGCTGATTTGGAGGAGTTGTAAAACATATTAGAGATGGAATGTACTGCTGTTGTAAATGTGAATTCCATGATGGAAATGAAGTCATGATTGCAGAACTTCATGGAATGGAAAAGAGTGAAAGGGGTGGAAAGAAGAATGAATGAAAAAGGAATGGAAATGAATGAAAACGAAGGTTTGCAACTTCAGAGATGGGTTGTTGACCATATGGAGTTGCAAGATGTGTTTGGAATTTCCTCCAAAGGCTGAAATTTTCAAAGGAACACACCAACCTACAAAAAATGAAATGGGAGACCTCAAGGTGTCCCACTGGGCCTGCCAAAACTGTTAGTGCAAAATCACAGCACCCCCAAATGAGTTATGGATTTGCTTTTCTAAGGCAAAGTCATTTGGTGTGATTGCACAACATTAAGCTTTCCCAAAGTGTGGGACCTTTGCAAATGGGCAAATCTCTCTAAAGAAGGTTGGTTCCTCTTCCTAAACTACCTGTCACAAGATATTCTAGTGCAGCTAAGTTAATATAACCTAATTTAACTTCCAAGGAGACAAGGAGAGGAAGAAAACAAGGAAAAACGAGCCTATACTAAAATAGTGATACACTAGAGAAGGAAAGTGTTGATTATCCATCAAAACTACCATGGAACAAGAAGAGGTGAGCAATGGAAATGATGGACAAGTGCATCACAGACCAAAGATGGATTTCACATAGAAAATGTTCCAAAACTCCATGAACACAGCTCTAAAACCTGCAATGAACATCCAAACATGCACAAATACCATGTAATGAAGAGAGGTAAGGAAAACAACAAAGAAAACGAGCCAAGGATGGAAAAATGCATCACAAAACATGTTTTTATTGCTCAAAATTTACATAGTGCATCATTTCATGGGTAAGAGGAAAAAATTCCATTACAGAGTAGGGGAGGAGGTTCAAACTCCATTTTCAACCCTGGGGAAGAAAATAAGGGAGAGGCAGAGAAGAAGGATGAACAACCTTTTACAAAATGAGCCAAAACTGGCTTTTATTGCTCAAACAGAATGAAGGAAATGAGAAAACATGGGAAAATTGATTTTACATCTCTAACCATCGAAAATATTCATTAAAATATCAAGGTCACCCTAAAAATCTATTTTTAATGCATTCGCCATCTTTGGAGAAGAAAGCAGACGCCATACTTCATCAATTTTGGTGGTTGGGGTCGATTTTGCATTTTCTCACGTGTCGAGAGATGTTTCTTCAAATTTTTCCCATCAAAATCCATCAAAATTTAAAATTTATGGGTCCATAATGTAGATAATTTCAACAGATTTCTAATGATATAAAGATCACGAAAATTTGAGCTCGGTTGAAAGATATGGCCCTCTAAAGATTTAGGGCAAGAATGGCAAAATTAGGGCAAAATTCGGGTTGGGCCAAAACTTGACCTTTTCCCTCTTTTTTCAAATTGGGAAATTTTCCCAAAAATCTCCATACCCCACTTCTCCAATGACACGTGGAAACTTCTAGTTGATCCATGGCATTGAAACAATATTTTTCCCTTTTCGTAAAATTGGAAAATTTTCCCAAAATTCTCCGCTGCCCCACCGCTCCACTCTGCGATGTGTGGACACGTGGCACCTTATGATTCGGTGCGGAGGTGTGGTTCAACTTTTCACCTTTGTGCTTTTATGGTTTTGGAAAAAAATCAAAAATTGTTTTGACCCCGATTCCCACTATCGACTGGACACGTTGTGCATCATGATTGGTGCGGGGCCTTAACCAATTTTTCTCCATTCTCCTTTGCGGGCTCCTGGTGAAATTTTTACCTTAAAGATTTTTTGCCAAAAGGGTAACCACAAAATTTATCTCCATGCCTCCATGAACCTACTAATTTCCTTGGAAAATTTTCCTCCTTACCTCTGCGGGCCCGCCCAAGGTAAATTTTGCATCCAACCTCTACCGAGTCATAACTCAAAAAATACAAGGAGTTAGGAGGACTTCTTTACCTTTCTAGAAATGGTAAGAAAAATCCTATCTAATGAATCCATGTCTAGGATATTTTGAGTGCTTTCAATGTGTAAAAATTGAATTTGAAGCACGAGGAAAGAATGAAGGCAAGTTAGCCAAAATAAGAAGGGGCTCATTTTGGATAACAATGACCATTCCCAAAAGAAAACTTCAAATCTCATTTCCCTAGAAAAATTACATACTTTGACCTTTCCAATGTCAACCTAGATGAGTTTAGGCAGAGGTTATATTCCCTAAAAAAATTGATTCTATGGCCTTTGTGGCTAACAACTATAGTGACCTCACTGCTATTTTCCCTCCCAATACACCATGCCTAGAACTTGTATGGGTATGCGCCCAACATTATAACCCTATAACAAGATAAGTTCGGGATGGGAATGAGGCCTAGTCTTATCTTTCCGGGAGAAAGTGTTTGATATAATTCTTAATTTTCCTCCTAAAATATAAGAATATTCCAATACCAGAAATCAACACAATCGTATTGGAACTCACGGGAAAAGAAATGGACTAATTTTATGAATAATAATTTGTTAGCTAATCCATGGGGTTCTATCCCCGAATGACGAAGAAGATGAATAGAATTGAATTCATTGAGGAGGTTGGAATTGTTATTATATTATTTAAAAGGATGATGGGTATGCAATCCACTTATAATTTTCATGAATGGATGTTCCAATTCATTGAGGTAATACTCATGAACAAAAAACCTCTCCCTTGGGTCGAGATAATAAGTATCCAAATTCATGAACAAATGATGGGGGTTGCTCAAATTGCAAGAGGAGAAAAGGATGGTATGGAAAATTTCTTTATGACTTCTTATTTTGTTTATAACATTTCTTTCCATGGGAATTTATAGGGCTTGTTAATTGAAGGTGATTTGAGTAGCGTTAAGGTATATGATGTCTTCTTTCAACTAAAATTGGAGAGTTATATGACAAACTACGAGAATGTTGCTAATCTCTTCTTTACGCCTATAATTTTCCCTTTTCATCCCAATTGGGAGATTGAAATATTTTCCTAGGATTCCAAGTGGGTTATCACCCAATATGGATGTTAATTTATCCAGTTCCAAACTTTCTCTTATATCGGGGTTACTAGTTTTAATAGGAGTCCTTATTTACTCCCTAGGTATATGGATAACAAGTGGCCATTGATGGATTTGGTGAGGAAATTGTTACCAGTACATCAGATCATCACCAACAAACATATCACATCCCTTATCAAGTTTCCAATGATTATTGGGAATTATACTTTCCCAAACATCCAAAAGTAAAGAATGTTGGAAGCAAAAATTGGTAGATGTATGTTGGATAAATTTGATGTAAGACATCGTATGACATAAAACAAATTATACATATTATTGCACCTACTCAGATGGAGCATGAAGCTCATTATGAATACTTATGGATGGATTTTGGAGATGAGAGGGAAGTTAGACAAAGGGAATACTTAAGAATGACATTGTCCAAGTGTGAAAGTGGTTAAGTACCGAAGAGCGCACCTTGATAGCCGACTTGTGAATGTCATAACTTGAGCTCCCAGATGAGTTTTGAAGTGCTTACTTATATGATTTTCCATGAAAATATCATTTTGATAAGAATGGCGAGGTTCTTAATACTTTAATTTGACTGGAACACACTAAAAATATCCTTTTTCTCGGGATCTTGGTTGTGTATAGAAGGAATGAGTTGGGATGAGAAATTCATGGTGCTTAAAGATGGTCTATTTTTTCCAAAATTTGAAGAAATGAGATATATTTTCAATGATATATTTTTTGGGCCATAACTCAATCCAGAGATCCTAGAATCATTCCTTAAAGATAAGTTGTTTTTTTCGGTACAAGCTCCTTTAGGCCAAAAAAACCACTTTCGGTGAATTAGCTCCTAAACATTGTAGAAACAAATATTGCACATTAGAAACTATTTAGCTTGGTATTATACTACTTTTTAGAAGTTTCTTAAGTGTATAAAGTACTAATTAATCCCTCCTTTTGCCAACCTTTTCTTATCTTTTATTTTATCTTTCCCACATATTTCTCGATACCTATCAGCCCATTTCATGATTGTTCTAACATTATATCCACGACATCAAGGTGCCCCAACCTATATTGGGGTGCCCTGAGGCACCCTGGTCCCATTCTAGGTGCCCCAATCTATGCTTATCCTCTTTCACTCCTTTTTGAATCACTTATATTCATTGGTAATATTTATATTTTCTTGATTGGCATTGTCGGGATTGATTATGAAATTAAACTTGAGATCCCTATAAATATAAATCTATAAGACCATAATAAGGGTCCTAAGTCATTGCATCCTATAACTACTATCACTCCATCTAGGGATGCATCTATTACACTCTTTGTATCCACTTAGTGCCATACATTCAAGCTAGTAAGTCAAAATCACATACATTCTTAGAGGAGGAGGGATTATATTCATTCTATTTTACTATGTACATATTCTATAGCTATTATAGCTTGCTTTATTTAACAAAGTGTGGTGACACGAGAGAACCTAGGGAGCGACATACATAAAATCACAAGAATTAAATTAGGTTCAGTAATGTAGTGTATCACTAAGTGATAAGCCCACTAGTTTGGAGGATGAGGTTAGTCGACCCCTTATTATTATTATTCTTGTGCAATGAGTCATCCAGTTCATCCATCGAATCCAGTGTGACAGATAAAGAGTATTTAGAGACACTTAACGACCATGCCAAATTAGGGGTTTTGGCATTTACATTGTTTTAAGTGCCTAGAATGCAGACCAGTGGTGCCCTGGGAACCCCAATACACTCATAAGCACCTATGTCATCTACAAAAGCCCCGATCTTCCCTTTCGGGGCCTTTAAGTGTTCATATATAGTTTTGAGTTCCAGTTCCAGATCTATGAAAACCTATGATAGTCACCATCAATTAGCTAATTCATTTTCCTTTACCTTCCAACACATTAGGGTTGTATTTTATAAAGAGTACTTTATTCACATTTTTCTTATAATTCTTTAGTTCATTTACAACTTTATAGTCCTATTTAGATTAACCCTAAATACCCCATTTAGGAATTCTTTATTCTTTTAATCAAATGCCCTAAACTTACCATATTTTTCCTAAATCATTTACTTGGTGTTTTTGGATCCCAGATACACCTCAAAATGAAAATTAGGCTCACGCATGACTTTGGCGATGGTGTTTCTAGCTTAGAAATGTTTATGGAATCCCTTTCTAAGTTTTTGCAAACTTGTCTTGAAAACCACTACTCCAACATACTTGAATGAATTTTCTTGTTCTTAAATCACCTAGGGAGAGATTGATGACATCACATATGGACTCTTGGAGGACAAGAATGGAGCTAACATTGAGGGGTAGGTTGACCGGGGGTGATTGGAGAGGTATACCATTAAAATTCTCACATTAGGGTATAGATATCATGTTTTTAGTTGAATTTTGCTCATGAAAACACATAGGAAAACATCTAGATCTAGCTTGGGGACATGTTATGGATCAAGCTCAGTGAGGACATGACATGAGAATTCCCAAAATCTTAATTTTATACTTGACCAGTTCTTTATCCATTGGGCTACACAGAGTTACTCAAACAGATAGCAATAAGGAGTACACACACACAAAAGGAAAAACACATGACACATAGAAAGGAAAGAACACACACAACAAGAATGTGAAACACACCTAAAAAAATCCTATGGTAAAGATGTGGGTGTGAACCCACTTTCTTTTCTTGTATATTTTAAGATATTTCCCACTGCAGGGCAATTCCAATGGTGTTCCATCTAGATATGATAAATAGAAAGAACTTTCTCCACATGGTTCCCATATCTAGAATGACCCAAGCCATAATGATTCAAAATTTCCATGGCTACTATTTGTATCTCTCCACTTGTCCTAGAGTAGGAAAAGATCTCCAATTTTGAATTCATGAGATTACACCTTTTTATTGAAAAATTTCTTCACTTTCAGCTAGTGATCCTTGATTCTATCCACTAATTTGTATCTATCTTCTTCAAATTACTCAAGGAATACAATCTATTTATCAATGGCATTAAGGTAATATTCATCATCCACTACTTGAAGTAACTTCAATTCTGACATGTCTATCATTACTAGAATCTTTTCCTCTATCTCGTACAACAATTGGAATGGAGACATGCATATGCTTCTTTGGTGTAATATTGTATGCCCACAAGATTGCATCATATAACTTATTTTTTTGGTTCATTTGATTATCTTCTACCAACTTACAGAAAATGGTGATAATTTTTTTATTACTTAACTTTGCTTGACCATTCGCTTGCGAGTAATAGTCATATACGTGCAACAGTGAGATCCTATACTCTTAGAAAAAATGAGTTATCTCTTTTGAAGAGTATTATGTGGCATTGTCCACCATGACATTATTAGGTAGACCAAAATGAAAAATTATATTCTCCTTGATTAACTTAATAACTATTTTGATGGTATCTTGTTTCACCCAAATGACCCCCACCCATTTTTAAAAATAGTCTATTATTGTGAGCACATAGGATTTACCTACACATGAATGAGGATTCAAGGCTCTAATGAAGTCAAGGCCCCACTATTTAAATTGTTCTTCAATTCTCACCAACCTAAAATGAAGTGAGGAAAGCTACGGTCTCTTGACAAACCTGTTGGCATTCTTTACATTTAAATACACACTCTTAATCATCTACGAATAGATTCAGCTAGTAATATCTTCCATGAAGGATTTTTTTTGTTTTCATCATTACTTAGAAGTTTCCTCTGCATGCTTGATCATGGTATGCTTTCAAAAAAATTCCTATTTTACTTTGTCTACACACTTGATAAAGCAGTCATCTAATCCTCTCTTATAGAGATCGCAATTCCAAATGACATACTTAACTACATTCAACTTGAGATTCCTTTATTGCTTGTAATCCATGTGAGGAGGGAATTCACCATAGGTCAAGAAGTAAGCAATGTCTGCATACCATTCATTTGTTGTGCTTACAAAGAGGACTTGAGGAAAGTATTTGAAGCATTTAGAAAAAGAGCATTCCTTTTCACCATGATGATCTTTGAGAGCCTCATCTTCATCCATCATCCTACACAAACCATTTCCCCTCACTAAATTAGAAGGCTTGATCTCCAAATCATACTCCTGGATTCTTGCTACCCAGTTTCCTCTCTTGGATCCTAGATCTTGTTGAGTGAGGATGGATTTGATGGCAGACCTAGGTACCATGACTATGGTGTGAGAATTGAGAATGTAGAATCAAAATTTATTTACCACCTTAACCACTGCATAGGCATGCTTCTCTAATTGATTATACTTCAATTCATGGTTCTTTAGTGGCACACTCATGAAGGGTATAAGATCTTTTATATGTTCCTTGTTCTTTTGTACCAAGGTGGTTGATATTGGATGTTCCAAAGCATAGCAGTATAGCATGAATTCCTTGTCAAAATTGGGTTATATCAAAGTAGGCACCTTTATTATTACTTCTTTTATCACGGTAAATGCCTCCTTCCCTTCTTTGTTCCATTTGAAACATGCCTAATCATCATCAACTTTGTTATGTGTTTAGTTAATTCCGTGAATTCGGGCAAAAACATCACAATAAATTAACCTTACCAAATAATAAGTGTACCCCCTTATTTTTAGGAAATGAAAACTCTGGATAGCCTTTATTCTTTCAGGATCAATTTTTTCCCCATCCTTGTTCACACTGCTATGTGTCCAAGGAGCTTACCTTTAGTGACCCCGAAAATGCATTTCTTTGGATTTATGGATATACCATGTTTTCTACACCTCATGAGTACCTTCTCCAAATGTTGAATATGATCTCCTCTCTTCTTCGAGAAAATATTTAAGTTATCTAAGTATATCACAATGTAGTGCTTCAAATATTTGAATTCTAAATCCATTTCTCCCTACAAATTCTCTCCGCATTGATTAGGCTAAATGACATTATTTTGTAGGAAAATGTTCCCCAAGGATTAGTGAAGATTATTTTAGTTATATTCTCCTTTAAAAATTATATTTGATTATACCTTGATAAACCATTGAGTAGTGAGATCATTTTGGACCCCCTAACAACTTGCATGATATGATCCATGGTGGGAGTGGATAGTTGTCCTTCAGGGAAGCTTGATTTAGGTTATGAAAGTCTACATACATCATTATTTCTCTATTCTTCTTTTGTAATAGAATAATGTTTGATACCCACGTAGAATGGTGGATAGGGAAAATGATTCTTGCATTCAACATTTTCTGCACCTCTTCTTTGATTCTATCAACAATTTTTGGATTCTAGGGCCTCTACTTCTTCCGAAAGGTTTTAATTTGGATTTAATGGGATGGAGTGGTGCATTTCTTTAGGTTGGAAAGATTTGAGCTCATCATATAAATAATCCAAGACATATAAATACCTCTTCAGGAGTGAGATGAATCTCCTTTTATCCTCAGGTGAGAAACATTTCGATGTTTAGCATTCTCATATTTTTGTAGTCGCTATATTTTCTTTCTCGAACTTGGCAATACACATTGAAGATTATTTTGCTATATCTTTTATAAAATGACCATACTTATCAAATAGATATTATAGCAACACTAGGCCTCTAGGAATATTATTTCATTTAGGCTTGAATACTCCTTCACTAATCCCCTTGACTCCTTATCTTCTTCAGCTACTAATTACCTATGTGGATTATCTCTTCCTTCAAAAAATAGGATATTAAAGTTATATCTCTATTCTAAGAAGGTCATGAGTTAATCGTCATCGTTGAAGACTTGTCAACAATTTACATTATCAAGTACACTGGGTCTAAAAATCATATCCACGGTCACCTTGTCTTTGCAAAAATATGGATGTGGTATCCCTAGGGAAGCTGAAACTGAAAGATAATATACCCTTTCATTCTTCTCTCGAGGGAAAACTTTGATGAAAAATCCATCAAAATATTCAATACAGTCCCATACTCTATTTTTATAATGTCTGAGTCTTGGATTTTTTGCTTGGTATTACTTCCATACTTGCTTCACTATCACCTTTTCATATCCGAGACACTTGAGCTTATTCACACCCATCGACTTTGCAACATCCATCCCTAAGAGGAGAGCTTTGTATTCTATAGTATTGTTAGTATTTTCAAATTGTAGCTTATATGAAAATGGAAAGGATTCACTGAAGGGGAATTCAACACTACACTGGATCCAAAGCCTTGATTTTAATGGATTCCATCAAACTCCATGGTATAACACTGATCTTATTCCTCTTCCATAAGGAAAGGAAGATTTTCATCCCTTTCTGATGTGAGAAAATAATTTCCTAACCCACTATCTTAGAATAAAATTTTCACCCTTAGATCATCTGATTTTTGCACTATGTATTTCATCTTGTGCACCCAAATTTTTTTCTTCATTTCTCCTTTTACTAGTATGGTTGGAGAGGACCAAATGATTTTTATTTTACCACCTAAATCCCTACAGAATCTTCTACTTAGTAATATCCTAAATGATTCTAGGATGTCCATAGCTAGGATAGTGAGAAACACTTTCTTTTCTGGAAAATCAGCCAAAGATACTTGTGCATCCTTTATTCTACACACCAATGGTACTTCTTTAGATTCCATGGAATAACAAGAGCCATTTTCCTAAGTCAAGGTAAGTCCTAAGGAATTTTATACTTTGATGGGCATCACATTGTCAAAGGCTTTAGAATCTATGATATAGTTGTTGAGTTGGTAGCCTTTGACCAAAAGGGATAGGTAGAAAGGTTCTACCTTGTTAGTCTTGGATTTGGATGGGGTAGGTGGAATTCCTTTAGTACTAGGGTTTTGAGATGAGGGTTTCGGATACCTTTTCATACTATGTCGACAAACCTCTTGAACTGAATTGGGTGTGTTTACAAATATTCCATCTCCATGATTTGAACTTTAGTTCTATTTTCATGTTCAACATAGTCAAATGGAGATGTGGGGAGTGAGGATGATGTTCCAAGGATAGTAGTGGTTTTACATTGTGAAGATGGTGCTACCTTAGGAGCTTGGGTCATTTTGATGGTCATGGTAATAAGTTTAGAAGAAGGGGAGTGGTTGGTTTAGCTTGAGACTTGGTTGATTTAGACAAGGTAGAATTGGGAAAATGACTATTCTTTAAAATAGATTTTGAACTAGGGGGTGTACCAGAGAAATTACTTGGCATAGTAAATGGTTTCTTTCTTGCCAATGGATCTAGTTTCTCTTTAGATGAGTCCATTGACAATGGTAGTAGAGATCCTCTACTAATGATTTTATTCTACGGGAATTCACTAGGAGGATCTTATTTCTTTTTTTTTGCAGTGGATGTCGAGAACGAAGCCCCTTTCTTTGACTATGTTTGAGTGAAAACCATGCACACGAATCTTAGTGCTTCATCATCATCATTATCTTCACTTACTCAAACATACTCAAAAATTCCATTTTACATATCACGATCAACTTGTTCGACATCAAGGTAAATTCCATCATTGCTATCTTCTTCTTCTTACGGTTCTTTCTCATCACATGTAGAATTGATGACTGGTGCTTCAAGATTAAGCCGATGAGCAGGTGGATTGATTATTGGCAGTTCATAGGAATTTTCTTTCTCAGTGTGTTCCTCATGGTGATATGAGAAAGCTATTTCTTCAAGGTGATCATGTCATTAGTCATCTTTTGGATCATTGGATTAATGAGAGTTGAACCTGAACCTTGACCCTTATATTTTACATTAGGACCCTTCGCTTTCTTAGACAAGATTAGGTTGTCATCTGTCTTGAACACATACTCTTATGCTTCTTTAAAATCCATAGGTTGGGATATTATGAGTAAGAAACATAATTCTAGTGGTAGAGAACTGATAAATAATATTTTTGATTGTTATTTGGAGGCACCAAATCTTTAGTGATCATTCTAATTATCTATTTATACTTGGATAAGAAATATCTCATAGACTCGGTAGGATCTTTTTCATTTTCACAAATTGGACTACAAGATCCTTGAATTCTTTCGTAGTTTTGAATTTTTGCTCAAATTTGATTTTTATAGCTTCCACAAAGTGATAGATCTTATGGGTAACAAATGAAACCATTTAGAAGCCTTTTCTTCCAAATATTCCTCAAATAACCTAGCCGATACACATTCATTCTCAATGCTAAACATTTTACAAGTGGTGATTAATGCCACTATGTTTTCCTTGGGGAGTTGGGAGCCATCTCCTATAAATTTTGGAAATTTATTCTTTGATCCTTATGGTAGCTCATGGAGTGGTTGTGGTAGTGTAAGTGGGATTGTATTTCTACCCCACAGTACCTTTGGTCTACGTTCCTCTTATTGGTGTGTCATTTCATTCTTGAGTTTGGCTTTCAACCTTTCTAGGGCCATAACTTAGCTTCCTGCTCTTTTGTTTACTTATGTTTGATATATTTTGCTCTCTTAAATTTTAGCTCTTATCTCAGCCTCATCTCTTGCTTATCTTTCTCAAGCTTCTTCTTCGAGTTTCCATGTCTCGTGAACTCTTTTAGATTCTCACTAATATAAGGAAAATTGACGTCAATATGCTAACAATAATTAGGATTTCGGTGGGAGTAGTTCTTTGGATGAAGGGCAGACCTTACATTTTTAGCAGTTCTTTCCTTTGTTAAAGCTCTTCAAAGATAGGGCCAATTTATCCTCCTTTCCTTTGTAGCCAAGTATATCTTATAGCTGCCATCTTGAAAAATTTATGATCTTATTTGTGGTGACTAAATCTACTTATCTCTGTCTATTTGGTGGCACATTCTTATTTAAGATTCAATACTCTTGTGGAAATAAATTTCTGATTGAAACTTTACCTATTATGGCAAATAGCCTCTCTCAAATCAGAAGTAATATCCTCTTGAATATGGAACAATAACTCAGGTATTTCAACAGGAGGATTTCTTGGAATAGACATGGATATGAGACATATGATCTTGTGACTCTTCAAATTCAATATTTTTATTTTAATTTCTCAATTTTTTAAAATTATCTAAGGTCATATTTGGTGCATATGTTTCCAAGTTTGTCACCTGCTTTGTGGGATTCAAAAAATGTTAGTGAGAAAACTTATCGGGTGGAAAAATTCACGGACTTCTTGCCAATGCTCTAGGAATCTAAGTCCCTCTACTTTTACGGTGCAACTTTGTGTTTACATGCATGTGAGAAAGTGGTTTTTATGGTTTCCTTTTGATTAGGGATCTAATAGGGGTGCTCCACTAACCCTATGAAAAAACTAAAAATTTCTTGTTAGAGAGGACATTGGTTAGAGAATGGGAAAGGGGGTGAGAAAAAGGGAGAGAGTTTAATGTTATGGGTAGAAAATAAGAGTCCCGTAGTCATTAATCGTAAAGTTACAATTCACATGAATTAGAAGAAAACAACCATATAAATGGAAAAAAAGACTAGTTAGGATTTATGAGCACAAAGTATTAGTAAATCCCCCAATAAAAAAGGCTATAAAATCCTTCTTGTATTGATGCTTGAGAAGAAATTTTACATGGCAAGAATGGAAGAATGTAAAATTGGGAAGTAGAAGAATTTTTATCTCTTGTTTCTTCACAAGTATCACTCTCTCATGAACTCACAAAATTACCATCCCTTTGAAAATATAATGCCTTTATAATTTATAAAAAGAGAGTGAATCTTATCCTACCCCTAATGAATTTTCATATGCCTTCACAAAACTTACAACTTTTCAAATTCCTAGGAAATATTAAGTCCATTTTTATAAAACAAAGGTGACTTATTACATTATAAATCTAATGTTACCTTTTAATTACAAAATTATGCATTATGAAAAAGAGAAACCATAACAAAGAATTAGAACATGAAGAGAGAGAAAGTTGGGGAGAAGAAGAGGAAAAGAAGAAAGAAGAGAGAAAACTAGGTTGATGAAGAAGCCACTCCCACCGTTTCTTCCTCACTACTTGAACATTCTCTAACCAACTCTAGTTGAGAAATATCCACTCCTTTGAACTCTTTGCTAGAACGTGCCACCTTGTAGGTGCCACTTTTACGCATGGGGGATATGCATGCAATTGAAATATTCGGTTTAACCATTAATAACGTCATTGATATCTTTTCATTTTTAAAACTATGACTGATGTTTCTCCACGATGAATGCAATGGTGGCTTGAATCCTTAATAGTGCCTCTAAGGCATCTTCAATGAAATACCATGGATCTCCAACTACTTTCTTGAAATGTTATACAAATGGAATCAACAACTCATCTGCAGTGGTACATTCCTCTATCACATGTACTTCAAGTTTTTGAATTCTTTGTTTTACATGATCTTATAGCTTATAGGCCTGTACTTTGTTTAATTATAACTAATTGATGGCCCTATTGATCATTTCATATCTGGTGGTGTAAGTCATTTCCCACACATGTGACAAGTCCTCTAATGGGGCATCAAATATATTATTATTTATAAATTATTTGGAAAAAGTGCTCCCCATCTCCTCCACCAATGGGAAAATTGGATCCCAATACTCCTTTCCTTTTCCAAATTTTCTCTGAGCATTTGAGTTTGCTCCATAGTTTCCCACATGTACTTGAAAAGTGATATTACTTCGGGATCAATTCTTTTCTTTTTCCAAGATCGTACCCATCCACTTACTATTTTCTCATCCTGTATGGTGAACTTTTGAGTCTTTCTAATGGATTCTATATCAATGCTACTTATTGGGGATACTTCCTCAATTAGGATGGAATGAATCTCTCGGATCCACTAGATGTTGTATATAAGAAGAGAGTATTTATACTTGTTCTTCCAAGTCTTCAATCCTTTTCTTCTACTCTCGATTTCTCACCATGAGGTGAGTGGAAGATTGTTGAAACATATGCTCATCTCCATCATGGGTGGTGTTAACCATTTAACCTACCTAGAAGAAGGATGTATGTTAGACTTATGTTTTTAGGAAATCCTTGCACAATGAATTTTGCTAAAAACAAGAGTCCAAAATTTTTCAATTTTCAGACTTCGGGGTTTTTCCTTTAGAGTTTTTAAAGCTAAATTTCATAATTGCATTTGATTTTTTCCAAAGTCCGAAACTCTAAAAGTCCAAATTTTTAGACTTTCAGGTTTTAATTTCAAAATTTTTGGCTTTTTTGTTTAAATTTGACTCAGACTTCCAAAATCCAAAATTTGAAAGTCCAAAAATTCAAACTTTCAATTTTAGGGTTTTCAGAGTTCTCCAAATCATTTTAGGATTTTTACTTGATCTTTTCCAAAGTTCAAAAACTCAAAGTCTGGAATTTTAGACTTTCAGGTTTTCGGGTTTCAAACTTTTAGTTGCCAATTTATCCTTTTGCTTCCTTTTTTCTCAAAGTCGAAATCCTAAATTTTCAGAGTTTCAGATTTTTAGGTTTTGGAACTTCGAAGGTTCTAAGCATGATTAATTCTCACCTACCGTATAGATTGGATTTTTACCATTAATTTTGGGATTTCTATATAAACGCACATTTTACTTTTCAATTTTACGACACATTTGCTCTAACATCTCATTCTTGGCCTTTTTGGTGTCCTTTTCAAGGTATGTTTTACGTTTTACTTTCTTTTGGTTTTTAGGTATTTTCTCCCCCTTTCCCCCATTTGGGTTTCTTTTTGTTTTCCCTCTATTTTTCTTGTGTTGTCCTATTTTCACCTTATTTAGATATGGATTTTTCTCCAGGTTTTCAAGTATGGGGATATTTCTAAGTCCCTCATGCTTCCTCCTGTTTCCCAGAATCCACTTTGGTTTCTTACACTTCTTTTTTGCACTTACTTAAGAGATCATTAAAGTTTCTTTTCAAAAAATTCATTTTGGATAATTTCTTCAAAATATCACAAGGCGGGAAACTACATGGAAGGAACTTTTCGGAAAAAAGTATTTGAAGTTTTCAGATTTTGAAGAGCTAGTTTTTGGAGATTTTGTTTGAATTTCAAGAGTGATTTTTCGAAGTTTTCAGTTTTGGGATTTCGGAGATTTCGGTTTGATTTTCAGATATTTATACTTTGGGTTTTCAGAGAATCAGAGATTTTGGATTTTTAGGACCCCTAAATTCGGAAAAAAATTTCAGATATTTCTTCCAGTGTTTTCTTTCAGACTTTTTTAGTTCGGAGTTTTGAGTTTTCCTACTCTCATATTTTTGGATTTCTGTAACATTCAAACTCCCGAAACACAGGTTTGATGTCTGCCTCTACTTCAAAGGGGAAAGAAAAGATGAAATACACATTTCTTGGAGTTTCTCCCCAATCTTGCTTAACCTCTGATTTAGGAAATATCGGGGACACCGATTTTGGGAAAATTGATCTTCCCAAGTTCTAGGAAAGATTAAAGGCCCCAAATAAAAATCCATGGATGCAAGCCATCTTCGATAGTGGTCTTGCTCTTGCTGCTAGTTTTCCCACTTTAGTGTAATACCCAAAAATTTTCCTAGCTATAGCATCTCATATGATGAAGACTCTATGTCGATAAGAGATAGCGGACGATAAGGTGGCAATCCTTCGGGCCCATATTTCTTTGAGGACTTGTTCAAACTACGGATGTACAAGATTATGCCACTATCTCACTTGAAATAGTAGTTGAGAATTGGGATAAAAATAAGGAAGTATGCTAGAAGGTTATGATGAAGTATTACCTAACTAATAACTTTTCAAAATTGCCTAAGACCATACATCGATCATATTTTATTCGGGGAGGTCAACAACGTCATTATACTCTTGAGCGAGTTTTAGGTCTTCCTTCTACTAAGAAATTCCAAGAATGGATGTTCTTGTACATAGAAACGATCAAGAAGAATGACGAGTTTATCCAATGGGGTGAACATATCAGTAGCAACATCCGCTACTAGTTGGGCAAGGTGGAAGAAACTAAATCCTTCTACATGACATCTTTCCTAGTGTATGCA
Organism: Taxus wallichiana var. yunnanensis; assembly: GCA_018340775.1. Classification (NCBI taxonomy): domain Eukaryota; kingdom Viridiplantae; phylum Streptophyta; class Pinopsida; order Cupressales; family Taxaceae; genus Taxus; species Taxus wallichiana. Next base: position 607,416,773 of record CM031240.1, read on the forward strand.
GCTGCTGCTATGGGGGATTTTGTAGGGTTAAACACCGGGGTGTTTGTAGCACATCCCAAATCTACAAATTTTATCCCCAGCTTACTCTAGATGAGGGGAGAAAGCACTTCCAAAGAATCAATGATGCTTTCTTCACTATTTTCCTCTATCACTTTGACAAGGAGCTATATAATCGATGGATTTTTGATGAGGCTTTCCAAGAGGTGCAAGAATGGGGAGCAATCTACCTTCAGTTTCCCACATTCACCTACCTTTAGATTCTAGGTTTCATAGGCACCCCAAGCAAGTTGCCAAGGTTCCCCACTAACAAGTGGGTTCTTCTAGAATTGGTTTGGTAGTTTTTGGATTACCACAAAATCCAAAACAAGCATCACAAGGCGGGAATGCATTTCCCTATTACAATTGGCAGGTATTCTTTCCCAACTATCCATAAGGCAAGAAACATGGATGCTAAAATGGCTGAGGTAACCCTACGGACCTTCCATCCATGAACTAACTTTGACTATTGGGGTAAGTTCAGGGAGACAGGGAAATCTAGTGCTCATATGCCCCAATTAGAAGATATATGGATCCATTTTAAGACAAATTCATCGTATGAAAAAGGGATTACGAAAGATTAACCCTTGATGAAGTGTGGTAGTTTGGGTTGGCTGATGTGCCAAAGGACTTACAAGATAATGATGAGGTCCTAGATGCATCATACAGGGATGATGATGTTGCCAATCAACCACTACCATGGGTTGATTGGTATGTAGAAGAGTGCAGCAATACCAAAGAAAGGGTGGGCCCCATTCTAAAAAGAACTTTTAGTTGGTTGGCCACTTTGGGAATCTCACCCAAAGGGGAAAATCAACCTTCAAATACAGGGCCCACATCAGCAGTAAGCCAAAAAACACCTACAAAAGGAAAGAGATCAAATCAAAGGGTTTCCATGGTTCCAAAGAAGATCTCATTTGTGGTTGGTGGCTTATCTCTTTCTAGGTCTCGTTTGCTTCACTGAGTTACAACATCTACAAGTATTAGTTGCTTTGAGGTCATGGAAGTAAGTGATTACCTAAGAACCATTTAGGATCCATCCCATCTTCCCCTTCCTCCATTAGTTCCCTCCACTTCTACCATTTCCTATTTCCCATCTCCTTCTATGGCCCAAGGTTTTCATCACTTTGGGTTTATCAACTGGGAAAAATATTGGGTCATCCATTTCCTCCTCACTTCCTTTGACACTCCCATTTTCTTCAATCTCAAACCCCAACATCACCTTATCTATTCCCATGGCTCTTCTCACTCCCACACCTTCCATCGCTGCAACCTTTTCTCGGATATCGGTTGGTATGTCTAGCAATATTTCCTTAAGCGGTACTTTAGGTATTAGATCTGCTACTATGTCTTCCTCGGATCTAGCTATACCCAGTGGTTGTTTAGGTAGAATCCTAAGAAGAAGAAAAGGTTCCTCTGGGAGAAGTGATAGATCTCAACATATTGGAGTCCCTTAGGAAATACAAGGTAAGAAACTAAGAATTGTATCAAGTCTAATGGTTAATCCATCAAGAGAGCACGTGATAGAAGTAACTACTCCTATTAAAGGTAAAACTAAAGAGACTATCACAATAGCAGATTACAGATCTCAAAGTTCTCATTAGGGAAGGATACACATGAAGGAGCCAAGTAGGATGTACATACTATTCTTGGGGCCCTTTTGGAGACGTATGATAAAGACAAGGCTACTAAGGACTAGCTTTAATCCAATGTCAAATAGCTCACTTTGCACTCATCAAGCAGAGTAACTCACCAACTCCATCCATTGACATCTCAACTAGTACGGCCATAAAAATATCATCTACAATTGATGATATCTCCTATCATGAGCTCAAGAAGGTAGGCCGAGAAAGGGAGAACAGTGAATCAATGGATGGAGAGGATCTTGCGGGAGGCCAACCCTTGATCAAGGAAGCTATGGAGATTTATGCTGATTTACAATTTTCAAAAGCCACCATCATCAAGATGGGAAAATACCTCTTTGAAGATAATAATAACTTGAATTTAACCTTGGAAACATGGAGTGACACAAGAGAATAAGATTCTGACTTACTTTTGGAGGAAGAGGTAATTGATGACGCCTCTAAATTGTTTGAATATCAAAAGGCTATGGAATTCGGTGTCGGTACTACGGATCGATGAAGAAATTGGAGGATAAATCGGTAGACATTAGGGATTCCCTTAATGATATATCTGAAGAGTTTGACAACACCCACTGCAAGTTTTTTAATGAGAATATCGATGCTCTTCCCAAGGACCAGATCAAAGAGAATTTCAAAGACTTGGTGAAGCGGGATGACGATGTTGTGAAGACTTTCAATAGTGACTCCATTGATCGACTGGTTCTATGCCATAACTTTATAGGAGACTAAAGAAAGTCATAAGTAAGCTTCGAAGGTTTCCGGCCAGGATCACAAAAGAGATTGAAACAGTGGACATGGTGAATCATTATGCGTGTGGACATGAGGATGAAGAAACTCAGGGTATTGTCAAGGGTCCCTTTGAATACAGACATCACATGGCCATATGGGAAGAAGGGAAAGAAAAATATGTAGAGAAAGAAGAGGAGGGTGAACCAAGCCAAAGAAGTGTAGCCATGAAAGGACAGGTTGAAGCTCTGGAAATGGTCAAAGTTGTAGGGTTGACTTGGTCAACCCTTGACAACAAATTTGCTATTTTTATGGGAGCGTGTTCCCTTTCATAAATGACATTACTATTTTTAGTTAACTGTTAGTTAAGGCTCAACTATAATGGCTCAACCTAGGAACTTATAAATAGTGGAGTGCTCTTCACTATTTGATATACATATTTTCTAAGAGATTTGGAGGAAAGTTGCTCTTCAAGCTTGGAAGAGTGCTTTCCAAGTTTTGTTGAAACATTTTAATTATATTCAAAGTTGTTCCTTGCACTTAATAATATGTCTTATTGTGTTGAATTATTAATCATTACATGCCTTGTGAGTAAGATTCCTTCGCATTTTCTAATTAATTTACCTTTAGTTCAGGTTATCTATTTCATATTGAGAAAAGAATAGTGTGATTACTTCCCATCAGTTGTGAGAAAATATTTTCCTTCTGCTGATCAAGAGTTACATTATTATTATCATTTAAGTGAATAATGGACATGTGCTTGTGATTATCCCTTTGATAAATTATCGTGTGTTAAATCAAAGTTGATCCCTCTATTATGTATGTTTAAGGTTTAACAAGGAACGTGTGCTTCTAGTCTGTGATATTTTATATCCTTTCCAAGTTGCAATAGGTGAAGGTGGTTAACGATGCAATCCTCATACCCACATTAACCCTTCCAAAAGTTAAATCTCCCTTTTCTTGGTGCATCACCACTTCTAGAATAGATTTTGTTTCCTTGTATTCTTCTTCCCTAAATCCCATGAAATGTTAGCATAGGACTAGTTAGCCATCTTTCTTACATCAGAAGTAGTGTTGTGTTTAGTCTAGGAATAGGAAGTCAGCCTTCTCTGGAGGTTCACCTCAAGCCCAAGTCCCACAGCTTGAGAGGTGATCCCATGTGTCTCAATCACTCGAATGTCGTGATTCATCTCAGTCCATTCAGGGGGTGCAACAATTTGGTGACAACAATTTTTTGCACACCCGGTGGGACTGAGTTGGTACCTCTCTTCTCATTTTATTGACATAAGGTACTTGGTGACTCCACCTCTCTAGATTTATAAGTTCAAGTACAAAAAATCATGTGAAGGATTCACACAAGAGATTCTTCAAGGTAGGATAATTATTGTCATACAGAGATTTCTTTGTCTCCTCCAAGAAGAAGGGGAAGAAACCTTTCAGTATCATCAGCTGCATCTTTACCTCATAGAGGACATTAAACTCCTCCTGGAGGAAATTACCCCTTACCAAGGTACAACTAGTTTATGAATGTCATGGCAGCTAATACTTGTCCTCTGTTTAATACTAGCAGTCCCCTACTATTAGCACAAAGAAATGAAATACCAACAACCGCTTTGAAAAGTTTACCATTTTACACTGGGGAGAATAATGTATCACCTCAGGAGCACATACTGGATGTGGCTAACATCTGCACAGTACATAGTATTACAGAAGATAACGTGGTGGTTCGAATCTGTACCACTTCATTAAAAGGAAGGGAACTTCAATGGTTTCGTAGTTTAGTGAAGGATCCATTACCAATTGGAATGATTTGGGCACAAAGCTATGTAAAATATTTGAAGATAATAGTGATAATATTTCACTTGTGGAGTAGTTTCATACTATCAAGCGATCTCCCCAAGAATATATGAGCGACTTCAACCTCCACTTTGACAGGACTTGGAAAAGGATCCCAACACTTGTAAGGCCATTCCCAAAAATCATTTTTCTATATTACTTACGAGGCATTGAACAAAGTGATGTCGCTTCCATGATCCAATCTATGGGGGTGTTGTGATCCCCGATGCTTACGAAATGGTCATAAGAGCGAGAACTACCTGATTTAAGTAGGTAAAATTGCTCCTAGACCTCCCATTCCTATTTTTGTAGAGTTGGTAGGAAAATATCTAGTCATCACCCCAATCCTAGTTGCTTCGGTTCAATAGCTACGCATGCTTCCAATACCTAAAATGATTTGGCTGAGGTAAAGTCACTATTACAGACCTTTGGGAATGAACTCGTAGTAATGAAGAGGCAGCAGTCCCAATATGCTCACCCCTTTCAACCCCAATATCAAACAAATTGTCCTCCATTTTAGGGGAACAGGTTAGCCACAGAGCCAAGCCATAACCCAAGTTGCAAATGTGAAGCCTTTGAACTTCTAGAATCCCTCAGCTGCCAGCTCATCCAGAGCCATAGTCCCGGTATAGAACAACCTCATCCAAGACTACGAATGGTGTTATCCATGTTCTCAGCCCCATAATTAGAATCTTTTCCCAAATGGAGTTTTGAGTCAAGATCTCATGGTTCAAAGCATAACAACTCGCCTACTAGACCATCCACTTCAGAAGGTCAAGATCAAGCTCCTGATGAAACCACATTATTAAATTGGCAAGCAAAGGAATTTTGTGGTTTGAATACTGATTCCTCCACCATAGCATCTAACACCCATTCTAAGAAAAGGGCAATAGATGCAAGGTCTTCCAATACTAATCAGGCATCCACTTCTCAGGCCCCAACACAGATACCAGATGATAAAGGCATGAGAAAGAAATCACCAGAAATATCCACTGATCAGAATACAAAGAAATATGGGACATCTAATATCACGATACCCAATAAGCATTATCCGAAGGAAGACCCCAATGTCCCAAAAGGTATTAGCAAAGTGGGAGCAATTCCATTTAGCATAGTGGAACAAATGAAGAAGACAAATTTGAGCGTCACAATGTGGGATGCACTTTTAATTCCTTCTCAAAGGAACTTGTTACGAGAAGCTTTAAACAAATTTGGCACTATGTTGGTTGGATATTTTGTCAAACCAAAATATGAGGTTCAACCACGGTACATGGGATAATACCCTCCTCAAAGACGGTGAAATTTGCTGTTTATTGCTAACCTAAAACACATTAAATAATATATACAACATTCACACTAATCTAACCATTGGGGGTTGGGATGAAATCCGAAATCCACATTCACATGATTCAAGGATATTGCTTTCGTAAGTGAAATAGGTTAGAAAGCACATTACGATGAAAGAAGCACGGTAGAAAAGAAATGGGAGAAACGTATTTTCTTCGAGTAAACACTGAGCACGAAATAATCATACGAGTTTTAGATCACAGATATAGTGTCCGAGATAATTAGAAACACTGAGATTCTATGCAAAGAATAGCTTTAAGATCATGAACATAAGAACACTGTCTTAAATAAGATATATTCCACAACACAAAGTCTGCAAAACAATATCAACTTCTATTCTTCAAAATGATTGAAAGAAAACACAAAGTTTTTCTCCTTTCCAATAGCCTCTTAATGCTTCAAAAATTCTCGACCCTTTAGAATGCACAAGCATCCCTTATTTATAACAAAAGAAGCTAGAGATTAAACAGGACAGATCCTGAAAAGTAGCATGCTAACTAGAGTTCAGCTTTGCATGATTCTCACGCAGGAGATCAAGTCAAAGTATGAATTAAAAATAATGACAAAATGGAAATAAAAGATATGTCATTCTAAAAATAGAAATGACATGGGACGTTGGAGCTCAATCCGAGTCATCATCTTTTGATTCTTCTCCTTTCTCTTCCTCCAGCTGAGACTGTTTGTTCCGGAACTCCTGGAACTTCCGAATAATGCCTTGCATTTCATTTTCATCAGGCGCAGTGGAATGATCATTCCACATTTCGCAGGTCTCATGGATATCACTGGCACTGCCGGGAAGCTTTTTCAACCTTTTGCTGAGCTTTCTTAAGGCCTCCAACGTATGTTCAATCCTCACAAACTGACCAATGACTTCAAGGTCGAATCCATCTACAGGTTCATGTTGAACAGTCTCTTGAACTTGTTTGAAGAGATCATCTGCTGATAGGGCACTTGAGTTCCCAACTGACACCTTTGGACAAATCTTTAGCAATTCTTCTTCCAGATCACTTTTCCCATCGATCAATTTATCTCTTGATTCTCTCAACTTGCTGCAGGCTTCGTTGAGGATCTTTACTCTGAACTTGATGGCCTTGATCAGCTGGAAGTGTTTATCTGTATGTGGAAGAACGCCTTCTTCTACCAAGAGATGTGTTGGTATTTTCTTTAGCACTTGGAGAGCTTCACAAGTCAAATCAAGCTGTCCAAGTTCTTCAGTGAATTCCTCATCCATCTTCTCTCCTTCCTTCTGAATCTCTGCCAAGGACTGATGAACTTTCACCACGTCTTGAATTACTTCCTTCCCTTGTTGGAGCAACTTTTGGATCCATTCATCAACCACCCTTCCTTTTTTAGTAATCTTCTCAATCGTAGGCACCGATGAGAAATCAAATCCGGCAGAAGCAGAAGCAGATGGTATGGATTCCAGGGGTGTTGAGAGTTTAATCAAAACCTCTGTCAACTGCTCCACTTTTTCCTTAAGCTCATTTCTGCTGTCCTTTGTTTCTTTCAACTTTTGGCACAGGACGTCTATGGAATCCTTTGCATCTTGCTGCGCCCCTTTTGCTGTCACTTTCCCTAGAGCCACCCTGGTTACCTGGTAATCAGCAGTTGTTACATCATCTTTAGTTTTGTCAGCTGAGGGAGTGGCAATCTCTGCGAACTTATCTCCTGAAGCATCCACCAAAACCCTTGAAACTGTTTTGGGTTTCTTGGCTGATCTCGTAGTAGAAGCCTTAAGTGAGCTGAAATCAAAGGCTGGTAGGGGTACAATCACTTTCCTCTTCCTCGGAGTTTGCTCGAGTAGCCATTGTGGTGTATCAGAGGAAACTGCCAATGTTGTAATAGCGGTATTCTACTCTCAAGGGGAGCAGATTCTACTATTGGAGGGGGAACAACAGTCAACGTGGTAGTAGGTGCAATGAATAGAGGCACAGGTTGTGGGGAGTGTTGGTGATCACTTGGGTTCCAGCAGAGAGGGGTGAGAGCCCGGAGAAAATATTGGCCATGCTTGAAGAAGTGGATGGGGAATGAGGAGGCTGAAGTGGTTGTTGAGGGGGAGGCACAGATTCAGTTTCCAAAGCCTTGACTGCAAGAGATAAGGTCTCTCCCGTTGAGCAATCAGCAAATGGTGAAGTCAAGGGCTGACTTCCTCCTTCTTCCAAATTAATTTCTCCTATTTCTGGTGGTGTTGGTGATTCTGGCACATCCACCGTTTGAGCTGGAGAGATAATTGAAGAGATTGGTCTTTCTTTCCTCTTCTTGGGAATCTTGATTTTTATAGACCCCCCAGTAGATTCCTTGTCCTTCTTCTTTTTGGAGGGCCCCGCCTCAGAAGCAGCCAATTTTGGAAACTTGTCATCTTTAAAATTCATGCCCCAAGAAGAGAGCCATTTCTTTGTACGAGCCAAAATTAGGGCTGACCTATCGGTGATAGAGGCTTTCTCGCTGGCCGACCAATCAATAGGTGGAAAAATGTATCGATCTTCGTTAAGCCCATCATAGGACATATCCAACACACTTTCATTGTCGGTCGTGCCATCTGGCAAATCAGAAAGCTCCAGCGTCTGGATCTCATCAATAGTTAACCGACTATTATCTTTTCTGCGAACTGCAACTTCGTTACGCAGATCCACCCAGATATCCTCAATGTCGGGCCTGTGCAGATGTAGGGCTCCATAGGTTCTCAGCACTCCTCGGATGTCAAAACCATCCCGAGACTTCATATGCTTCTTTAATTTCTCCTGAAGTTCACATTCGACATTTTTGGCCTTAGCCACTGTCGAGCAAGTATATCTCCCAATGGAAATTGGGAAGGATACTGCTGCCTTATGCTTGCTCTGTTGGAATTTGTGAAAATCCAATAGTTGTCTGACCAATTCTATTAGTATCAATCTATCTCCAGGATAACGAGGCAGACGGAAAGGCTCTCCAGAGTACATGACCGTTCGAAGGTAGGTAAACTTCTTAAACTGTAAGAAGATACATCCCCATTTAGATACTTCAGCCCATGCCTCGTCTGAGACCCTTGTTTTTCTCAGCCCTGGATTCAGCTGGCAGATGTTCTCATAGAAAAAGGCGTCATTTATCCTCCTAAAATGATCCTTGGACCCCTTCTTAGTTATTTGAGGATAATACTTATAGACTGGATTTGTCGTTCTGCTTCCTTTAGTCTCTAGCCCGGGATAGCTCCTCATTCCAGCTGCTGCATAGGCTACATATGAGAACATATAAAACTTTCCGGTTGACAGGACCGTCGTCATCTGGGAATCAATTTCATCACTGATAAGGGTTCCCCAGTCAATCCCTTGCTTGTTCTTTTTGATGGTGACCATAAATTGGTACATCCATCCATGAAATAAATTTGATTCCGGCAAGCCAAAAACCCGGCTCAGCAGGGTGATAATGTCGTTGATTTCTTGTATGAAATCCGATCTAGGGATAGTTCTTGGAAATCTAGATATTACTGGTTTTGCCTTGACCAAGAACTTCTTATTGACATCCCTAATGCAATTTTCCTGGTTACTGTCCCAGGCCTTCTGAGCCGACTTGATATCTAGGGCCCCATACTCTTCAAAATTTGGTAGTTTCAGGAGATCATCAAAATAAGCTCCATCTAGTTTGATAACTACTTCACCAGCCTGATTCCTTACGGAACGAGAAGCTGAGTCGTAGCTGGATGCACACGCAAAACAAACTCGGACATTGGGTAGACATGGGAAGCTCTGCTTTGCAAGGGCAAGCCCTTTGTTAGCTAAAGCCACCATCCATGGGGTTTGAGAAGAACTCTTTACCCTATTCCAAAAGTCGTCCATGTCTATGTTGCCCAGCTCAGTATCCCTGATGTCATAATTACAGTCGATATATGACGGGGGTTCTGGTTTCTTAAATTTGTATTTCATCCTGCTAGATTTTTCGGCCTTCTCCTGTGATGAACCAGGATCCGACATGAAGAATATTGGAAGGAGAAAGACTCGGAACTCCGGAGATGCTGTGCACACTGAAAAACCTGATTGACTGAATGCGTCGGAAGCAGAGGAGAACCCGACTCGCAGAAGAAGATATCGGAAAACTTAGTGAACCCGACAGGTCTGATATGTCGGAATCTTGGCGAAACCCGACACTTGCTTTCAATGGCGGAAACAGGAGGTAACCCGGCACCCACTGTTAATGACGGAACCTGAAGAAAACCCGGCGTCCACTGTTGATGGCGGAACTTAGGAGGTGCCCGACACCCACTGTTAATGACGGAACCTGAAGAAAACCCGGCGTCCACTGTTGATGGCGGAACTTAGGAGGTGCCCGGCACCCACTGTTGAGGTCGGAATGTTGAAAAACCCCGTCACTGCGAGCTTCCTTTGTATTTCGGACTTTTGAATCTGCAAAACAGCCTTCAAAATCCGGGAAACAAAAACAGAGTCTTTCCTTTGAATTTTCACATATAAAACATCCTTTCTTTTTGTTATTCACATTCCATACATTATGCAAGTAATTGGAGTTTGGAAGGAACAGCACCAATTGATAGTCTCAAAAAGAAAATAAACCCTAAAAACCCAAAACCCCTTCCAAAACAACACAGCAAGAAGAAGGAAGAAAAACCCTCGACAACTGGCAAGAAATTGGAAAGAAAATACACGCAGTCGATCCAGAAAAATCAAGAACAAAGAAGGAACGAAAAATACCTTCAATTTGAGACAGGTAAAATCGAAAACAAACGATCCAGTCTGGTAACGCGAGTTTGCGGGTTTTGGGAGCGGAAGAGCATGCGAAAAATCCACGAATTAAAAATATGAACGGTAAGAATGACGTGGAAATCCGGGTATTTATAGGAAAATCAGTAATAAATACACTTCAGCTCGGCACGTGCCACCTCACCAACCATTCGGCATGAATGCCACGTCAGTATGTTGGAGGAGTCCGAAAACCCGACACGAGGAGATTTAGTGCATTTCGGGTTTCGGGCTTCGGAAAACATGGAGCACCCAACATGTTTTGAATCATGAATGTTCCGATGCATTGAACTTCCGAAAACCCGATTTTAAAGGATTGAGCGGACTTCGGGAATCGGAGAACATGGCGCATAAAACATGTTTTGGAACATGAATGTCCCGATGCTTTAGAGTTCCGAAAACCCGAAGACGAAGGATTGTCTTAACACAAGGCGGGTCTCGGGTTTCGGAAGTCACGCGACACAAAGCATGTTTTGGATCATGAATGTTCCGATGAGTTGAATTTCCGAAAACCCGATTACAAAGGATTGTCTCATTGCAAGGCGGGTCTCGGGTTTCGGAGGTCATAAGACATAAAGCATGTTAAAACTTATGTCAAGCTGTTAGTAACACCCGAAAACCTGATTTTCTCTAAAAGAGGTCATGATGCAAAATTACTTCAAAAATTTTGTAGGGGTTATCCGATCGTTTTCGTTATGAACTCAAAACGGGGATAACACACTAATATGCAGACCATCAGTCAAGAAGTCACAGTAGTAACCAGCTTGTGCCAACTGAAACAAAAATACATTCTAAGACCAACAAGCCTCCACCATTTTATATCTCACGATCATTGGTGACCATTTGGTGCACAATTTTATGATCAATTCTAGAGCTATTAGTTTCATGATGCCTAAGTAGATTGCAGATGTACTACAAATTCCATATGCTCCAATTTCAAGAGATTTGTTCAAATCTGGATGGTACTGCAGTCAAACTATGGGGGTTATTAAGGGGCTTGGTCACCATCCACGCATATCCTAGTTTTACTTTCATGCGGGATATATCCATCATTGATCTCCACGACCTCTTCACCATCTACTTATCATGGGATTTCACAACAAATATGGGAGTATATTTCTCATCGACTAGTCACATATGATCTTGAGAACTCATTATGGGACGAAGGTAACCATAAGAGCAGAACCAATTTCTCCTACCCATGTGGAACCATACACGTCCAAGCCCATAGAAGGTAACTACATTGTTTGTGACCTAGAAGAAGAGATCATAGATCATGAGCTAGCTACTCTTGTAGAAGAGGTGCCTGATACAGTGCTTGATGAGGTAAGTATAGACCATCAATATGACTTGTATGTTGATTTATTGGCTAACGAAGAATCTAGTCTGTTGTTTTTGGATGAGACTAGCTTAGGAACTTATTATATACATGAAGAAGGTACAACCATACCTCAGTTGATTAAGACACCCAGTGATTCCAAAGGACTATGGAAGCTTTTCTTTGATGGTTAGAGGAGTAAGAATGGATCTGGTGTAAGAGTCATGTTAATTTCTCTAGGAGGGGATAAATATTTCTCATCTTTTAGATTGCAGTTCAGCTATACCAATAATGTTGCGAGTATGAGGCTCTTATACAAGGGTTGCAGCTAGCCCAACAAAGAGGAATCAAATCTCTAATTGCTTTTGGCGATAGTGAATTGGTGGTTCATCAAGTAACCTCCGTAGCGCATCAAAGAATGATCCCTTAAGATCATATAAAAATCGAGTTTGGGACCTAATAGAAGACTTTGAAGCTATCAAAATTCATGTAGTTCCTAGAACTAAAAATCAAGATGCTGATAGGCTTGCCACTATCGCATCTCAGTATAATATACCTATGGATATCATGAAGGAAGGGTAGAAAATAGTCAAAATGGTTGTATGTCCCACAATACTAGATAATGTAAGTAGTTGGCAGGTTTTAGATAGTGATGAGAAAAATGTTCTCTTTCTACAACAAGAAGCGAGTTCACCGCCAAAAAAAAGGTAAATTGTAAGAATCCTATGGTGACCAAGTCATTCAATTGAGAGGAAAAAAATTTCCAAAAGGCTTGGTCATGCTTGAATCTATATTCAATTCGGATGACCAAACTAAATAAAAAAAAATATGGTGGTAAAAGAGTAAGATTTTGAGGAAGTTGAGGTGGCGGTGAGAAATGTTTAAAGATTGGTAAGATATGCACTACTTAGGAAAAGAAATCTTTCATTAAGTTGTGTCAGAATATCATTATATTTTTGCATGGAGCTATAAATACTTAACGTGGTTTTGACCCAAGCCTAGCTCAACACATGATTGAACTGGATCCGAACTCTAAACCAATTCATCAAAAACAAAGGCCAATCAATTCCAAGGTTGAGCCACTAATGAGGAAAGAGATAAGAAAGCTTATTGAAGCTTGCATAATTTTTCCCATCAAGAATTCATCATGGGTAGCTAATCTAGTGCTTGTGAGGAAAAAGAGCGGGAGATCCGACTTTGCGTAGATTTCGGGATTTGAACCATGCCTTGTTAAAGGATCACTACCCTCTTTTGTCAATGGAACAGATCCTCCAAACAGTGGCAGATGCTCAAAGGTTTTCCTTGCTGGATGGTTATTCAGGGTACAATCAGATTTTGGTCGAAAATCAGGTTTTTGTAGTCATTCAAGCTTTGAAAAGTTCAAGAATATGTTGTCCAACAACAAGATACACTTAATGGTTTCTCATCCTGGCGTTAAAGATTTTTTGTTGAATAAGGAGATGAATGAGAAATGTGTTGGGTGGGTCATGAAAGTAATAGAGTATGATGTACACATTAAAGTCACTAAACTTTCTAAGGAAAGGGGTTATGCCAACAGTTGGTTGCAGACATGGAGATAAAGAATGATAAGGATGTTGCGCTCCTCAACATTGATGAAGGAAATGGTCAGATTGATTAGTTTACTACAGTGGAAAATTTCATCCTCTCAGGAATATATACCCCAAATATGGATAAGATTCAATGATGTAATTTCTGTCTCTAGACTATTCCAAAGGTTGTGGTACATGACATTCTTTTCCGAAAGGATTTGAATGATGTTATTTTACGTTGTATCAAACCAGAGAAAGTAAACAAGATATTAGAGGAATTCCACAATGGGATGTTAGGAGGACATTATTCAGCATGAACAACTACTACCAAGATCATGCGGGTTGGTTACCACTGGCTAGAATTGTTCAAAGATGCCCATTTTTAGGTATGGAAATGTAAGGAGTGTGCTCTTTTTGTAGGCAAACAAAAGCTGGCAGCTCTCGTTGCATCTCATTTAGGTGGATCAACCTTTTATTCAATGGGGGTTGGATTTTATTAGTATGATCAACCCTTCATCCAGTGAAGGAAATAGATGGCTCATTACTATGACATGATTATTTAAACCACTTGACAGAAGCGGTGGCCTTGAAGGAAAGCAACAAAAAAGTAGTCCTTGAATTCTTGGAGAGTATCATGACAAGGTTCGGTGTTCCATTTACAATAATATTTGACAATGCAATGGCATTCCTTGGGATGAGAATAAGTGAATGGGCCATCAAGAATGAAGTCTATCTCAAGAATTCATCTAATTAATATCCACAGGAAATGGGTTGGTGAGCAGCAATAAGAACCTGATAAGAATCATCAAGTGCACAATGGAGGCCAACAAACGTACCTAACATACGTAGCTTAAGGTTGCTCTATGGGCAGATTGAATAACACCTAACAAGGCCGTTGGGTTTTCACCTTTTATGCTCGTATACGAAAGGGAAGTAAAGTTACCACTTTCCTTAGAAATGCCTTCCTTGGATTTGGCTTATCGGCTAGAAGTTATGGAGGACGAAGCCTTGATAATGACATTTTTAGAACTCATGGAGCTAGAGGAGATTCAAAACACTGCCATGAATACGTTGACTGAGCATCAGGCTTAGGTTAAGAAATAATTTGACAAGAAAGCCTCTGATAGGTTGTTCAGGGAAGGGAATTTGGTTCTAAAATGGGATGAAGATAGTGTCAAACCAAGAAAGAATGCCAAGTTCAATGCTCTCTGGAGCGGGCCCTATGTTATTACAAGATGCAAGGAGGTAAATTCATTTTTCCTATCTAGACTCAATGGAGAAGAATTTCCCATTCATGTGAATGGGATACACCTCAAATCTTGCTTTTGAGGAGGTTCCACCTAAAGTCAGCTTTTATGTTTTCCTCCAAGTGCTCTGAACATAGTTTGGTTTTCGTTTCTTTTGTTTGTGTGTTTTTCTGTTTTGGTCTTTTTTTTTTAGACTCCTTTTCCCAATATTTTTCTTAAAGGCTACTAGTCTAGAAGCTTAGCAAGCAAGCTTTCCCTGGAGATCGCCAAAAATTTTAACCATTTAACCTACCGGAAGAAGGATGTATGTCAAACTTATGTTTTTAGGAAATCATCGTACAATGAATTTTGCTAAAAACAAGAGTTTGAAAATTTTAAATTTTAAGACATTAGGGTTTTTCCTTTTGGAGTTTTAAAGCTAAATTTCATAATTGCATTTGATTTTTTCTGAAGTTCGAAACTCCAAAAGTATGAATTTTTGCACTTTCAGGTTTTTGGAATTTCAGAATTTTTTTTTCTTTAAATCCGACTTGGACTTCCGAAATCCAAAATTCTGAAAGTCCAAAAATTCATAATTTTAGGTTTCAGGTTTTAGGAGTTCTCCGAGTCATTTTAGGATTTTTACTTGATTTTTTCCAAAGTCTGAAACTCCGAAAGTCTAAAATTTTCAAACTTTCAGGTTTTGGGTTTCAGACTTTTAGTTGCCAACTTATCCTTTTTCTTCCTTTTTCCCAAAGTCCGAAATCTCAAATTTTTGGAGTTTGATTTTTGGTTCTAGAAATTCAGAGGTTCTAAGCGTGATTAATTATCACCTACCTCCGTATGAGATCATATTGTTACCATTAATGTCAAAATTTCTATATAAATGTGGATTTTTACTTTTCATTTTTACCTGACACATTCACTCTGACATCTCATTCTTGTCCTTTTTGGCATCCTTTTCAAGGTATATTTTTGGTTTTACTTTTTTTTTTTAGGTATTTTCTCCCCTTTTCCCCCATTTGGGTTTCTTTTTGTTTTCCCTCTATTTTTCTTATGCTTTCCTTTTTTCACCTTGTTTTTCTTGTGCACCTTGTTTTCGTTGTGGAGTTTTCTCTAGGTTTTCAAGTATGGGGATCTTTCTAAGTCCCTCATACTTCCTCTGTTTCCCAAAATCCACTTTGGTTTCTTAACACTTCTTTTTGTAGTTACTTCAAAGATCATTCAAAGTTTCTTTTCAGAAAATTCATTTTGGAGAATTCCTTCAAAAGATCACAAGGCAGGAAACTACGTGGGAGGAAATTTTTGGCAAAAAATCTTCAAATTTTTTAGATTTCAGAATTTCAGAGAACTAGTTTTCAGAGATTTTAATTTCATAATTTTGGAGAGTGATTTTTCATAGTTTCAGTTTTGGGTTTTCAGAGATTTCAGTTTTAGATTTTCAGAGATTTAGACTTCAAATTTTCAAAGAATCGAGATTTCAGATTTTGGAACCCCGACTTTAGAATTTTTTTGGATATTCTTCTAGTGTTTTCTTTCAGAATTTTTTAGTTCAGGTTTTCAAATTTTTCATGCTCTCAGATTTTCAGATTTCTGTAACATTCAAACTCCCGAAACATAGATTTTATGTTTTCCTCTACTTTAAAGGGGAAAGAAAAGATGAAATACACATTTCTTGGAGTTTCTCCCTAATCCTACTTAACATCTGATTTAGGAAATATCAGAGACATCGATCTTAGGAAGATTGATCTTCCTGAGTTCTAGGAAAGATTAAAGGCCCCAAATAAAAAGCCATGTATGTAGGCCATCTTTAACATTGGTCTTGCTTTTGCCATAGGTTTTCTTGAATCTATGCAATGCCCAAAATTTATCGTAGATGCAAAGCAACTCACTATGATGAAGACTCTATGTCGATAAGAGATAGTGATGATAAGGTGGTAATCCGTCTAGACCAGATTTCTTTGAGGACTTGTTAAAACTTCCAGACATACAAGATTATGCCACTATCTCACCTGAAATAGTAGTTGAGCACCGGGATAAAAAGTAGGAAGTATGCTCGAAGGTTATGATGAATTCTTACCTAACTAAGAATTTTTCAAAATTGTCTAAGACCATACATTGATCGATTTTATTTAGGAAATCAATGACCTCATTATACTCTTGAGCAGAGTTTCAGGTCTTCCTTCTACTAAGGAATTCTAAGAATGGATGTTCTTGTACATAGCAACGATCAAGAAGAATGATGAGTTTATCCGATGGGGTGAACATATCAGTAGCAACATCTACTACCAGTTGGGAAAGGTGGCAGAAACTAAATCCTTCTACATGACATCTTTCCTAGTGTATGCAATGTTGCTATGGGGGATTTTACAGGGTTAAACACTAGGGGTGTTCGCAACACATCCCAAATCTATGAATTTTATCCCCATCTTACTCTAGATGAGGGGAGAAAGCAATTCGAAGAATCAATGATGCTTTCTTCGCTATTTTCCTCTATCACTTTGATAAGGAGATATATAATTGGTAGATTTCTAATGAGGCTTTCCAAGAGGTGTAAGAATGGGAAGCAATCTACCTTTAGTTTCCCATGTTCACCTACCTTTGGATTTTGGGTTTCATAGGCACCCCAAACAAGTTACCAAGGTGCCCCATTAATAAGTGGGTTTTTTCGGAATTGGTTCGGCAGTTGTTGGATTACCACAAAATCCAAAACAAGCATCATAAGGTAGGAATGCATTTCCCTATTACAATTGGTAGGTATTCTTTCCCAACTATCCATAAGGCAAGAAACGTGGATGCTAAAATGGCTGAGGTAACCTTGTAAACCTTCCATCCATGAACTAACTTTGACTATTGGGGTAAGTTCGGGAGACAGGGAAATCTAGTGCTCATATGCCCTAATTAGAAGATATATGGATCCATTTTTGAGATGAATACATCGTATGGAAAAGGGATTACGAAATATTAACCCTTGATGAAGTGTAGCAGTTTGGGTTGGTTGATGTGCCAAAGGACTTACAAGATAATGATGAGGTCCTAGATGCATCATATAGGGATGATGATGTTCTAATCAACCACTACCATGGGTTGACTGATATGTAGAATAATGCAGCAATACCAAAGAAAGGGTGGGTCCCATTCTAAAAATAACTTTCAGTTGGTTGGCCACTTTGGGAATCTCACCCAAAGGGGAAAATCAACCTTCAAATATAGGGCCCACATCAGTAGTAAACCAACCAACACCTACAAAAGGAAAGAGATTGACTCAAAGGGTTCCCATGGTTCTAAAGAAGATCTCATTTGTGGTTGGTGGCTCATCTCTTTCTAGTTCTTTTGCTTATAGGGTTACAACATCCACAGTATTAGTTTCGAGGTCGTGAAAGTAATTTATTACCCAAGGACCATTCAAAATCCATCCCATATTCACCTTCCTCCATTATGACTTCCAATATCAATTCCTTCCACTTCTACCATTTCCTCTTTCCCATCTCCTTCTATGGCCCAGGTATTTTTGTCACGTCTAGTTTTATCAGCTGGGGAAAATATTGGGTCACCCATTTCCTCCTCACTTCCTTTGACACTCCCATTTTCATCAATATCAAACCCCATCATTGCCTTGTCAATTCCCATGGATATCCTCACTCCCACACCTTCCATCATCTGCAACATATTCTAGATATCATTTGTATGTCTAGAAATATTTCCTTAACTCGGTACTTGGGTATCGGATCTACTACTCCATCTTCCTCAACTCTAGCTATACCAGAGTGGTGTTAGGGTAGACTCATAAGTAGAAGAAAAAGGTTCCTCTGCGAGATGTGAGAGTTCTCGGCATATTGGATTCCATGCCCAAAATAAAAGCTAAGAGACCGAGAACCATATCAATTCTAACGGTTAATCCATCGGAGAGCGCATGATATAAGTAGCTACCGCTATTGAAGGGAAAACAAAAGAGACTATCACAAAATATTATCAGATCTCGAAGTTCTCATTGGGGAATGCTACACATGAAGGAATCAAGCGGGATGTACATACTAATCTTGGGGCCCTTTTGAAGAAGTATGATAAAGACAAGGCTACCAAGGATGAGCTTAAAGCAAAAGTTGAACAACTCACTACACTACTACGCAGAGTAACTCAGCCCACTCCATCCACTAACATCTCAACTACTATGGCCATGAAAATATCATCTACAATCGATGATATCTCTTATCATGAGCTCGAGAAGGTAGGCTAGAAAGGAAGAACAATGAATGGATGGATGGATATGATCTTGTAGGAGGCCAACCCATTGATCAAGGAAGCTATGGAGATTTATGTTGATTTACAAATTGTAAAAGCCACCATCGCCAAGATGGATGAATCTCTCTCGAAGATAATAATAACTTGAATTTAACCTTGGCAACATGGAGTGACATAATAGGAGAAAACACTGACTTACTTCTATAGGAAGAGGTAATTGATGATGCCTCTAAATTGTTTGAATATCAGAAGGCTATGGAATTCTGGTGTCAGGTACTACAAGATCTGATCAAGAAATTGGAGGATAAATGGGTAGACATTACAGATGTTGTTAATGATATATCTGATGAGTTCGACAATTCCCACTACAAGTTTTTAAATGAGAATATCGATGCTCTTCCCAAGGACCAGATCAAAAAGAATTTCAAATACTTGGTGAAGCAGGATGGGGATTTTGCGAAGAATTTCAATAGTGACTCCATTGATCGACTGGTTCTATGCTAGAACTTTATAGGGAGACTAAATAAAGTCATAAGTAAGCTTGAAGGTTTTCAGCCAACATTAGAAAAGAGATTGAAACAGTGGACATGGTGAATCACTATGTATGTGGACCTGAGGATGAAGAAACTTAGGGTATTGTCAAGCGTTTCTTTGAATATAGACACCGCATGGCCATATGGGAAGAAGGGAAACAAAAATATGTAGAGAAAGGAGAGGAGGGTGAACCAGGCCAAAGCTGAGTGGCCATGAAAGGATAGGTTGAAGCTTTAGAAACGGTCAAAGTTGTAGGGTTGACTTGGTCAACCCTCTACAACAAATTTGTTATTTTTATGGGAGCCTGTTCCCTTTCATAAAGGACATTACTATTTTTAGTTAACCATTAGTTAAGGCTCAGTTGTAATGGCTCAACCTAGGAACTTATAAATAGTGGAGTGCTCTCCAGTATTTGATATGAATATTTTCTAAGAGATTTGGAGGAAAGTTGCTCTTCAAGCTTGGAAGAGTGCTTTCAGAGTTTTGTTGAAACCTTTTAATTATATTCAAAGTTGTTCCTTGCACTTGAAAATTTGTCTTATTGTGTTGAATGATTAATCATTGCATGCCTTGTGAATGAGATTCCTTAGCATTATCTGATTAATTTACCTTTAGTTCAGGTTATCTGTTTCATATTGAGAAAAGAATAGTGTGATTTCTTCCATTAGTTGTGAGAAAATATTTTCCTTCTGTTGATCAAGAGTTACATTATTATTATCATTTAAGTGAATAATGGACATGTGCTTGTGATTATTCCTTTGATAAATTATATGTGTGTTAAATCAAATTTGATCCCTCTATTGTGTATGTTTAAGGTTTAACAAGGAACGTGTGCTTCTAGTCTGTGATATTTTATATCCTTTCCAAGTTGCAATAGGTGAAGGTGGTTAACGGTGCAATCCTCATACCCACATTAACCCTTCTAGAAGTTAAATCTCCCTTTTCTTGGTGCATCACCACTTCTAGAATAGATTTTTTTTCTTGTATTCTTCTTCCCTAAATCCCATGAAATGTTAGCATAGGACTAGTTAGCCATATTTCTTACATCAAAAGTAGTGTTGTGTTTAGTCTAGGAATAGGAAGTCGGCCTTCTCCGGAGGTTCACCTTGAGCCCAAGTCCCACAGCTTGAGAGGTGATCCCATGTGTCCTAATCACACCAAATTTTGTGATTCATCTCAGCCCATTCGGGGTGTAGTTATTTGGTGACAATAGGTCGCTAGACCCAATGGAATGGTACTCATTTCATAATCATCTAGGATCATTTATTCCTTTGGATTTATTAGGTTGGGTTGAACCACTTCAATGTACTATTCACATTTCTCTCCACCGTAGAAGTGGGAGGACATATGAGAAATTTTTCTTTTCTTTTCTCGGGCCAATAATGATATTGCTAAATAGGTCGGGGATCTTGACTTCTGGATGGTATGAGTTTCCTTTGAAATTTTCTCCCTCATCCAAGGCAACATCTCACCTTCTTATTGATTTTCAACTGTCATGCTTGTCCTCTCTCACTTAGGTTGGAACGTTATTTCTTGTCATGAAAAATTTTAGTTGTGAATTTTTGCAAACTTGCAAAAATATGATTTTATTGAAATTTGAATTGGAAAATTTTAAGAAAGTGGCAACCAAATTGTTCACCAAAAATTTCATTTAACATGTCGCATGACGGTTTCACCTAGAATTTACACACATATAAGAACTTATGCATGTAATTTAGCACCATTTTGAATCAATATGTGTGCATATTCACTGAAGTAAACATAGACTACTAGTACCATACAAAATATGTTTTCAAACCGTAGGCTGCAAGCCATCTAACCCTAGGTCCATCCAACCTCGGACTCTTAGAGTTGTCTAACCCCAGGACTATCCAAACCTTTAGTCATATAACCTCTTACCCACCCAACCCCTTAGTCATCCAACCCTTAGCCATCCATCCCCTTAGTCGTCCAACCCTTATCCATCTAACCTAAAAGTTGTCACACCATCGATCTATCCAACCCTAGAGTTTTCCAACCATAGATTCATCTAACCCAAAAACTGTCCAACCACATATCTGTCTTACCCAAGAGTTGTCAAACCCTTGAGTCATCCAACCCAATATCCATATAACCTTAAAGTCATCTAATCTCATAGCCTTCAAACATAAGAGTCATCCTTAATTCAACCTAAGTAGTATTGTTTTCAATTTAGTGATATATCAATGGATTCTAGAAATTAGGGTAAGAAGGTTACAAATTCAACTAATTCAAAAAAGGGTGTAAAGACTTTGCTTGGCTATTTTGGAAAATCACAAAAATGAAGGTGGTTTCTACATCAGCTAAAAATATCGGTATGTGTTATTTACAGGTTATTTAGTCTTACAAAATTTGATAATTATGTTTTTCATATTGTTCTTTGAACTCTTTGTACTATATGTAAAAATTTAACTATATATAAAATTAATACTATATCTGTAACAATTTTATAAAACTATATCTAGATGTTTCATCACAAAAATAATCAATTTCAAGATATTAATGATCCATTATATGTTGAGGAAAACATTTCGTCCCTTGATGGCATAAAAATATAAGGAAATTCATCAAATTCTCATGATACACCAACAAAGGAAGATTCTACTCCAAGTTATATTTCCAGAAAAAGGAGACATGAGAATCAAGATATTCTTGGTGAGAGCCTAGATGTAGAAGTTGAACCCCAAGAAAAAAAAGTGTTTGAAGAAAGAGGACAAATTGGAAAATTGGAAGGACTTTCCAGTTCGAATGGGCTATAAAATACCCATTTATTGAACCTTTGTACACTGAAAAATGGTAATGATGTTCTAACACAATGTCGATGTGAAATATGTAGTTGGAAATAGGGAAGGATCACACGATGTAGCTCAAATTGGTGACAATTGAAAAGAACTAGGGAAAATTACATTTCCCAAATGAAAAGGATGACACTATAGTCCGAACACATAAATGGAAATATGCAAAAGAGTTTCTGCATGTAAAATGCGTAGATGAATATGAAAAGGAATAAAAATGTATGAAAAATCTAAATGAAAAAGGTGGGACCATCATAGGAAGATTGAGAAAATTTATGGAGGCAGAAATGCATGCAAAAAGTATTCAATTTGCTATCATATTCCATATATTTAAAAGGGGAAGACCCATGTCATATTTCAGAGAAAATAAAATTATTTATCAGGTTATTATTTTACATAGCATTCCTAAATCTCATTGTTCAGATACTAGCAGTTGGGAAATTGCAAAATGTCTATCTCTAGTAGAAAAGGAGGATCTAAAATAGTTTGTTCAAAAGGAAAAGTATATTTCCCTTTCAATAGATGAGGTTACTTGCAAGTGGATAATAATTCATGGATTTGTATTCATGTTTACACATTTGTTAATGAAGTAATAACTCCCCACCTCTTAGAAATTCATAAAATGAATGAGAATTGTAATTATGAAAATATTTATAAATTGGTGGTCTCAAATCTAAAGGATATTGCAAGAATGGATGACTTTTCCATTGCAAAAAATTAGTTATTGTTAGAACTGATGGTGTAGTTGTAATGTAACGGGGTATAAATGGTATCTATGTTTGAATTAAGATAACTATTGCTCCTTATATGATTGCAATCCATTGCATGGATCATATAATGAATATAGCCTACAAAATTGTGAGCACATTTGAAAATGTAGCTAAAGTGGAGGAATTGATACATTATTTTCATGCTTATTATTCTAGCAGTCCAAAGAGATTTTTAGAATTTCAGAAATTTACAATTGGACTAACAGAGGGAAAAAATCTTCTTAAAGATTTAGATACGAAATGGATATCTATGTATGAACTGCATGTAGAATATTTAATGAATATACTTCATTGATAGGATTTATGTATACATACCACAAGGATGTAGATAAAGCTAAATATCCATCTTACTATCTAATGAGACATAGAAACTTTACTCACATTCTCGTGTTATTTTTCTTATGTTGAGGGAGCTTAATATTTTAACAAAGCATGCACAAGATCATTCTTTCTACATAAAAATTCATAAGCCTTAGAGGACATGTGCGCTGGAGTCTTGAAAATTTATATATTTGGATAGAAGTTTTCGTGGTCTTTGCTTTTGAAAACTGGAATGTATTGACATACTTGAAAAATCCTAGGTGCTTCTTAAAATACAATATACATGATTATATCTTTATAAAAACACATGGGAAAGATATTCCACTTCATAAATTGTGAAAAGAGTTGATATGGTTGGCTGATAAATGGAAGGCGTAAGAGTGACATGCAATTTATATGATGCAGTATTATTCGAAACTAGGAATACATTGAGAAAGATCTTTGAATTTTTATCTAAGGAGATTCGAGAAAGATTCAAAAATGATAAATACTTGAATAAATGAGATTTTTAAATCCATTATTTTTGAATTTTCTAGCGGCATACCTTATACATCCATCAATACTTTATTTTTCAAAAACATGAGTGATCTAATTGATCATTTATTTAAGATTGAAGAGATAAACGAAGTTTCTATAGAAGGTATTTTACAAAGAAAATATTTAGTTCCTAGTCAATGCATTATGCTAATACTATGATACGACAAGTTCAACTTCTACAAAACCCATAGGAATATGGTGTCATCAAAAGGATTTGGAAGGATATTTGTTCCAGTAGTATTCTGCATGAAGATTTGAGTGAGTATATTAAGTTGTATGAACTCGTAAAATAATGATTCTAGGTTATGTGGAAGATGAGAGGGTTTTTAGTGCCTTTGTCCTTTTAAAGTCAAAAGTTTGAAAGATTGGATATGAATCTAGAAATTTTTCTAAGGTTTTATGTATCACGTTACTCAGTGGATACTTTTCCTTATGAGAGAGCACTCACATTAATTAATTCACTAGTAGAAAGAAGAGGATTTGGTAATATTCTACCTGATCTAAGGGATTGAGACACATCTACAAATCATGTTATATTTGATTTCCAAGACATGAATGAAATTGTTGCTCCATGACTATTTGAATTCACATATATTTCATTTCTTATATACATTGTTGAGACTATTTAAAATAATTTGATGTAATATGTATTGATGTATTTCATACAGAGATTACAACTTTCAATAAATGCAATATTACATTTTTTTACTTGATCTATTTAAACAAAGTTGTCACTTTGTCATTTTATTATATCATGTTTGTTTTTATATTTGGTTTTCAGACTTAAATAAAGACATATTTACTTGGATCAACCTATCTGTTAATTGATTAATTTTTACATCTGCATGAAATCAAAAATGTAAATATTTTAAATAAACAAAAACATGAAAATTTGAGCACCATTTACGTAAACATAGAAACATAAACATCATTCGTATTAAGTAGAAATCCATTAACAATAAATATAGTTACAATTCCAAAGTACTCTTGAAATCATTCTCTCATGTAGTGATTACTTTATGAAGACAAGTATCAATTCATAAAGCATTATTGGCCAATACAATTCCAAAAAGGGGGTTGTAAATAAAATTTCAAAGTTTCGAGACAATTTTTGTCCTATAAGGACACATTACAAGGGCATCTACTTTTCTACCTATGATTTTGAATCTTAGTTGTCCTTATGTCTACCACCTAGAATAAAAAGTAAAATTAGGCTAGCCACTATCTTTTAATTCCTACACCAGTGTTAGAATTGTGACAACACACCTATCACATGGTGAAATTAACTAATATATTGAATTTTTATGTTACAAGGAAGCTTGATATTTTTCTTGCGTAAAACATGAAGGACTTTTATAATTCTATACAGATTTGTCTACTATAAATCTTGATGCTTGAAAATATTGCACTATGGTATTGATATTTTCAAGAATATTCTGCTCCTCCCTTGCAACATATCCTACTAACAAAAGTGGTGCATTAACGTTTGTATTTTCCTTTAGTGAGACTTAAGGATCCATCTTATGCTCCTTGATTATCCTTCGAATGTATTATTTTTTTATTTAATACTATGATTTTTTCCTTCAATTTGTAAAAATGAATTCAATATTTTGTGGGCATTTTTCAAATGTTCTTCAAATACAATTACTTATTTCTTTAAGTTTCCATAATTTTCCTACAAAATAGAAATATTAAATTATTAGTCTATTACATAAGTTGAAAAAATATATTGTGGAGCTTATAATATTAGGATTTTTCTTTAAAAGATGACTCACCACAACTTTTTCTTTTTCTGCATTTTCTATTAAAACATTTGTCTTGTCTTTAGCCCATTTTTCATAGTAAGCTGTGCTTTAGCATTAAGACTCTCTAATGTTTTTAGCATAATGTCTATAATATCATCATCATAATCATTATTATATGAAAATGTCCTCGACTAATATTTTTTTAGCAAAATGACAAGCCATTCCAGTTGGTTCTCTATGAAAGTGAACAATGAATTCCTTTGAGTGTGATTATGGTATTGGGTATTTATTTCTTTTATCAAAATTTTAGCCCTCCTCTCCCAAGTCCATACTAAATCGACATCATAAATTACAACTTATTGAATTTTTTCCCCCATATTATTTGATATCATATTTTTGAATGCAAATTTTTTCTTCTCATCATTTGTTTGTGGAGATTTTGTTAGAGGAGGAGGAAAAAAGTCCTTATCCTTTACTTCATGCACATTTTGTTGTGGTTGTGGTGGAGGCGTAGTATATTGAATCATATCATGGGTGTAAAAATAGTTACCCTTGTCTACATCGCCATTATCAAAGCCCAAATACTCCTTGTCAAGATCGATGTTATTGAAAATTTGTGTGGTCATTACACTTAAGACACCACCTAGTGAGAGTCCAGGAAATTATGTGGTTACAGGATGAAGTGTTCTAGCTGATTCTATAGGAAACCTTATATTATTTCCTGAAGATCTTCTATTTGTTTGGAATATATGTGTTGGCAGTATTGGTGGCCTCCTTGCAAGTGGAATGTGCTCAGAAGCTATATTACCTACAAGAAGCAAACAACAAATTATTATAAAATTATCATTATACATTTGGGCCTTGTAAATGCTAAAAATTGTAACTAAACAAAACATGCTAAATATTATACATTACAATTTACCTTTCATGCTCAGAGACAAAAACGTGACATTTCAATCTTGACCATTGGAATGAGTTTGATCTTCATCACCAGTTTCAGTAGTTTCTGAATACAATAAATGTAGAACAGTAGAAATATTAAAATACAGTACTACTTACATAATCTATACTAGTTGTTTGAATTGGTTAATTATATAAAAAGTAAACTTTATACATGTAGTCAAATGTGATGGTAGGCGTGATGCACATACCGACCCCCTAGGTCATTTTTGATGAGGAACTCATATTGGTGTTGATTCGACTGATCCGGAGGAATTTACCTCAAGCAATTGCCTCCTTATGAGATATTGCAGCCATAATTATTCTCTGTAAAATAAAATATTACAATTATTATTTTATTGAAAAATATTGAATGTGAAATCGTTATAACAAGAAAAATGTAAAAGTAATTGTCACTTGTTTTTCAAGAGTGAGACCAATTATTTTATCATTAATTATAGTTGGATTTTTGCTTGCTACAATTGGAAGAAAGCTTCATGATAGAAAGCAAGTATATAATTGTAAGAAGAGAATACTAGTCTTGGATTTATCAGATAGATTGGCATTACGGGTGCAGGAGACATTTGTTTTTATTTAGTTGGACAAATATGTGCACCAATTGAATTTTTTCCTTGCTAGTGTCTGTAATATGTATTGAACTTCCCAATACAAAATGTCTGTAGATCTTCCTGTAACACAATCATTTCTTGAATAAGGAATGCAACTACAAGAAATAATTGGTTTGTAATACCTTGTATAAGAAGGCCTCTTGTTGAACAATTAAGAGGAGTTACAATAACAAATAAGAAATGTTAGATGCTTGGGTGGTCGAGTAATATTAAGAAAATAATTTGAAAATAATAAACTTACCATCAACCTACACATTGTAATGAGACTCCAATTTTTTTGTCTTCATCTGTAAGGATAGCCTTTGTAGTCATAGGTGGCTGATTTTTGAATGGTAACCCAATTAAATGATGTATGTCTGCGGGCTCAATTGTGAAATAAATTTGAAGAAGATTAAGAGCCACGAGTAGAATGGATAAATCTCCCTCTTTCTAGTTTTAAGATGTGAGAAGGTAATTAGGGATGGAAGTATCAATTTCAAACTAGGGCATGTTGATAAGCTCAATAAATTATGATTTTTCCATCCATTCCTTTGGTGTGTCTTTTAGTTTCATTAGAGATATAATATGTGCGCACATGAGGTTTTTGTATTAGAATTTGGGCATAAGAGTAGACATGGTGCTTTCCATTGTTGAAATTTACAGGAGAGGGAGGAAATAAAATTGAAAGGTGCATGTAAATTTGTTAGAACTTTGAATATTGGAGAGCTCAGAGTGTTTGAAATGTTCATGGAAAAGTGAAGAAATGAATCTCGAGAGGGGTATATATAGGACTTTGAATGGTTTAAGGGACACGTAGAAAAAACAATAGGCTATCCATGTTGGCTACCCAACCCACATTGGACACATGACCAGCCTACATGACCAATCTAACTAATAAACTTGTCAAACCTACTCCGACCAATAAACCCAACAAACCCACCTAACGAATCAACTTGTCTAATCTATGCATATACCCCACGCATCTAACCCACTCACCCAACCTAATAACTTCACCTACTTGACAAATATACCCATCTAACCCATCCACCCAACACACCCACCCAACCTACCTACCTAACCTACCTACCTAGCCTACCTCTCCAACCTACCCTTGTCCGCTCGTCCAACCTACCCGTCAAACCTACTCATCTAACCCACCCATTCATCCTACCCATATAACCTACCCATCCAACCTTCCCACCCAACCTACACATCAAACTATTTGAAACCTAAGAAAAATCCTCCCTTTAAAATTGCCTTTGCCATGAAACATTTTTTAGAAATTCATCAACGATTTGAAAGTCAATTTTTTAGATTTTCCACAAATTCTAAACTAATTATTTAGAGAGGCTTCTTAAAATGAACCCTATTTCTTATTAAGGTGGAGGAGTGACATCAGCGGGAGGGACATCATGTGGTTTTAGGAGTTGAATTTTATCCTACTTCTTCTTTCTCAACCTCGTGTCTCCACCATTGATTCTTTCACTATTTCTACTTTCTCGGGTGACATCTCATGACAAGGGACTTCAAAATCTATAACATTCCACTTTAAACTCACTCCCAAGTTTCCCAAACTTGAAGTGACCTCCAAAACCTTCGATGATGAATGATAGAAGGCCTATCTCTGAGGTGCAGGGAAACTTATGGATTTGAGGGAAACAAATTTATTGTTTTGGAACCACTCCTTTGTTTCTATTGATCACATTCTCTAATTATTCTATGATGTTGCTAGACTCATGAACACTCCAAATTACTGCGGTAAATGGGAGGCCTTTGCCACTTTGTACTCGAGAACCATACAATTTAGTTCTATCATCTTACACACCTTCTTCATACCATGAGAACTTTAATTTATACATCTCTCCAATATTCATCATCATATAGTATCATTCACAAATGTTTAAATCATCCACACAATTAGCCCAATAGTCTTCTACTTGTGGAACATGGCATAGTGTTGGGACATGTAATGTGTCCAGATTAACCCAAATGTAAAAATTGGACTTAGGAATGTATGAATGCAAACTTAGGTGCATGAAAGCCACCTCAAAGTTGGATGCATCATTCACACTATTGAATATGAATAACCCAAGTGATATGGGGAAGGAGACAATATTTTTCTTTCAGTTCCTTAGTTTATTGTTCACTTGTACAAGTTTCCTATAAATATCGATCAATACTATTTGATCACTAAGGTACCAAGGTAACCTTAGTGGGGCTTGATCAAATCCAGAGACTCAGATATAGGAAAAAGTGGGGAAATAAATGAATAATGATCCATATATCTTTACCTAAGAGGAAAATCATGGAAACATCCTCAATTGCGGGTCACCATCTAGAGTCTTGATCACAAACATTCTGAAGACATCATTCACCCAAGAGAAGTGCCGATGAATTTATTTCAACACCAATTGAGGGAATGAAAACCATGTTAGTCTAGGTGGGGATTGTTGATGCAAATCACAGCACCCACAGGTGCGAGATCAAGTTTCTAGGTTGACCACTTGGCATCCAGTGTGATTGCATAACATTGAATCCTTTCTCCAAGTGTGGGAATTGAAAAATGAGAAAGGATTCTCAGAGAAGGTGGTTCCTATTCCTCTCTGTTCGAGATGCACACGAAATATGCAGAGGGTTTTCTCAAAACCTAATCTAATCTGCCAAGGAGACAAGGTAAGAAGATGCATAAAATAAATCTAAGCTAATAGAGGTGATGCACCGAGGAATGAAGAACACCTATTTTGCCAGTAAACACAGACCATTTGAATGTGATATAAGATCATGCACAGATGACAAAACCTGCAGTGAAAGACCAGGAGGATGTAAAAAGAACACAGAGAGGGCTGAGAATCATCCACAGACATGCATTATTTGCTCCAAAGATTGATACAATACACTACAGAATGCCATGAGGTAGAATAGTATTACAGTTCAAATGAGAGGTTCGAACTCCACAAATTCACCTGAGGAGAAGAAGGGAGAGGCAAAACAAAAAAATGTTCGACCTTTGAAAAGAAGCTCCTCTTTTCAATATATAGAAAGAATGAGAGAGGAAAGAGAGAAGGGAAAGCCAAATCTACCCCAACCACCTCCAGGTTGCATTCAATTCATCTCATCATGGCGAAGTGACATGATCCTCGGCAAAATGGCGGGCTGCCTAATGTAAGCTTGGCGAATCGTCTCACGCATTAAAGTTGTTTGTTGAAGCATTACTTCTACTTGTTATTTCGCGCCAGAGGTGTTTCTTGATTTTATCTCTCCAAACTGAACCAAAATGCAAGATTGACCTAGGAATCATGTAGAGAATCTCACAAGCTTTCCGTTGATATAAGGAACATGCAAATCCAAGCTCTGGATCAAAAGATATGACAATCTGAAGATTTAGGGCACGGAACATGCCAAGATGGATTTTGAAATATTTTCCCGCGCTTCGCCCTTGGACGACACGTGGCAGTGCTCTCGATTCACCGAGCAACTCTCTCTCCTCCACCTCTCGGTGGGCTTTCTTTGAAATTTCCTGTGGGCCCTACTGGGACACGTGGGCATTTTATTGGTTCTGGGTCAAGTGCTCGAAAACTCGCCCCTTTGACTTTTTGACCTTTCTCTTGTGAGGACACGTGGCAGCTTCATCTGGTTCTCGGCTCTTTCGGCTCCTTCACGTCCCACCGCGTCCCCTTTGTCTCGGATGTCCCAGTGCTCCTTTGGCTGATTCACGGCCAAACCGGCCGGTTCGCATACCTTTGTCCCACTTGTCCCACTTTGTTTTGATGAAGCTTTCCTCATTTCGGCCGATTCGGCCGGTTCGGGTCTTTTTGTCCCAAATGTCCCAAATGCTTCGGATCGCCTTGACTCTTTTTCGCCTCGGTTCGGCCGGTTCGCGTACTTTGGCCCAAATGTCCCATTTTCTTTAGGACCATGGACCATTTTCCCATTTTTGGCCGATCCCGCGGTTCGGGTCCTTCGCATACTCTTTTGTCCCGAATGTCCCTCTCAGCAGTTAGTCAATTTTCTTTTCCTCTTTCGGCCGGATCGGCTTCTCGCGCCCGCCGCGTACTTCTGGCCCGATTGTCCCAAATGCTTAGCGGGCCGCCTGGAGGCTTTTCGGCCGATCCGCGTCTTTCTGTCCCACACGTCCCTACTGTCCCAAGGACTAGGACTTAGCCATTTTTTGTGATTTTTCCTGTTTCAATCTACCTGCCTGGAACTGCAAAACTCTGATGCATGTTATCGAAATTTACCCTGGGGGGGTGAAATTTTGACAACAGTTTTGACGACTCAGCGGGGTCACCTGCCTGCTAGGTAGAAGATCAGTGGCCTTTTAGCGATCCATTGGGCATAGAGTCATAAGCAATGACTCAAACGAGCCTCGACATCGCAACTTCTTCTCCAAATGACACTCGAATCAGTAAAAACAACCTGAGAGCAGCAAAACCTGTGCCAAAGCACTTAGGGAAAAAGAAACCTAACTACAACAGGACAATGTGCACAAGCACTTGGAGGAATGAGAATCTAATTAATATTTACAAGGGCAAACCTTTTCTTTTTTAATAGCAATGTTTAAGATAGGTTCCGTTAACCGGAATCGGAAGTTCCTTTCCATCCAATGCAGACTATTGGAAGGCATTACTATTTTACATCCCGTGACCATGTAGGGACCACTCCAGATGGCATCAAACTTGGAATGCCTTCCTGGTTTTGCCCGATCTGCATCCCATTTGAGAACTAGGTCCCCTTCCTGGAAGGTCCTTGCTCTTGCTCTCTTATCAAACCATCTTTTTACTAAGGCCTGATCCTTTTCAATCGTCTGAACTACCTGTTCTCTGATTTCTTCTAATTCCATCAATTCTGCATACCTGACTTCCATTGGTTCGAACTCAGATAACTCAAACTGCTTCATGAGCTCCAAGGCTGGCAATTCTAATGATATAGGCAATATTGCCTCCTTCCCATAGACCAACTTGTAGGGAGAATTACTCGTAGACCTCTTTGGTGTTATCCGTCACCCATAACGCTGATTTTAGCCTTGTATGCCATGTTCTTTGATTTTCATCCAGAGTCCTTCTGATGATTTTTAGCAAATTCTTGTTTGTGGACTCTGCCTGTCCATTACCCTGCGGGTAATAATTTGAAGAGGTGCTCAAATAGATTCCATTCTTGACAGCCCATTCTGTAATTTTTGAACCTATGAATGCTAATGCATTATCTGATATGATGGTGACCGGCACACCGAACCTGGTTACTATTTCTTCATAAAAATCTAGTATGTTAGACTCACTTGCCTCTTTGAGCGCTACTGCTTCGGTCCACTTGGTGAAATAGTCTGTCGCTGTAAGAATCCACTTGTGGCCTTGACTCGAATTGGGATTGATGACTCCAATGAAGTCCAATCCCCATTGCATGAATGGATGATCTACTGAAATTGGACGAAGGGGCAGTGCTGCTAATCTTCCTTTCCCTGTGAATAATGCACATTTCTCGCATTTCTTAACCCATGAGTAGCAATCATTGAATACAGTAGGCCAATAGTAACCAGCTTTCATGATTTTGAGAGCTGTTACTCGTGGGGTGAAATGGCCTCCTGCCTCCCCATCATGGAACTCGTGTAAGATCCTCTCAACCTGACCTGTCCCAATGCATCTTAATAGAACACCGTTGATGTCTTTTTTAAACAAAACACCATCAACAAGCACATATGGAACTGCTTGTAATCTGAAGTACCTTCTTTTTGCTTTGCTCATTTCTAGAGGGCACATGCCCGTCTGTAGGAAATGTATCATATTCTGAGTCCAACAAGGAGTGGACACATCATCATTTTCCTATTTTTGATCATCTTGTAATAGCAGGACTGCGTCTTCTTCATCTTCTCGGGTTGTCTCGGTTGTTTGGAAGCAAGCTGCTCACACAAACCTTGCCTCTTACCAGCTTGGTGATCTTGATCTCAATGTCATACTCCATGACACGGTGATCCATCCCGCCCTTTTCTCATTCAAATCCTTGTTGAGGAGGAAGTCCTTAACCCCAAGATGTGAGACTAAAGAATCGGACCTTGTTGTTTGAGACTAAATGCTTGAATTTCTTCAAGCTTCTGATTACTGCAAGCACATGCTTTTCAATAAAAGAGTACCTCACTTCGCAGTCACCTAGGCTCTGGCTGAAGAAGGCAATCGGCTGTTCATCATTATCTTTGTTCTGCTGTACCAGAATGGCAGAAATAGTGTCATCACCTCCAAATGCATAGAGGATGAAATCCTTGGAAAAGTCTGGGTTGATGAGAGTGGGTGCTTGGGAGATGGCTTCTTTGATTGCTTCAAAACTCTCCTTGCCTTCTGCCATCCATTTGAAAGCCATGCTTTTCCTTAACATTTTGGTGATGGGCTTAACAAGGGCTGCAAAATCTGGGACAAACCTCCGAACAAAGTTTATCCTTCCCAGGAAACTCTGAAGGGCTTTCTTGTGGCTAGGCAATGGCAGAGCTCTTATGGCTTCAACCCTCTCTGGATCAATTGCTAATCCTTCCTTGGAGACAATATGGCCAAGGAGCTTCCCTTCATGTGCAAGAAAGATGCACTTCTTAGGATTCAAAGACACTCCGAACTTTCTACACCTCTGAAACACTTGCCTGAGGTGAAAGAAATGGTCTGCTGCATTCTTGGAGAAGACAGTAATATCATCTAGGTATACCAAAGCACTATCTTGTTGATCAAGCCTTGAATGCCATATCCATAGCTCGCTGGAATGTTGCTTCGGCATTCGACAGTCCAAATGGCATCTTCTTGTAAGCATATGTGCCCCATTTGGTTGTGAAGGCTATCTTGAACTGGTCTTCCTCCTTCACCATAATCTGATTGAAGCCTGAGTAACCATCAAGTAGTGAAAACCTTTCTGAACCAGCTACGACCTGCAATATTTGCTCCATGGAAGGGAGTGGATAATGGTCCTCGAGAGAGGCTCTATTCAAATCTCTCAAGTCAACACACGCCCGATCTCTCCACTCTTCTTTCTCGATCGAACTAAGTTGGCAACCCAACTAGAATGCTTGATCGGGAATATGATTCTTGATTCAATCAGCTTGTCCAATTCTTTCCTCATGAGAGGCTCCATGTGTGGATTGATCGGTCTCTGTTTCTACCCCGACAGCTTAGTATTTGGATCCATTCGATGGTATGCCGAGCTAAGTTGGGATTGAAACCTTTCAAGTCTTCATAGCTCCAAGCAAACACGTCAGTGGAATTCTTGACATAGCCTGTATGAACTCACACCTTTCTTTGCTCAGTTGTCATCCTTCCAATTTGCAATGGCTTGTTCTCTTCTACCAAGATGGATACCGAATCTTCTCTCTTGACTCGAATGTTTGCTTTCTCCTTTCTAAACTCGATCATGGGGTTGAAAATGGACTCCAAAGTGATAAGTCCTTGGGCAGCTTGTCGCTTCTCACTGTATCACTTGGTCACCATATGCTGTTCCAACTTTTCTTGATTCTTAGCCGAGAACTCAGCTTCTTCTTGCAAGAAGTGGATGATTTGCTGGTCATTCTCAAATACCGCCAACCGACATTGTTATCCGGCATCAAGGCCTCACAATCACGTGGATGTTTGGGCTGTACCTTATCTTGTTGAATGTTTTCTACAATGTCAAAGGCTGCCCTCTATCGCCGCAAGCCTCGTCGCCACTTGATTCTCTTTCCTAGGGATGGCTTTGATGCCGAAACCTCAAAATATTCCATGAGGTCCACACCTGTTTTATAGCATCCGAGTAGATCATTTTTGGCAGCATGTTGTCCCTTGACCTGATTTACAATCAATTCACTGTCCCCAAAAACTTGCAAGTTCTTTATTTTTCTCTTGATTGCCCAATGCATCCCTTGCACCAAGGCTTCATATTCAGCAGTGTTATTGGAGCATGCAAATTGAAATCTAAAAGCTGAATAGTACCTTACTCCTTGAGGTGAAATAAGCACGGCTCCACCTCCTGCACCTTGCCTACTCCTTGATCCATCAAAAAACAGCTGCCATACCTCATTGTCATCCTTGTGGCTTGGCTTGGTGATGCTAGGAATAGGCTGGTTTTCCTCATGTATGCAATAGACTCCTAGCTCAGATTCTTCTATTCCTTGATAAGGATCAAAAGCATGTACCTTGTTTGCCCATTCATCAAGAGTTAGATCCGGGATGTTTCCAACTTTAGTGTCAGTTTCATCCGTGCTTGGGTGATCTTCTTGATCAAATGCTGAGCAATTGGCATTAATCTGACTTGGAGTATAGGGCTCAATGTGGAAGTTTGCAATAGGTTCTGACCTAATTGTAGCCTTAGTTCCATACCTTGTTCTGAATAGCATGTGTGACCAATCAGTGGACAAATATCCCCCAATCTTGGCAGTGAAGTCCCTTGATAAACATAGGGCAAAGAGTGGTGGAAGGTCTATGACTGATATATCTTGTAAGACAACAACATTTGGACATGCATGCAAGGTAAGACTCAAATTTCTAATCACTCCAACTATTGCTATTGCTGTCCCATCCAGCTGCACTACTCCCTTAGATGTTATTTCATACTGGAGCCCTAACTGATCAGCTATCTGTTTAGGCATTACTGAGCTACTTGCCCCGGAATCTATCATGCAATTATGCACTAGCTGATTTCCAATGATTAACGAAACATAAAAAGGGGGAGGCTTCAAAGCATTCTACCTTGTTGTGCTCCATGATTTCCTTCAGGCGGGCAGCATTTGTGAGTACTTCTCTTGCATTGGACCTGCTGATTCGAAGTTGGCCAATCCTTCATGGCAGCTTGCAGCAGATTTCTTTGGCCTGGGATGGATAGGGATTCCCACATAGATATATTGACGTTTGTCTTCTTCATCTGATCAATGATACTAAATGGTGATGAAGGATCTCTCTATTGTCCTTTGGTTTGCACATTTACTCCTGTATGTGGGCAAGCAATAAACTGGCATTTGAGTTGGCCTAGGGGCTGTTCTTGGCTGCCCTTGTGCATTTGAAACGGGACTTTGCCTGCCAATCATTTGTGGAGCCATGGAAGGTTGTGGATTGGCTGGGGCTAATGGCTGCTCTTCACCCAAATTTCTCCTTTTGACCTTGTGTTTGCTGCAACACCTGAGAAATCGCCTCGGTTCATGCCACAAAATCCTCTCGCTGCCAATTTACCAATGTGGTGTCATTTGGGGCTGATTGCTGTTGGAATGTTTCTTGTTGTTGGCTGTTTTCGATCGTTCTCACCCTCCACACCAAAGTAGTTGTTACCATTAAAGCTTGAGTCAAAGCACCATCAAGCACATGGATTGATTATGAGGCTCATTACATGGAAAACACCAATCATACTCCCGGGCAATGTTGTTTTTGTGTCTGGTACTAATGCCTTAGAGGCAGATATGGCATTTGGATTATAGGGCTGGAATGGTCTATCGCAGGAGGCCTTGTTTGATTCAGATTTGCAGCTGGATTGGGTGGCCGAGGCTGATATGGCTGCCTATTAGGTTGAGCTTGAGGCTGATATGAAGGTCTAAAACCTTGAGCTTGTTGTCTTTGAGAGTGACCAGCTCATTGCCTAGATTTTGCAATTGCTTCATGACCTCTCAAGCTCATTTGGGGCACTTGGAGATGAAGTGGAGGCTTCATTTGAACTCTGATTTCTAGGAGTGGGAATAGGAGCTAAGACAGGTGCTTGACTAGCACTTGGGCTCTCTAAACTTGGATATAATGGCATTGGAGGCCTAGGAGCCAGTTTACCAGCTTGAATAAGACAGTTTTTGGCTCTAATGGCAATGCTATAAGCAGCAGGTAAGGTTGTGCCTCCCATTGATTGAATTAACATAGAAATATCAGAATTCAAAGCTTTAAGATAGTAGAGAAAAGCACCTTCTGCTGTTGGCCTGACTGCCACTGGAATCCTATCCCAAGACCTTTGAAATCTGAAGTTGAAGTCAGTCAGCTGCTCGTTGGGGGCTCTCTTGATAGTTGTCAATTGTTCTAGAAGAGACAAGTTGTCTCCCTTCTCTCCAAACTGCTCATGGAGAACTATGCACAACTGATTCCAATTTGTGATAGAACCAGCTTCAAGGCTTCTGAACCATTGCAATGCCTTCCCTTTGAATGATGATGCCAAAGAGTTCTGATAACACCACATCCATTTCATTTATCTCATGGATTGCACAGATGTTAGCAATGTCTTTGACATGATCACTAGGAGTGGTATGATTTTCTCCAGTAAAAAATGGAATGTTCTTCAACGCTGCAATTGGAACTGGATTCTGTGCATTGAGGGCAAGTGGGCTGCTGCCAGTGAAATTGACAAAGGGATTTGCTGGTTGCGCCATTCTGATTGGTCGAAGGACTCTTGAATACTGAATGAAAGGCCGAGCAGGTGGAGGAGTTGAGAGAGTTCTATTTGGTGGAGATGGAGACCTTTGAATCCTTCTTCCTCTTTTCCTTCTTCTTGGAGATAATTGCAGGTATTCAAACAACACTTCTTCTTCTCCAACTCTTGACCTTGTGATTCTTCTCATAAGCTTTTAGGCCTGCACTGCTGAAACCAGTTGATCTTTCTCTTGGAGTCACCAGATATGTGAATAATAGCTCTTTTCAAGCAAGAAAATTGCAGCAGATGCACATCAACTTTGCTGCAATAAAAATGAGACCTCTAGGTCCCACCGGGCGTGCCAAAACTGTTGATGCAAAATCACAGCACCCCTGGATGCAGATCAAGTTTCTAGGTTGATCACTTGGCATCCAGTGTGATTGCATAACATTGAATCCTTTCTCCAAGTGTGGGACTTGAAAAAATGAGAAAGGATTCTCCAGAGAAGGCTGGTTCCTATTCCTCTGTTCAGATGCACACGAAATATGCAGAGGGTTTTCTCAAAACCTAATCTAATCTGCCAAGGAGACAAGGTAAGAAGATGCATAAAATAAATCTAAGCTAATAGAGGTGATGCACCGAGGAATGAAGAACACCTATTTTGCCAGTAAACACAGACCATTTGAATGTGATATAAGATCATGCACAGATGACAAAACCTGCAGTGAAAGACCAGGAGGATGCAAAAAGAACACAGAGAGGGATGAGAATCATCCACAGACATGCATTATTTGCTCCAAAGATTGATACAATACACTATAGAATGCCATGAGGTATAATAGTATTACAGTTCAAATGAGAGGTTCGAACTCCACAAATTCACCTGAGGAGAAGAAGGGAGAGGCAAAACAGAAAAAATGTTTCGACCTTTGAACAGAAGCTCCTCTTTTCAATATATAGAAAGAATGAGAGAGGAAAGAGAGAAGGGAAAGCCAAATCTACCCCAACCACCTCCAGGTTGCATTCAATTCATCTCATCATGGCGAAGTGGCAGATCTTGGCAAAACGGGCTGCCTAATGTGTGCGCGAACGTATGTCTCGCCGCATTAAAGTTGTTTGTTGAAGCATTACTTCTACTTGTTATTTCGTGCCAGAGGTGTTTCTTGATTTTCTCTCTCCAAACTGAACCAAAATGCAAGATTGACCTTGGAATCATGTAGAGAATCTCACAAGCTTTCCGTTGATATAAGGAACGTGCAAATCCGAGCTCTGGATCAAAAGATATGACAATCTGAAGATTTAGGGCACGGAACAGACCAAGACGGATTTTGAAATATTTTCCCGCGCTTCGCCACCTGGACGACACGTGGCAGGCTCTGATTCGCTGAGCAACTCTCTCTCCTCCACCTCTCGGTGGGCTTTCTTTGAAATTTCCTCAGGCCCTAGCTTGGACACGGGCGATTTTATTGGTTCGGGTCGTGCTCGAAAACTCGCCCTTTGACTTTTGACCTTTTTCTCTTGTGAGGACACATGGTGATCTTCTCATTGGTTCTTGGCTCTTTCGGCCCGGCTCCTTCGTGTCCACCGCGTCCCTTTGTCCCAGATTTCCCAAAGTGCTGCTCCTTGTGCTGCTAATTTCGGCCGAACCGGCCGGTTCGCTCTCTTGTCCCACTTGTCCCACTTTGTTTGTGATCAAGCTCCTCATTTGGGCCTGGATTCGGCGGTTCGGTTCGGTTCTTTTCCCATGTCCCAAATGCTTGATCTACCTTGACTGTTTCACCCAGTTCGGCGGTTTCACGTACTCACGGCCCAAATTTCCCATTTTCTTTCGGACCATTTGTTCCCATTTCAGCCGAACCGGCGGTTCGGGTCCTTCGCGTACTCTTGTTTGAATGTCCCTCTCAGTGATTAGAATTTTCTTTTCCTCTTTCGGCCGGATCGGATTTCCGCCCACCGCGTACGCCAGCCCGATTGTTGCCTTATGTCCCTGGATGATTTTCGGCCGATCCGTGTCTTTCTGTCCCATTTCGCCGATCCAAGGACTAGGACTTAGCCATTTTTGTGATTTTTCTCTGTTTTCAATCTACCTTCCTGAAATGCAAAACTACGATGCATGTTATCGAAATTTACCCTGGGGGTGAAATTTTGACAAGCGAGGATTTACATAGACAAATAAATAGCCTTAGGGAAATCACCTCCATGACTATGCCATCATCTACTACCGAATGGTCCTATTTTCTAGTTCATAATGAAGCAAGTAGTCAAGACTAACATGATTATTATCCCGAAACTAGATGTCCAGCTGTAAGCTTGATCCACTTGTGAATACTTTGTCTTCAATTTTTCCCCTTTCGTTCTAGCATGTGTGTCTTAATATCATCAAGATCATGTAAGTGACATCACTTCCACCCACCTCATCATAAAGATGAGAGGTCCTTCATTAGCCATTTTTTATGAAATTGAACTTCATATTTCTTAGAGAACTTATAATATATGAAAAAGGGAGTTACTATATATAGTAAATGGTAGTGTATACTACTACCTATAAAACCACTCTTTATGATGATTTAATATTTATAGGTAGTTCCCATATATGAGACTTACTATTTTTAGTAATTGTTCATTTTCACCATTTTTGGCACTAACCAACCATTTTGATCTTCTAATTATCTTTAGTGCACTGCTTGTCTTCGCTACAATCGCTTACGGTGATGACTTACTTGAAAATAGCAAGTACATGTATATACATTCTTAATATTTTTGTAAAGTGAGTTTCTCGGCCTCATTTTTGATGAAACAAAATTTTCCAATATGTATTTTTTTCCCTATGGTTCTCTTCTATATTTTCAAAGCTGAAACTAGTTCTTTGGATTGTGAAATTTTAAAATTACAATTTTTTTCCGAGGGAAACTTGGGGTTTCTTTGCTACAAAAAATTTGGGAGATTAAATCCACCTAAGAAATATATGTTTGAAAAAATGACATCTTGATCCGTTTAGTAGTTTGTGAGATATGATTGAATCTCCTTTACTGACTTCGAGGGCTTTTGGTGAGATTTTTCATTTTTTCTCTTTGTGAATCCATTTTTGTACTTTTATTTATTTTAAGATCATGGATCATGAATAACATTTTATTTTTAAGAAAAATTGGTCGAGATATCTCTGTAAATAATCCGAGAACCATTCCGACAATGACATGTGGAGGATGTGGGGGTGAGAATGAGAAAATGGCTATCTCCTTCGGTATTTATAGCTTTGGCAATGGAAGGAGAGAGGTGGGGTGAATTTTCATCACCTCATGTCCCTTTGAAAATTTGAAATAGGGACATAAAAAAATTTCCTTTCCCTCATGAGGACAAGTGGTGAATGATTATTTGTTGTGCAAGTGGAGGAGGGGCTAAACTGGAGCACCTGGGGGGCTAGGAGATGGTTGCATGTGGGTCCAAGAGGAAAAATGAGGGTGGGGAACATTTTTATGTCCCTCATGTCCATTTTAAAAGGGGAAAATAGGTGCAATAAAATTTTCCTTGCCCTGGGAATGACAAGTGTCACACATGCAGGGGTAGGTAGGTGAGCAAGTCAAACCAGTCAATGGGGGCTAGAAGGTGAGCACCGAGTCATATGGGTGACCAGAAGACTAAATGGGGGGGGGAAATTTTTTTAACCTCATGTACCATTGGTAAGGTTCAATAGGGACATGAAATTATGCCTTAACCTCATCTTGACATGTGTCTAGGTGTGAAAATGGTTAAGTACCAAAGAGCACACCTTGAGAGCTGACTTGTGAAGGTCATAACTTGAGCTCGGGATGAGTTTTTGGGCACTTCCTTATATGATTTTCATGAAAATGACCTTTTGAGAAGATTATTGAAGTTACTAAGACTTTTTTTTTACTATAAAACCCTAAAAATGTCATTTTTTCTTAGGATTTCCCATTGTGTATGGAAGGAATGAGTTGGTCTCATAAATGCATGGTGCTTGAAGATGATCTATTTTTTCCACCATGTGGGAACTGAAAAAAAAAAAGTGCTTTTTCAATGCAAGCTCCTTTAGGCCCAAAAACCCGCTTTCGGTGAATTAGCTCCTAAATGCCTGAAACTTCCCATATTTTTCCTAAATCAGTTCCTTGGTGTTTCTATCTCCTATATACACCTTGATGATGAAAATTTTCCTCTTTCACTACTTTGGTGATGGTTTTCTTTGCTTAGAAAGTCTCATGGGAGCCCTTTGTAAGTTTTTGCAAACTTTCCTTGAAGACCACTACTCCAACATACTTGAATTAATTTTTTTGTTCCTAAATCACCTAGGGAGACTAATGAAATCATATATTGAATTTTAGAAGATGATAATGGATCTGAAATTGAGGGGTAGGTTTATCTCGGGGTGCACGAAAAGGCATAACATGAAAATTTTTACACTATGGTATAGTTTTCTCTTTTTAGGTGAATTTTGTTCATCTAAAAACATAGGACAACACACTACTAGGGATATTTCAGGGAAGAAGGAGATTAATATTCCTCATAAAAATTTAACATCTGCATTATTAAGGGATGATGTGAGTTCCTATATTAGAAACAATGGGACCTCCCTTACTCATTTTACAAAAAGAGTTGAGGAGGTACTTTGAAGTATGAGTAGTGCCCTTGTTGTTCATGCTACTCCTATACATGTTTTTCCAAAATCTACTTCTAGATAAAAATGAAAAGAAAAGGTAGTGGCATCTGATCAATCAAAGAAAAACTAAAGGGGTGAGTTTTCTTAAGCTCCTCATAAGGTACCAATAGTAGAGATGGGTCTATAAGGCTTATAGGAGGAGGATGAATGAGTTCACCTCAAAGGAGAAAATAGACAAATGTATCTGAATGGATTGATTTAGAGAAAGCAAATAAAGTTAAGAAAAAAGTGGTTCCTGATGTCGTTGTACCCTCACCCATCATTTCCCAATCTCAAGTGATTCTACTTGCTATTGATTTAGTGCCGTTTAACCCAACCCATATTTCCCCACCACTCGAGGTTATTCCACCCCTAAGGAACATCCAATTATGAATGTTCCTATACCCAATGTCTTTACTAGCCCATGAAAAAGCACCGAGATACTAGTAATAGAGAAATATCCAAAGGAACCTGACACATCTGAAGTTGGGGTGAGAGTTTACCTTACCCCGAAACAAGTTCCAAGTATTGCGGTGACAGGAGAGGAGTGAGATAGTGAACATGAAGTATAGGATATTGACATGATAGTTGAGGATGTAAAGACACGATCTCATGTAAAATATATCACATTAGAGGCAATACATGTGGAAACTTTGGATGTCATAGTATCAAAAACACCTTGGGAAACTAAGGTGGTTACGAAAATTCCTGATACTCACT
Source organism: Taxus wallichiana var. yunnanensis (assembly GCA_018340775.1). Classification (NCBI taxonomy): domain Eukaryota; kingdom Viridiplantae; phylum Streptophyta; class Pinopsida; order Cupressales; family Taxaceae; genus Taxus; species Taxus wallichiana. The sequence continues at coordinate 607,459,376 of CM031240.1, forward strand.
TTCCAATAGCCAATGTTGCTCCACGAAACCTTGGATGATAATCCTCTTCACTAGTGAGAAAATGGATGAGGGCTTGGCACCAATCGAAGAGGATGTTGATAACCAACACTTCCCGGGGTGAAGAACTAAGATCCCAATTTGAGCCTATGAATAAAACAAAAAATTAGGGTGGAATTTTGGAGAAATTTTCTCTGGAAAAATCAACATGTGTGGCCACAGAGGGTGTTTCTGCAACTCCTTCATCTTCCAAATCCCTTGCAGTTATTCCTATAGCTTTGACACCATAATCACTTGATGAACATGGGTTACCAGTGGGTGATTGGATAGAGGGATATATCCCAACGAAGAAAAAGGTGGAAATAAAATTTGATGATGATGATATATAAATTTTATCCCTCTTGAATCCGTTAGACAACCTAAAAGAGAAAAAATGGTCTTATGGGAAGTTATGAATAGAAAGGGAGAAATATTTATAGAATTTGCAACTCCCAAGACCAATAAGCTCCAAATTGAAATGTCTCCATCTGATTTCCAGATCACAAGAATTGCATTGGGTAAATCTTCCACTAGATAAATTAAAAATGATTTCTTTGTGGAAGTGGAGGAGGTCTTCCAAAAAAATTATGAATTCAAGGAGACTAAGAAGGATCTGAAGGCCAATAATGAAGCTTTTTCTAACCTAGTTATAAAGTTTACTACAACCCATAGGGAAGGGAATGTTGAAATCCTTGAGATCACCATTTAGTGAGAAAATGATTTCGTCAATTAAGGTGAAGAACTGATTAGGGAGTGTGTGAAATGCCACTCCTATATAATTTATAAAGTAGAGACAACCAAGGCTTTAATGGAAAATTTTGAAGATAAATAAAATATGTGGAGTGATATGTTTTCAAAGATAGAGGACCTTATGGACTTTGACAATGATTTGGTTTTTAGGGAAGGAATTATGTATCCTGAGTCTACAAGGAATAAACATGAGTACCATGAAGCTATAAAGGTAAGGGTGGAGATTTTGAAAAATTATATCAAAATTATTGATGAAGAAAGGGATAAAGAAATTGAGTACATTGATATTTTGCATTATATGATTGTAAAAATAATTGGAATAGGTAGTGGAGAAAGGATCAGAGTCAAAAATATAGAAAAATTTATTTGGATCTTTAGAGATCATGCTCTTGATAAGCCCGGAGAATTGAATAATTTTAGTTTTTCTACCATGAAACGATGGGTACAAATCAAGATGACAATTTCTAAACTAACGAAGAAAATAAATAAGGGAAGAAATATTTTTGTGGATCTTACTTGATACAAGTGTTAAGAAGGAATTATTTATGTGGAGGAATATATCCTATAAATTTTTGTGAAGTTTGATCCTTAAAGAGATAGGATAATGGAAATTTTGGTAAAACAACCCATTTATGTAGACCAATAAAGGTGAAGAAGGAAGAAGAAAGAAACCAAAACAAACCTATACTCACAATGAAATATTCAGCTATGAAGATTTCTCCAAACAAAATGTAGTTCAATAAAGGAAAAAAATTGTTGAAGGGTAAAGGAATATTCTTTTTCTATTCTCTATGTGTCACTATGTTACATCCTTTTGCTCAAATTCTAATAAGAGGAGGGATGGAATATTTAGTTTTAGTTCCATTTTCTATTTTTCTATAAAAACATTTTTACTATGCGGTTTTGTGAGAAAAATCTAAGGTGGTTGCATTATACAACCATTAGTAGGTTTTGAAGGAATTTGGTAGCTCTTAATTTTGCAAAACTAGAAGGATTATATTATTATTTCAAATCTGATCCCATAAATAAATTTCTTCCTAACTTATAGGATTTTCAACAAAGGAAGGAGATATGGAAGCACGTAATTGGTCGAGTTCAAAGAGTAGTTACATTCAAGTTAATAAGCTTGATATTCTATTGGATATCGACAACTTTGATGCATATAGTATGGATTATCATTTACACTCTTTATACAAACAATATCCTAATTCCAAGGCTAGACAAGGCAATCCTAATCCTATTCTATGATTTAATAATGAGAATCAAAAACTTGGTTTAGAATCTACTCCTCTCGAAGCTTTCATCAGGATGTTTAAAATCCCTTAAACCAGAAAACCCATGTCCAACATTGGTTACACCATCCTCCACCTTAAGTTACCATGTAAAATAACATGGTTGACCCCCTCCTAGGGAACCCTTTAGAGTTAATAGGTATGTACCCATTAATTTAAATGGAATGGAATTTACCCAAATGATGTTCCTAATGAGATAAGGATGAGGTTTCCTAAGTTCCAGGGAGATAATGATATCAGTGGTGATCACCATTTAAGGTTATTTTAAAACATAATGCATGATTATGAAGTTGAGTTTAAGGATTTATATGTGAAGTGTTTTTACACACTATGGAAGAGGTTACCCATGAATGGTTTAAAGCCTTTCCCAATGGATCAATTGATTCATGGGAAGAGATGAAAAATGTATTGATTTCTATATGGTGATAAAACTAATCCAAGGTCTCTACTTGTTTGAGTTTTAAAAATCAAGAATAATCCCAATGAACATTTCCATGACTTCAATACTAGATTTAATAAAACCCTAATGATATTTCCCAGTAATATAAGGCCCAATGATGAGTCTTGTATTATTAAGTATTCAAATGTATTTGATAAGAAGGAAACATATTACTTAAGAGACAAAAATCCTAGAACCTTGAGAAAATATTTTCCATGGCTATCCAGATTGAGAATAATATTAAATCAACTAGGAATACAAGAAAGAGGGAGGGTGTGAAGTTGGTTAACCCAGAGAAGCCTTAGACTAGCAAGACAGTTGACCTTGAAGAATTTTTCAAGACTTTAGTAGGGGTTGTTAAGGAAATTTATTATAAGTTAGCATGGGATGAGAAAGGATTGTCTCCTAATCCCAAGAATTAACATCATAACATTAAACGTAATAGATTTGGAAATCAATACAAAGGGAATTTCATGGGATATGATATGGGAAAAGGACCTATGGGTAATATTGGTAGGAAGAAAAAATTCAGAGATAAAAAAGTAGTTATTGACCCTTTGGTGGGAAGAGTAACCATTATTAAGGAAGAAAATACCATTAATTGGTGTGAAAAATGTTTTTTACTGCATGTTCCATGTGATCCACCTCCAGATGATGAAAGTGATGATTTTTATTTTGTTGATGTATGTATGATGGAATGTCAACTAGAATGTGAGAGAGATTCGTCTTCTACTAAACTCCTCTATGCCCTGAATTGTAGTTGATTTTGGACTTCTATTGACAAGGTTAAGTACCTCTATGTTGAAATTAATGTTGAGGTTGATATGGCCAAATATTTTGAATTAGATAATCATGATTTTGAGTATTTAAGAGCCTTGATGATAAATAAATATGATAAATATGTTCCTTCTAGTGAGGATCAGAAATTATTTATCAATCTTCATGCGAGTTTCTTAGGAAAAAGAATATAAACTCATAAATGGGAAAATTAAAGGACCCTCTCCCATAGATAAATCAAGGATTCATATTATTTATAACATCCCAAAATATTTTCCTCAGAATAATGTGTAAATATAACCCCTTTCTTTTTCTGAGCCAAGTAGTTATTCTCAGGTCCCATTTGGAAAATCCCTTTACCATATGACAAAATAATAACAATACCCCAAGTGCCCCTCTTCCTAGATATAGTGTGTTTATATGACCCATATTTTAAGCTAGATAAAAACTAAATTTACCATTTTGGTATATTAAAGGATTCCTAAACATAATAGAAGAGCTTAGAGTATTTGGGTTTTAAAGAAGACGAGGTTGTCATGAAACAAGATCCTAATGATAAAGAATCATCCCCCACAATTTTGAAGTTGAGGTACAATAAAATGAAGAGGAGATGGAAACTATATAGAAAAAATTATATACTGGAGACCTTACAAATGCAACTACTTTCCCTCCTACTACATGATTCCTAGAACTTATATGGGTATTTGACCAACATTATAACCTTATAACAAGAGAATTTCAGGACAGGAATGGGGGTCTAGTATTATGTTTCTAGGAGAAAATATTTGGTAGAATGTTGATTTTTCCTTGTAAATGAGAAGGTTCCATTTCCATGGAATCAAAAAATTCATATTGGAAATCATAGGTGAATAAATTGACTAAGTTTATGAACAACCATTGGTTGGCTAATCCCTAGGGTTTCATCTCCAGAATGACTAAGAAGATGAACAGAACTGAATTCATTTTGGACATTGGAGATGTAATTATGTTTTTGAACCAACTAATTGGTATGGAATCCAATAACCTTTTTCATGAATGGATGTTCCAATTCATTGAGGTAATACTCATGAACAAAAAATATATCCCTTGGGTTGAGATCACAAGTAATGGAATTCATGAACAAATGATGGGGGTTACTAACATTATAAGAGGAGAAAAGGATAGTTTTATAGAATTATGTATGACCTCTTATCTGGTTCATAACATTTCTTTGCACAAGACTTTCCGGGATTCTTTGGTGGAGGGTGATCTTAGTAGCGCTAAGGTATATGATGTCTTATTTCAACTAAAATTGGAGAATCATATGATAGACTACACAATTTTTTTAATCTCTTCTTTGCACCTATAATTTTATTTTTTCATCCTAATTGGGAGATTGAAAAATTTTCCCAGGATGACAAGTGGCTTATCACCCAATACAAATGTTATTTTATCTAGTTTTGGACTTTCTCTTATATAAGGGTTAGTGATTTTGATGGGAGTCCTTATTTACTCTATAGGTATGTGGATAAGAAGTGGAAATTTATGGATTTGGTGAAGAAATTGTTACCACTACATCAGATCATTGCCAACAAAAATTTCACATCCCCTATAAATTTTCCCATTATTATTGGGATTTACACTGCCCAAACATCCAAAACATAATAATGCTAGAAAAAGAAATGGGTAGATGTATGTTGGATAAATTTGATGTTAGACCTTAGTATGACATAAAATAGATTATAAGTATTATTACACCTACTCATATGGAGCATGAAGCTCATTATGAATACTATTTAATGTATTGTGGAGATGAGAGGGAATTTAGAAAAAGGAAATACTCAAGCATGATGTTGTCCCAGATGATGGATTTTGGGGTTATTTAGGATCCTAAGGGATTAGAAGATAATGAAAATATAATCAGTGATGATTACATAAAGGGAGTATCACCTTTCAGTATTTTCCACCATTTAATTAGGAATTTTATGAAAAAATAAAAAATTAAAAAAGGAATGCAAATATCATCATACTCTCTCTAAGGTGTTTGTTCTTAAGGGGCATGGATTTAAGTTACCAAAGAACCCCTGTGTTGATGGAATATGGGGCTACTAAGTTAATTCATGATGTCCTTACCCCATATCAGAAGATTCATGCTACCAGGGACGTTTTAGGGAAGTAGGGGATTATGATTCATTTTACTAAGTTAACAATTGCATTAGTAAGGTATGATGTGAGTATCTAGATTATCAAAACTAGGATCTCCCTTTCTCGGTTGAGAAAAAGAAGCGAGGAGGTACTTTAAGGAAGTATGATTATGGTCATGTTGTTCATACTAATCCTCTACAATTTCTTCTAGAATATACTTCAAGATCAAAAGGAAATGAAAATTTAGTGGCATATAGTCTGCAAAAATATAATTTTTGAGTTTTTCTAAAGCTCCTCATAAGGTACCAACACAAGAGATGGGTCTATAAGACTCAGAGGAATCAGTTCACTTATGAAGGAGAAAATGGAACAAGGTATATGAATGGATTGATATAGAGGAAGGATATATAGTCAAACAAACAGTAGTTCCGATGTCCATGTCCCCTCACCCACCATTTTCCAATCGCGGTGATTCCACTTGTTATGGAATCAATTCCTATTAACCCAAATCTTGTTACTCCACTTTGGCTCAAGTTCTTTCACCCATTGAGGAACAACCAATTGTGAATGTTCATATTACCAATTTATTTCCTAGTTCACATCAGAGAATTAAGACTCTAGTAATAAAACATCCAAAGGAACTGACACATCTAAAGTTAGGGTGACAGTTGAGCTTACCTAAGAAATAGTTCCAAGTATTGCGGTGACAAGAGAGGAGTGATATAATGAACATAAAGTATAAGATACTAGAATGATAGTTGAGGATGCAAAGACACATTCACATGTAAAATAAATCATAGTAGAAGCAATACAAGGGTACAATTCGGATACCATAGTCTCAATAAAAACTCGGGACATTGAGGTGGTTGCAATAATTCCGAGACCCAGTTTCAAAAGACCAATATTTCTCTGTGGGAACCTTGTGAGACAAATTTCATCCCCAATGATAAAAATAATGATGGATTGGCATAAAATGAAGGAGAGGATGATAATCAATCATCCCCTTGGGATGAAGAATTAAGATACCAATATGAGCCTATGAATAAAACAGATAGTCACGATGGAATTTTGGAAAAAATATGCTCTAGAGGAACAAATATGGGTGGCCACATAGGGTGTTTCTACAACTCCATCTTCCAAATCCCTTGCGAGTTATTCATATAGCTCGGTACCACAATCACTTGATGAACATGGGTTACCAATGGGGATTGGATAAAGATTACTCTCTCAAAGAAGAAAAAAATGGAAATGCAATTGGATGATGATGAAATACAATGTTTAGACCTCCTCAATCATGTTAGGTAACCTAAAAGATTAAAATTTATCTCAAGGAAGTTTTGAATAAGAAGGGATGAATATTTATATAAGTTACAACTCCTAAGACCAATGTGCTCCAAAGTGAAGAGTCTCCATTATATTTCTATATCACAAGAATCCCATTGGGTAAAAATTCCACTAAATAAATAAAACATGCTTTTTTTGTGGCAATAGAGGGGTTATTCTAAAAAATGATGAATTCAAGGAGACTAAGAAGGATCTGAAGGCCAAGAATGAAGCATTGTCCAACCTAGTTAGAAAATTGACTAGGACCCATAAGGAAGGGCAGGTTGAAATCCCTGAGATCACCAATGATGATATCAAAAGGGTAAGTGATTTAGGAGAAATAGGGGAGGCCACCATTCAGTAGGAAAAATATTTGGTCTCAAGAGTCGAAGAAGTGATTATGGAGTGAGTGAATTCTACTCTCGTATATTTGATAAAGTAGGGACATATAAGGCAGTAATGGAGAAGTGTGAATTCAAACAAAATATGTGGAGTTATATGTTGCCAAATATAGAGGACCTTATAGACTTGGATGATGACTTGGTAATTAGGGAAGGAATTATGTCTCTTGAGTTTGCATGGAGTAATCATGAGTACCATGAGTCTACAAATGTAAGGGTAGAGATTTTGATAAATTCTATCAAAATTCTCGATGACGTAAGGGATAAATAAATTGAGTACATTGCTAGTATCCATTCTTTGATTGAAATATGATTGGAATAGGAAGTGGAGAAAGGCTCGGAGTGGAAAATATAGAAAATTTTATTTTTCTCTTTAGAGATCATGATCTTGGTAAGCTTAGAGAATCAAGGAATTATAGTTTGTCTACCATGCAACGATGGGTGCAGATTGAGATTAAAATTGTTAAATAGATAAATAAAATAAAGAAGGGAAAATTATTTTTGTGGAGCTTATAGATACATGTGTTAGGAAGGAAATGATTTTCCATTAGCATTTGGATCCCGATAAGGAACCTATCTTGCAAATGTTTAGGAATTTTTATGTTTATAGAGATAGGATAAGGGATAGTTTGGTAAATTATCCCATTGATGTAGACTAATAAATTTGAAGAAGGAAGAAGAAAGAAATCAAAATGAACATTCCCTCAAAATGAAATATTATGGTATGAAGATTTCTCCAAACAAAATGCATTTCACTAAAGGACAAAAATTTTTGTTAAAGGGTAAAGGCATATCCTTTTTCTATTCTCCAAGTGTAACTATGTTGCATCCTTTTGCAGGAAGCCTAATCGAGGGGGAGGGAATGTTTTTGGTTAAAATATTTTTTCCCTCATTTTGGAAAATATCCTGGTTTCCATGATAGAATATTTGAAGATTTCCTTGGAGATGTTTTGAGGGGAAATTATGTATATATTTTTGTAAAAATTATAATAATGAGACTCTTTTCCTCATTTTAGGGAAGGTAGTTGACAAGTTTTGTTGATTAAGTTTAGTTTTAGTTACATTTTTAGTTTTTTATAAAAATATTTTGTACTTTCCCAATTTTGTGAAGAAATGATGATATGGTTGTGTTGTACAACCATTAGTAGGTTTTGAAGGAATTTATTTATGTCTCCTTACCAAAACTTACAAGAATGGATTCTCTTTGTTTTGATAAAACTATACTTTCATGTTTCCTATGTTTTAAAAGTATGAATGAGGAGATATAATTTCTGTTATAAAATTGTATTGGTTTTAATTTTATAATCATACAAAGGTCCTTCAAATTGTTGCATCTTTCTAGTCATCATGAGAATGTTGTAGAGTAGTGTATGCTTTACAATAGTTCATTCTAAGTTGTAAAATCGTAAAGGCAATATTAATTTTAAAGGGCTATTATTATCTGTTAAGGATACTTTGGGTGTATGAAAAAAATATAGCAAGTTCTTTATCTAAACTCTAAATCAAGGATTTGAGTTAGAATTTTAAGATCATCAATGACATTTGGGAAAATTGAGTATCAATGAATGTAAATGTTATTTCAAGAATTTGTTGAATTGATTGTTCCTTTTAGGAATCACCGTCAAGGATGTATTCTTTCCATGGAAACCTTAATATAGAAAATTCACAAAATTAATTACCCTCCACCTTCAATTTCATTTAATAATATCCCATTTTTTCACAACTATTAAGCATATCAGACATGTATACCATACATATGCTTACTTTGTAAAGATGTATGTAAAATTGTTCATTACTAGTATGCTTTATTGAAATCCCACCAAGTATGAGATTAGTAATTATTTTTCTATTTTGATCTATATTTGATGTGTCAAGTGCGTAAAATAATCAAGTGACAACTCTTATGAGTGAGTATTGTATATGTGGCTACACTTGCTTCAAATTAAGTTACACCAATTATAAATGAAACCGAGTCAAAATATCATTTCCTTTATTTATATCCTCTAACTAGGTCCTCTCACCTTGGTCTAGGAAGAGCCATAAGTAGTATGGCTAAGCCATCCCCTTAGTTAAGGTGTTTCCTAATCACCTCTCGAACTAAGTCAATAGTTTGAGTATTAAAAAATTCTTGGCTATCAACAACAAATAAATTTCCATTGTTTATCACTCCCTTAAGGTCAACCTAATCCAGTTAGCTGCTCAATTCCTTGGGGTGCAATTTTGGGAACCAACAATCGAGTGGCACCATTGCGGTGGAAGTTTACATTTATCTCATTATTATTTTTGAGTTCTTGTAACTCAATTTTTGTTGAAAAGAGTACTTATATACTTAAAATTTCCACCTATTTTTAGAATTAATATTCGAGTGGTGACTCCTTGAAGTAAATTTAGGATACACTAGTTTGATCTTATTGTATTTACTAATTTGGCTTTCATTTTGAAAAATTGGAATGATTACAATCTTCATTCAAATCTGATCCCACAAAGAAATTGCTTCTGAGTTAGAGGATGTATAGAAATGGAATAAGATGTGAACTCCTATAATTTTTAGAGTTCAAAGAGTAGATGCATTCAAATTAATAATGTTGGTATTCTGGTGGTTGAGGAATACTCTAGCACATCTGAAAACTCGGCGTATCGAGTCCATATTACCATTTACATTCTTTATACAAACAATATCCCGATTCCAAGGCTATACAAGGTAATCCTAATCCTATTGTTTTATTTACTAATGAGAACTAGGGATTTGGTTTTTAATCTAATCCTCTCAAAAGATTTCATTAGGCTATTAAAAAACCTTTAAACCAATAAACCCCTGTCAAGCATTGGTTACACCATCCTCCACCTGAAGTTCACATGTAAAATAACTTTGATGTCCCCCTCTAGGAACCCATTCAAGTTAACACGTATGCACCCATTAATTTAAATTGTATGGAATTTTAACCCAATGATCCTCCTAATAAGATAAGGATGAGGTTGGCAAAATTCCAGGAAATAATGCTATCAGTGGTGATCACCATTTAAGGTTTTTTTCAAAACATAATAGATGATTATGAAGTTGAGTTTGAGGATGTATATGTGAATTTATTTGTGCATAATATGGAAGAAGATTCCCATGAATGGTTTAGTACCTTTCCCAATGGATCAATTTATTAATGGAAAGAGATGAAAATTTTAATTAGAGTTTTGTATGGTGATAGAATTAATCCAAGGTTTCTATTGTATGAGTTTGAAAATATCAAGAATAATCCCAATGAATGTGTCCAGGACTTCAAAACTAGATTTAATAAAACCATGAAGAGTTTTCCCAATAATATAAGGCATAATTATGACTATTATTTTATTAATAATTTAGATGCATTTGATAAGAAGGAATCATATTACTTGAGAGATAGAAATCCCAGCACCATGAGATAAGATTTTCCCATGGCTATCTAGATTGAGAATAATATTAAAGCCACCGAGAAGCCACAAAAGAGGGAGGGTGTGAATTTTTTAACAAAGAGAAGTCTTAGACTAGCAAGACAAGTGACCTTGAAGAAGTTTTTAAGACTTTAGTAGGTGCTGTTAAGAAAATTTCTTATATGTTAGCACAGTGAGAAAGTATTGTCTCCTAATCCCAAGAATGAACATCAAAACACTGGACATAATAGATTTGGAAATCAAGCTAAAGGGGATTTTAGGGGAGAAGATAGAGGAAAAGTACATATGGGTCATGCTAGTAAGTATAAAAATTTCAAAGATATCAAAGCACTTCCTAACCCTTAGGTGGGAAGATTAGATGCTATTGAGGAAGAACATGTCATTGATTAGTGTGACAAATTATTTTTCCCCATGTGCTCTGTGATCCACTTAAAGATGATGAAAGTTATGATTTTAATTTTTTTGATGTATGCATGATGAAATTTCAAACAAAATGTGAGCGAGATGAATATTCTACTAAAATCCTCTACGCCCAAACTTTGGTTAATTTATGGACATATTTTGATAAGATTAAGTCCGTCCCTATTGAAATTAATGTTGAGGTTGATATGGCCCAATATTTTGAATTACCTAATCATTATTTTGAGTGTTTAATATCCTTGATGATCAAGAAATATGATAAAGATGTTCCTTCTAGTGAGGATAAAAATTTATTGATCAATGTTGCATAGTTGCTCAAGAAAAAAATATATCATAAATAAGAAAATTAAAGGACACACCCTAATTTATATTATTTATACATTAGGATTCCTATTATTTATAATATCCCAAAAGATGTTCCTTAGAATAATAAGTTAAATATAACACCCATAATTCATCTTGAGCCAAGTAGTTCTCCATTCCCCACTAGAAAATGCCTTTTCCATATGATAAAACAATCACAGTACCCTAGTGTCCCTCTTCCCATATATAGTTTGTGTGATATGGCCCATATTTTAAGCTAGATAAAATTATAGTTACCATTGTTGAATATTAAAGGATCCCTAAACATAAGAGGATATATTTTGAGTATTTAGGTTTTAAAGAAGATGAGGTTGTTGTGAAAAAATATCCTATTGATAAAGAATCATCCCTCACAATTGTTGAAATTGAGGTACAAGAAAACGAAGAGGAGATGGAAAATCATCTTGTGGTATATTTGGGAACTTATTTGGTAGAAACACAATTGGATTTCGACCCCTTTTTGACATCCCTTCTTATAAATGGGTGGTTCTTACACAATTTTATGTTTGATTATGTAAATTCATGTAACATCATGCCTCTTACAATCATGAATGAGTTAAACCTTAAGATAACCACTACTTTTAGGAGACGATACATTATGGATTGTAGAGAAGTATTTGTAGTGGGCTATGTGAAGGGATTGATTTTATAGTTGGTTACACATCCATGAAAGTACTTAACTATATATGTTTTCATTATTGATTTCCCCACGAAATGGGGGATGTTCTTGTTAAGAGAGTGGGAAGCTAGTGTGGGAGGAAGTGTCCAAACAGATATGTCATATGCTTCCATATCATTGGAAGGGAAATTGGTCAAGTTATAACGAGAAGATAAAATTTTTCACCTCATTAAGGATCCTCATAATGTCTCCTATGAAGTACTCAATAATGTAGACATGGAGAATTTTATAGGAAATGTTGATTTTAAGACCAACATATGGACGAAAATGATTATATTGAAGACCCATAGGTCCTATGGACCATGACCTTTAATGGAGCATGCTATAGTACTAATAATGGGGAAAGAGTGTTCTTGATCTCTTTGAGTAGTGGATCTTTCTATTTTTCTTTTAGATTGAATATTCAATTCATGAATAATGTGGTGAGTATGCGGTACTTCTACTAGGATTGAAAATTTCTTGGAGACATGGGATAAACTATCTCCTAGTTAAAGGGGACTTTGAAGTAGTAATCAAGAAAGTGAGAAAAAATTATGTGACAAAAAATAAATGGTTAAATAAGTAATGAAACGAAGTATGGGATCTGCTTGAATTATTTGATTCATTCAATATCGTTTATCATTAGAGAATCCAAAATGTAGTGAGTGATAGACTTGCATTTTTGGGTGCCTAGTATGAAAAATAGAGATTCATCACTTTACTGTAAGTTTGAAGTGGAAGTATTAGTTCAACCTTCTGTACCTGCTAATATCATACATTGACACGTATTTTATGATGATTCACACATTAAAATATTTTTTAATTTCCAAGGTGATTTCACCGACGAGATAATTGAATTCAAACCTATGGTAGAGGTGTTTGAGCGGAAGGATACCCTTTTTGGAAAAGATGTAATCTAATTATAGACTAATTTGATCTTAAGGGTGTTATTTAGTCTTGAATCTTCCTTTGATAACATTGACATAGTAGTTTTAAAATCTACTAATTTTCCAAGAGATGTCATGGAATGTAATCTTGGTTTGGGCCAAGATCCTAGGAATGGATTGCTAGGAAGTAATTTGAATAAGGAAGAAAGAGAAGCTTATACTAAGTTGTTAAGAAAGTATCATGAATTACTTCCTTGGTCTTATTCTGAATTAAAAGCTTTCAAGGAGGATTTTTTCCAGCATGACATACCCTTAGAAACCAACACTAAGCCTTTCATATAGAAGTAGAGGCATATTAACCTTATTCTAACAACTGAGATGCAAGAAGAGTTGAAGAAGTTGCAAGATAGTGAAATCCTAAAGCCTACTCGATATTCTTCATGGGTAGAAAATTTAGTACTAGTGAGAAATAAGAATGGATACATAAGGCTCTGTGTTGATTTTAGAAATCTAAATAGGACTTCACTTAAATATAATCAACTATTTCCAAATATGGATGATTTAATGCAAAAAATGACGGGATCAAAATTTTTATCCCACTGGATGGTTTTTTAGGATATAATAAGGTTGTGGTAAAATAGTATGAATAGTATAAAATTTCATTCTCTACTTCGTGGGGTAATTATGTGTATTTCATAATGTCATTTAGGTTGATGAATTCTAGGGCTATATTCCAAAGATGATGGATGTTTCCTTTGTAGGATTTATAAATAACTTTATTGTTGTGTACTAGGATGATATCATGGTTTTTTCAAGAAATAGAGGTGACCACTGTTACATTTGGAAAAAATTTGATTTCATGTAGGGAATACCAAATCAAGTTGAATCCAAAGAAATGCCATTTTTGTGTGCAAAATTCCAAACTACTTGGACACAAAGTATCTCATAAGGGAGTCATGATTGATCCGGAGAGAATATAATTTATTGATAGATTTCATATCCCCTTGTCAAAGAAAGGTATTTAGTATTTCTTTGGGTAGATTAAGTTTTTGAGAAGATTCATTTCCAATTTTAGTGAAATCAATTTATTAATCAAAAATATGTTAAAAAGGATCGGAGGTTATTGAGTGGGGTGATGAAATGACCCAAAATTTCAAAGGGGTGAAGGATGCACTCAATACTACTCTGTGTTAAAGTGATCCCCGATTATAGAAATTATTTTTCGAGATATTTTCATTTTCCTCAAAATTTACTATTGCCTCGTGTAGGGACCCTAAAGTAACTAAGTACCTAAGGAACGAATCCTTACACGAAGTAGGATGCAAAGGCACACACAAAAGTAATTATTGGAGAGGTGTGAAGGCTCACACTGGGTAGGAAGGATTCGGGACTTAGTGAGTTTTGGACAACATGAAAATATGATAAGGGAGAAAATGGGAAAGTGACCAAACACATATGTGGATAAGTCTTGGATACTTACAACTCAAGGAAAGGATATTCTAGGGCATGTATATGGTTATTATGAAATGATAAAGGGTAGAGGTTGTTAAGGATTAGCTAGAACATGCATGCTAAAAGGCACTCAATTCAGGGAAATGCATGGTGACATCTGACATATTCTTGGGTAGTGGTAGAGAAATCATAAGATGATTCCTTTAGGCTTTCACAGTGATAATTATGAGCGGTTAAGAAGAAAGGACAATGATTATTCTAAATGGATGGATGGTTTTGGTAGAGGAAAATAAGAGATAAATAAGGATTGATGTAGAAGTAAGATAGGATAGGAGTAATAGATTTAACATTATTATATAATGTGTAATAACGAGATCTCGTAATGTAAGAAAGGATCTGCTAACATGAACATTTCCATGAATGGGACTCTTTTGATGTAATCTTGGCTACCATATTTTGGCTAATAAATATAATTAAGTAATTCTTAAACACTCATGTGTGATGGGTCTTGATCTCTCCATTTTCCTTATGTTCATATCCATTTTACAAGTTCTATTGATGTTATATTATGGTTGATTGTAATTTAATTTAGTTGATTATGTTGTTCTATGCTTGGATGCATTAGGATAGGAGTTAATACTTACATATTAAATTCCATGAATTGATAAACTTATTTTCTCGGTTGTATTACATCCTCCTCGCTAAGAAAGAACATTCTCATGAAGCTCACATAAAGGAGGGACTTGGTGCTTTTACGTGCCTCAAGTGAGATTCCAGGCTAAATGGATGATATATCTTTGATGCATTTGGGAATGGATGTTGAGACAAAAGTGATTAGAGACTACATTTTGGTTCCATTTCCAGGACATATTTTCAAAGTTGTTGTGAGAATGGTACATGATGACAGAGTGCTTGACCTTGAACAATGTTGAATATGGCTTAAAATCACAGAGGATCAGTTTTCTATTAAATTTAATAATGGACATGAGTTTTTAGTATAGGTTAGCGCAAAGACTTAATTTCCAGGCATGAGGGAGAGAAGGAAGAGCCTAAAGAAAAGATATAGAAGACACACAACACATCAAGCCACACAAAGCAGGTGTAGAGGAAAGAACAATAGAAGACACCACCACTTTTAAATCGGAGCTGGAAATAGAGCTAGAGGAGCAGAAGCCGAGATGGAGGCCACAAATGTAGGAAAAGTGTAAGAAGAAGGGGAGGAATATTCTGTAAGGGCAGAGAAGAGTCCAACGTGTGAGGCCTCTACACCACTCACCACTAGCCCAAGGGGAGATAAAGGGGATCCTTTACCATAAAGGAGGATAAGGGATTCACCCCTAGGGAAAATAAATAGAGGACAGGAAAAGCTAAAAGAAAGAGGTGGACACCGGTGTCTCCATAGATGGATTTTTTGGATGACCCCACGAGGTCCTACGTGGAAGATTCCAAGCCATCCTCCCACTAGAGAAACTTTATGTATGGGATTTTATGGATCAAGAGTTGGGTGTTCCAAGAACTATAAATATTCTTAGGTGGAGCATGCACGCCATTCAAGATCCTAAGTTTTAGGTAAATGATCATGTAATTGAGACTTTTCATTTGAAGAAGAAGGAAGGAGAAGTATATGTTTTATATATCTACCCCCTAAGTAAATATATAAACCTGACACAAGGAAAATATGTCGGAGAGGTCAAAAACCCAACACAAGGAATTTCAGGTTTCGGGTTTCGGGAAACATGAGACATGAAACATGAAAATCACAAGGCATGTCCCGATGCTTGAGAGTTCCACAAATCCGAAACACTACCTAGGCCAATCAGGTCTTGGAGTTGGGAAAACATGTCGGGAAAGCATGGGGCGAAAACATGTCGAGCCACCTTCCAAACCCGATGCACATGCAAGTCCATTTTTCGACCGAAACAAAGGAAATCTTGGAAATACTAGCGGAAGTGGGTTTCAGGAAAACACAAGCATCAAACACATGTCAAGGCATCCTCCAAACCTGATGCAAATGTAGAGGAGAACCCCAAACCCGACAGGAAGAAGACCCTGACACGGGAAATATTCAGATCACCATAACTTTTCACAGGGAGCTCAGATTCACGCAAGGTTGGAATTTTTGGAAAGCTTACAAGGTCCTCTGCCCAACTACAACTGGATATCTTTAATTGGGTGAGAACAAGTTCTTCAAAAATGTAAAATACAGTTCGCCATTTTTGGGTTTGTTAGGGTTCTCACCTACCACCATAATGAGATGAATTAAATGTAGTCTGGAGGTGGTTGGGGTAAATTTCGAATTCCTCTCTTCTCTCTTTTTCTCCTATAAATTATAAGGAGGGGATTCTTTCAAAATTTTGGACATTCTTGTTTTGCCCTCCCTTCTTCTCTTTGGCAGGTGAATTTTTGGATTTAGAACCTCCCATTCAAAACTGTAATGGAACTTTGCCTCTTGGCATTTTGTAGTGTATTGTATCAATATTTGGAGAAATTAATACATGTCTCGTGGATGCTTCTCAACCCTCTCAAGGTTCATTTGTGTCCTCCTGATCTTTCACTACAAATTTGGTTATCTGTGCATGATCTTGCATTGCATTTTTATGGTTTGTGTTTATTGGCAAGACAGGTGTTCTTCATTCCTCGGTGCATCACCTTTGTTAGTTTAGGTTTGTTTTTATGCATCTTCTTACCCTGTCTCCTTGGAAAGTTAGATTAGGTTTTTGAGTAAACCCTCTAAATTTTTATGTGTGCATCTAAACAAAGGAATAGGAACCGGCCTTCATCCGGAGAGCTTTTTCCATTTTCGCAAGGTCCCACACTTGGGAAAAGCTCCATGTTATGCAATCGCACTGAGAGTTTCAACCCATTGATTTGTAGACATTCGAAGGGGTACTGTGATTCTCCATTAATAGTTTTGGCACGCCTGATGGGACCAAGAGGTCATTCCATAAAGATTTGAAGGAATTTTCAAGAAATTTGGACTTAGAAATTGCAAGTTTTACAATTTTTGGATTTTTCACCTTCCAGGCTGAACTCCAAAATCAATTTTCAAGGATTTAACTTGCTCAAGACAAGTAAAAATTTCACGAGTTGGTAGATCGGGGAATATTCCTCAAAAGGGTATTCTTAGATTTTTGAGATTTTGACTTTCAAAATTTCATGGTTTTTAGTGTTTCAAGTTTTCCCAAGTGTGAAGCATGTCCCAAGTTCCGACACATGGCAATTCAGGTTTTGTAAGTTGCATTGCATGACCTAATTTTCTGCATGTACCTTTCGGGGATTAGCAGTTGCACAACAAGACCCAAATTCCCAATTGAAGACTGTATCCTCTAGGTCCTTCGAAATTTTAAATTCCATTTTCAATATTGTCAAGTTTGGTGTGTAACTTGGAAAAATCTAGCCTTTTTTAGGCTTGTTCTCTAACACATCTGGCGAATCCGAAGGGATAGAGTTCAACGATGTAGCAGCATAAGTTTCCCAGGCACATGAGAAGAATTCGAACCAGGTCTGATACTCGAGAAGAGGGGCTATTTTTCCACTTACAACTATCACCAGGTAGAGGGAGGAGAGGAAGAAGACCACAAAGATCACCATCTCCACCTAACAGGACTTTGTCTACACCTCCACCTAGTAGACCTTTTCTCACATCAACCAGGTTCTTAGGCCAATCATAATGGCACATCTACCACCGAATCCCTTTGTCAATTTCACGGGTAGTAGTCCACTTGCCCTAAATGCTCAAAATCAAGTTCCAGTTGCAGCGCTAAAGAATATCCCCTATTTCACAGGAGAAAATCATACTACTCCTATTGATCACATTCAGGACATTGCTAATGCATGTGTAATCCATGAAATAAATGAAATGGATGTTGCAGTCAAGTTATTGGCTTCATCTTTCAAAGGTAAGGCCTTATAATGGTTTAGGAGCCTAAGCAACAGGGTCTATTACGAATTGGAACCAACTTTGTTCAGCTCTTTGTAACCAATTCGGGAGAGGGCAGATAATTTGTATTTATTGGAGCAACTGACAACAATTAAAGGGCTCCTAACGAACAAATGACATATTTCAACTTCAGATTCCAAGCGGACATGGGACAGGATTCCAAAAGTTGTTAGACTAACCACCGAAGGTGCATTCCTTTATTTCTTAAAGGCTATAAATTTAGACATAGCCATGATGATCCAATCAATGGGAGGGACAACACTATCAGGGGCCTATGACACGCTATCGAGTAGAGTAGAGAACTGTTTGATCCAAGATGGCAAGCTTGCACCAAGGCCACCAATGCCTCTCTATCCAGATATGGGAAATCCTACAACCACCAAGCACCGTAATGAATCCCATCCCAACCCCTAGAAATCAAAGCAATAATGAGGCATAAACTTCTTCAGATACTTCAAAGGAATTGTAGGAGGTTATGAAACAACTATAGAACCTTGGAAATGAGCTAGTGACTATCAAAAGACAACAAGCTCAAAGTTCTAAACCGTATCAGCCTCAAGCACAGTACCAAGCTAGGCCCTCATACTAACAAAATAGACCACCACCTCAGGCTGTAAATCAAAACCAAAACCAAGGAAAACTCAAGCTGCCAGGCCATTTCGACCGTATGATCCAAATGCAACGACATCCTCAAGAGCCTTGGTCCCAACACAAAATAACATGGCACAGGAGTATGACTGGTGTTACCCTTGCAATCTACCTCACAATCAGTCAACATGTTTCAATGGTGCACTAAATCAGGCCTTGATGGTGCAAACCATTGGTGTTCCTCAAGAACCAAGCCAGGAAGAGAATCAACAGCAAGAAACGCAACAAGAAGGACCTCCAACAGAAACCACATTGGCCAATTGGCAAATGGAAGACTTTTGTGGAGTTAACCAACAACCTTTTCAAGGCATGGCTGCCAACACACGGTCAAAGAAGAGAAGCATAGAAGAGAAACAACCATCTAATCCAATCGTTTCTCAGCCCACTCCTACACAACAAGGGGTCAGTAGGCCAAACGTAGCTCCAAATGTGCAAAATCAGCCTAAGGTACCTGTTGTAGCAACACACGCACATGTTCAAGCTCCAGAAAAGGTTGTGCCAAGTAAGGGACAACAAAAGGACAATTCATCCCCTTTCAACATCATCGATCAAATGAAGAAGACACATGTGAACATTTCCATGTGGGAATCACTTGCGATCCTAGGGCAATGAGATTTATTACAAGCTGCAATGGCTAATTGGTCTACCTCAAATGTATCAAACTAGGGACATGAGAAAGTTCTCACTAATGTAGTGCAACATGATGGGGGCTAGACAAGCAAGAATTTGAAGCCTCCACCATTCTATGTGTCATTGGTTGTTGGAAACCACTTGGTACACAACTGCATGATAGATTCAGGGGCAAGTAGTTCAGTGATGCCGAAGAAAATAGTGGATCAACTGGGTTTGAAGTATGAGCCAGTGCTGAAAGGAGTAGTGCAGCTAGATGGAATGGTAGTAGGAATAGTTGGGGTCATCAAGGGTTAAGCCTAACACTACATGCCTATCCTAATGTTACAGTTCTGCAAGATGTGTCTATGATTGACCTTCCGCCACTCTTTACGTTGTGTCTATCAAGAGACTTCACTACAAAAATTGGTGGATATTTATCTACAGATTGGTCACACATGATTTTTAGGACAAGGTATGGGGCCAAAGCAACAATCAGGTCAGAACCAATTACTAATCTCCATATTGAGCCTCATGTACCAAATCCTATCAATGAAAATTGCTCAGCTTTTGATCAGGAGTAGTGTTCAAATGATCTAGAAACAGGTACTAAGGTTGAGGGAATTCCTGATTTGACTTTGGATGAATGGGCAAACAAGAGTCATGAATTTGACCCATATAAGGAAATTGAAGAATCTGAATTGGGTGTGTATTGTGTACACGAAGAAAATTCACCCATTCCTGACATCATTCAGCCTAAACAAAAGGATGAAAATGAAGTTTGGAAATTATTTTTCGATGGTTCGAGAAGTAGAAAAGGTGCTGGAGGTGGTGTAATGTTGATTTCACCACAAGACATCAAATATTTTTCAGCTTTTCATTTCTAGTTTTCCTGTTCAAACAACACGGCTGAGTACGAGGCATTGATTCATGGACTTCATTGGGCAGGAAAAAGGGCATAAAGAACTTACAAGTGTTTAGAGATAGTGAGCTAATCATCAACCAAGTCAGGGGACAACATGCTACAAAGAACGACCCACTGAAGAGCTACAAGAATAGGGTATGGGACCTCATTGAGAATTTTGAAGCTTTCAACATTGTGTCCATACCCGGAAGAAAAATGAAGTCACGGATAGGCTCACAAAGAGTTGGAGCAACATTCGATGTGGTTGAAAACATCAAAATGGAAAAAACACAGCCACATATCCATGTGATTATGAGGCTAGCGAGTGCGTATAATAATAATGAAGTGGCAGGTGTTTGAGAACGATCAACAGATTGTCAATTTTTTACAAGAAGAGGCTGAATTCTCAGCTAGAAATCAGAATAGACTAGAGCAACAGTATGGGGATCAAGTAGTGCAGCTGCACACAAACAAACTTCCCAAGGGTTTAGTAACATTGGAGTCTATCTTCAATCCTAACGACTAGTTCCGTAAGGAAAAGGATAACATACAGGTCAAAGGGTAAGATTCAGAGCCAATTCTAGTTGGGGAAGGCAAAACACTTCAAATTGGCAAAGTGGCCATTGAACAAGAGAAATCAGATTTCATACAACTTTGCCAAGAATTTCCAGATGTCTTCACTTGGAGCTATGAGGACCTGCGAGGATTCAACCCGAAGTTGGCCCAATATACAATAGAATTGGATCCAGATGCTAAGCCCATCAAAGGCGAAGCAGAGGCCAGCTGTCACCCTCACATTGAGCCTCTAATGAAGAAAGAGTTAAACAAGCTAATAGAGGCAAGCA
Source organism: Taxus wallichiana var. yunnanensis (assembly GCA_018340775.1). Classification (NCBI taxonomy): domain Eukaryota; kingdom Viridiplantae; phylum Streptophyta; class Pinopsida; order Cupressales; family Taxaceae; genus Taxus; species Taxus wallichiana. The sequence goes on from CM031240.1 coordinate 607,480,667, forward strand.
CTCAAGCTGGGTTGCAAACTGGTGGTCGGGCCGTGAAGAAGAACGGAGAGATTAGGCTGTGCGTGGACTTCGAGACCTCAACATGGCATCTCTCAAAGACCATTACTCACTTCCTTCAATGGAACAAATATTGCAAGTAGTATCCGGTTCAGAGAGATTCTCTCTCCTAGATGGCTACTCAGGGTATAATCAAGTAATGGTGAAAGAAGATGACCAGTTCAAGATGGCTTTCACCACCAAATGGGGCACCTATGCCTCGCAAGAAGATGTCATTTGGGCTATCAAATGTTGGAGCAACTTTCCAAAGGGAAAAGGATATGGCATTTAAGGGTTTGATCAATAAAATAGTTCGATATACCTTGATGACATCACTATATTCTCAAAAAAATGTAGCGAGATCACCTCTATCATTTGAGGAAAGTATTTCAGAGATGTAGAAGATTTGGGGTATCATTGAATCCCAAAAATGCATATTCTTGGCTCACAAGGGGAAACTTATAGGCCATATTGTTTCAAAGGAAGGGTTGACGATTGATTGACCCGAAAGAGTCAAGAAATTAGAGCATTTCCATTTCCAAGTCACAAGAAGGCTCTTCAAAGCTTCTTAGGAAGGATCAATTTTGTCCACAGGTTTATTCCAAACTTTTCAGCTCTCTTAAAGCCAATAACACTGATGTTAAAGAAGAGCATGGCATTCAAGTGGACATCTAAAGGCAAGGCAAGTTTTGAGGCAATAAAAGAGGCTATATCTCAAGCTCCGACTCTCATAAATCCAGACTTCTCCAAGGATTTCATGTTATATGCCTTTGGTGGTGGGGACACGATTTTTGTAATCCTAATATAACAAAACAAAGAAGGATTGGAACAACCAGTTTCTTTCTTTAGTCAAGGCTTGGAGGAATACGAAACTAGGTACTCTTTCATTGAAAAGCATGTCCTTGCAGTGATCAGGAGCTTAAAGAAATTCAAGCACCTAGTCTCAAACAACAAGATCCAATTATTGGTCTCTCATGCAGGAGTCAAGGACATCCTTCTAAACAAGGATCTAAATGAGAAGCATGCAGGATGGATCACTCATGTCATGGAATATGACATCAAGATCAAGGTCACCAAACTATTACGTGGAAAGGGATGAACAGCTAGCCTTGATTCAACAAGTTGAAGCAAGTGATGAAAAAGAGACTATCTTGGTACTACAAGATGGTCAAGAACAAGAAAATGATGATGTGCCTACTCCTTGTTGGACTCAGAATATGATACACTTCCTACAGATAGGCCTATGCCCTCCAGAAATGAGAAAAACAAAGAGGAGATACTTTAGATTACAAGTTATTCCATATGTGCTTGTTGATGGTGTTTTGTTCAAGAAATACATCAATGGATTTTTATTGAGGTGCATTGGGACAAATCAAATTGAGAGGGTGTTACGAGATTTTCACGATGGAAATTTTGGAGGAAATTTTTCCCCACAGTATGACTCTCAAGATAATGAAAGACAGTGGTATTATTGGCCCACGGTGTTCAATGACTACTATACATGGATAAGAAAGTGTAAGAAATGTGTGCTCTTCACAGCAAAGAAATGACTAGCAACACTTCCATTGCATCCAATTTTGGTTGACCAATCATTTATGCAATGGGGTTTGGACTTCATCGGGGTCATCAATCGAACTCAAGCCAAGGCCACAAGTGGATTCTCACGGCAACGTACTATTTCACCAAGTGGACCGAGGAAATAGTGCTCAAAGAAGTAAACAAGTCTAATATACTAGAATTTTATGAAGGAATAGTGACTAGGTTTGGTGTGCCAGCCACTATCATATCAGACAATGCATTGGCATTCATAGGTTCTAAGATTATAGAATGGGCTATCAAGAATGGAATCTACTTGAGCACCTCTTCCAATTATTACCCACAGGGTAATGGACAGGCAGAGTCCACAAACAAAAATTTGCTAAGAATCATCAGGAGGACTCTGGATGAAAATCAAAGAACATGGCATACCAAGCTAAAATCAGCATTATGGGCTGACAGAATAACACCAAAGAGGTCTATAGGTAATTCCCCTTACAAGTTGGTCTATGGGAAAGAGGCAGTATTGCCTATATCATTAGAACTACCTGCATTGGAGTTCATGAAGCAGTTGGAGTTGGCTGAGTTTGAACCAATGGAGGCCAGGTATGCAGAGTTGATGGAATTGGAAGAAATTAGAGAACATGTAGTTCAAACAATTGAGAAAGATCAAGCCTTAGTAAAAAGATGGTTTGATAAGAAAGTAAGAGCAAGGACCTTCCAAGAAGGGGACCTAGTTCTAAAATGGGATGCAGATCGGGAAAACCAGGAAGGAATTCCAAGTTTGATACCATTTGGAGTGGCCCCTACATGGTCACAAGATGTAAGAATAGCAATGCCTTCCAATTGTCTACATTGGATGGAGAAGAACTCCCGATTCCGGTTAATGGAATCTATCTTAAACATTGCTACTGAAAAGAAAAGGTTTACCCTTGTAAATATTAGCCTAGATTTCAATTCCTCTAAGTGCGTATGCACATTGTCTTGTTGTAGTTAGGTTTCAGTTTCCCTAAGTGCTTTGGCACAGGTTTTGTTGCTCCTAGGTTGGATTTCTACAATTCAGTGTGCTCTCAGAGAAGGTGTTGTGGTATCAGGCTGGATCAGACATTAGGTCAGTTTCAGGTTATTGCTTATGACTCCATGCCCAATGGATTGCTAAAAGGCCACTGATCTTCTACCTAGCAGGTAGGTAATCCCGTTGAGTTGCCAAATTGTTGTATATATCTACCCCAGGTAAATATATAAAACCTGACACAAGGAAAATATGTCGGAGAGGTCAAAAACCCGACACAAGGAATTTTGGGTTTTGGGTTTCGGGAAACATGAGACATGAAACATGAAAATTGCAAGGCATGTCCGATGCCTGAGAGTTCTACAAACCTGAAACACTACCTAGGCCAATCGGGTCTTGGAGTTAGGAAAACATGTCGGGAAAGTATGGGGCGGAAACATGTCGAGCCACCTTCTAAACCCAATGCACATGCAAGTCCATTTTATGACCCCGAAACAAAGGAAATCTTGGAAATATTGGAAGAATTTGGTTTTGAGAAAACACAAGCATCAAACACATGTCGAGGCATCCTCCAAACCCAATGCAAATGCAAAGGAGATCCCCGAACCCGACATGAAGAAGACCCTGATATGGGAAATATTCAGATCACCATAACTTTTCACAGGAAGCTCAGATTCATGCAAGGTTTGACTTTTTGGAAAGATTACAAGGTCCTCTTCCCAACTACAACTGGATATCTTTAATTGGGTGAGAAAATTCTTCAAAAATGTAAAATACAGTTCACCATTTTTGGGTTTGTTAGGGTTCTCACCTACCACCATAATGAGATGAATTAAATGTAGTCTGGAGGTGGTTGGGGTAAATTTCGAATTCCTCTCTTCTCCCTCTCTTTTTCTCCCTATAAATTGTAAGGAGGGATTTTTTAAAAGGTTGGACATTCTTGTTTTGCCCCTCCCTTCTTCTCTTTGGTAGGTGAATTTGTGGAATTAGAACCTCCCATTCAAAACTGTAATGCAACTTTGCCTCTTGGCATTTTGTAGTGTATTGTATCAATCTTTGGAGCAAGTAATGCATGTCTGTGGATGATTCTCAACCCTCTCGGTTTTCATTTGTGTCCACTGATCTTTCACTACAAATTTGGTTATCTCAGGCATGATCTTGCATTGCATTTTTATGGTTTGTGTTTTTTGGCAAGATAGGTGTTCTTCATTCCTCGGTGCATCACCTTTGTTAGTTTAGGTTTTTTTTTATGCATCTTCTTACCCTGTCTCCTTAGCAAGTTAGATTAGGTTTTGAGTAAACCCTTTGTATTTTTATGTGTCGAACAGAGGAATAAGAACTAGCTTTCATCAGGAGAGCTTTTTCCATTTTCGCTAGGTCCCACACTTGGGAAAAGCTCCATGTTATGCAATCGCCTTTGAAATTCTCAACCCATTGAGTTAAAGACATTCATGGGTGTCTTTGTGCTTCACCATCAAAAGTATAACAAGTGGTGGATCCTAAGCACGTAATGATGATAAGGCATGCAATGCACTACAAAATATTTCTTCAAAGGTGATTTGATGAATATTGGATGCACGAGACACTTTGCAGATCCTAACCATAGAGAAGAAAATCAAGGAGAAATAAATACATAGATTGTGCCAAGGGTTAAGGGGAGAATAGGTGAAAATATAGGAGGCATATGACCGAGCCGACACCCACATAAAAATCATCCTAGGAAAATGTTCACCATTGGTGAGCCCGGCCATGACCAATAATGGGGATGAAATGGAGTACCTCAAGGACCTCATAGGGATGTTACTCGTTAACATAAAGGATGGCGTGGGCCCCACAACTATAGATATCGCAAAGGAAAAATAAGAAAACAAGGTCACCATTGAATCCTAGATCATTGAGTTGGAAGAATTTCTCTCCCAACTCAAGGAGGAAAATATCCGGTAGATAGGGAATTCAATATGTTTAGAAAATGTGAGCCAATCATCGATGTGTGAGTAATAGAGGAAGAGGTAGGCCTCAAATGTTTGTAGGAGACCATCCTCAACAACATGGAAGAGTGTGCATAGTTTGTTGTTAACATCGTGACTAAGAAAAGATAAAATCAAAACAAAGCATGAGAAGTGGAATTGAGAATCGTGAACTCGAGACTCCATCACCGAACGAATGTATGAGTTTGAGGGTTTCTACGTGGATTTGGGGATTTCTATCAACACGTTGAAGGGAAGGGAAGGATAAATCATCCCGGCACTGTGCCAAGTGTCGTAGGTTAATCAGGGAATGCCTTATCTAAATTGAAGGCACGGGAAAAATACAAGGATGAGATAGATGTGGAATTCTCTGAAATTCTCAAATTGGTCTCATAGAATTCCCCCATTCCTCAATTATTTATTTATATTCTCTCCCAACCACTATTCTTTATTCTTTGGAGCGCTATTCTGGTCGATAATATTTTTTACGAAGCACGAAGGATTACTAGGGTGGCAACCAATTTAGTGTGGGGTGATGTTGGGCCCCTAAAGTAACTAAGTACCTAAGGCATGAAGCTTTATGGCATGCAAAATTAGGGCACAAAGGCTCCTACCTATGTAGTAAAGATTAAGGACTTACTGAGTTTTGGACAATGGGAAAAGACGCATAGGGAGAAAATGGAAAAGAGGCCAGATCTAGATGTTGATAAACTTCGGAGACTTGTGAATCAAGGAAAGGATATTCTAGGGCATCAATACGGTTATCATGAAAGGATAAGGAGTCAAGGTTATTAAGGATTAGCTGGCATGTGTATGCTAAAAGGAATTCTATTGAGGGAAATGCATGGTGATAACTAACATATTCCTGGGTAGTGGTAGAACAATCATAAGCCGATTCCTTTAGGCTTTCGCAGGTGATAATGATGAGTGGTTAAGAGAAAATGGGAATGATTATTCTAAATGGATGGATGTTTTTCATAGAGGAAAAGGAAATATAAGTAAGGATGGATGTATAAGTACGATAGGATAGGGAGTAAGAGATTTAGCATTATTGTGTAATGTGTAATGATGATCTCTGTGATGTAAGGAAGGCTCTTCTAGTGTAAAAATTTCCATGAATGGGACTCTTTTGATGTAATCTTAGCTACCATATTTTGGCTAGTGAATATTATGAAGTAATTTAAAAACACTCATTTGTGATGGGTCTTGATCAGTTCATTTTCCTTATGTTCATATGCATGTTATGGGTTTTCTTGATGTTATCTTATGGTTGATTCTACTTTCATGGAGTTGATTATGTTGTTCTATGCTCAGTGCATTAGGATAGGATTTAATTCTTACATCTTAAATTTAATGAATGGATACACTTATTTTCTGGTTTTATTACATCATCATGTTAAGAAATAACGTCTCTCACGAAGCTTAAATAAAGGAGGGACTCGACACTTGCACACCCCGAGTGAGCTTCTAGGCTAGATAGGATGATATCTTTGGCACATTTGGGAATGAATGTTGAGGAAAGTAGTGATTATATACTACACTCTGTGTTGTTACAAAATAATGAATAAGGCCATGAAAAACCTATTGCATTATTTATAAAAGCCTTCCAAGGATTTGAGTTAAAGTATTATGTCATGGAAAAGTAAGATTTTACTTTGGTCAATGCCACCAAAATATTCATACCTTATATTATTAGTTCAATTATTGTATCTTATATACCTCAAAAAATGGTAAAGGATATCTTCTCTCAGATGGAAGTATCTATTAAAAGGTGTAGATGGGTTAATAAGCTTCAAGAATATCATGTGGACATACAAACTACCATGTTGGTGTGGGGTATAGGCCTTACAAGAATAATTGAAGAGATAACTTTACATATTTTTTAAATTCATACTATCGAGGAAAATAAGCAATATCCCGATAGAAAGATGTGTCTTTGATCTTGGTACAAAAACATAAAATATTACCTTAAGAATTTGAATTTCCCACGGGGCCTAAATAAGAACCAAAGAAGGATACCCAAACTGGTGTCCTAGAAATACATCTTGATAAATTATAGATTATCCTAGAAAATCCTGAGGGGTTCTCTTGAAATTCATTACTAAGGAATAAGCCTTAACGATGGTCTATGAATTTCATGTAGGTTTATGCGGGGAATTTTGTTGAAAACGTCATAACACACAAGATTCTCAAATTTGGTTATTGGTGGCCATCCTTGTTTAAATATGTTTCTTTGATTGTCATAAAATGTGAAAAATTTCAGTTCATTTCGGGAAGAGTGAAATCATTTGGGTCTCTCCACTTACAACCTATTTCTATAGAGGCCCCTTTAAAGAAATGGGGGTTAGATTTTATTGGTGAAATGTCAAAACCTTCAAGTGTTGGGCATAAGTGGATTTTAGTAGCTATTGACTATTTTACTAAATGGGTTGAGGCTATTCCTACTAGGAAAATAACTCATTAGGTAGTTATGGACTTTATCCTTAATCCCATAATTTACGGGTTTTGTATTCCTAATAAGTTGTTTTTTAAAAATGCAATAAGTTCTAGGGAAAAGCCTTTGATGACAATGTGCCATGATTTTAGCATAACTCTTACCTATGCCTCTAATTATAATCTCTAGGAAAATGGCCGAGAAGAATGTGGCAATAAAAATATGCTCAAAATACTCAAGTAAGTTGGAGATAAATAAAATAAAATGAGGAGAGCAATTCAATTTTGCATTGTGGGATGATAGGGTTATAACTAAGAGATCTAAGGGTAAAATCCCATTTCAATTGGTTTATGGTATTCAAGCACTCTTTCTCATTAATTTAAATTTTTAGATTATCATTTTATGCATCAAATGGAGGATGGAAAATGTGTTGACCCCTATGAGGATAGGATAAACCAAATTATTGAATTGGATGAAGTTAGGAGAGAGTCTTATCAAATACATGTCAAGCTCAAAGAAAGAATCAATAAAATATTTAACAGAAACATTACTCATTAAGTGTTTAGTGTAGGAGATTTGGTAATATTGTGGGATATCGAACATAATGATAAAGGTAAGAATGGGAAATTTGACACCCTCTAGACATGCCCTTACTCTATAGAGGTCAAAATTTGTGAGAAAACCTTTTTCTTACAAGACTTGGATGGAGAAATGTTGGAATTTCCTGTTAATGGTAAGCATTTGAAGCATTTCCTTGACTGAGAGGTATGTCTTTGTATCATTGTAAATTTTATAGTTTCCCTTGTTCGTTTCTCACCTTTTTCTATTTTGTTTCACCTAGTTTTGTTGTTAGGGTTTTATCAATGGTTGTTTACTTTTTCTTGTGGTATTTGTTTCTACTTGCTTTTTGTTTTTATGAATTTGTTTCCCAATGGATAGGCATATGGCATTTCCCTCTTGTAAATGATTATGTGGTTCTTCGATACCATTAGGGGAGTCCATCCCGAGTCGAGCCATTTTTCGTGCCCGTATTTTATCCTAATAAATCTAGGCACTATTGTGAAATCCATGTCATCGGTCTTAATCGTTTCCTAGTTTGATATCTTTTCATTTGAGAATCCACAAAATTAGGTGTGGGTGGTCCTTATAGGAATTTAAGTTATCTCTTAGTCTTTTATTTCTAAATAGGTTGGGATAGCTATTATTCCCAAAAATATACAAAACATGGTGACTATTTACATTGAGATAATAATGAAATCCTTAGTTGTGGGAAGATGTACTAAATTTTCTATAGTTTCAAGATGCATATTTTCCTCCGAAGTCAGAAGAGTGATGTTTTAAAATTTCATAGGCCGCATATCAAACTACACATAGAATTTTTCACTTTTATAAATTTGTAATTATGAAAATTACAAGATAACTTCTTTCCCAAAGTACCTATGTAAAGAGTTATGGAGATAATAGGGGTCGGAAAAATGTTATAAAGTATCTCATGCTTCTTTGAGAAATACAATTTGTAAAAGTATCCCCGAGGCCTGATGACTTGGAAATATTGACCAGGTGTGTGATATGTATATGAATGGAAGAAGGAATGTATTTTTATTCTACCAAGATGGCTAGTGTGTTATCTTGCAATATTTTTCTGAGGCCTGTCAAAAATATAAGGAGGATCATAAATGCACTAGCCGTACAAGATATAAATATGTAGAGGTGGTATGATTAGTATGGAGTGAGTTGAGTAATGGAAATACATGGGTGATAGGACATGAAAATATTTAAACAATAAAAAGATAAAAATATGGGAATTATGGAAAATTTTCCATGAACGCAATCTTTGGCATTAATGTAAGAATCTACAAGTAGTTGTTATGAGAAATTGATATAAATATGCACTTTGCATCTGAAATCTTGAAACTTTTGAAAAGTACAAAATAATCCTTGAGGAAGATTAAATACATTGGTGTTTTTAAAGATCAAGAAGGGAGTTACAATGTTCTTCATTTAGATTCCAAATATTAACCAAAGATTTTTTGAACACGTGAGTAAAGAAATTCTCTTACTTCTGTGAATCTTTGAAGAAAAGCTTAAGGTTTATCTTTATCAAAGGGTTGGATTGTTGAAAGAGTGTTGAAACCATGGGGATCCATGTATATTCCACCAAGAAAATTTCCAATCTCAGTTCCTACTAGAAAGAATTATAGACTCGACCTTGTCAATTCCAACCTAGATAAGTTTAGGAAGAGGTTACATTCCCCTAAAATAAGTGACACTATGGACTTTATGGATAGCATTTATATTGAAATCACTCTGCTTTCCCTCCTTCTATGCCATGCCTAGAGCTTGTATGGGTATTCACTCAACATTATCACCCTATAACAAGAGAAGTTCAAGATGAGTATGGAGGTCTAGTCCTATCTTTCCAGGAGCAAGCATTATATAGAATGTTGGGTTTTCCCCCTACATGAGAAGAATGTGCCATTACCATTCAATCAACACAGTTTTATTAGAACTCATGGGAAAATAAATGGACTAAGTTTATGAATATTAATTGGTTGGCTAATCCTTGGGGTTCTGTCTCTAGAATGAATAAGAAGTTGAACATAAATAAATTCATTGAGGAGGTTGGAGATGTAATTATATCGTTGAATCAAATGATGAGTTATGAATCCACAAACCTTTTTCATAAATGGATGTTCCAATTCATTGAGGTAATACTCATGAACAAAAAACCTCTCCCCTGGTCTGAGATCATAAGTAGTGAAATTCATTAACAAATGATAGGGGTTGTTCAAATTGCAAGAGGAGAAAACGTTGGTATGGAATAATTATTTATGACCTCTTATCTAGTTTATAACATTTCTTTCCATAGGAATTTCCTGAGCTTGCTTTGATAAAGGGTGATATTAGTAGCGGTAAGGTATATGATGTATTATTTCAACTAAAATTGGAGAATCATATGAAAAACTACATGAATTTTGTTAATCTCTTATTTACACCTACAGTTTGCCTTTTTAATCCCAATTGGGAGATTAAAATATTTTCCTAGGATGCCAAGTGGTTTATCACCCAATATGCATGTTATTTTATCCATTCTAGACTTTCTCTTATATCGGGTTAGTGGTTTTAGTATGAGTCCTTATTTACTCCATAGGTATGTGGATGATAAGTGGGAATCGATGGATTTCGTGAAGCAATTATTACAACTACATCATATCATTGCCAACAAAATTTCACATCCCCTATCAAGTTTCCCATGATTATTAGGAATTACACCTTCCTAAACAACTAAAAGGAAAGAATGCTAGAAGAAGAAATGGGTAGATATATGTTGGATAAATTTGAGGCCAGGCCTCAGTATGACATAAAACATATTATAAATAGTTTTACACCCACTCAGATGGAGCGTGAAGCTCATTATGAATGCTTCTAGATGGATTGTGGAGATTAGAGGGATTTTAGACAAAGGGAATAATCAAGGATGATGATGTCCCAAATGGAGTATTTTAGGGTTATTTCCACTCCTCATGGATTAGAAGACAATGAAAATGTAATTAGTGATGATTACATCAATGGTATTATTTCCTCTCAACCTTTTCTACTAGTCAATTGGGAAGTTGATGAAAAAATATTTAGGAAAGGGCTACAAATATCATCGACTCTTTCTAAGGTGGATGCTCTAAAGGAGCGTGGATGTAAATTACTAAAGTTCCCTCTATTGAGTAAATATAGCACTAATAAGTTACTTGATGATGTCATTCCCCCATATCAGAAGATTCATGCTACTAGGGACATTTCAAGGAAGCAAGGGATTAAGATTCCTTTTATGAAGTTAACATCCACATTAGTAAGGGATGATGTGAGTGCTCAGATTAGAAAGACTGGGACCTCCCTTACTCAGTTGAAAAAGAGAGATGAGGAGGTAATTTATGGAAGTATGAGTTGGGACCCTTTCATTCATGATACTCCTCCACAATTTTCTACAACATTTGATTTAGGATCAAAATGAAAAGAAAAGGTAGTGGTGTAGACACCATTAAAATATAATGGGGTGAGTTTTTCTAAAGCTTGTTATAAGTTACCAACACCAGAGATGGGTCTACAAGACTCAGAGGAGGAGGAACGAGTTCACCTCCAAAGGAGAAAATGGACCATGATATCATAATGGATTGATTTAGAGGAAACAAAGATAGTTAAGAAAATAGTGGTTACTTGATGACCTTGTCTCCTCATGCACCATTTCTCAGTATCCATACATTCCACTTGATATGGAATTAGTTCATATTGACCAAACCTCTATTACCCCACTATCTCAAAGTTGTTTCTCCCACTAAGGAAAAACCAACCGTGAATGTTCCTATACCCAATGTCTTTCCCAGTCCATAGTAGAGCACTAAGACACTGGTAATAGAGAAAATCCAAAGGAACCCGACAATACTTAAGTTGGGGTGAGATTTTATATTACCCTAAAACAAGTTCCAAGTATTGCGGTGGTAGCAGGAGAAGAGAAATAGTGAACATGAAGTATAAGATACTAGTACGATAGTTGAGGATGCAAAGACATAGTATCACACAAAAGAGGTCATAGTAGAAGTAATATAGGGGAGAAAATAGATGTCATAGGTATCAATAACACCTCAAGACACCGAGGTGGTTGTAAAAATTCCTAAGACCTAGTTTGTAATGACCAATGTTGCTCAGCAGAACCTTGTGAGACAGTCCTCATCCTTGGTGGTAAAATAGATTAGGGCTTGGAAAAAACTAAAGGATAGGTTGATAACAAATTGTTCCACAGGGGTGAAAAACTAAGAGATCAATCTAAGTTAATGAATAAAATATATAGTCACGATGGACTTGTGGAGCAAAATTCTTAGGAGGAACGACATGTGTGGCCACAAAGGGTTTATCTATAACTCCATCTTCCAAAGCCCTTACAGATATTCCTATAGCTCTGGAACTACAATAACTTGATGAACATGGGTTACCAATGGGGGATTGGATAAATGGTTCTCTCCCAAATAATAAAAAGGTGTAAATATAATTAAATGATGATTATCTACAAACTTTATTCCTCCTCAATTCTGTTAGGCCACATAATAGAGAAAAAGTTATTTCAAAGGCACTTCTAAATAAGAAGGGAGAAATATTTGTATAAGTTGCAACTCCCAAGACTAATGTGATCCAAAGTGAATTGTTTAAATCTAATTTCTAGATCACAATAATTCCATTTGGTAAACATTCCATCAAATAAATTAAACATGATTTCTCTGTGGTAGTGGAGGGGATATTTCAGAAAATTAAAGGATTCAAGGATACTAAAAAGGATCTAAAGGCAAAGAATGAAGCTTTGTCCAACCTAGTTAGAAAATTTACTAGGACTGCCAGTGGAATGGCAGGTTGAAATCCCTAAGAATTCCAATGATGATGTAAAAATGGTGAGTGATATGGGAGAAAGAGGGGAGGCCATCATTTAGTAGGAAAATGATTTAGTTGTTAGAGGTGAAGAAGTGATCAAGGAGTGTGTGAAATGATACTCCCATATATTTGATAAATTTGAGACAACCAAGGCATTAATGGACAAATTTGAAGCCAAAAAAAAAATATGGAGTGATATGTGGCCAAAGATAAATTCCCTTAGAGCCTTGGATCATGACTTGGTTATTAGGGAAGGAACTATGTCTCTTGATTCTATAGGGAATCAACATGAGTACCATGAAGATAAAGCTAAGGGTAGAGATTTTGATAGATTCTCTCAAAATTCTCTATAAAGAAATGGATAAATTAATTGAGTACATTTATACTATCCATTATCCGATTGAAAATATAATTAGAACGGGAAGTTGAGAAAGGATCTCGAGTGGAAAATATAGAAAATTGGATTTAGCTCTTAAGAGATCATGCTCTTGGTAAGTTTGTAGAATTGAGGACTTTTAGTTTTTCTACCATGAAATGATGGGTATAGATCGAGATGAAAATTTCTAAACTAAAAACTAAAATAAATAAGAGAAGAAGTATTTCTGTGGATCTTAATGATATAGGTGTCGGGGAAGGAAATAATTTTTCATTACCATTCGCGTCCGAAAAGAATCCGTCCTACAAATTTTCAAGAGATTTGATGCTTTCAAAGACAATTTGGTAAATAATTCCATTGATGTAGACCAATAAAGTTGAATAAGGAAGAAGAAAGAAATAAAAACAAGACTACCCCCATAATAAAATATTACGGTATGAGGATTTCTCCAAAACAAATGTAGTTTACTAAAGGACAAAAATATTGTTGAAGGGAAAAGGAATATCCTTTTTTCTGTTCTCAAAGTATCACTTTGTTGCATCCTTTCTCTTCAAGACCAATGAAAGGAGGGAGGGAATAATTTTCTAAATCCTTTGTCATGTTTGTTATCTTTGATCACTTCGGAATGAGGTAGCAATGTTGATAGATGATTATCATTTTGAAGATGGTGTACTTACTCTTTAAATTTGATTAATCATGTTGTTGTAGATGATATGTTTTATCTTCTAAAATTGGATAACGTCATGCCATGAAAATTCTAAATTTATAATGAAGTATTTATTATACTTTTTATGTTGAACTTTTAATGTATTCTGCATGTGGATGAAGGAAATAAATTTGATCTAATATCATTCTTTTCCTAGTTTACAATACTAAATTTTTTTCAGTCTGATGATTGCAAAGTCCAGGATTAATCACACCTTGGATCAATTGTAGTGATCCAAGGAATGTTTAGGATTTTTTTATGTTTTCATCACCTTTATCGAGTCATTCAAAATATTTGATTTATGAACCCAAGATTATACTAGGGTCATAGGGGCATCCTATAACATCTTTTGATTTCACCATTCTATGATGATTTGTTCGTTGTTTTGATGAACTGCGGAAGGTAAAATTATTTGATTAATTTATTGGGACCTAATTAATCTAAGTTTTTGATTATTGATCTTATCCTAACCTATGCTAAGGTGATTTATTCATTATGTTGATTAATTCCTAAGTAGGATAATGGGGAACTATGCCTAAGATCCTAAACTATGGTCTTAAACTAATGTTAGGGGAACCTAACCTAATGGACATCGACCTAACCTAAGGAAGTGGGGTTGGATTTGTTAGAAAATGGATTTGGATGGTGGTGGAACCATTCCAAATGCATCATCAGGTTTAAATGTTTCATTTAATACTTTGATACCACCAACTTTGGCAAAGTTATTGAGGAGGTGGAAAGTACCGAGCTAGCAACTCTACTATTTTTATGAATGGATTTTTTGAAATATTAGTTATAACTAATAAAGGATAAGGCACAAAGGGAATTTTTGAAGGGACTCTATTAGTTTTGTTGGAATTTATGATTCTCGACTTAAGTGAAAACTACCTAGGGAATATTAAGGAGGTTGGAGGAAAAATAAACAATTTTGTTTTTATTATTTTGATTGGATGTTTCAATATTTTGATCTCTGCATGTTGTATTCCATTATTCAAACCTTATGTTTGAATCTATTCCATGTATGATTTTTCCCTTACATGGCAGAAATTATGGCAAAAATTGATCGTGGAAGCTATAAGAAGAAAGAGGGAAACATTTCAGTGGATTTTTTGGCATTTTTTTGGAAATATTTCTATGGAATCTTTGTTTGAAGGATTGAAGCAAGGAAGAGAAGGAAAGAGAACTACCAGGCATGATAGGCCCTATCTCTTTAAAATATCTTGCTTTTATTTAAATGTTTTCATTAAAATAATGATTCTCTTCATGAAAACGTCTTTAAGAATGTTTTCTAGTATGATTGTTTGCTTCTTTTTCTTCTATAATTTCTTTGGACATGGTATCTTTGGATATGAATATTTCAGTGGAATGAGAGTGTTAAATGAATGTAGGTTTTGAATAAATATGGAAAATGGATGTGTTTCTTTATTAGAAAACTGGGTATGAACTTTCATGCATATTTTTATTTTTTTATACATATGTCTCCTCATTTTATATCCTTGTAGTGTTTAAACGTGTTTGTACCTTGATTCAGTTTGAAGTTATTGAACTTTGGAACTCCCACTTATCGAGAAAATAGGTTTTGATTAATGTTATTTGGGTCAACTTTGTTCACAAAATAAAATGATGCCTCTAATGTAACTTTTTTCAGTTGATAGTTATTCGTTTGGTTATATTAGTAAGTATCATGGGTCGGCTTGTTTCTTGAAGGTCTATTTTGGGATTCATGTTTCAGTTTATTGACCTTCATTTTTGTAAATATTGATATAGATATTTTGATCTTTTCGTTTATTTAAAAATATCTTTCTCAACCGGATGGGTATTCTCGAAGGTGGTTTTGAGCACTATAAGTGCATGTTGTTAGGTAAACAATGGAGCTTTCTATTTCTATCTTCTTAAGTTTTGGTTCATTGTTTTAATACCCTTCTTAGGTGGATGTGTTAAAAAAATAGGGACTAGTAATCTCTTGTCTCTCTCTTTCATGGGTGGATATTTTTGTTGCATATATATACCCATCTTGGATCAGCCTGTATGGAAAGGAGGGGAGAAACTAGGTAAGTTTTGTCCCTTCTTGTTTATTGTGTTTTTATAACTTTGCACCCATTACAAGGTTGGTCCATTTTATGATATCTTTTGGATGTTGTTTTTCCTGACCTTTTTTATTTTTAAAGTATTTTATTACCTTTTATCCCCATGAGTTGTGTGCATCATGAGTTAGATCTTATGGATCTGACCTACCTTGATGAATTTTTGTGGTTAGGACCATCGATGTTCTCAAAGGATGCATTCTTTGAACTATATCAAGTTAGGTTGAATGTGCATGTTCTTTCAAGATGTCTCTTAGAGACTGTACTCACATCTTTGAGTTATTCTTGAACCTTTGAATGAAGACTATTGCTCTTTTTGTGAATTAATTTTGTGTGTAAACTAAGGATGTACTATATGGTTTTTGTTTCTTAATCAGTTTGTATTTCATTCTCCTTTAGCTTATATGTGGGAGATATTGAGCATTCAGGTATTGAATGTTGATGTGATGCATAATGTGTGCAATGACCTTGTATTTGTCATATAGGTTGAATGGTATGTTTTGGATCAAATAGGTTTTGGAACTCAACTTGTGTAAAATGGAAGATCCTTTAGGAACTTTATATCATGTGTTTGTTTTGACTTGTGAAGGCTTGAACAATTCTCTTGTAGAATATATAGTGTTTATATTTTGTATTTTTGAGTTCATTATTTTCTAAGGTATCCTCTTAGATAGAGGTAGGAATTTTTGATAGCAAGGTTGTTAGGACAGTTGTCGTCCATGTTGGATCATTCATGTTTATATCAAACCTTTTAGTTTTTGATATGAAAGTGATTTTTATAGGAACAAAATTCTGCTCTTATCAAATCATTGTGTTTTTAGATCAATTCATTTTTATTGATTGGGAACTAACTGTGTTTTAAGTGGATCTTTTCTTGATGAATTAAATTGAACCCAACATGTGGACAGATCATGACCTTAATTAATTCTCTTCTTAAAAAGTGGTTGTAGTTTGGAATGTTATCATGTTGAAATGACTATCATTATTGTGACTTAGATAGAATTAAATTATGATGAATTGTTTAACTTCTTATATGGGCAATTGATACTTAAATTTATTTATTGACTTCTTGTCTATTATGACATTGTGGCTGATTGGGCAGTTTATTTGATTGATATTATTTTATGTACTTGGAACATTTTCATAAATAGCAATGTTCCTTTTATGAAATAATTAGGTAAAATCATATTGTTTTAACGCTATAGTGCTTATCGTGCCCAATTCTTGTGAACCGACTCATGCTAACAATTCTATAGATGGAATTCATGGAAAGTGAAAGGAGAAAGACTTATAAAAAGATTCACATGTTTTATTAGTGAGATCATTTCCTTCATTCAGATGCTTTCTATGTTGAAATTTTCTTGAAATGTACTTGTTGGAAAAAACTTCAAGATGTAATCAAATTTGTTTTGTAATGATGAAAGATGTTTCTTTTAAACTTATGGAATATTAATTAAGCTAGGATTAAAGTGATCTCTCTATTTTTATTAGTGAATTGTTGTGAAGGGTTGTTCATTTCTAATTTATTATAAGGTCTTATATGACTTAGATTTTATTAATAATCCTAAATATTAATATGCATGATGAGATTTTATTGATATACTTAAAAATTGACAGGCATGACTTAATGGATTCTAAGGTATGGAATAATTATTTTATAAGGAATTGTATATGTATCTATATAATTCTCGATTCATTTCATTTGGGAAATGGTATAACTATGATGACTATGATTGATAGATCCATACTTGAAAAGGGAATAAGGATAGTTTTATATAGATGAATGTGTTAATCCTAAATATTAATATGTATGTTGAGATTTTATTGATATACTTAAAAATTGACATGCATGACTTAATGGATTCTAAGGTATAGAATAATTCTTGTATAAGGAATTGTATATGTATCTATATACTTTTGATTCATTTCATTTGGGAAATGGTATAACTATGATGACTATGATTGATAGATCCATACTTGAAAAAGGGAATAAGGATAGTTTTATATAGATGAATGTGGTAATCCTAAATATTAATATGCATGATGACATTTTATTGATATACTTAAAAATTGAGGCATGACTTAATGGATTCTAAGGTGTAGAATAATTCATGTATAAGAATTGGTATAATCTATATAATTTTGATTCATTTCTTTGGGAAATGGTATCACTATGATGAATATGATTGATAGATCCATACTTGAAAAGGGAATAAGGATAGTTTTATATAGATGAATGTGGTATTCTTTTATGAAACTAAACCTTATGTTTTCTGATTTCTTAAATAGGACAATAGTCCTTAATTATGAATAAAAGGATGCTTGTGTTTATCATTAAAATAGACTATGTATGTTATCCTCTTATGTGATAAGTTTAAATCAACAAGGATGATTGGTTGTGTGCTCTTTTATATAAACAATAAATGGTAAAGGGAAAGATTAAAAGAATTAATAGGAAGATTTAGACATTAGGATATCACTAAGTATAATGTATAAGATTTCAATCGAGATTGTTTACAATGATAAGATATAGTAAGAAAACTTGATGATCTTAGTTACTAAATATCAAATTTAGATCTAACGATGAAAGGAAATAAGGGATTAAGATTAAATTATTCATTTGAATGAACTCAAATTTTATTTTCATACCTTAAATTAGTGTAAAAGAACATTTTGAATCCTCTTTGGATCAATCATCCTTAATGAACCCTTAGGTGCATTGTTTAACGATAAATTAAACAAGATATTAACTTTATGGGTTAATAATCTAATGTTCTTAAGTATGTTAGTCTAGTTGAAGGAACTTAGTAGGATGTTGAAATATAAGGGCTGTAGTAGAGTAACCCTCATAATGAAAAGAGTTGTTATGAGGATATCGTGATGCAGCCAACTATGCTTCAACACCCCACTTAGTTATATTAACTCGATTGACATAAGTGGAAATTCGGTTCGTAGTTCTACTCTAAACAAAGATAGACACATGGATAAGTGTAGTGGTCAACTCATGTTGACATAGGATAACTAAACACACGCAATCAAAAAAATTCAATTGAGAATGTCTATTTATCCTTAGTTACCATGAGTAGTCTTCCACACTAGTGTATGTGAGCTACCCCTATTTAGTGTGAAAATTTGACTTGGGATTGGTTGGAAGTAGTCAAGGAATACTAATCTATATAAAAATATGATTGTGGTGAATGACATATTCCTTTCGATGAGTATACCATTTTGGAATGCAATCATGGTAAACATGTTTATAACTTTAGCCAAAGTATCAAAAATTGTTGGTTGTATTGTCTTTTGTCACCTAGTCTAAGTTGCAATATTTCAGATGAATATCGGTAACATATATTCAGATAGGATTCTTAAACATAACACTTGAGTGGCCCTTAATGAGTAAAATAACAAAATTATACCTAGTATACGCTTAGACAAGTCAAACATGAGAGATCAGATATTTTTAATTTATTCTAAGGTCAGATATGACTTAGATTTGATTAATAATCATAAATATTAATATGCATGATGGGATTTTATTGATATACTTAAAAATTGACATGCATGACTTAATGGATTCTAAGGTATAGAATAATTATTGTATAAGGAACTATATATGTATCTATATACTTCCAATTCATTTCATTTGGGAAATGATATAACTATGATGACTATGATTGATAGATCCATACTTGAAAAAGGGAATAAGGATAGTTTTATATAGATGAATGTGGTATTATTTTACGAAACTAAACCTTATGTTTTCTGATTTCTTAAATAGGACAATAGTCCTTAATTATGAATAAAAGGATACTTCCTTTTATCATTAAAATAGACTATGTATGTTATCTTGTTATGTGATAAGTTTAAATCAGAAAGGATGATTGGTTGTATGCTCTTTTATGTAAACAATAAATGGTAAAGGGAAGATTAAAAGAATTAATAGGAAGATTTAGACATTAGGATATCACTAAGTCTAATGTATAAGCTTTCAATTGAGATTGTTTACAATGATAAACTATAGTAAGAAAACTTAATGATCTTACTTACTAAATATTAAATTTAGATTTATCAATTAATGGAAATAAGGGATTAAGATTAAATTGTTCATTTGAATGAACAAAAATTTTATCTACATACCTTCAATTGGTGTAAAAGAACACTTTGAATCCTCTTTGGATCAATTGTACATAGTGAACCCTTATGTGTGTTATTTAATGATAAATTAAACAAGATAATAACTTGAGTGGTTAATAATATAATGTGCTCAAGTATGTTAGTTTAGTTGAAGGAACTTAGTATTTTTTTGTAATAGAGGGGTTGTAGGAGAGTACCCTCATAATGATGGGATTCATTACAATGATATTGTGATACAACCAACTATTCTTCAACACCCTACTTAGTTCAATTAAATCAATTGACATAAGTGGAAATTCAATTCATAGTTGTACTCTAAACATAGATAGACACATTAAATAGTTTACTTGTCAACTCATATTGACTTATGGTAGTTAAACACACCCAATTGATGAAAATCAATTAAGTATGTCTATTTATCCTTAGTCACCATGAGTAGTTTTCCACACTAGTGTATGTGAACTACCCCTATTTAGTATGAAATTTTTACTCGGGATTGGTTAGAAGTAGTCAATGAAGACCAATCTATATAACAATATGAGTGTGGTGAAAGAAATATTACTTTTGATGAGTTTACCATCTTGGAATGTAAACATGGTAAACATGTTTAGAACTTTGGAAAAAGTATCGCAAATTGTTGGTTGTATTGTGTTTTGTCACCTAGTCTAAGTTAAAGTATTTCAGATGAATATTGGTAACATATATTTAGATAGGATTCTTAAACATAACACTTGAGTGACCCTTAATGGGTAAAAGAACCAAATTATACCTAGTATACACTTGAACAAGTCAAACATGAGAGATCAGTTTAATTCTAAGTCATTAAATGAGAGATTGGTGTTTCACAAAGTTATTACAGTTGCATATGGTTTTCTGTTATGAGATGGATTAGAAATGGAATGTGTGTTCTAAATTATATGAATTTAGAATAGAGAGCATTATGTTAAAAAAAATACTTATTTTTAATTCATAAAAAGTGGATGTTACATTTTAAGCTAGAAGATTTTTTCCTCATTTTGGAAAAGATCCTGGTTTGTATGAAGGAATGTTTGAAATTTCCTCAGAGAGGTTTTGGGGGAAAATTAGGTAGATATTTTGGCAAAAAAATTATATAAGAATGAGGGTATTTTCCTCATTCTAGGGGTGGTTAGTTGTATATTTTTATTGATTAAGTTTAGTTTTAGTTCTAGATTCTTGTTTTTTACAAAAACATTTTGTACTTGTCTACTTCTATTAGGAAATGATAAGGTGGTTGCAACATACAACCATTAGCAGGTTTTGATGGAATTTTTTTATATATCCTTACCAAAACTTGTAAGAATGTATTATTTTTGTTTTGATAAAACTATACTTTCATTTTTCTTATGTTTTAAAAGTATGAATGAGGTGATATAATTTCATCCTGATGTAGCCTAGAATTTAGTAATACAAGCCCAATAAGACCTCGGGAGTGTTGACACATCACTCACCTAGACCGAGCACTCACCTAAAGAATGTAAAGGTAATAAGTCCCTCTTTAGGGGTTGTTACATGATGTTAGCATGATGAAGACTTAATCATTCAAATCTATGGCTACTATACTCTTCAAACAATGCATAATCTGATCTAGATCTAGAAAATAACAATATTTAAAGGTTAACCACAATTAATTCAAGCATAATATATTGAATTGTAAACATGATAACACCTTGGTTCATTCAATAACCCCAATTAGATTAAATGCAGTAAATACACAAGCTTCATTACAATAATAGCAAAGATACGCTCATGCGTGTAATAGATTTAGCAACATAATCTCACTATATCTCCATGTATGCATATATCTATCTACTACACAGTTTACTACATACTTATAAGGTTGGGAAACTTCCTTCACCACTTACCTAATCCCAAAATAGGTTGTATTGTATTATTAGCCACACGTCATTAAAAAAATAGCCACACATGCAAGTGTGCTAAAAATAGACTACAATTAGTTAACTGATAGTAGTAGATCTATTCCTGGCCTATGTCTATGCAAAGTGATTCATAGCTAATCCTCCAAATATAGCCAATGTGTGATGTTCAAGTCTCCAATTGGTTTGAGTTCTCTACATGCTATCTCCAAAAATAGATCCTTATCATGAAAATAGCTAAGTCCCAAACCTTTTTATGTTTCTCATGCGCGATCATTTCCGATACTCTGTGCCTTTGAATGCACTCTAGTTTCCTACACGAACCTTCTATATTTTCTTTACTAAGTTCTAGGGTCTGACTGATCAACATTACCCCACACTAGTTGCATTGTTTCCATGCAAATGGTTGTATCCAAAACAAATCAAAGAATATGAATAGAAGAATAGAGAAAATTTGGATGAATGAAAGAATGATTTTAACCTATAGTTTCTTCTTCTCACAATGAATAATCAATACTTGGATATTCCTCTGTTATTTCCACCTATAACATCTACTACCACCAATCAGTGGCCTGGCCTCGCCTTCTCTAGATGATCCACCGTAATTTATTCTAACTCATCTCTTGTAATCTCTCATTTTTCATTCTCGCAACACCAACACAATGCTAGAAATTGGAGTCATCCTTCCCTCTAGAAAATCCATCTTTTCATACAATGAGTTTCCCAAGTTCCTCTATTCAATACTTGTGTGGTTATTAGGCTACTACCAAGGTCTCATACTTTTGTTTAACCATTGTTAATCTTTCTACATAGCCTACCGTGTCTTCCTTCATCACTTTCTAGACCTCATTATTCTCCTCTAGGGTTTTTATTTTGATGAGCACCTCTTGAGCTATAAAGATGTTCAATGCTTGGTCTGCCTTCTTTAGTTCTTCTCGTAGTGCTTGTAGTAGTCCTCCATATGATGTAATCTTCGCATCATCAAGCCTTTTCTCACTTTGTATCTTGTCTGGATCCTTTGGCGGTGGCATGACAAAGGTTCATCTTCAAGCACTAAGTCCACTAATGTACTTACATAATGTATTGCTGAAGGAAATGTCTTTGGTACCCTTGGCTCTAATTATGGCCTAGCCTTCATGACACTATCACCAATCTCCTCTACGATGCTAATACACACAAAGTTCTTCTTCTACGCTAAGTCTCTTTCCTACTATAGGAATGATATCTC
This sequence comes from Taxus wallichiana var. yunnanensis, assembly GCA_018340775.1. NCBI lineage: Eukaryota > Viridiplantae > Streptophyta > Pinopsida > Cupressales > Taxaceae > Taxus > Taxus wallichiana. Next base: position 607,503,487 of record CM031240.1, read on the forward strand.
CTCATCCTTAGATTTGATTTCTTCCCAAGACCCTAATTGTGGCAGATTTGTCCATATTCCATCGTGTCACCTCTTTTGAGACTTTTACAAATGCATTGCTCACTGTTCATCCGACATAACAATAGGATTTTCATGTTAAGTTTCTATCCCGAGGTGTCTTTTTCAACCTCCTTGACACACATGACTCCTCACACACATCAAAATCTAGTTCATCCGTATGTGTGTGCATCAACCATGATAATTGCTTCCTTGTGCACACTGTTACCATATATTCATCCATGAAATCCCATCCATATAACTCCTTTTATGTCGGTGTGCTTTGGAAACAAGCACATGCATAATTTTACCTATGTCCTTAGCACAACCCATGGTTAGTGGAATGTGCTCCCCAATTTTTATTCTTGACCTAGTCGCTTAGAAACTTGAGCTTCCAAATTTGGGACTTGTGTTTCTATGTCCTGAGAAGTCTCGATTGTTGTCTCATCTATTCCTTTGTCTTCCTCTTCTCTATCCTTAATTTGTTCATCTTTTCTTCTTCTACATTCCCTAGAGGTGTAGGAGAATTAGGCATGCTTTCCTTTGAATCTTCCACTTCCTCATTCAATTTTAATTTCCTTCTCCTTTTTTAATTTATATCCTTCTATGGGGAGATTCGGTGTGATCTATGCACTATTTTTGAGTAGCACCTTGTGTCTTTATCCTCTTGAACACTCTCTTGAATCGACACTCTCCTTAGATCGCATCCAATTCCTCATCATCCCCCTCTTGTGGCTGAGGTTTTGTAGTTGTGCGCTCAACTTCATCCTTATTTGTAGGATGTCTTCTACCTCTATGTTCCAAACCACCACTATCCTTGTGTTATACTTGTCACTTCATCCATCTCCATCTTTGGTCACTTTTTAGAAGCAATATTTTGACTTGAATAGCACCCGTAGTAGCTTATTCCTTTCATCATTTAATTCCAACAGTCTTGTACCTAGATACCAACAATCCACCCCACACTAAAAGTATGTGTAGTCCTCTGCGCATAAAAATTCTTCAAATAGTAATTAGCTTTTGGCACATAAACGTGCTTATTCCAGAACACACCAACTAAATTGACAAAGCATAGTAACAAAGAAGGAACACATTAAGGGAATGTAAAATTGAAAAAATAATCTAAATGGAAATACTACCTGATTAAAAACACCAAAAAGACTTATTTATAGTAGGGCTTCAACCTACTCCCGTTGAAGTAACCATGTTCCATCAAGTGCTTCTAACTGGAAAGCACTTATTTCAAGGATGTAAGTGATAACATATGACCCCAACCAATGTACCTTAAGTTTTCTGGATGGCGCAAGAAATTAGAGTCATAGAGAAGCACCATTGCTCTAATCTTAAACTTCCTATCCCTTATGTTTTTTTCATGCCATGCTTTCTACTTGGCCTTTTATTGCTTTTGACTCCATCATGCTATGGCTCATTGCTCATCTAACTTGATTAAATTTTCAATCCACTCTTCTAATGCTTTCTCATCAACTAGACCTCCAACACACGTAATATGTAAAGAAGGTAACATAAATTCCATAGGAAGAATGCCTTCTGCACCAAACACTACTTAAAATGGTGTAGATTTGTTCAACCTTTTATATGTTGTCTGATATTCCCAAAGTATAGTAGATACCTTATCATCCCAAACCTTTCTTCCAACATCACAATTTTTTGTCAATTTTTGGCTCAAAATTTTGTTTAAAGCCTCAGAGTTCCATTTTCCCGAGGATGATAGGGTGTAGTCTTATGGTGTACAATCATGAACTCATCTAATAAACTTCGATTGTCTCATTAAGAAAGTGTGTGCCCCTATCATTGTTCAAACTTAAAGGGCATCCATACCTTGTAATAATATTTTCCTATAGAAATCGAGTTGTTGTAGCTGTTGTATAGTCCTTTATAGGTAGTGTTTTTTCCCACCTTGTCGATAGTATGTGCAAGTTATGATGTAGTGTGATCCAGATTCTGCGCATAGCTGGTGAAAAAGGACCCAAAAATATATAGGCCATTTCTCAAATAGTTCGACACTAGTAATAGATCTCAGAGGAATTTCATCTTATTGACCTAGTTTTCCAAGATGTTGACAATGATCACATGCCTTACAAAATTCCTTACAATCTTTATATAGGGTCTCCCACCATAATCTAGTGAGTAGAATCTTGTGCGCAGTGGCATCACCGACATAGTGGCCACCTACAATACCACCATGAGCCTCTTCCATAATATCCATGCGCTCATGTTCCAATACACAATGACACAATACCTCATCTTGGCCCAATTTTTACAAGTCACCACTGATTAACATATAAGGTGCGATGCGTATAGCAAGTTGTTTCTTCTCTAAGGATTTCATTCCTTCTGGTTCCATCCCTGTTCGTAGAAAGAAAACAATGTCCTCTAGTTCTAATGGTGCTCATTGTAACTTGTATAACTATGCATCTGGCATGGTATCCTCAATTACCTGTGCTTCTTCTCTTGATTGTATTCTTGATAGATGGTCTGGTCTAAAATTACTTTTTCCTAGTTTTACCACAACTATGAAATCAAATTCTTGAAATAAGAGCACCCATCGACATATGCGCCCTTGTAGAATGGGCTTGTTTACCAAATACTTCAATGACATATGATATGTATAAAAGACAAATGGTGTAGCTAGTAGGTACTAGTATAATTTATGTAGCACATATATCATTGATAAAGCTTCTCCCTCTGTAGTTATGTAATTTTGTTCTATAGGAGTCAGCTTTCTACTAGCAAAACAGATAAGATGATCTACAATACCTTCTCCATGTTAAGCCAACACCGCATCAATGGCCATACTAGAGGCATCAACATGTACATGAAATGGTTGGTCCCACGAAGGAAAAAAAGAATAGGCATGGTAGTAAGTTTCTCCTTCAATGTCTCGAATGCACGTTACTGTTGTTTTCCCCAGTAGAACGTACCCTTCCCTTTCAGTAACTCTTCCAATGGTGTGGAAAATTTAGCATATCCTTTGATAAAATTTCTATAATATTCTATATGACCCAAAAATCCACACACCTCACTTTGACTGGTAGGATCCCTTAGGCCTATAATGAATGCAACCTTTGTTGGATCAACCAACAAAACCTCCTTACAGATTATGTGTCCTAAAAGTATCCCAAATGGTGTAGCAAATATGCTCTTCTTGATGTTAAAAGAGATACTCACCTTTCTACACCATTCAAACATCAAGCACATATTGTCACATTGATCCTTAACTAATCCATACACCATCCAATCGTCTAAATAGACCTCTAAGAAGTTGTGAATAAACTCCTTGAAAACTTGAATGACTATGTGCAAAAATACAACGGGCACATTTTCGGGCCAAAAGTCATTACAAAGTATAGGAAAAGCTACCCCATTCAGTAGTAAATGTAGTCTTTTCCTTATCCTCTTGGGTAATCCTAACCTGATGATACCCAAAGAACCCATCTGTAAACGAATAGATTTCATGCCCTACAATGCCTTCTAGTATTTCCTCAGTGAATGGCATAGGAAATGGATCAGTTACACATGCAGTATTCATCTCCCTATAGTCCACACATATCCTAATATGCCCATCCTTCTTAATGTTGATCACCATTAGACTAACCCATTTTGACTCATCAAGGGGCTTGATAATCCCAGACTTCAACATTTTATCAATCTCTTCTTTGACCTTTTCGTAAGTTGGGGTTCATTCTGTAAGGTCTCTTTCTAACTAGGTGCACACCCTCTTTAAGCTTTATCTTCATCTCCCCTAATGATTCATGCACGCCTTTAAGTTCATGGTACCCCTTAGGAAATAAGTCCTGGTAATCCCTTAGTAACTCTATGATTTTTTCCACTTTAGAGTCTGACCAATAGTCTCTAATTATGGCTTCCTTAGGCTCAATATCTATTCCAATATTCACCTACTTTGTCTTCATAGGTTCATGATAGGCACGTGTGGTCTTATCCATACTATCCAATACCTCACGCCTCCATGTTGAATTGTCTACTTCTTCATCATCCACTAAGTAGACCATTTTTCCTTTCTCTTTCTCAAGGAAAGCGCGTTGAAGTAATGTTGCATCGGCCTCTGGTTCTTCATCAAGACGCGCTCCTGATTCTTTTTTATCTAATAACTCCTAAAGGAGTTCTTTAGCCTTGAAATTATCCCCAAGATTAAGCGCTTAACAAATTTCAATGCTTCTTCAACTAAAGGCTTTATAGAGAACAAGTCAAATGTCTGGGCCATTCCTACAATTAAATTCTACCAATTTCTAGTTTCTCTATGGAATTATGCATATACATACCAAGCATGTGCGTAGCCTTGTAAAGTGGAATAAAACATGTGCACCCATAAAAAGGTGGTAATGCCTCGTTCCCTTCTATCCGAGTCTCCCAAACTTATGAACATGGTGTTGAACAGGTTGATCACCATGATAAGTATAGATTTGAGTAGGTGTGTTGATCTTGAGGAACCTAGTAGCAAGAGCAATCCTAATTTCATTCCACCTGGAAAGGTTATCCTTATGGGCCACCCACCTAGTGTGTTGTTATTCCAAATAGTGTATAAACTAGCATATTCCTTATTTCTAGTGGGTCTATCCACTTTTCTTACATGGTGCGTAGGAATACCATGGGATCTCCTTCTCATGTGTAACAAGGTACCAAGTTACTACCTATCCTTATGATATAACACAATTTTGTGCCCCAAGGAAATATGCTCTTTACTTCATGCCCCACCAACTCATAAGTTATGTGAGCCCAACTATCACAAGAAACACTTGTAGTATCACTAATAGATTATGCATCCTCCCATTGAATTAGTCCTTCTTTGGTTGGCTCAATTATCTCTAGATCTCGGATGGCACGTACATAAATCCTATTCAGATATTCTTCACTTAAGGGCTCAACATAGGGTGCATATTTTCCATTTGTTAAAGGGATAATAAATATTTCCTCTTTGTTTTCAAAATTGATATAGCCCTTGTTGAACCAAAGATCAAAATTATTTACATAGTACCAAGGACGCCCAATAGAGCTGGGAAGTTATCTAACTCTACCAAAGACTAAAACTTCAAATTCTCCACTAAACTAGGCCCTCTTGTATGGTAATGGATGCATCTTTCAAAACTTTTATGAGAGTGTCCTTAGTTCTATTAGCCATGAACAATATATTAGAGGATGGATATAATGGGGTCTCCCCATTTTTACCCATACATCTAAGGTAAGAACATTGACTTCGTGCCTATATCGAAAATTATATTACTCAATAGCCACCCATCCACAACAACATTGAGTTATTTCCTTGTCATAATCTAGGCTATGGGGGATATTTACATGTAGAATCTGCCATCGAGTCTCAATAGTTGCATGCAGAGTGTTTCCTTTTAACTAACTCCCTAACAGTGGAATGATATTTTCTGGCACAACATTTTACACACTTCCCTCAAGTCATCTATATCATTTTTTATCATCTCTGATGCTTTCTTTTGCTCCATATTATGTGATTTCTCTTTTAAATACCGTATCTCACCCTTAATATTCATGAGAAATTCCATGGTTTCCGATAAACCTCCTTCGATAAAGCGTGGATCTGGGTACCATGCATGAAGAACTTCATCTTTATTGATGGTATATTTCTACTATAATGCTTCACTAACACGTGCCACCTTAATGCAGTTGTGATATTCACTTGTAGTGATTTGAATTCTACCTCCAACTTAGGCATCCATTGATTTTCAACAGTGTGTTGTATCTTAACCATCCCTATGCCTTTTTTTCTTGTTTATGTTACTTACTAAGATGCTCATACAAGTCCAGAACTCCTCATAGCTATGGTTCTTTCCACAAAAATAACATGTAATATCTGGGGACATTCACACATGTAGTGGTTAGGAGATCCACACGTATAACATGTTCCATGAGGAAAATCACTTCTTCCACCACCACGGCCTCATCCTCTAAATCCACCATGGTATCCTTGACCTCTGCCACAACCATGTTCAAAATGCCCTTCATTCCAATCATAGTGTGCCTAAATATGATCATGGTCTTGATGCTCATTCTTACCCTTAGAGTTATCTAAAACTCATGTCTATCATACAACAATATCTATAGCATCATGGATCTGTCCAATCAACCGATAGTCCTCTGTGTCATGAGTCATGGACATGTATATTTTAGAGTATCTTGAAACATTCTTCCTTATCGTGCATTGTAATAATGGGTAGCGGATAGTATCATCATTTAAATGGCATATTTCACAATCCATCAGCAATTAGTAGACTATTCTGCGAGGGAACCTATCCTTTGTGTTACTGTTGTTGCAAATCAACAAAGACCCTAGATGTTGATCAGATTTCTAGTTTGATATTTTAGACATCTAGTGTGATTACACAACATTCAATCCTCTCCCTAAGTGTGGGAATTGTAAAATGGGAAAGGAATCTTCAGATTAGAGGCTAGTTCCTCAACTCCTCTGATCAGATTTATCACTTACAAGTCGGGCAGAGGTCTATATTCCTAACCCTACCCTAAATTCCAAAGGAGACAGAGATAGAGAATGCAAAAAAGATAAAACTAATGCTAATAGGTGATGCACCAAAGGAGTGGTGAGCATTTTTTACTTTTGTAGATTGACACAGTCCATAAAAATGCAATAAATAACCTCATGCACAAACTGATAATTGTAATGAAGGATCATAAATTAACCAAACAACACAGGAAGAGGATGAAAACTAATCACAGAGGCTATATTGTTATTTTAATCATCAAAATCACTTGCATTACAACACCTGAGAGGCAAAAATAAAGTTACATCTCTTAGAAAAGGTTTGATATTCCACCAAAATCACTTCTAAGGTGAGAAAGGGAACCTGCAATACACAAAAAATGTTCAACACTTTGAAAATGAGCCAAATCTAGCTTTTACAGTGCAAGGGACGAGCCCAGGAGAGAGAAACATGGGAAAACATGGAAGGGATTCAACCATTAACCAAAACACATTCAAAACAGCATGGGCATCCTTATAGACCCATCCCCTGACATTTTTAGCCATGCTGGGAGAGAATGCGAGCCATTCTTCATTAAAAATGGTGGTTGAAACATCATTTCTATCCATGACCACGTGCCAGAGGTGTTTTTGATTTTATCTCTCCAAAATCCATCAAAATTCAAAAATTACCTTGGAATATTGTATATAATTTCACCATCTTTCCATTGATATAAAGAACGTGAAAAAACGAGCTCTAGATCGAAAGATATGGCCATTTGAAGTTTTAGGGCAAAACAGGGCCAAATCGGGTCAGGGCAAAAATTTGATTTTTGCACCTTTTTGGTCATTTGGAAAATTTTCCAAAATTTCCCCACGCTCCACCACTCTAGGTGCCACGTGGTGGCATCTCATTGGCCGCGGGCCTTTCAGGGGAAATTTTTTCCAAAAAACTCCACCGAGCCATAACTTCAAAAATACATGGAGTTAGGAGGAAAACTTTACCTTTTTGGAAAGATGAGAAAGAGCTCTATCCAATGGTGTCATTTCTAGAAGGTTTTGAGTGCTTGAAAAGTAAAATATTATGACTGAGGCACAAGAGAGGAAAAAATGAGAGGAGTTAGCCACAAAAAATGAGCAGGGGCACATTTTGGATAACAATTTTGGCGACTCAGAGGGGTCATCTGCCTGCTGGATGAAGTTACCAGTTGCCTGAAGCAATCCATTGGGTATGGAGTCATTGAATTCTCTGTTTGATACCCCAACTGACTAGAACACTGCAAGGAGGAAGATGGAATATCACCTGATGGAGCAAGGCCTGCAAACACATCTCCAGGAACAACAAGCTTGTGCCAAAGCACTTAGGGAAAGAAAAACTAATCTACAGCAAAACAATGTGCACAAGCACTTGGAGGAATGAAAAACCTAAACTAATATGTACAGGGTGAAGCATTTCCTTCAGTAGTAATGCTTCAGATGGATTCCATTGACTGGAATCTGTAGTTCTTCTTCATCTAATGAAGACAACTAGAAAGCATTCTTGTCCTTACACTTTGTGACCATGTATGGGCCACTCTAAATGGCATCAAATTTTGAATGCCTTCCCAGTTTGCTCTATCCGCATCCCATTTTAACACTAGATCTCCAACTTGGAAGGATTTTTTCTTGGCCTTTCTATCAAAGGTTTTCTTTATCAAAGATTGATCCTTCTCCATTACTTGGGATGCCGATTTCGATTTCTTCGAGCTCCATCAATTCTTTATATCTCGACTTCCATGGGCTAAAACTCCAACAACTCCAACTGTTTCATGAGTTCCAATGTTGGAAACTCAAGTGATATGAGCAAAATTGCCTCTCTTCCATAAACAAGCTTGAATGGAGAGTTACCAAGAGATCTTTTAGAGTTATCCTATTAGCCCATAAGGCTGATTTCAATTTGGTATGCCAAGACCTCTGATTCTCATCAAGAGTCCTCCTAATGATCCTCGACAAGTTCTTGTTTGTAGATTCAGATTGGCTATTACCCTGGGGGTAATAGTTTGATGAAGTACTTAGGTAGATCCCATTCTTGACAACCCATTCAGTCACCTTGGATCCAATGAATGCCAATGCATTATCTGATATTATTGTAGCTGGTATGCCAAATCTGGTTACTATTCCCTCATAGAAGTCTAGGATGCTAGATTCATTTGCTTCCTTGAGTGCTACTGCTTCAGTCCATTTGGTGAAGTAATCTGTGGCTATTAAAATCCACTTGTGCCCTTGGCTTGAATTGGGATTAATAACTCCAATGAAGTCTAAACCCCATTGCATGAATGGCTGGTCAACTGAAATTGGATGCAATGGGAGGGCAGCTAGCCTCTCTTTACCTGTGAAAAATGCACAATTCTTGCACCTCTTGATCCATGCATAACAATCATTGAAAATCTTGGGCCAATAATAACCAGCCCTCATGATCTTTAGAGCTGTCACTCTTGGTGCAAAATGGCCACCAACTGGTCCACCATGGAACTCTTCTAGCACCTTATGAATCTTTTTTACACCAATGCATCTCAGCAATATTCCATTCACATCTCTTTTGAATAAAACACCATCAACAATGGCATATGGGATAGCTTGCAACCTGAAGTTTCGTCTTTGGGTCTTGTTCATCTCTCGGAGGACATAGACATGTGCTTAGGAAGTGCATTATACCTTGGGTCTAGCAAGGAGTGGGGACACCATCATTCTCCTCTTGAGTGCTTCCTTGCTCATGGTTGTCTTGCAATGCCAAAACAGCCTCCTTCTTGTTGCATGATTCCTCTTGTTTGCTCAAGATCAGCTGCTCACACAATCCTTTTCCTCTTACCAACTTGGTGACTTTGATCTCAATGTCATACTCCATGACACGAGTAATCCAACTTTCCCTTTTTTCATTCAAGTCTTTGTTGAGGAGGAAGTCTTTAACCCCCGCATGAGAAACCAACAATTGGACCTTATTGTTTGAAACTAGATGCTTGAATTTCTTCAAGCTCCTGATTACTACAAGAACATGCTTCTCAATGAAAGAATATCTCACCTCATAGTCCTCTAGGCTTTGGCTGAAGAAAGTGATTTTCCGTTCATCATTGTCTTTATTCTGCTGTACCAAAATTACAGAAATAGTATCATCACCTCCAAACGCATAGAGGATGAAATCCTTGGAGAAATCCGGGTTGATGAGAGTTGGGGCTTGAGAGATGGATTCTTTGATTGCTTCAAAACTTTCCTTTCCTTCGTTGTCCATTTGAAAGCAATGCTTTTCTTTAGCATCTTGGTGATAGGTCTAACAAGGGTCTGTAAAATTTGGGACAAACCTTCCAACAAAATTTATTCTTCCCAAGAAACTTTGAAGGGCCTTCTTGTGGCTTGGCAATGGCAAAGGTTCTTATGGCTTCAACTCTTCTCGGATCAATTCTAATCCTTCTTTAGAGACAATGTGGCCAAGGAGATTTCCTTCATGGGCTAGAAAAACACACTTTTTACGATTCAACGAGACTCCAAATCTTCTACACCTTTGGAACACTTGTCTCAAATGAAAGAGGTGGTTTGCTATATTTTTTGAAAAAATAGTGATATCATCAAGATATATCAGTACAATGTTGTTAATCAAACCTTTGAACGCCATGTCCATTTCTCTTTGGAAGGTAGCTCCAGCGTTGGACAGCCCAAATGGCATTTTCTTGTATGCATAAGTTCCTCATTTAGTTGTAAATGTTGTCTTGAACTGATCTTCTTCCTTCACCATAATATGATTATACCCGAATAGCCATCAAGTAGTGAAAACCTCTCAAGCCAACAAAAATTGTAAAATCTGCTCCATGGAAGGAAGTGGATAATGATCCGAGAGATGCTCTATTCAAATCTCTCAAGTCAACACACAATCTAATTTCCCCACTCTTCTTTCTAATCGAACCAAGTTGGCAACCCAACTAGAATGCTTGATAGGGAATATGATTCTTGATTCTATCGACTTATTCAATTCTTTTCTCATGAGAGGCTCTGTGTGGGGTTAATCGCCTTTGTTTTCGCCCGATGGGCTTAGTATTTGGATCCAATTCAATGGTGTGTTGAGCTAAATCGGGATTAAAACCTTTCAAATCTTCATAGCTCCAAGCAAACACATTAGGGAATTCTTAACAAAGTTGTATGAACTCATACCTTTCTTGCTCAGTTGTCATCTTACCAATTTGGAGTGATTTGCCTCTTTCTACTAAGATGGACACTAAATCTTCTCCCTTCAGCTGGATGTTTTCTTTCTCCTTCCTAAACTAACCATTAGGATTGAAAATGGACTCCAAAGTAATAAGTCCCTTTGGTAGTTTGTTGGTTCTCAGCTGCACCACTTGGTCACCATACTGCTGCTCTAACTTTTCCTAATTTTTGGCTGAGAATTCAGCCTCTTCTTGCAAGAAATGGATGATTTCATTGATCATTTTCAAACACTTGCCAACTTACATTGTTATCTCTGCATGAAGGCCTCACAATCACATGGATGTTTGGCTGTACCTTATCTTTTTGAATGCTCTCCACAACGTCAAAGGCTGCCCCAACTACTGCAAGCCTGTCAGCGGCTTGGTTCTCTTTCCTAGGAATGGATTTGATGCCAAAACCCTCAAAATCTTCAATGAGGTCCCACACCCTATTCTTGTAGCACTTGAGTAGATCATTCTTGACAGCATGTTGCCCCTTGACTTGGTTGAAAATCAACTCATTGTCACCAAAGACTTGCAAGTTCTTTATTCCTCTCTTGATTGCCCAATGCGCCTCGCACCAAGGCTTCATATTCAAGAATGTTATTAGAGCATGCAAAATGAAATCTAAAAGTTGAATAATACTTACTCCTTGAGGTAAAACCAGCATGGATCCCCCTCCTGCACCTTGTCTACTCCTTGATCCATCAAAAAACAACTACCATACCTCATTGTCATCTTTGTGGTTTGGCTTGGTGATGCTAGGAATAGGTTGATTTTCTTCATGTATGCAATAGACTCCCAGCTCAGATTCTTCTATTTCTTGATAAGGATCAAAAGCATGCACCTTGCTTTCCCATTCATCAAGAGTTAAATCTAGGATGCTTCCAACCTTGGTGTCAGCTTCATCAGTGCTTGGATGATCTTCTTGATCAAACACTGAACAATTGTCATTAATCTGACTTAGAGTGTAAGGCTCAATGTGAAAGTTTGCAATAGGTTCAGACTGATTGTGGCTTTGGTTTCATATCTTGTTCTGAACAACATGTGTGACCAATCAACAAACAAGTAACCTCCAATCTTAGCTATGAAATCCCTTGACAAACATAGGGCAAAGAGTGGTGGAAGGTCTATTACTGAGACATCTTGTAAAACAACCACGTTGGGACAGTACATGCAAAGTAAGACTCAAGCTTTTAATCACCCCAATTGTTGTTACTTCTATCCCATCCAACCGTACTCACCCTTAGGATATGGTTTCATACCTGAATTCCCAACTGATCAGCTATTTTCTTAGGCATTACTGAACTACTTGCCCCGGAATCAATCATGTAATTGTGTACTAATTGATTTCCAATAATCAATGAAACGTAGAATGGAGGGGGCTTCAATATTTTATCTTGTTGTCCTCCATGATTCCCCTCAGGATGGGCAAGATTTGTGAGCACCTTCTCTTACATTTGGACTTGCTGATTTGAAGTTGACCAGTCCTTCATGGTAGCTTGTAGTAAATCTCTTTGGCCTAGGATAGATAGTGATTCCCACATTGATATTTTTACATTTGTCTTCTTCATCTGATCAATGATACTGAATGGAGATGAAGTATCCCTTTACTATTCCTTGGCCTGCACATTCATTCTTTGCACATGGGAAGCAACAACTAACATTTGGGTTGGCCTAGGGGCTGTTTTAGGCAATCCTTATGTGCTTGGGATTGCATTTTTTTTGCCAATAGTTTGTGGAGTGACAAGGTCATGAATTACTTGGGGCCAATGGATGTTCTTCACGTAAATTTCTTCTCTTTGACCTTGTGTTGGCTGCAACACTTTGGGAAATCATTTGATTCATGCCACAAAAATCTTCTGCCTGCCAGTTTACAAGTGTGGTATCATTTGGAGCTGATTGCTGCTGGAATGTTTCTTGTTGCTGGTTATTTCCTTGACTACCTTCACCCTCCACACCAGTTTTTGTCACCATTAATTCTTGATTCAAGGCACCGTTGAAGCACATGGACTGGTTATGAGGTTCATTGCATGGGAAACACCAATCATACTCTTGAGCTATATTGTTTTGTACTGGCACTAATGCTTTAGATGCAGATGTAGCATTGGGATTATAGGGCTGAAATGGTCTGTTGGCAGGAGGCCTTGCTTGATTTAGATTTGCAGCTGGATTGGGTGGTCTATGAGGTTGATATGGCTGCCTGTTACGCTGAGCTTGAGGCTGGAAGGAAGGTCTAAAACCTTGAGCTTGATGCCTTTTGAGTGTAACCATCTCATTACCTAGATTTTGAAATTGCTTCATGACTTCTTGAAGTTCATTTGAGGCACTAGAAGTTGAAGTGGAAGCTTCACTTGAATTCTGATTTCTAGGAGTGGGAATAGAAGCTAAATTAGGCACTTGGCTAGTACTTGGAAATACTGGCATTGGAGGCCTAGGAGCTAGCTTGCCAGCTTGAATCAAATAATTTTCAGCTCTAATGGCAATGCTATAAGCAATGGGGATAGTTGTGCCTCCCATGGACTTAATTAACATAGAAATATCAGAATTTAAAGCTTTAAGGTAATAAAGAAAAGTACCTTTTCATTGTTGTTGGATCGCCATTGGAATTCTCTCCCAATTCCTTTGAAATATGAAATTAAAATCATCACCTGCTCATTGGGATCTCTCTTGATGGTTGTCAACTGCTCCAAAAGGGACAAGTTGTCTCCCTTTTCCCCAAACTACTCATGGAGGGCTATACATAGTTGATTCCAATTTTGAATAGAACCTGAGGCAAGACTCCTGAACCATTGCAAAGCTTTCCCTTTGAATGAAGATGCTAGCAGTTTGAAAACAACTTGCATCTCATTGATCTCATGGATTGCACAAATGTTAGCAATATCCCTAACATGATCACCAGGTGAGGTCTGATTTTCTCCAGTGAAGTATGGAATGTTCTTCAATGCTGCAACTAGGATTAGATTTTTTGCATTGAGAGCAAGTGGGCTGCTACCAGTGAAATTGACATAGGGGTTGTTTTGTGCCATTCTGATTGGCCTTAGAACCCTTGTTGATTGAATGAAATGCCTACCATGTGGAGTTGAGAGAATTCTATTTGGTGGAGATGGAGACCTTGGATTCTCCTCCCACTTTGCCTTATTCTTGGAGATAACTCATGTATACTCAAACATCACCTCTTCCTCTCCATCTTTTGACCTTGTGTTGATTCTTCTCATGAGTTTTTACGTCTGCACTGCTAAAACCAGCTGATTCTTCTTCCTTGGAGTCACCAGATGAGTAATTTATAGCTCTTTTAAAGCAAGGAACTTGCAACAAATGCACATAAATTTTGTTGCAATGAAGATGAAGACCTCTAAGGTCCCACCGGGCGTGCCAAAATTGTTGTTGCAAATCAGCAAAGCACCCCGGATGTTGTTCAGATTTCTAGTTTGATATTTTAGACATCCAGTGTGATTACACAACATTGAATCCTCTCCCCAAGTGTGGGACTTGTAAAATGGGAAAGGAATATCCAGATTAGAGGTTGGTTCCTCAACTCCTCTGATCAGATTTATCACTTACAAGTTGCAGAGGTCTATATTCCTAACCCTACCCTAAATTCCAAAGGAGACAGAGATAAAGAATGCAAAAAGCTAAAACTAATGCTAATAGGTGATGCACCAAAGGAGTGGTGAGAATTTTTACTTCTACAGATTGACACAGTCCATAAAAATGCAACAAATAACCTCATGCACAAACTGATAATTGTAATGAAGGATCATAAATTAACCAAACAACATAGGTAGAGGATGAAAACTAATCAGAGAGGCTGTATTGTTATTTTAATCATCAAAATCACTTGCATTACAACACCTGAGAGGCAAAATAAAGTTGCAGCTCTTAGAAAAGGTCTAATATTCCACCAAAATCACTTCCAAGGTGAGAAAGGGGACCTGCAATACACAAAAATGTTCAACACTTTGAAAATGAGCCAAATCTGGCTTTTATACCCAAGGACGAGCCAGAGAGAGAGAAACATGGGAAAACATGGAAGGGATTCAACCATTAACTAAAACACATTCAAAACAACATGGGCATCCTTACAGACCCATCCCTTGACATTTTTAGCCATGCTGGGAGAGAATGCGAGCCATTCTTCATTAAAAACGGTGGTTGAAACGTCATTTCTGTCCATGACCACGTGCCAGAGGCATTTTTCAATTTTCTCTCTCCAAAATCCATCAAAATGCAAAAATTACCTTGGAATATTGTAGAGAATTTCACCAGCTTTCCATTGATATAAAGAACGTGAAAAACCAAGCTCTGGATCGAAAGATATGGCCATTTGAAGTTTTAGGGCAAAACAGGGCCAAATCGGGTTGGCAGGCAAAAATTTGAATTTTTGCACCTTTTTGGTCATTTGGAAAATTTTCCAAAATTTCCCCACACTCCACCACTCTAGGTGCCACATGGTGGCATCTCATTGGCCATGGGCCTTTCAGGGGAAAATTTTTCCAAAAAACTCCATCGAGCCATAACTTCAAAAATACATGGAGTTAGGAGGAAAACTTTACCTTTCTGGAAAGCTGAGAAAGAGCTCTATCCAATGGTGTCATTTCCAGAAGGTTTTGAGTGCCTAAAAATCAAAATATTATGACTGAGGCACAAGAGAGGAAAAAATGAGAGGAGTTAGCCACAAAAAATGAGCAGGGGCACATTTTGGATAACAATTACTTTCTACTTCAAAATTTATGCACTAAATCCCTATGTGCATCTAATTTGTTGAATGTGTTGATAGTTTCTCCAGCTATTTTTCCATAGCTATTATTTGTGCTTCTAAAAATGGGCACACCCCAAAGATCTATGCTTCTAATCGCCTCGGTTGCAGTAAGGCTACTTCAAGTGACTCACACGAATCGGTGTATGTCTTATGTGATAATTCCTCCTCCTAGAATGAGTAATCAATCCCCCATCAAACCATTATGCAAGCTGGCTTGCATGTATATCATAAGAAATCTTTAAGAACAATGTTTTAAGTTGTGCATCATACTCTCTAACAATTTTAGTAGTGCCTTACTTAATATCCTTGAGCACACTTATAATCTTCTGCTCAAACTCAGGAATATGAAAATCTTTAAGAAATGCATCCTTTAAAGTTGTATAATCTACACAAGTTAGATCAGCGTCAAACTTTCTGTACTGCGAGATGTCTACACTCCCTTATAATGTAGTATCAAATTGGCTTGCACTACAATCAGAAGCTATGATTCCTTTTACACACGAAAATATTTTACACGTATGCACATGTTTAGCAACATCTTCTATGCCCCTATACTCTAAAAGATGAAAAGAAATTTCCATGTAAATATTTTGGGGTTGGTGTGGACCTTGCCCACCTGATCTAGAACCTCCTGATCTGGCTGAACCAAAGCTACCTATGCTTCCTGATCTCAAACCTGTAGCTGGGGTCAAATAAGAAGATGTACTTCCCTATGTCCCAATAGTAGAACTGAACTATACCCCGATAATCTGTGAAGTGTTACTACTCCCAGAAGTTAGTCCAAAATTGGTGCCAATGATGTAGCCTAAAATTAAGTAATGCAAGCCTAATAATACCCCAAGTGTACTTGTAGTCTATGTTGGTGATACACCCAAAAAGGTACTCCCATATAACAATGAATCCATTTGTGCATCCATTGTTGTGCCTCTTATAAGACTTTCTCCTACTCTCCCATTTCTTGAGCTAGCTTATTGACTACTTGTTGTAGAAGATACTTGGAAAACAAAATGCAAGGGAAAGGTTGCCACATGGATTTAGATGCACACTCATGGCCTAGGTAGTCTCTGCTGGTGTGATTTTTCTTGAGGCCAAGGAAGGATCCCTGTCATGCTTTCTAAGATGGGGAGTTCTCGGGTGCTCTAGCTCCATATCCTCTACATGAGCTTTAAATCCTTCACGAGCCATCTCTCTCCTCAACACCATACTTTCTGTAATGTTACGCTGCTTCTCTATCTCCCTTTCATGTACCTCATTATACTTAAGCCACCTTTCCTCTCTCTTCCTTTCTACCACTAGGTCTACCATCCTTCACTAAACCTTTTCCTACCCCCACACATGGTGGGGTTTACTTAGCCATCATTTTACTCTCCAAATTCAAAGTTACCATTAGGATCTCGATTGCTAGTGGAATGCCTTACAGGTAAGTTCTTAGATATCGTAAAAATTGGACTTCTAATACCATTCGGACATGATAAGTGGAAATTGAGTACACCAAGATATAATCTGTTCAAAACACCATAGAACCACATATCCACAAACTTGATTCAAAATCGATCAAGCATCATAAATGACGTGGAATTCTTCCCGCATCTAGACAAGTGCGAGATACCTCTAATTGTGCTTAGATGCATAAGAAATCATCCACTCGTATAATTATATTGGAAAGATAGCAAAAAAATCTCATATAAACTGTCATACATATTCTGTTCCACCCATACATGTGCGTTAAACTCAGATCTAGTGTTGAACCACCATGCATATTCTTCTTCAAAATTGTGTATCCAATCTTCAACACTTGTTAAGGTCAACCGGTATTTCTTCATCACAAACCATCCTGAAAATAACTAAAAAAGAGGTCCCAACAATAGAACCAATGATGCAACCTAGAATTCAATAATACAAGCTCAATAAGACCCTAGGCACACTGGCACATCACTCATCCTAGACTAAGTGCTCACCTGAAGCATGAAAAGGTACCAGGTCCCTCTTTAGGGTTGTTATTGTAGGATGTTAGCATTATGAATACTTAATCATTTAGATTTATGGCTACTATACTCTTCAAGCAATGCATAATCGATCTAGATCTAGAAAATAATAGTATTTAAAGGTTAACCATAATGAAGTCAAGCATGCAATACTGAACTATAAACATGATAACACCTTGATTCAGTCCATAATCCCCATTAGATTAAATGTAGTAAATACACAAAAGCTTCATTACAATAATAGTAGTATACACTCATGCGCATAACAAATTTAGCAACATAATCTCACTATATCTCCATGTATGCATCTATCTATCTACTACACAGTTTACTACATACTTATAAGGGTGGGGACTTTCCCTTCACCGCTTATCTAATCCCAAAATAGGTCACATGCTATTATTAGCCACGCACCATTACAAAAATAGCCACACATGCAAGTGTGCTAATAATAGACTATTATTAGTTAACTGATAGTAGTAAATCTATTTCTGGCATATGTCTATGTAAATCACTTGATATTTGATCCTCCAAAAATAGCCAATGTGTGATGCCAATCGGTTTGAGTGTTTCGCACGCTATATTCAAAAATAGACCCTTTTTGTTAAAACAACTAAGTCCCGAACCCGTATTTGTTCCTCGCGCATGATCCTTTCCAATACTTCGTGCCTTCAATGCACTCTTCTCTTCCACACAAACCTTCCGTATTTTCTTTACTAAGTGCCGTGGTCGACTAATCAATAGTTACAATCTTGTACTTGGTTTTACTTTGTTAATTATTAAAAGGTCCTTCAAATTAATGCATCCTTCTCGGTCATTGTGAGAATGTTTTAGAGTATTGTATGATTTAAAATAGTTGAGTTTGGTTTTAAAATCCTACAGAAACATTAATTTTGAAGGGTCATTGTTATCCATTAAGGTTATTTTAGGTATATGAAACAAATATAACAAGTTCTTTATCTAAAATATAACTCAAGGATTTATAGTTAGGATTTTGAAGACTTTCGATGACATTTGCACAAATTGAATATCAATGAATGGAAATGTTATTTCAAAAATTATGTTAAATTGATTGTTCTTTTTAGGAATCACTGTCAAGGATGGATTATTTCCATGGAAAAATTAACATACCAAAGTCACACAATAAATTACCCTCCACCTTCAATTTCATTTAAGAATATATCATTTTCTTCACACCTATTAAGAATATCATATTTGTATATCAAACGTATGCTTACATTTTAAAGTTGTGTGTTAAACTTGTTCATTACTAGTATGCTTTGCTAAAATCCCACCAAGTTTGTAATCCAATATTATTTAAAGCACCTTTGGTTGATACTATTATGTAGAAGTAATATTTGATATTGTTCATTATCTTTCTATTTTGATCTGTATTTGATGTGTCAATAACATACAATAATAAAGTGATAATCTGTTATGAGTGAGTATTATATTTATGGAAGAACTTGCTTCAAATTAAATTACACCAATTATAAAGGAAACTGATCCAGGATAGCCTTTTGTTTATTCATATCCTCCAACTAGGTCCTCTCACCTTGGTCCTAGAAGATCTAGAAGTAGCAGGGCTAAGTCATCCCCTTAGTTAAGGTGTTTCCTAATCACCTCTCATAACCGAGTCAACAAGTTGAGTGTTAAAAAAATCCGTAGCTATCAACGACAAAGAAATTTTCATTTCTCATCACTCCCTCAATGCCAACCTACTCCAGTTGGTTGTTTAATTTCTTGGGGTGTGATTTCAGGATCCAAAACATCAAGGAAATATAGAAAAAATTAAGAGATTTAGTGATACTTTCTTCAATGCCATCATATGTGTCTTTGATAAAGATCTCTATAGCTAAAGGATATCCGATAGTGCTCAAAATGTGGTCGGGAC
Source organism: Taxus wallichiana var. yunnanensis (assembly GCA_018340775.1). Taxonomy (NCBI): domain Eukaryota; kingdom Viridiplantae; phylum Streptophyta; class Pinopsida; order Cupressales; family Taxaceae; genus Taxus; species Taxus wallichiana. The sequence goes on from CM031240.1 coordinate 607,522,859, forward strand.
TTGGGAGGTATTTTCTTACAATTTCAAACATTAACGTATCTTAGGGTGGGAGGATTCTCATGTGATCCTTCTAAACTTCCAAGGTTCCTCACAAATAAGTGGGTCCTAATGGAATTAGTTCCGCAATTTCTTCATCTCCGAAAATCCATCATGATAGCAATAATGGAGTTCAATTCCTAGTAATTTTGTGGAAATATACTTATGCATCCATGTACAAGGAAAAGAACATTGTAAGAGAAATGTAACAAATGACATTGAAAACCTATCACCCATGGGTTAGTTTTGATTATGGGGTATGTTGAGTGGAGTCGGGACCAACTAGTATTTACATACCACAACTATAAGACATCTAAATAAATTACAGAGATGAAATCATAGTGAAAGAGATCGACTTTGAAAGATTAACTCTCAAATAAGTGGCTAAGTATGGAATTTTAGATGTTCTTGAGGGCCTTCAAGATGATGTAAAAATCTTGGACTACATTTCGATAAGACTCATGTGAAAAACTAGTCGTTACCATGGATCTATTAGTCACTCCAAGAGTGCAGAACTCAAAGGAACACATAATTTATATTTTGATCCGGACTCCATCTATTTCAAAGTGGATTCTTAACAATTTAATGAAATATATAGAAGGTGATATGCCAAAGACGAATACATATTTGTGATGTCAATTGAAGTTTGTGCGCGCATTCGATTTCCCGATCTAATGCTGATTGTGAGAGTTCACTTTTGGCTAGGAGGAACTACCTGTAAAATGTAAAACAATACCACCAAAGAGAGTTAAATAAACTAACAAGTGGAATACCTAACATAAGCTAGATCCTAGAAGCACGATGCTTCCTAAATAGGTTATCCATCCACTTTTATATAATAGTATTAATGTTATCCAAAATAAACATGAAATAACAATATTATTGGAATTGAAATGATTTAGGTATCTCATGCAAAAAAAATAAGAAAGGTCAGATAAAAGGTGATTGAGGTCAAAACGGGTCAAGTGATGGGCTGGTATTGGGTTATAGGTCTGGTACAGGCTCTGGGTAAGGTTTGGTAAAGGTTAAAATTGATTTTGGATTGTTGGGGAATGGATATGAGCTCGTTGGTCCGAGGTATGTTTCTTGACACAAGAACCCGTGTTATTTTTATGACAGATTTTAGTTTGGTAGGATGACCGACAATGATTGGCTAACTGGGTGTTAGTAGGGGCACTTAGTGAAATGCACTTAGAAACTAGTTTCTAAGCTCTCTTGTGATTAGTGAGAGGCTAGAAATGGTGAAGGTGAGGTCATAAAATGGCCTTAGCAATTCAAAAATGTATAGAATAGGGTGAAGATAGGTGAAAGGGCTAGATATTGTAAGGTGATAGGTTTGTGGGAGGAAAGAGGTGTATGGATGTACATAAAAATAAATTACTGAGAGGAATGATGATCTTACTAAAAGAAAATAGAGATAACTAAAGAGATGTTAGGTACTTACTGAAGAATGGGTTTGGAGAGTGCATGTGATGAAAATAATGATGGTAGAGATCCAGAGAGAAGGGACATCATGTACATGCCACGTCATTTTGAGCCTATGTGCTTCTATTTGTGAATCTATGATCTTAAAGAAGGTGATGGATGTCGATGGTTATTGGTAGTGCTCCCAGTGCTTTCCTTTTCCGAGTGCTTCAGAAATTTGAGTGCTCCAAGTCTCTATTCGTATGAGATCCATACTTAAATGACCAACCTTATAAAATGCTTTTAAAAATGTATTTAACCTAACTCGACAAAGGTTAGATGATCGATCTTGGTTGAGGTATAAACGATGTCGATTAAGGTGGGAATATCTAGGTTGGCCAAAAATAGCTTGTTCATTGCTATTTTTAGTGTGGTCTTCAATCTTTGTCCGAGTCTTTAGTGATAAATCATGGAAGGATGAGTAAGATTTATCTTATCTTTGTTAGTAGGAGTTAAGTCTAGGTTTATAGTAAGTCTTAGTTGGTTAGGATAAGCTTAGACTTGGTTTTAGGTCATTAATGGGGTTTAAGTGGGTCATGGAGTGAGGTGGTCAAGTGAGGATGTTACTTAAATTAATTAAGGTAATTAATTCAATTAATCATGTGCACTATGGGATATGAATAGGTAAGGTATGGTTAATTTAATTAAAAAAATTATAAGGGTAGAATGACCTAATTTTTTTGTCTACATTTTTCCCTTTTTTGTCTTCAGCTTGTATTGATAAGTGACACTGACAAAAATAGGAATTAATTTCTCCATGTATGGGTGAGAGTGGGTTTGCCCCAAGTGTGGGTGAAGGTGATCCCCCTCAAACTAGGAACTGATGAGGTGGTATACAGAGTTGGTGAGTGGTTTGATAAATGTGTAGTTGGTGAAAGTGAAGGTAGGTGGGTTGTGGGTAAGGGTATAGGAACATTGGGTAAAGGGTAATGGTCAAATCAGGTAATAGGGAATGGGAAAGGGTCAAATTGGGTAATGGGTAAGGGAAATTGAATGCACGCACATGTATAGAATAAGGCATGGTACCAGGTTGAAGAGCTTGTAAACTCTACATCGTCCAAGGTTAATAGGTTTATCCAAACAAGTTTGAAGTGATTCTGCATCTAGGTATATGATATGGTCCTGGAAACATAATGTCGATAGGTGTAGGAATTTTTAGGTATGATCTAGTACACTAGAGGTTTGGTTGGGATAAACGGCATGAAAATAGGAAAGGTATGGTTTTTAGGCTAAAACAACATAGGTAATAACATCATTGTAAGGTATAATGATTACATAAGTTCATTGGTCACAAAAATAGGTTAGGTCCATGTAAATATGTCATGGCACAGTAAGGCCAAGGTATAGGTAAAATTAAAAATCCCTAAATGCAATTAATAAATTATATGGGTATTTGAAGATTTTGGGTAGGGTCCAATGGGTGTTTGTACTAGAAAAAGGCATGTGGCAATAATGAGTTTGGTCAAATGGGTTAAAGGGGGTGTAAATGGTAATGGCGGGTAACCAATGACATTTAAGGTCCGGCCAATGTTGTTTTCGTAGGGAATGACATGACTGATGTCGATCGTGTCGATTTGGTTATATCTTGTCATGTGTGCCAATGATAGTGAGGATGTACATGAGATTTTTACGATTTTTATTATTATATCAGCCTGTATGCTGAAGATAGTGAGACAAAAATTGAGCATCTTGAGATACTTGTATTTATTTGTGGTTGTGTACATATGTATTGATACATAGATATTTTCATTGATATAGATGATGATTCTAATGGTGATGTCTATGTATTAATGATATACTTGGTTTTAATTTCCATTTTTATTGTGTATGTGATGGAAGCTTGGTAAATTAGGCATGTTTGAGTCGAGGTCATGCAGGCATGGTTGAGTTAGGTCGGTTAGGCATGGTGGATTTTGAGGTTTTTAGGCATGGTTGAGTTTAGGTCAATTAGGCATGGTTTATTTTAGCTCAGTTAGGCATGGTTGAGTTAGGTATATGCATGGTTAAATTTAGGTCATTTAGGCATGGTTGATTTAGGTATAGGCATGATTGATTCTAGGTGAGTTAGGCATGGTGGAGTTAAGGTTTGTTGGTTTTGATTTAATTTCTGATTTATTGGTAACATGGGAAATAAATGATTATGTTTATGTATGTTATGGTGTATATTTCCAAAATATTTGATATCATGGAAATGTGAAATGATGGATGTATGATATGATGTTATTAAGAAAATGGTAGGTATTTACGTTTGTTAATTGTTTAATTTCCAAGTGTTGTGAAAAATGGAAACTAAGTAAGGTGAAATGTTAATTGAAAACATGGGGGGGAATTGGTTAGGGTAAAGAGTGGTTGAGCTAACCTCTAAGGGCCCCATGCCCTCGGAGTGCTACCTACATAGCCCCGACAAAAAGGGGCCTCGGGCCGATGTAGTTCTCCCATAATATAGGGAAAATAAGATGAGGTAGCGGAATGGGTGGGTAGGATTTAGGCATGATTGAGTCTAGGTCATTTAGGCCTAGTTGGGTTTAGGTAATTTTAGGTATGGTTGGGTTTAGGTCATTTTAGGTATGGTTGAGTTTAGGTCATTTAGGCATGATTGATTTTGGTGAAAGGGGAATCCTTAAAATGTAGGTATCGATGGTCTATTCATGTATAGGGTAATCAATAAGTAATGAAGAAGGTGAATGGTAGGAGGAGAAAAAAGATCCACCTAATTGATAAGAACCATAATGAGTTCACCATACCTTATATTGGCTTATGAACAAAAGACCCTGAAGGTGTTACATGATTGACTATGCTAAGGGTGAAGAAATTTAAATGATCATGAAATGTAGTGTTTGCAGAAATTCCCTTGAGAAGGTAGGAAATTAGGGTGAAAAGTAAATGAGGTGAAAATGATTGGTTTTTAGTGTAACTTGGTGTAAGGCAACATGCCTACTTAGCAAGAGACATAATATCAAAATAGGCAAGTCCATGATAATAAAGTTATCATTTTCTTCTATTTGTTGTTGTTTTGATAGATTGGTCGATGCAGGAAGTCTATGTGGGATAAGTATATTATCTCCTTGAGGTCTTTGTGAAGCTGATCTAAGCAAGAAGATATGAATATTTTATTTTATTTTACAATAATAGTCCTCTTTTGATGAGAGACTAAGAACAATATGGCTAGCTTTGTATAGTTTTCCTTCGAGGGATCAGTCTATTTATAGTAGCGAGATAAAGAGAATAGATGTCCCTTTTGAGGGATTCATCTTTTTCCTAGAAGTTTGAATCAAGGATTTGACTCCCATTTGAATTTTGATGTTATATTGTTAAGTCATGGAAAAGACTATAGAGAAAATAGGCTCTTGGTTTGAAGGAAAAACCGTAACACATAGAGGCCTACTATGTAAGAGAGAGTTTACGTGATGAATTACCATGTGATTCCATCTTGAAAAAGATGAAAAATTATCCATGAGAATCATGCCATGAGTAGGGCCATGGTACTCATATTGAAGATAGGGCTGAAAAAGTGATGGGTAATCACATGATTCTTATTGAGTCGTGGATCCTTAAAATAGTTAAAATGGAAGGTGAATGGTGCTCAAGGGATGAGCATTAAATAGATAGAAGGTGATATAGGACTTGATTCAACAATATAATAGTCAAAGATGGAAGGCATTGAGGGGCTAAGGTTTGGGTTTGTCATTGAGTGAAGATAAACTATAAGCACCTAATCCATAGGTATGAGTAACGATATAAGGTCCAAGCCAATTAGGAGAAAATTTTCCCCATTAATTTTTTTTCCTCTTTTGTTACATGTTGATTTTATATAAGGATGAAGTCACCAACATGTAAGGATCATTCGTGGATGTGTTTTTCATAGGCATGTTTGATACGTTTTTGTAGATTTTAAGGTGATCAAGAGAATTAAGATAAATTTTTTCTAATAACTCATGTTGTGTCAAACGGTCCTAGAGAAAGTCATCATCGTTAAGCATCTCTTTGAGTGAGATACAAACAGACATAATCTAGACTTTGAGATCCAAGAAAACCTTTGTATCATAGATTAGAGAAACATTTATGGCCATAGTTGAGGTACGGATACTATTTTGATAAGCCCATAAAGCAAAAGTAATATGTGTGTACCAATCCTTTCCCGTGTCATCAACCACTTTCATAAGAATGTTTTTCAAGGTTTTATTGGTTGATTCAGCTTGGCCATTTGTTTGTGGGTAGTAAGGTGAAGAAAAACTAAGTTTAATGCCAAAGGCGTCATAAATTTTCTATAGGATTTTGTTTTTGAACTATTTTCCATTATCAATGATTAGACGATGGGGAACACAAAAGTGACAAATGATATGATGATTGATGAATTCACATATTTTCTCATATTTTGTTGAAATAAGAGGTATGGCTTTTACCCATTTAGTGTAGTATTCAAGAGAGTAATAATCCATTGATGGCACTATGAAGAATGGGGATTGATTTCTCCAACAAGATCCAAACCCCATTGAGATAAAGTCATGTGATGAATATTAACATGTTGCTAGCAATTCACACAATGCTTGACATAATCACAACAATTATGGTTTAAAGTTGGACAATAATAGTCTAGGAAAATAATGTGTTTATTGACAACTAAACCACTAAAGTGAACTCCAAAATTCCGTTGTGAACTTCCTTGATGGTGTAGGTAATTTTAGAACTTGTAAGGCATCACAAGAGGATACCATCAAAACCATGTTTATAAAGAAGGCCTCCCATGATGACATACCGAGAGACACTTTTGAGAAAGGAGTGTTGTCCATTGTGAGTAAGGTCTAGAGGTAGAACTAAAAGGGAAAGGTAGTTAGCAAACTACTTGTACCAAAGGTCACGTGGGTCAAGTTGAACAGTTCCAACAAGGTTGACATCTTGAAATAGATAGGAAGGTGATTGCAGCCTTTGTACTGTGACAAATATTTTTGAGTCAGAGGGTGAGGCGGGTATCTGAGAAGCAAGGCAGCCATGGTATCCACAAATTTGTTAGTGGAATGTGGAGTGGTTTGAAGTTCATAAGGTCAAAGGTAGTTAAAAGTATTTCTAAATTATTCTTATACTTTTTAAGTATTTTGTTGTGACACTGGTATATACCATTGACTTGATTTACAACTAGCTGATAATCACTAAATATATTGATTGATTTGATGTATAAGGTAATGGTGGTTTGAAGGCCTAATACAAGTGCCTCAAATTTGGCGATATTGTTTGTACATTCAAAATATAGTTGGAAATATAACGACATAGGCTCACCATCATGTGGAATGAGGATAAATCTATTACCACCTCCACACTGAAATTTGGAACCATCAAAGAATAAGGCCATCAAGTAAATGGTATCATCCAACGAGAGGCTAGTAATGGATTTTTCTAGGAAATCAAATTTAGAGGGATGATTTCCGAAGAGAGGTGTGTCAAACCGGTTTTGTCAATGATAGTTTAGCCTTTGATAGATTTTTTATGAGTTAATTCAAATTCTAGGTCTGCAAGAAGCATGAACTAACGTGCAACACACTGATGTTGGTAAGGCTTGGCATACATGTAATGTAAGGGGTCTGTATTGGTGACAACAAACATTTTGTGGTTAAGTAGGTAATGACACGTTTATTAGATACAAAAACTAAGGCTAATCAGAGTTTTTTGGCATGGGTGTATCACGTTTCATAATCTAAAATCATACGACTTATATAATAACCTTATTTCTCCATGTGTTTCTCATCGTGATGAGTGAGCATGGCTCCCAAGGAATGATCCATAACATAAATGTAAAGGTAAAATGGTTGGTCATCCTTAGGAGGAATGAGTATAGGTGGTTGGAGGAGGTACTGTTTTAAGGCCTTAAAGGCTTTTTGGCATTTATCGTCCCATTTGAAGGAGACGTCCTTATGAGGAGAGTATGATTGGGGTGGCAATGGTTGGAAAAATGTGAAATAAAATGAATGATAGACTACAACTTACCTTGAATCGATGCAGTTGGAGAAGGTTAGTAGGTGGAGGCATTTCGAGAATAGCCTTGATTTTAGTGGGATTGAAATCTATGCCATGTAAATAAATGATAAAACCAAATAATTTTTTTGAGAGGACAATGAAGAAACATTTCTTAGGTCAAGGTGAACACAATACTTGATGAGATGGTCAAAATTACCTTAAGGACTATAAGGTGTTCAGCTCGACATTCGAATGTAGTAAGAAGGCCGTCTACATAATCTTCCAATATGTGATGCATGATGTCATGAAATATATAAGTCATAGCTTGATGATATGTAACACCGTGTTTTTAAGGCCAAAGGGTATGACCTGATAGAAGAAGGTCCCCCAGAGAGTGATGAAGGTGGTTTTTTGTTTATCTTCTAGGGCGAGTAATATTTTGTTATAACCCGAGAATAAATCCATGAGTGATAACATCTCATTGTTGGCGGTGAGATCAATTAGATGGTCTATACTAGATAGAACGAAATTTTCTTTAAGGAAAGATGAATTAAGGTCACGAAAATTCATGCATATGTGGATTCCTCCTATTTGTTTTGTGACAAGAACAATGTTAGAGATCCAGTTGGTATAATCAATGGGTAGGATGAAGGAGACCGAGAGAAGGCACTTGAAGTTATATTTTGACAAAAGGGAAATGTGAGGATGCATTTTTCGCAGCTTTTGTTTTATGAGTTTGGCTTCAATAACATTTACAATATTGTGGACCAAAACTTTTGGGTCAATACGAGCATATCAACATAGGAATAAACTAAAGCATTGTTATAATCTTTCAAGAAAGAATTGAAAGCTTCTTATTCAACAATGTCTAAATATTGACCTATCTTTAGAATGTGTGGCTCATCTTGAGTATTAATATTGATTTTGATGATCAATTCATTTAACATGGTTTTCATCTCAGAAGGTAATGATTGATTAATATAATAATCTTCTACACTAAGGTAGGTGAGGATATACTCATCATCCTGACATTGAACAAAATTAATAGAAGCTATATCATCATCGATCATGTTAGGATACGGGAAGGGAAGAGAAGAGGGAGCCTCGCCATCGCGTTGATAAGTTAGAGGTCCCAGGGAAATGGTTTTAATGAAAAAAAAGTTAGGAGGAATATATTAAGGATATATAGACTCTGTGGGTGAAGGTGGTGACCTTGGTGAATGAGGTGGAGAAGGTTTTTTGTCCTTGATGAGGTCGATGTGGGCCTTCTTGGAAGATGGTTCAAAAAATCCAATACCACTATGGTTGTTGTGTTTACATGTGATACACAAAATGAGAGTACGATGGCCATGTTCATAGAACCCAAATCCAAATACTTTCCATGCACAACGGTGAAGTAAAGTGTGGGGGAAACGGTGGTTGGTGAGAGATTGGAGTTTGAATGAAAATTTTCACATTTGGGAAAGTGGCTCGGGTGAATAGGTGGAAGTATTTAGTCCTCCATACATTAATTTGGTGTGAAGGTGGGGAGGACCATAAGGGAAGACCTCTCCTATGCAATGGTCATAACGAGGATGTTGACATAGGTTACCATACTCTTGTGGAGTAAGGAATTTTGTTATATTGTACAAGTAGTATTTTTCCAGATTGAGGCATTGAAAAAAACATTCTAAGGGATCAATAGTGATATGTGTGTAGCCGATTAGATTAAGTACTGGGGATTAAGAATAATAAGGATGATTTGGTTGGGAACTAGATGCGTTAGCAGATGGGTCGGATGTAGTGGCTGCAATAGTTGTGGGAATAGAAGAGGTAGGCATGGGTGAGGTAGTGGAAACATTGTTGGACAGGGATATGGGTGAAGGAGAAGTGGCAACAATGGTAGATGCCTTAACTGGTATGAGGACATCATTAGGTCGGTATAACATGTTGTAAGTTTTAAATGGTGAAGGGTCAACTGGGATGGTATTATTATGTCCTTTATGCTAGAATTTTACACAATGATGTAAATTTGAAGGGACTCAACTCCTGAAATGGATCCAAGGTCATAAAAGCAACAGTTATACCGAATTCCCCTTCTAAAATGTAGAATAATTCTGGAACTTTATGGGGGCCCACACAAATGTAAAGAATAATGGTTCCAAGGGTGGAAGTGATGGCATCATTAAAGAAGCACATCATAACCGGGTTATTATGCATGAAATTTGAAGTGATGCACACTTGATTGTATACGTGGGAGGAGATGATGTTGATGCCGACACTATCATTGATGATAATGTGTCAAATGCGTATATTATCAATATAGACAGAGATGAAAAGAGTGGGATCAGGGTCATCTGATTAAAGAGGTACGATCTCCTCATTAGAAAAGCTAAGGGTGACCACTTGATGAGTGGGAGAGAGGGTAGAAGAAGGATATGATTTGGTAAGAGAGGCCACATGGTGAGGGGTGATAATGGAGGCTATTGGTGTGGGGTCATTAGGTAAAACCTCAATGGATTGTAAAACCTCCATGAGGGCTTGTCGATGTGATTCAAAGGTTTAGACGAGATTGTACAAAGACATTTTTAGAGGGGATTGGTGTAATTGTTTTAACATTGTACAATGGTTGGCCCCATCATAAATCATTTATGTGGGTCCTCGAATGGTGATTTTGGGTTTGGGTGTAGATGGTATGTTAGGCACATGATTAGCGGATGGGTTGTTTTATTTTACTTTACCTTTGTCTTTCTGAGCACGAGTGATGGCTTGGATCATGTTAATCTAAGGAAGAGAGGTGGATGGAGAAGGTATGTCATGAGTAGTATAACATCATGATGGAAAAAAACCTAATGCAGGTTAAGAACATTGTGAAATGAGTAGGGTGCACATGCATTTTGGTGGGTTTTTCACAAGCTCTCTTATTTGGACCATGTTGATCTCAAATTTTGGAGGTAGATAAAAGGGTTGTGGAGGTGGTGATATAGGTCACTGAATAGGTAGTGGGAGAGGATGTGTGGTGATAGGTGGAGGTGGAAATGGGTCCTTGTCTAGGAGATCATTGTCATCAAAGTTTTGTTCAGGAGGACAAAGTTGGAGAAAATAGTTTTTAGAGCCTTACAATTTTCTTCATGATGTCCTGACACACAATGGTAGGTGTAAATTTTAGTATCGTTAAACCCTTTTGGTTTGGGCTTGAGTGGGTTGTAAGCTCTAAGGGGGGTAATGTGATGATAACACTCTCTAAGAGGTTGGTAAGAATGTTGGCAAAATAACCTTCCAATGGGTCGCAATGTGAGGTGAGTGTTGGTCTAGATTGAAGTGTAGGTGATTGTGATGTGTGAGGTACTACAGGAGGTGGAATTGAAGATGGTATAGGTTTGATCATCGATTTGGGAGGTGATATTTTTTGGGATGGGTTATACCTTCCTAGTTAGGTGCGTGGTAGATAAAATAGTGATTGAAGTTGTTATAGGCTCGACTACCTCTTTGGAGGGTAGTGGGTTTTTCAATTTTGGTTGCACCTTCTTGGGTAAAGGTGAAGGAGGAGTACATGATGCCAAAGGGAAAGTGGATGATGTAAGAGGACGGGTTAGCCATGGTGATAATGGAGGTGTGGTAAAGGTTGTTGGTAGAGGCAAAGTGGAAGGTACAGGTTGAAGAGAAGGAAGTCTCATAGGTAGTGATGAGGTTATTATAGCTGGTGGGGGTATAGGTGGTAAGAAAGATGTGGGTAATGATGAAGGTGTATGCTGCACTGATAGGTTGGCTGTAATAAAGGATTTTGATGAAGAGGTGGGATGCAATGCTTTTTATTTCCTTGGATATGCGGTTCTTTAGCCAAGATTGACGGTGAGGCCTTTTGATAGATGGAAGGGGTGAAGGTGAAAAAGGTGTGGTGGGTGAAATTGGTGTGTGTAGCCTAAAATGTTGGGTCTTCTTTTTAGGTGGAGGATTGGTTTTTATGCGAGCTTGGGAGGATGTGGCTAAGTCCAATTTGATGGGTGGATGGACAAGGATTGATGTCGGCATGACACCTAGGGTAGTGATAGGTCTAGATATGGGAGAAGATTTAGGTGCAGGTAGGTTCTTAGGCATAACAATGGGTTTGGTTGTGGTTAAAGGTTCAGATGTAGGAAAGGGTGAAAAATAAGAATCCATTTCGACAGCATGTTCATGGTTGATTGTTTGCTTAAAATACCTTCGAGATACATTGTGAATGTATGTATCGTAAGTGACATCCGCATTTGGGTTGAAAAGGGTAACCAAAGGTCTCCCCAAGCATGGATTTATAAACATAATCCAAGCTGTCATCCAGTGTGAAAATGGTACCACTGTAAGAGATGTCATTAGTTTAGTGGCAATCCTTGTAAAATATGTCTGTGAGACAGGGATTGGTTAGCCTCGGACTATGTAGGTAAAAGAGCCAAGAGAAGATCAACGGGATCCTGAAATGCTAATGGGGAATTATCACCAATAGGAAATGACACATCTAAAGGATCCCCCATGGGTAGGAGAGACGACAGGTGGGGTGAGGTAGATTCTTCTTTTAGTGGAGAAGAAAGTGAGGATGATTCTCCCGTGGGTTAGAGAATTAATACCGTTGATCTTTTATTAGGTTGTGAGGTAGATGGTGAAATAGCATGAACAGAAATTATGGACTCCTCCATGGGTGAAGTGGGAGATGAAGGGTACTGTTGTTGCAGACTCACAAAGCACCCCTAGATGCAGATCAGGCTTCTAGGTTGATGTTCGAGCATCCAAGTGTGATTGCACAACATGGAAACCTCTCTCTAAGCGTGGGACTTGTAAAACTGAGAGAGGAATCTCCAGAGAAGGCTAGTTCCTGCTCCTAAACTACCTGCCACAAGCTATTCTAGTGTAGGAAAGCTAAAATAAACCTAATCTAACCATGCCAAGGAGAGGAGAGAGAGAGAGAGAAAAGGGAAAAACAGCAAAATCCTACACTAAAACGGTGATACACCAGAGAAGGAGAATGTTGAACATCTATCAAAACTACCATGGGACAAGGAGAGGTGAGCAATGGGAAGGATGGACAGATGCATCACAGGCCCAAAGATAGATTTCACACAGAAAATGCCCCAAAACTCCGTGAACACAGCTCCAGACATGTAATGAACATCAGAACATGCACAAATACCTGTAATGAAGAGAGGCAAGAAGAAAACAAGCAAAGGAATGAGTAAGAATGGATAGATGCATCACAAAACACGTTTTTATTGCTCTAGAAGTTTGCACAGAACATCATTTCAATAGTAAAAGGAAAAACACCATTACAGAGCAAGGGAGGAGGTTCGAACTCCATTTTCAACCCTGGAGAAGAAAAAAGAAGGGAGGGCGGTGCAAGTAAAAGATGAACAACTTGTCATTATTTTGAAAGAAGCCCCTGCATACAATATATAGGAAGAAAGAGAGAGGGAAGAGAGAGGAGATTTGAATCTGCCCCAACCACTCCCAGGTCACATTTAACTCATTTCATTATGGCGGCAGTAGGTGAGAACCCTGGAAAAATGGCGGATCTGCCTAGTAGAAACGGCGAAAGTCTGTCGTTGTACTAAAGTTGGTCGTTGAAACGTCACTTCTGTCTATTATCACGCGTCAGAACCATTTCTTAACTTTATCTCTCCACTCCGAACCAAAATGCAAGATTGACCCTGGAAATGTGTAGAGCATTTCACCATCTTTTCAATGATATAAAGAATGTGCAAATCCAAGCTCTGGATCGAAAGTTATGGAGGTCTGAAGATTTAGGGCACAAAATAGGTGAAAACAGATTTTTAAATTTCTTTTCCCACGCTCTGCCACCTAAATGACACGTGGCAGGCTCTGATTCACTGAGAAATTCCCTCTCTCCACATTTTCATGGGTTTTTCTTGTGGACCCCTTAAACTTGGACATGTGGCACTATTTCATTGGTTTGGATCAATGCTCGAAAATTTGCCCCTTTGACCTTTTGGACCTTTTTCTTTGGCGACACGTGTCATGCTGTGATTTGTCCATGGGCCTGCCGGATTTTCACGTCCACCACATCTTTTTGTCCCAAATTTCCTAGTGCTTCACAGCCGAAATCCTCCGATCCACCCGAAATGGGCTTCCTCGTCCCTTTTCTACCGGTGACGCGTGGCGTGATCTGATTGGCTTTCGGTTCCTTCGGCTATCTGCGTCCCGCGTGTCCCTTTGTCCCACTTTTCCCAGTGCTGTAATTTCCCTTTTCGGCCAAACCAGCCATTCGCGCCCTCCACGTACATTCGTTCCACTTGTCCTAGTGCTTCGCGGGCTGCCTGGAGGCGTTTCGGCCGAACAGCGCCTTGGTGTCCCGAACGTCCCAAATATTTCTAGGACAAGGACTTAGCTGATTTTCACAATTTTTTTTGGCCCAAGCTTGTTCCTTTTATAGCCTTTCACCTTTTCTCAGAACTTGCTCTTTTCAACCTGGGACTTGAATTTTCTGATGCATGTTATCAAAATTACCCTGGGGGTCAATTTTGGATAACAATTTGGTGACTCAGCGGGGTCATCTGCCTGCTAGATGAAGTTACCAGTTACCTGAAGCATCCATTGGGCATGGAGTCATGAGTTGTAACCTACAACTAATATGAACTTTGAAAACCTCCCTCTGAACCACTTGAAATCCACCGGACATGGAGTTGTTCTCACCAAAATGCCACTGAAATGAACTGTGCAAGAGCAGAACCAACAACACCAAAACTATGTACAGAACTGAAAATCATACATGCTCTAAATGGAACATGTAGAGTGTGCACAAGCACTTCTTCTACTGAAAGCAAACCTACCTACTCTACTCTAACTGGGAGAAAAGGAATGCTAAAAAAACCCTACAATTGGGTGTGAGAAATAGCTTCCCTTTCTCGAAAGTGGCAGCCATGCAATTGATTTGGAGCTGATCATGGCTGTTGGGATGAGTGGAAAATCAACAAGAAGCTAGTCTCCCACCCAAATCATCAAGGTATCAGCTGAAGGTGAACCCAATACCTCTTTTGGTTTCTCTGTATTTGGATTGAAGGGGTATGATAGCTGATCCTTGGTACTTTGTAGCTCACCCTCATGCTCGAAGCAAGCATGACATGGTTGTGACTTCTCCTTTGGTTTTGATGAAGCCAAATACCGATTGGGAAAGGTTTGATCCATTTGATATGCCCATAGCTCTGATTTTCAACTCCAAAAGTGGAGTCTTCTTGTAGACCCTCTTGAATGGATGGTGTGGAAGCAATGGTGAAGTTCCTCTATGCTTTCTCTTTCTCCAATGAAGAACATGAAAGACTAAAATCTTCCAATCTTGATTCCAAAGAGCTGCTATAGGATGCAGGCTACTGTAAATGAATGTTCTCCTTCATGACAGTAGACTCTTATGTTTGGAATGTGGATGATGAAAGAGAGAATGGTGGAAACTCAACTGGCTCTTCTCCATCAAAACAGTCCTCCAAAACTGACAGATAAACTGCCTCATGGCTTTCCTGCTGCAAATGTTCAACTTCCTCCATGGTGTCCTTTTGATCTGTAACTTTACTACCATGGTTTCCTTCACCCTCCAACATTGAGTTTGAGAGATCAAACTCCTCTTCAGTACTAGAACTTGAGAGAGGTGAAGTATAAAGAAAAACTGAAGGTTCTCCTGTAGCCTGCTTTGTGCTCAAACCCCTTGGATCTGTGATTTTCTCCTCCACAGCTAGATGTGCTCCTCTTCTTTTGGATCTGGATTAGCTTCTCCCTTCTCCAATGTTTGAAGACAACCTTGCTCTTGGTTGAACTCTTCCTCCAGCATGAAGTTTGTCAAGTCAAACTCTTCAATCTGCTGCTCTAGAGGATAAGTTGGGACTGCAAGAACTTCTTCTGCTGCTGCAACAAAATCAGTCCTGACCACCATTTTTTCTCTGACTTCAACCTCTCCTGCAGGCTTAACCATCAAGGGGATCTTTGTTATCCCAAATTTGGCAGCCCAACTCCTCAAGTTGTCTGTCATTTCTTTTCTTTTGGCTCTTCCTCTTGCTCTCCTTGATGGCTGATTTTTGCAATTTCTTCTTCCCTACATGGAATTGGGAATGCAAGAGGAGGGGTGGGTTGCAACTCAATTGATTTGGAATTTTTTTGTGGTGGTAAAGGAGATGAAATCTCTTGTTTCTTTAGAGGAGGGGGTATTTCTTTTAGCTCTTGTGGAGAGGATGACTGTTTGGAAGGAAAAAGGAAAGAAGAATTGAGGTGTGGTGGAAGACTGAGAGGTGAAGACATGGGATCAACATTTGGGACAGCAGATGGAGAGTTCAAAATTTGCAAGTCTAGATGAGATGATGCTGCTTGAGTAATGGGAAGAGAGAAACCAGATGATGGTGTAGAACTTACCCATTGACAAGGTTGTTCAACAACAGGTGTATAGGCCTCTATCTCTGCTGTCCATTGTGCAAGTTGGGGCAACATCTTTATCATGAAGTCCAGCTTCTCCTGAGGGCTGAAGTGTCTTGGAAAAGGGCCTCCCCATGGACAAGGAGTCCTACAACCAATTCTGAAAGCTCTCATTTGAGCTGTTGCTCTGGACTGCACCATCTTTACCTCCATCTTTTGGATTTTCTCCAACAGACCAACATCTTGCATCTGATAGTCTTCATAACCAGCATACCCTTGCTCTTGATGTGCTTCGTATCCAAACTGACTTTGGCACTGCTGCTCATATGGGTATGCATACTGATCTTGAATCTGCTCAAAATGTTGACTTGGAGGATTTGTAAAACATGTTGGAGGTGGAATATACTGTTGTTGTTGATGTGAATTCCATGATGGAAATGAAGTCATGATTGCACAACTTCATGGAATGGAAAAGAATGAAAGGGATGGAAAGAAAGATGGATGGGAATGGATGGAAAATAGGTCTGCAACTCAGAGAATGAGTTATTGATCAGATGGAGTCGCCAGATGTGTTTGTAAGTGCCTCCAAAGGCTGAAATCTTCACAGGAACACACCAACCTGCAAAAGATGAAGTGAAAGACCTCTAAGGTCCCACCGGCATGCCAAAACTATTGTTGCAGACTCACAGCACCCCTAGATGCAAATCAGGCTTCTAGGTTGATGTACAGCATCTAGTGTGATTGCACAACATGGAAACCTCTCTCCAAGCGTGGGACTTGTAAAACTAAGAGAGGAATCTCCGAGAGAAGGCTGGTTCCTACTCCTAAACTACCGCCACAAGATATTCCGGTGCACAGGCAAGCTAAACTAAACCTAATCTAACCATGCCAAGGATACAGAGAGAGAGAGAGAAAAGGGAGAAACAGAGAAAAATCCTACACTAAAACAGTGATACACCAAAGAAGGAGAATGTTGAACATCTATCAAAGCGCCATGGGACAAGGAGAGGTGAGTAATGGGAAGGATGGACAGATGCATCACGAGGCCCAAAGATAGATTTCACATAGAAAATGCCCCAAAATCCGTGAACACAGCTCCGGCACTGTAATGAACATCGAACATGCACAAATACCCGCAATGAAGAGAGGCAAGAAGAAAACTATCAAAGGAACAAGTAAGGATGGACAGATGCATCACAAAACATGTTTTTGTTGCTCCAGAAGTTTGCACAGAACATCATTTCAATAGTAAAAGGCAAAACACCATTACAGAGCAAGGGAGGAGGTTTGAACTCCATTTTCAACCCTGGAGAAGAAAAAAGAAGGGAGGGCAGAGCAGAAAAGATGAACAACTTGTCATTATTTTGAAAGAAGCCCCTCTGTACAATATATAGGAAGAAAGAGAGAGGGAAGAGAGAGGAGATTTGAATCTGCCCCAACCACTCCCAGGTCACATTTAACTCATTTCATTATGGTGGTAGGTGAGAACCCTGGTAAAATGGTAGACTGTCTAGCAGAAACGGTGAGCTATCTATTGTATTAGAGCTTGTCATTTGAAACGTCACTTCTGTCTATTATCACGCGTCAGAGCTGTTTCTTAACTTTCTCTCTCCACACCAAACCAAAATGCAAGATTGACCCTAGAAACGTGTAGAGAATTTCACCAGCTTTCCAATGATATAAAGAATGTGCAAATCCGAGCTCTGGATCGAAAGTTATGGAGGTCTGAAGATTTAGGGCACAAAACAGGTGAAAATGGATTTTTAAATTTCTTTTCCGCACTCGCCACTGGATGACATGTGGCAGGCTCGATTCACCGAGTAATTCCCTCTCTCTACATTTTCATGGGTTTTCTTGTGACCCCTTAAACTTGGACACGTGGCACTATTTCATTGGTTCGGATCAGTGCTCGAAAATTCGCCCCTTTGACCTTTTGGACCTTTTTCTTTGGCGACACGTGTCATGCTGTGATTTGTCCATGGGCCTGCCGGATTTTCACGTCCACCACATCTTTTTGTCCCAAATGTCCCAGTGCTTCGCGGGCTGAAATCCTCCGATCCACCTGAAATGGGCTTCCTCGTCCCTTTTCTACCGGTGACGTGTGGCGTGATCTGATTGGCTTTCGGCTCCTTCGGCTATCTGCGTCCCGCGTGTCCCTTTGTCCCACTTGTCCCAGTGCTGTAATTTCCCTTTTCGGCCGAACCAACCGGTTTGCGCCCTCCACGTACATTCGTTCCACTTGTCCCAGTGCTTCACAGGCCACCTGGAGGCGTTTCGGCCGAACCGCGCCTTGGTGTCCCGAACGTCCCAAATATTTCTAGGAAAAGGAATTAGCCGATTTTCACAATTGTTTTTTGCCGAAGCTTGTTCCTTTTGTAGCCTTTCACCTTTTCTCAGAACTTGCTCTTTTCAACCTGGGACTTGAATATTCTGATGCATGTTATCAAAATTACCCTTGGGGGTGAATTTTGGATAACAGTACTTCTTTGTGGGTGAAGGAGTAGATGAGGTTGGCTCCTCCATGGGTAGAGGAGCTCATGATAGAATCTCCTCGATAGAGGGGATATGAGGAAATTGAGGAATGGTTGGTACGACTTCAAAAATAGTGTGAACTTCACGGACATTGTTGTCATTGGTTGAAGGTTCACCATTTTGATTAGATGATGGTGTATGGTTAGGGAACAAATTCTTAAAGATATGCAAGTTTTGATTTTCTAGTGCATTTGGGTTGTCAGGATGAGATCTCCATTATCTAACATTTCTGGAAAATGTTTTGAAGGTTATGTAATTACCATCGCTATGGCCTTTGATGCGATGATAGTTACAATAATCATGTTCCTTATACCATACAAGAATAGGATGAGTGGGGTTGAAACTAGTATGTGGTTTTATAGGTGGAAGTGTAATGGCTTCAAAGTCTTAAGAAGATTTTCTAAGACTGAAGAATAGGGCTCTCCAATTGGAGTGTAATTTCATTGTTTCCATCTAAATTGAAAATTTTGAACGGGAGAAATATTGGAGGAAGGTTTTGCTTGGTTAGATGGGTGATATGGGGCAGCTTTGAGAACTACCGTGTTAGTATATCCTTTATCTTTTGATTAATATTTTGGGGGCTTTGAAGATGAATAGGCATCATTTGATTTGAATACATAATTTTTGTTTCGCAATTGAATTTTCTTCTCTTCAATGACATGAATTTCTAGTTTTCATGCCATGGTAAATGCTTCGTCAAAGGTACAAAAGGTTTGTACTTGTAGATTTGGTGAGATGTGTCTGGCACAAGCTCTAGTGAACAACTCTATAAGCTTAGCTTGAGGTAACTGGAATGTTAATTGGTTGATAAGGCTTTACTAGCGAGTAAAAAAATCTATGATAGATTCATCGTACTGTCATGTTGAGTATAGGTCAGTCATGGTGATTTTTTTTATGAAATTGATTGAGAAATAGTCCAAGAACACTTGAGCCACTTGGTCAAATAAGTAAATGGAATGTCTAGGTAAACCACAAAACTAGTCTAATGTGGGTCCTATGCTCAAGGACATGGGGAATGTATGTAGGATTAAAGCATCATCATGGGTAATTAGATAGCACTCATGTTTGAATGACCATAAGTGTTGTTGTGGGTCTTCTTTACTATTGAAATTATTGAACTTGGGCATTTCCCAATGTATAGGGTATGGGAAAATGGGGATAGATGGATGAATACGTTCATAAGTTGAGTTGTAAGACCTAGAAAATTATGCTTATAATGTTTATATATTTTCCATCATCATCTAAATGAGGTCATTGGTGGGTTATGATAAATGGGAAGCCCCCGTAGTACAAGGGGATTGAGGATGAATGTATGATGTGGATGGAAGGCCAGTATATGAGGGTTCCAAGTATGATAACTGCAAAGGGGGATTAGATGTGGGTAGAAGATATCCTGAATAAGTGATAGACAAGATTGGGGGTTATTGGTGATACATGTAAGTAGGTGGGGTATTCATAATGAATCTTGTGGCATATAGGGGTAGGGGGTGTGGGATGGAAAGGAAAAGGTTTTGAATGGGGTGTGGGTTTCGACACCATGGGTGGTAAAGAAGAAACATGTATATATGAGGTGACAGGTGTAGACAATGTTATGCTTAGAGTGGCTAGTGAAGGGATGGTCGACACCATGGTTGTGATATATTCCATAGGTGTAGAGTTATAGCAGATGTGGGGTCTAGTTGAGACACCACAGGTGGTAAAGTTGATGAAGGTAACGCCAAGCTAGTGGTAGCTTACACAGAAGTGGGGGCAAGGGTAGGAGGGATAGATATGGGCATGTCATATACCAACCTATCCCAAGCATTCCCAGGTGGATGAGTGGGCAAGATAGTATTGTAGGGCAGCGAGATTTTGGTCAAGGAGTCTTGCAAACTCCTCGTCATCGATACTAATGGTGATGGGCTGAGTTGGATCCATAGGTGATAAGATAGAAGGTGGTGATGGGATAGGTGGAAATGACTGAAGGATAGCATGAAACACAAAGGATTTTTCTTGGTTATGAGTCAAAACCATGTGAATTAGTGTAGACCTAGTAAACTGTACTCTGTAAATGACATAGAAAACAATAGAAATGGAGAAGGATAGATTCCAGGAGGTGAACAGTCATTGTTTTAATTAAAAATAAAAACAAAGGAACCGATGGTGATTACATTAAATGATGATGGTTATAGGGTGAGCGATGATGTTTAGGGAAAATGATACTGGTTATTATGGGAAATCAACAGTGTTTCAAATGAGGTAAAACCGATGAAAATTAAATAAGGACCTCGTATATGATAGTGATTTTAAAATTTTGGGGTATGATGATGTCTAGAGAACTTCAAAAAGAACAAAATCCGTGAAAAATGTTGTTTTTGGGAAGAATAACCAAAAGGAGCTTGAAACCGACAATGTTAGGTAAACCAATGACAATGATGTTAACCGATGTAAAAAGTAGAAAAATTGATTACGTGAATTAATTTAGATGGAATATCAACCCGGAAAAATGAGTATGATAATAATGGATCTTGACACACTTAGAAACAGTTGGAATACACCAGCTATGATGGAGGAAAGGAAGAATAAAATGAAGAACGTAACCTCACAACTCAAGACATAACTCAAGAAAAAGATAAGAAAAATATGCAATCCTGTAAGTGAATTTTATGTTTTAGCTTATGATATTTTAGACTAAATTTGTGAATCAAAATAAAGTTTTTTTTGGGAAGGTGTTGTATGAATAGGTAATATTTAAGGGTGGTTCCATGTTTTATTTTTGGGAGATCATTTCTCTAAGTTAATGAATGGACACAAAACTAACTGGGTGCCCACTTTTAATCCTTTGATCGTGTGATTGTTGACAACTTCTTCTAGGTAACAATTTTTTAAGAAGATGTGTGAATTTATATTTGTGCATTTGGGAAAGGAGAGAGAGCATAGAAAGTGTTCTATGATTCAATTATGTTAGCCATCAGCTAGGCATGACTTCTAACATATAGGTTTCCCTTAGTTGTAATGTGAGCTAAAAATGCAAGCATAGAAATATGAAATACAATTATTTTAGAACCCAAATCGAAATGTGATATTCGATGTAAATAGAGAGTGAATAGGAAAGAGAATAACTTTCACTAATGAGAATGTAAGAAGAAAAAGAATGATTATTTTTAGTCCCAAAATACAAATTTCACTTAGACAAATAGAAGAAAGAGAAGATTCCTAGGGAGAAAATTTAATGTTAACTTCCTTTTTACAAAGAAACAAACATAAAACATTTTTCTAAGAATGAATGAATGTAAGGAACCCTAGATGGATCCCACCATGCGTGCCAAAATGTTTCACCAAATTTTTCACAAGTTAATGTAATAAATAGAGGGTGATATGACAAGAAGGAATACCTATTTGTGATGTCGGTTGAATTTTGTGCGCGTGTTCTTATTCCCCTGATCCAATGATGATTGTGAGAGCTACCTTTTGGTTAGGATGAACTACCTCGTAAAATGCAAAACAATACCACTAGATTGAGTGAATTGCGTAAAAGAAGCTAAATCCAAGAATTCTGATGCTTCCTAAATAGGTTGTCAATCCACTTTTATATAATAGTATTAATGTTATCGAAAATAAACATGAAATAAAAATGTTATTGGAATTGAAATGATTTAGTTATCACATCCAAAATAAATAATAAAGGTTTGATAAAAGGTGATTGAGGTGAAAACGGGTCGGTGTGATGGGCTAGTATTTGGTTGAAGGTATGGTACAGATCTGGGTAAGGTTTGGTAAAGGTTTAAAAAAATTACCTTGTTGGGGAATGGATATGAGCTTACGATCCGAGTTATGTTGCTAGAAACAAGAACCAATGTCAGTTGTGTGACCGATATCAGTTTGGCGGGATGACCAATGTTGTTTGCCTAACCAGCATCGGTAGGGGAAATTAGTGAAATGCTCTTTAGAACTAGGTTTCAAGCTCTTTGTGATTGTTAAGAGGCTAGAAATGGTGAAGGTGGGGTCGTAAAATGGCCTTAGTGATTTAGGGATGACTAGGAGAGGGTGAAGATAGGTGAAAGGGATAGATATGGTAAGGTGATAGATTGGTGGGAGAAAGGAGGTGTATGGATGTACAAAAAATAAATTACTGAGAGGAATGATGATCTTACTAAAATAAAATAGAGATAACTGAAGAGATGTTAGGTACTTACTGAAGAATGGGTCGAAGAGTGTAGGTGATGAAAACAATGATGGAAGAGATCCGGAGAGAAGGGATGTCATGTATGTGTTGTGGTAGCTCAATCCTCTATGCTTCTCTGTGTGAATCTATGATCATGAAGAAGGTGATGGATGTCGATGGTTATTGGTAGTGCTCCCAGTGCTTTCCTTTTCCTGAGTGCTTTAGAAATTCAAGTGCTCCAAGTCTCTATTCGTGTGAGATCCTAAATCGAATGACTAACCTCAACAAAAGATTTTCCAAATGTATTTAACCTAACTGATGATGGTTAGAGGACTGATTTTGATTGAGGTATAATAGGAATCGGTGAAGGAGGGAATATCTAGGTTGACCAAAAATATCCCGATCATTGCTATTTTTGGTGTGGTCTTGAATCTTATTTTGAGTCTCGAGTGATAGATCATGGAAGGATGAGTAATATTCCTCTTAGTTTTGTTAATAGGAGTTAAGTCTAGGTTTAGACTAAGTCCTAGTTGGTTAGGATAGGCTTAGAGTTAGTCTTAGGTCATTAATGGGGTTTGAGTGGGTCATGGAGTGAGGTGGTCAAGTGAGGATGTTAATTAAATTAATTAAGGTAATTAATTCAATTAATCATGTGCACTATGGGATATGAATAGGTAAGGTATGGATAATTTACTTTAAAATGTTTATAAGTGTAGTATTACCTAATTTATGATCAAAATCATGTGAAAAACCATCCGTTACCATGGATCTACCGGTCACTCCAAGAGTACAAGAACTCGAAGGAACGCACAACTCATATCCTCAACTGACCCACCAATGGCTAATATCATTGAGAATTACACAAAAAGTGTTAGAGCATCTTCTTATGGAAATAGTATAGGTATAACCACTAGTGGGAAACCCCACCTTTTAAAATGGAAATAATTCCACTACCAAAATTACTCCAACACCTCACAAGATAACCATTGTTTGTAGAGGTTTGGATTCTTTCTACAAGGTTCCATCCAGAAAATTTGCTCCTTCCAAAGTTCCCTCTGTAGAAATTATTGATATTAGTGCTTCACCATAACACATAATTCAAGTATTGCAATCACTTTCTTCACCACCTCTCACTTCCTCCCCATTTTCAGCTCCTTTGTCTCCCTCATCTTTAACTCTCTCTTTACCCATGTCTTCCACTTTTTCTCCTCCCATCTTTCCCACTCCCATCACCTCGTCCCCTACCATGACCCAAGTGTTTTCTTCCCTTCCTCCCTATCATTTAGGGATGTTTTTTCCTTGAGTTTCCTCAAATAAATCCACTTCCTTAAAAATTCTCCCCACTTCCTCTTCCATTAGTCTTCCCACTTCATCCATTCTAGTGTCGATATTTTCCACTCCTTCCTCGTTGGTCATCAGACGCATCCAAAATTGCACATGCTACATTGTCGGAATGGTAAAATATCCAATGATGATAAAAAATATTTCCAAGGTAAAAATGAGGTCTAGATCCTTCCCACTTTCCTCTACATCCTTCCTTGTACTCAAATCAACCCTTCTATTCTATCAACCAAATTTAATTTTTCTTGTAAGACTACTTTTTAAATTTTTCTCAGATCGAGCGAAGGTTGCACAATCACCCCAAAAATTGCTCAAATTTCCCTAGAAAAGAATTCATAACTTCCCTAGTGGTTACATAACCACCCCTTTGCATAGACCGGTGGTCCTATCACTTAAAATATGAGACTTAAAACAAACATTTTTATGCACATTTGGATTTTGGGAGTGATTTTCTCACTCGTTTCTCAATCGTTTTGCCTATTTTTGGACTCATTGGAATCATGGTAATTTTCTCTTCCTCTTTGGATATGTTTAGAATGTTTACTACCTTTCCTTTTTCTGATTTTTACTTCTTCTTAGACACATGTAATTGACTTCTTATTTCCCAATTTTATAAAATCCAAACTTTTACCCGTATGATGGGATAGATTTTTCATATTCTCGAGGTTAAGTTATGTTGCTGAAATTTTGAAAGGAACCACACAGATAACTAGTTCTTTTCTCTTTTCTTTCCCACCATTTACTTTCAATAATTTTCTTGCATTAAGCCACCACAACCAATATTTTCTTTTCTTTTCTACCAACCAATATCTGTGCATTCCTGGATCAATTGGACTTCATCTTTGGAAGAAGATACAAAGTTGAGGAGACAAAAAGCACATCTCATCTTTGGGAAGCTACCACAGTATAGTAGTAACTGAGTTTGGGTTGTACTTAATATTCTCGTAAAGCTTTAATTAATTTTCGTTTGTCGAATAGAAAGAATACATTTGTTTTAAGGTGGTAGAATTATAAAAGAGGAATATTTCATCACTTCCGAATGTATTTATTTTATTTCTAGTATTTATTTCAAAAAAATATTGAATACATCTCCCTTAATTACTTCTTCCCAACTTATCCCTATGGATCTTCTCAGGAAATTAGTTGGAGGAAGAAGTGAAGAAATCCTTTCACATATTTTATTTCTTTTAATTAATTTAGATTTACTTTGACCAAGAAAATCTCATACGACAAAGAGGAAACTTATTCGAGAAGCTTTCCTTTCTAGAAAACTTGAGGTAGAATATTTTCCAGAATATGTTTACTTTATTTTATTTAGATTAATAATTTTTAGTACATTATTTTAGAATAGAATTTTTGGAAAACCTCGTAATAGAGGAATAACCTCATCCGACTATTCTATGATTTTTTAGTTTATTTTAGTAGAAGTAGTGGTATCTTATTTTAATTAATTTTCAGTTTTTGTAGAATAGTTCATTTATTTGTTTTGCCTAAACTCTAAAAATAAAAAAATATGTTGATTAATTATTTCTTGTTCAGGAAAATAGACTAGATGGTGTTTCATTTAATTAATTAGGAATGAATTTGGTTAATTAGAAGATTAAACAAAATTTTCTTTTATTTATGTTAAATTTAATTTCTTTATTTATTTAAAAAAATCAGCGTAATTTAACAAAAAAATCAATTCAAATAGTTAAACAATAGGAAATTTCACTTCCGTATATAACCTCTAATTCCCATTTGGTCAATTCAACTACTAAAAGCTAACATTACTCAATCTTAGTCCCTTATTCTCCTATAGTTTCCCATAAACATTCCCACAATCATGCACATTTTGGTTGTCCCAGTATGACCTTGGAAGGTTGATTATTTTTAGGAATCATATGTTAATTCTCGAGACATACAATCACCACCTCATTAGCACTCACAGCTCTACGCAACCAGTTCCCTTATATCACCTATTCGGTTTACTACCGTGATGACATTACTATGTAATACTCTAAAAATTTGTCTTCTTTTTGCACTCCTACATGGTTAAATAGGAAAACTCCCAAATGAAATAAGAAAATTCCAATTGTAGATGTCATTCATCTAAGCATCTTGGATCCAAATCCCCGACGATAAGAAAATATGCCGGTTTTTTCTCACTTTTGGTCTTTCGAGATAGGGGAAAGATTCATTGATTCCAACCGCCAAACAGATCATAGGAGAATATCACTTTAGAAGAATACTATATTTTGAAGTTCTCTCTGGGAAAGGACACACATGAAGGTGTAAAATAGGATGTCTAGGTTTCCCTAGACAATCTTATGGAATATTTTGATAAAGACAACATCACTAAGGATGCATTAAAAAGAAAGGTAGAATAGTTCATGGCTATCCTTCATAATATCAAGTAGCCTAATCATATGACTACTCTATCCTTATATTCAAGATTTGATGACACCTCTTTCTCTATAGTTGATAAGATTAGATGATAAGGTCAAGCAATGTGTGGTTTGGATTGAAATCTAGATTTAGGAAGGAGAACAAGTGATTAAATATGTGTTCGCTTTGTACAACATACTTGAATCAAAGAAAGGTACAGATTACTAAAATTTATGGTATTCTAAAAGAAGAATTTAATAATTTGGAGCTCACACTAGAAGCTTGGAAGGAGATATTGTTGAATATTTTTCATTATTATATATGTTGTCATTGATGTCAAGATTGATGAGTTTATATTAAGTTACATGATGGCAAAAGCATTCAATTGGCGAAGTGATCATGTGAAGCAGCTAAAGGTTGATTGGTAGTGTAAGCTAATAAAGGCTTTGATATGATCAAGGATAATTCCTAAAGGACTTAGACAACATTTGAGAAAACCACGGATATAAGGTGTAATTCGACAAGTACATAGAGATATATAGAGTAAAGAAGCTCAAGGAAGGAACCGTAGACTAAAGGAAAGCTCCAGAGAAAGCCATAAAAGGAAGAAGAGTTTAGTAGAGTGAAGAAGGTCGAAGGTGAAGCCATGGATATGAAGGTTTGTAGAATGTCACGTATAAAGGGAAAGGATGAAAAAATGCGAGATAAATAGAAAATTTGTTAAGTATAGAATATTTTTGCAGAAATAAGGAAAGCCATAAAGAACTATAAAAGGAGAAATTCCACGAAAGGTAAAAAAGAAGGAGGAAGCCGCGAGAAGTTGAAAATGCCACATAATGCAGCATGATGTCGTAGATAACTAAAAATTTTCATATAGAAGGGAAAATTAGAAGGACAAAATGAGAAGTTGCGACATGAATTAAAAGATCAAAGAAGTCGAAGGAAGCCACATAACAATCAAAGTGAACTAGAATGGATCAAGGAAAATTATATAGATTTCAAATTGAAAGAGTGAATGTTTCCATTCATATTTTGAAAGAGAATTGATTGAAATAAAATTACAGCTGCAAGTACAACTGGAACTTTGTATAGATCAATGAAATTATCTATTCTAGTTACCAACATTTAATGCATGTTTACAATGAGTTAATTTGGTTATAAGATTGATGGAGATTCCCGATTTCAAGGAAAATAAAAATAATGCAAAGAAGATGGATCAAAATTTTAATTTCTGATGCAAATTATAAAAATGCAAGTTTTCTATTTTTGGAAGATGGCTATTTAATTGGTTTGTCCAGTGTGTGAAAGAAGAAGGAATGAATCCAAACAAGGAAAGAATAAAATTTACACTCAACAGGAATATTTAATTATTCGGATTCACAAGTGATCGATCGGGAAGAGTACACAATGCAAATCTCAAATAAATCATTTTTGGTCAATAGTAAAATAAAAGAAACACTCTAAGTGATTTGAAGGTGTTGTTTCTCATTATATATAAATAAGGAAAAGGATCCAAGAGAGTGAGAGAGGAAGAGAGAAGAAAATATGATGCAATAAATGTAATAAGAACTACAATGGTGAATCAAAGAGAAAGGGTGAGATTGAGAAAATAATGAATAACATGATCAGATAAGTAGATCATAAAGGTGGTAGTTTGAATGAGCAAAAGAGAGTTACAGAGGGAAAAAAGAGATCGATTCAAGAAAGTTATCATAATTCATTGTATTAGCAATTTTTATAACTACATGATCAAAATGTATATGTAAAAGAAGTCTAAGTTATAGCTTAGCACATTCATGGAGTTGTAGCTTCCTTGTAGGTGGGTGCTTGTATAAAAGAATATTTTGTGATGTGTAATATTCACTTGAGTCCTTTTCTATGTGTAATATCAGCATAGATGTAGGGTTTAGTTATCCTTCCGGGATTGGTGTCTCACTAAAAAAATCTTGTAAGATATGTTATATTCTTGTGAGTCCTTGCTTTGTGTAATATAAGAGATGGTTTTCATGGTTTTTTTCTCTCGAAAGGATTTCCCAAAGTAAATATTTTTGTTTAGTTTTTATGTTTTTGATGAATACTTGATTGATTATATGTTGTTCATACATATAGATTACTAAAGATTATAAAATGAATCAAGAGTGTAAAAGTTTTTATCTCGCACTTATTCATCCCCACCCTCTCAAGACATGTAATCTACAACAATTGGTATAAGAGTGAGTCTATTTTGAAGAAGCCTAACATCTACAAGGAGATCCTCCTATCACAAGCATGACAAAAATCGGGGAACACAACGACTTATCTCTATCCAAATCACCTCTATTCATAGGGACAAATTACGCTTCGAGCATAAAAATAAAGACATATCCGATGTCACTCACTTTTGACATTTGGGAGTGTATAAAAAAATGATATACAAATCCACCCAAACCTGATAACCTCTTTAGCAGATAAGGAAGAATATGAGTGCAACTCAAGAAATATGAATTCTATTTTATGCATCTTGACTGAGATAAAATTCATGAAGGTAATGCACTACACAACAACAAAGGAAATATAGACCAAATTGTAGAGCATATATGAAGGAGATGAGAAAGTTAAACTGGAAAAGTTACAAAATTACATAGCTCAGTTTGAGAATCTGAAAATGAAGGATGATGAGAGCATCACAACATATATGTAGAGAATAGATGAGGTCATAAACATGATCAAAGGCTTGGGAGAAAAGATAGAAGAATTTTTATTGTTCAAAAGGTTTTGAGATCCCTAACTAGAAAGTATGGTGTAAACGTTTCCTCCATAGAGGACACAAAGGACATGAAGAATCTTACAATGGATGAACTACAAAGCACCCTTGTTGCATACGATATGAGAATGGTTGGAACCAAAACCATTAAGAAATAAGTGGCTTTCAAGGTCAATAAATAACTAAAGTCTAGTCAAGAAGATGAAGAATAATCAGGATTTGTGGATGAGCGGGATGAAGAAAAAATTGAGGCATTGTTTGTGAGGAAATTTTTATCCAATTTTTCTTCTGGGAAAAATTTGATCAAATGTAACCTTGCACAGGAGGAAATGGAGAGGTTGGTTCAGTCATGCAAGCTCACATTTCAATTTCGAAAATTAGGTTGCATGAAGGCTCAAAATGGAAATGCAAGGTTGAAAAATGAATGGCCAAGGGAACATCGAAGGAGATCAAAGCTCAAGTGGAAGAATGGAGAAAGGCTCGAAGTTTTTAGACTTCACATTTTTGGCATTTTGGAGACAAGGCGGGAAAATTTTGAAAAAATGTCCGAAAGAGTCAAAATCCCAAAAATCTGAAATTCTGAAAGTCTGAAAATTCAAACATTCAGGTTTCAAAGTTTTAGAGATCTCGATGAGCTCAAATGAAAAAAATTCTAAAAATAAAAATGTCCAAAATCCCAAAATTTTGAAATTTTGGACTTTCAAGTTTCATAGTTTTGGAGATGTGGAATTCAGAGTTTTAGAGTCTTCGACAACAAAACAAGAAAAGTGACCAAAATGTCTAAAATCCTGAAAGTATGAAACCTTAAAGGGTTGATTTCAAAATTCAAACTTAGTTTGTGGTTTTGGAACTCTCACACGGTGGAAAAAGGGATGAACAGGGAAAAGGGTCCGAAAAGGAAAAGTTCTGAAATTCTGAAAGTTTAAAATTTTTGAATTTCGGGTTTCAGAGTTTTAGAACTCTTGGGGTGATTTGGGAAATGAACAAGAACCTAAATTTTGAAACCAAAATTTCCAATAGTCCAAATTTCATACTTTCGGGGTTGTATGCATTTCAAACTCAAAAAGGAAGATCAAGAACTCGTAATTTTTTACAAAGTGACACTATGACCTTTAGATGGCCATAAATTTTGACTGGGAGCTTAGATTTACACAAGAAAAGACTTTTGGAAATCTTACAAATATAGTGGGAAAAAGTTCTTCAAAATGAAAATTACAGTTTTCCATTTTAGGGGGTGTTCTAGGTTTCTCACCTACCACAATAATGAGGTATGGGCTTCCTTTCTTGCCCAAGAAGGCATAGTACATGGGGGTATGGATTTTGGAGTGGCACCCATCATATTTGTAGAAAAATTAAATGTATTATAGGGTGGTTAGAGAAAATATTTTGAATTCTTCTATCTTCTTCTTTCATTCTTCCTATATATTGTAAGGAGGGGAATTTTTCTAAAGGTTGGACAATTTTTCTTCTCTTGTCTGTAAGTGGATTTGTGGAGTTCAAACCTCCCATTCAAGATATAATTAAATTTTGTGACTCTTGACTGTGTTGTAATGGACTATATCAAATTTCCGGAGCAATAAAATTAAGTTTTTGGATGATCTCAACCCTATATTATGTTCATTTTCTCCATATGATCTGTCATTATAATCCTGGTTATTTGTGCATGGTGGTTATGTTACATTTTTAATGTTTTCTATCTAATGGGAAAACATTTTTTAATAATTCCTTTTGGTGTATCACCTTTGTTATATTAGGTTTAATTTCTTGCATCCTCTTAAGCTTGTCTCCTAGGCAAGTTAGAGTAGATCAAACACTATATCCTCTATAATTTGGATGTGTGCATCAGAATAGAGGAATAGGAACCAACCTTCATCTAGAGAACTTTCCGATTGCAAAGTCCCACACTTTGGGAAAATATCCATGTTATGAAATCAAACTGATAGTTTTAACCCATCGAGTTGTAGACATTCAGGGGTGTTGTGATTACACATCAACAAAAATTGAAAATAGGCTCTAGTAAGTACAAAGGAAAACTCCCATTCAAATTCTTTGCATGCGAGACAAGTAGGGCATTTTTTGAGAAGATACCTAAATAATAATAAAGATAATCATTTTAAACATGAAGATCTTAGTCATAAACATAGAAGAGAAATTGAGTATAAAAATAAATATAACAAGAAGAAATTATTCAAGAACAAAACAAACTTATATTCTAAAGAAGAATCTAGTGAATCAGAGTTGGGCAAAACAAAAAAACTCATAAAATGAAGATAATGAAGATTAATCAGAATGTTTATTTATGGATATGGACGTAGATGAAAAAAGTAGCTCCAGAAGAGGAGGAAGAAATTAGTTGATTATGAATATTTTGAAAAGAAGAGGAAACATAATGAGGTAAATCTTGAAGTAAATTTGGTAAATTTGAAATGTTTTATACCAATATGGATTATCAATACATAAGAATGGAAGAACAAAGAAACTGAAAGGGAAGAATATAAACAGTACTTTCAGGTAATATAGATAGCAGAATATAACCTTACATGTACTTAGCAAGAGGGATATAGAATAGAATCATTCACATTTGCAACATCAGATATTATTCCATAGGCACAAAGTTCTAGAAATCATATCATAAGAACACAAAGTTTCTTAACATGAAAGGTTGATGATTCACAAATTTCAGACAAGAAAGAAAAGGATAATAGATGAAAATTAGAGACAAGGGAAATTCTTTTGTATTGATTACTTTCAATTCTATTTACATTTCAAAAAAGTATTAGAGTCCCGCCGTGCAAACAATGGCATGGAGAGCCCATTAAATAGTTTACAAAAATAGTTACATTCGGTTCCAACTTATTTTAATCTAAAAGATTAAAGACTACTTAAGAAATACATTAATAGAATGGTCCTTAACCAAATATTACATCATGGGCTTTACAACTTCAAATTAGAGGAAGTGTCTTAGGATTCCGAGGTAGAAACATCCAAAGGAGGATTAGGAGTGCCAACTATCTTAAGAATCCGATGTCTAAATATTTTCAATGCTTCAACTATCTCCATGCACTTTGGGATGGTGGTGTTAGAAGTGGCATGAGTCCATATACCAAGGCACTTCTCCATATCCTTCTCAAACTCTGTGTTTTCAAGAAACTCCTTGTTTTCCTTGTGATAGCTGATTGAAGGGAGGATAACCTCCTTCATCTTCTCTTTAGACATTGACTCTTCCTTGAAGAGATATTCCTTGACAAAGGTACTAAACTGAGCCTTGATCTCTGTATAGAAAAGTGATCACCTGAGGCTTCATTCTGGATTTGAAAATGAATATCTTGGAAGAGAAAAAAACACAAGCCTTGAAAGCTTCTCCTTTTTGCCACATATTTTTAGTTCTCCTAATGCTTCCTCCAAAACTTTGATCTTCCACTCAACACTAAAAACCCAGGGTCTTGACAGATTGCTCTTGGCCTCATCAAATACCTTTCTTTCCAACAAGATCTGCTCATCTGTCCTACTCATCAAATGGAGATCCTGGATGCATTCACACCATAGCTTCAGCTCTTTCTCCAAGCCATTGAGTGTTGTGGTGAATTTCAACTGTAATTTGGACACCTTCTCATATGACTTGAAGGCCTCCTCAATGAAGTTCAATCTGCCACTGTCATATCATCAACCAAGTGATTCAATGGCCTTTCCATAGGTGGCATACTTATGAATATCTTTGATGGTCTTGAACTTCATCCTTGTTGAGAACTATGGGAGGTGGAAGAGTGGTTAGTGGAGTTGGATCTAGGACCTTATCCTTTGCCAACAAGGATTTTATAAAATTTGAAAGAACTTGGTTTGTTCCTCCAATTGCTCCACAATTTGTTTACCCTTCTCAACACATTCAATAACTCTGGTCATAGTTTCTCTGAGGTTATGGACCTCACTTTTAGGTGTTGACTCTCCAAGTGGAATCCTTGTGAGTTCAAGTTAGAAATTAAAAGGTATTTCTCCTCTTTTTCCACCTTAGGATTTGTAATCTCCATGAATTGTTGGCCCTTAGAATCTGACACCAACCTCGAGGTAATATTTTCTTTCTTTCCAGAGGAGGAGGAGTAGTACTCGAGCAAGGCTACCATAACATCAAACTTGGGAACCACAATTTGAGAAGTAGACTTCCTTTTCTTGCTATCAATGAAAGGTTGAACCCAAGAAAAGGAAGAGGAAGAGGTGGAAGGAGAAATGGGTCCAAGTGCAAGTGTACTCATTGCACTCAATGTTTGCACCACAGATGTCTCCAATGGAGAAGTTGGCATATCTTTAGAAATATCCCTGGAAGAAGGGTCCACCAAACCTAGAGACTCAAACATTTGGCCTTTATTTTCCATCTCAACAAGTGTTGACAGGGGCTTCTTCCTCTTCTTTCATCTCTTCACTATTATCCTCACTCAAAACAACATCATTCTAGCCCTATGGGAACCTGTGGCTGCTCCAAAGGAAATTCTTCCTTTTCTTTTGCAATCTCTTGCTTGACAACCTTTCCTTTCTTCATGTATACCTTTGTTGAAGAGGAAGGAGTGGATTGTTCAGGCACCTCAACATTGAGTGCAAGGTTCTTCTTTCCTAGGAGAGGAAGTTTCTTGTGAAGAAGACCTAGATTTTCTCATCCTGAAGGTTTTCATCTTCTTATCAAACCAAGAGCTTGGTTCTTACAAGAACAGGTTGATCACCTCTTTCAAATCATCCTTCTCTCTTACAAACCAATCAATGGTTTCAAGAGGAGTGTGTTTGATGGACCTCTCATATTCAATGGATTGCAGGTCTTCATCATCATCCTAGAGCTTATCAGGTACTTTGTAGAGATTGAAAACTATGATTTGTTGAAGAGAAAGTCTACCAAAGTACCTTCTCCTGGCCTCAAAATCATCTACGCAATCAACCCAATAATCTTCAGTATCTGCAAGGTGATATAAAACCCATCCTAAAATTCTTAGCAATATATCCCTTGATATCAAAGCAATTTCTAGGCTTGAAGTGATGAAGGGTGAGAGGAGAAATGGTTCTATCAATGTTCTGAGCATCAGGGTTGTCTTGCATGTATAATTTCCCAAGGTGATAGGGAAATGGATGCCAACAATATTTTTATCTCTGCAAGTCCTGTGAAGTTTTTCCAATTTTTCAAATCTCAACAAGGGCCATTTTTCATTACAAAACATAGGAAGCTTTAGAGGAGGGCCTTCAAAACCAGCCAACCTGATGTATGAAAACTTTTTGAATTGAGTGAAGAAACTCCCATATTCAGAGATCAAGGTCTTCGCTTCCTCAGAAAATATTTGAGCAATATTTCCTTCCAAAAGCCTCACAATATACATGGTGAAAGCATCATTGACTCTCTAAAGTGATGATTGTTGACTTTGAGAGTTAATTGAGGACAATATTCATATATAGGAGCATCCTTCTTATCTTCGATGAAAGAGAAACCAAGCCATTCCTGGATGTTGTAATGGTGTACATGAGATAGGAGGACATGTAGAATGTCTGAGTTCTCTAAACATTGATCAGCTACTCCATTAGGTTCTCACAGATTATCTCACCCCAATTCAAATTCTACTTCCCTTCACAAATGATATTGATAAAGGGACACATCCAAAAGTGAAACTCATTTGTAGAGGGCATTCCCATGATCCTAGCAAGAAGAGTGATGATGTCTAAAAGTTCTTCCTTAAAATCAACCCTGAACAATGACTTAGAAAGTCTGGATGCTCCTTTCTTAGGGTTCTTTAGCCATGATTTAGCTACCCTAGTCTTGTATCTATCACTTTCATGGTCAAATAGTGTTTTTCTTGAGCAAGAGTGAGGGTATGAGCATCTTCCACCACTGGGATGTGTAGGGAAACAAAAATAGCATCAAAATCTAGTCGCGTAACCACTTCACCATGGATATCAACAATCTCCTTGGACTCTGGATTAAAATAGGCCCCCAGAGAAGTGAGCACGATATCAACACACTGGAAGACATACATAGGAAACCCCTGCAAATGCAATTCCACTATCTTTGATTAATTGGGTGATGGGAGTAGGGTTATCACATCCAAGCCTGCTCCAAAAGTCATCAAGGTCGAGGTGTTGAGCTTCACTATCCCCGACATAGGGCACAAAGGTTTCTAATGAGGAGAGATGCTCATGCCCTTTGTATTGAATCTTCATTGTGATAGAGATAGGGAGAGAAACAACCTTTGATTGAGTGTATCACAATTTCAAATAATCCTTGCAAGAGAAAACACAGAGGCACATAGATGTGGGAAATGACTTATTTTGCAAGAACGTGAGTAGAGAGAGAGAAAAGCAAGCAAGTGTGTGAATGAAAGAATGGTTACACTCCTTTAAATAGCCATGAATTTGAATGGATGGAGAGAGAAGATAATGAATGTGCAATAAATGACTCCCACACTGACTCAAAAAGGTGAAATGTGGAAAAGGCAAAAAAATTGGCCTAGATGGTCCATGGGATGTAGGGACATGAGGGACATGCATGGAGCCAAAACACCCGATCCAAGAAGAATGTGGAAAAAGTGGGTTTAGAGAGCACATGGGTCCATGGGGACAGGAGGACATGATGGGACACAGACATTGAAGTGATGTTGTTGAAAATGTAAAGTAAATGTGGGTAAAGTCAACAGGAAAAATGGGACAAAGGAGGCCCACTTGGGCACTTGATGGACATGTGGTAAAGACAAAAATGCCCACCTACACGACTTAGCCACAAAACATTAAAAATGACCCCAAAGACTGAATTTTTCTAACTTTTTGAACTTTTCCTTCACTTAAACACTTCCAAAGGACACTTCTTCAAAATTTTGAAAATTTCTTGAAAAAAGAAGGGAAATTTTGAAAGGTGACAACATAGCAATTGGCTCTTTCTGGGGATGACTTGACTAGGACAAGAGGGACGAGGCAAGATCAAGAACCAAAAGAAAACTATGGGAAAATAGACCAGTGCCTTATCCATTGGGAAAATAGAGTCAAAGGAAAAGAAATACAGAAGACAACACACAAAGGGGAAAAGAAACAAGACACAAGGGAAAGACCAAAAACAAGACATTATACACAATATACAGAAGACTGCCTAATCACCTAGGACTTGAACAACTTCAAATACTTCCCACTATAAGGAAGTGGGAGAGGAGATCCATCCATATAATCCAAATAGAAATAATTTTCTCCAACAAAGTGTCTTATCTTGAAAGGACCAAGCCAAAGAGAATCAAACTTACCATGGCTTCCACGAGGCTCATGCCTTTTGTCCCATAGTAGGACAATGTCTCCCACTTGAAAATATCTAGGTCTGGTCTTTTTTCAAACAAAGCTTTCACCTTCTATTGGTGAGTAGAGATTCTATCAAAAACTTGCATCTTATGTCCTCATCCAACTTTTGGAGATACATGATCCTTTTGTCCAAAGAACTTGATGAAACTTGAATCCTCAATAGCCTTCATCAAGTGCAAGGCTAGAAATTCAACTATTATTGGTAGCTATGAGCTTCAACACCATACACCACTTGAAATGGAGACATTCCAATTCTCTTTTGGATGTAATTCTATCTTCCCATAGGGCATCATAGAGCTTCTTGTGCCAATTCCTTTGAGATTCATTGACAAGCTTCGGATGATGGTTACCAAATTCTTATTTGTTGATTCTCTTGTCCATTCCTTGGGGTAATAATCTAAAGAATGAGCAAGGGAAATTCCATACCCATAGTAGAAATCCATCAACTCGAAGAAGAGAAATTGGAAGCATTATCAGTTACAATTTTGTTTGGTACTCCAAATCTTATCAAGATGTTCTCTTTGATAAAATTACACACCACCTCGGAGGTAGTACTTTTGACTGGAATGGATTCCACCCATTTTGTGAAGTAATCTGTAGTAGTTAGCACATGAGTGTGTCCAACACTAGAATGTGGGTTGAGAGTTCCAATAAAATCCAATCCCCACTGTTGAAAAGGTTCATCAATGATTACTGGTTTGAGTGGTAAAGCAGCCAATTTAGGCCTCCCAAATTTTTTTGACAAGGCTTCACACTTTCCTACCCACTTTGATGCATCTCGAAACAATTTAACCAATAGTACCATGTATAAAGAATTTTGTGAGCAGTGACAAAAAACAGAGAAATCCCTCCACAAGCTTGATCATGAAAAGTTGTGAACAATTTTTTTTTGCTCTTTGTCCACACATTTAAGGAATCTTCCATCAATGCCTCATTTGAATAAAGCATTTTCCCACAATACGTATTGTGTAGACCTTAGCTTAATAGCTCTCTTTTCCTTGGCACTTAAGTGAGATGGAAATTCTCCATAAGTAAGAAAATGTGCAATATCAACATACCACTCATCTGTTGAACTAAGAAAGAGAACAACATGAACATCAACCCCTTATGTGGACAATTCCTCATCATCTCCTTGGCGATAAGTTTCACATAAGCCTTTACCCTGGACTAGCTTTGTTGGCTTGATATCAAGGTCATACTCCTGAACCTTTGCCACCCAATTCCTCGCTTAGTTCCGAACTCCTATTGTGTAAGAATAGACTTGATAGTTGTATCAGGTACAAATACAATAGAGTGAGAATTAAGGACATAAAAATGAAACTACTTGACACTTTGACCACTGAAAAAGTGTGTTTCTCCATCAAAGTATACTTCAATTCATGAGCTTTCAAAACATAGCTCATGAAGGAAATCGGAAGTTCATGATTCTCAAAATTTTTTTGAGTTAGTATAGTGGCCAAAGTACTCTCAGTAGCATAGCAATAGATAATAAAATCCTTGTTGAAATCAAGACATGCTAGGATAGGATTTTTAGCAATAGCTTTCTTGATATCCTCAAAATATTATTTTCCTTCAGAATTCCAACCAAAATTTTTCTTCCCTTTCATCATATGAGAAATGCTCATAGTCAGTTCTACAAAATCTGGAATGAATCTCCTCAAGAAATTTATCTTGCCAAAGAAAGAGTGAACACCCTTTTTTGCTTGTAGGAAGAGGAATCTGTTGGATTTCCTGAACTCTTTCTAGATCTATCTTGATCCCCTCTTTGGAGACAATATGCCCAAGAAACTTGCCTTCAAGTAACACAAAGATACAAATTTCTTAGGATTAAGGGATACTCCATGTTCTCTACATTTTTGAAGGATTGTTTCAAGATGTTGAAAGTGATCTTCGCCCTTGTCTTGGAGAAAACAATCAAATCATCAAGGTACACAATGATACATTTCCCTTTGAGACTACCAAAAGCTAAGTCCATTTCCCTCTGGAAAGTGGCACCAACATTGATAAGACCGAATGACATCCTCTTGTAGGTGAAGGTGCCCCAAGGAGTAGTAAAAGTGGTCTTGTGCTGATCTGGGATACTGACTTCCACTTGATTGTATCCGAAGAATCCATCCAGCATGGAAAACATCTCAGAGCTTATGACAACCTGTAAGATTTGATCCATCATGGGGAGAGGATAGTTGTCTTTTAAAGAAGCCTGATTCAGATTTCTGAAATCCACACAAATCTGAATCTCACCATTATTTTTTCCTTACTGGCACAATGTTGGTGATCCAAGTTGAATGATGTATAGGAAAGATAATCTTTGCTTTTAGTAACTTTTGAATCTCTTGGTAAATGGTGTCAACAATCTTGGGATTGTATTTCTTTTCTTCTGTCTGAAAGGTTTAATCCTAGTTTCAAAGGAATATAGTGTTGCATCTCTTTTGGATGAAAGGATTTGAGATCATCATAGGAATAAGCAAGAACGTCAAAGCATACCTTTTCAATAGGTTCACTTACTTTCTTCCTTTCTTCTTGAGTGCAACATTTCCCAATATTCACCATCTTGGGTTCATCATTACTTCCAATATTGACCTTCTCATACTCAGTAGATTGATGAGTCCCTTGAGAAGCCTTAGATCTGATGTACCTATCATGCTTATCAAATAAATCCTCTAGTCTCACTAGTCCTTTGGGTATCTTGTTACCCCTCAACCTGATACAACCATCTGATCCATTTCTTCCTTGATATCATCTTCATTGGAGGGCACATACTCTCTAGGAAGAGTCTCACTTCCTTCAAAATATAATTGATTAAAGTTATCCTTAAGCTCCAGGAAAGAGAGAAAGTGTTGATCATCATTGAAAACTTTCCATTGTTTGCATTATCCGACACACTAGGCCTATGAATCATTTCAATGGTAAATTTCTCCTGAGAGAAATCTGGGTGAGGAATCAATAGGGATCCTGAAACAACTAGAGAATCAGCCCTAGTGTTCTTTTCTCTTGGTACAACCTCAATTGAGAAAGAATCAAGAAATTCAATGGAATCCCTAGACAAGACTTCTATAATGTTTCAATCTCTTATTCTTGACTTGGAAAAGATCCCTAACCTGTTTCACAATCAACTCAACATCACCACGAGCACAAATATTCTTCACTCCCATTTTTTTCCATGTTCAATCCAAGAAGGAGAGCCTCATATTTCAGTTGTGTTGTTTGTATTTTCAAAATAAAGTTTATATGAAAATGGATGAATCTTCTCTTCTAGAGAGATTAACACTACACCAGCTCCAAAACCAGCTGAAGAACAACTTCCATCAAACTCCAAAGTCCAAACACCATTAGGATTATGAATCACTCCCTTAGGAATTTTTCCTCATCCTCTGACATGATCATATAGTTACCATGCCCTATATCTTCATAGAGTATTTGTGCTTTTGGGTCATCAGTCTTTTGCACAATGTACTCAGTCTATCTTTTTGGTAGCAGATTTTTCATTTTTCCATTGACTAGGATGAGAGCATGTCAACCAGTCCATTTGGATTTCACCTCCCACTTCTCTACAAAAATTTCTACTTAGTAACATACCATATGATGGAGGAATATCAACCACTAAAATAGTGGCTTTGACCCTTTTCTCTGGAAAAGAAATGAAAGCTACTTGTGCATATTTGATTCTTCCGACCAATGGTACTTCCTACTCTCCATGGAATAGCAGGAACCAAAATGTACATGTTAGAGTCAGGCCTAAAGTGTGAGCTACTTTTGCAGGCATCACATTGT
Source organism: Taxus wallichiana var. yunnanensis (assembly GCA_018340775.1). Lineage (NCBI taxonomy): Eukaryota > Viridiplantae > Streptophyta > Pinopsida > Cupressales > Taxaceae > Taxus > Taxus wallichiana. The sequence continues at coordinate 607,562,869 of CM031240.1, forward strand.
CTGATGCTCCTGAGTCAATAACACAATTACTAAGTTTGTGGCCAGCTATGAGAAGCATTACATAGAATGGTCCAATTTTCTCATTAGATGAAGAGACTACAACCACAAGACTTTGTTGAGATGAGGGGGAGGGAGTGGGAAATATACCTTTAGAAGTATTGGGTGAAGTTCTGGATTTGGAATTGATGAATTTCACCACTTTGGAAAAAGCATTTGGGTGAGTCTGGTAAAATTCTGCCTCTGAGATTTGGATCTTTGTCCTCTTAATGTGGTCGATGATATCAAAATATCTGGAGGTGGATGGGGCATCACTACTAGGAATGAGGGAAACTTTGGACTTATCAAGTTTAGGAGTTGTAGGGAAAGAAGTTTTGGAAGTGGAGGTAGAAGGAGAAGAACTAACATTACTCACCTTTTGTGTGGAGGTAGTGGGAATAGGGGATCCTTTCCTTGTAATTACCGGAATAGTTACAGGGGCCTCCTTAGATTTTTTAGAGAGCTGTACCACTTTTTCCTTCATGTTCATTTGCTCCCAAGTCATAACAGCATATGAATCACTATTCATATCTACCACTACTTCATCATATTCATCTTCATCATCCACACCTTCAAGCGGTGAGGAAATTGACTTGAGAATCACCAAGCTCTTCCTATTCTTCATCAACCTCTTCTTTAGGCTCCTCATAGTCTTCATTCTCCTCTTCATCATTAGGTTCTTGAACTTCACAGGTTGTATTGACCAGAACCTTGATGGGTGGGCCTTCAATAGCCAATTTAGGCTGAGAAGAGGGAAAATGATTCCTAGGCTGAAAATTATTCCTTGGAATATCTTGGTAAGGAGCATGTTGAGCCAATTGTTTCTTGATAGCAATAAGGTCATTTTCCAACTTCTACACTAACTGATTAGAATTGGCTCCCGAGGAGGAAGAAGAAGATGCTTTAGGCTTGGAGGGCTCTCTTTTCAATTTACCAGACATGATTAGATCATCCTCAACACTGATAGCCAATCATTGATCATCATCTAGAGTTGGAATATTAGCCCTCCTTAGTGCATAACTCACTTCAGGAAACTGAGCATTGAGGAAAAATCACTTTTGGATTTGATCTACAGGATGGGTGGCTTGTGGAATTTTATTAATCAACTTGTTGAATTTGGCCACAAAATCCCTCATGGGCTCGTATGGCTCCTTTTTTATATGAGAAATTTGGGCCAAGAGGGCATGCACATCTTCAATAGGTTTAAAATGTTGCTCAAACTGAGTTTTCATAGTAGTCCAATTAGTAATTGAACCAAAGCTCGAAGGTGATAAAACCAATCAGTGGAATTGTCTGCAATGTTTCTATAAGGATCCTAACAAACATCCTCATGTTCAACCCCAAGAATCCCACATGCTATAATGAAATCTATAATGTGTTCATCTGGGTGTACTTTTCTGTCACCTCGAATTTAGGAAAAAAAAAAATTGTTACCCCTGGGTAATTCATGTAATGGTTGAGGAAGAGCAAGAGGTCCAACATGTTGTCCCCAAGGAAATGGTGTTACCATCCTTGGAAAGATTGACTGAAGGGGAACTGTAACTCTAGAAAGTACTAGAGCATGGAGGCTAGGACTAGTTTGATCTTGAGGATTGTTGTTCTTAGAAACTCTGTCTTTAGTAGGAGGTGTGCTTGCAGACCGAGTTCTTCTATTCCTTCTTTCCAAAGGAAGAGAGAAGCCTTGATGTTCTAGAAGTTGAAAATGGGGATATTCTACGCCAAGGGATCTCTAACCACGTGTATATCTTTTATTCACTAGGTTGCAAACTGGTCTTGAAGTTATTCAGAAAGGGATACATTAAAATGAAATACCCAAAGAGAGTCACCAAAAATTGTTGGTTTTGAATTATCACTTTATAGTGATCAACAGTCAGGGGACAGTGAGTCCCTCCTCTTTATGGGAGAGGTTCCCTTATTGAAAGTGAGCAACAAAGCTTATATACAAATATACAACTTTCATATTGATGAGGACTTCGATATTTCAAAATGTTTTATACCAATATGGATTATCAATACATAAGAATGGAAGAACAAAGAAACTAAAAGGGAAGAATATAACAATACTTTCAGGTAATATAGATAGCATAATATAACCTTACATGTACTTAGCAAGAGGGATATAGAATAGAATCATTCACATTTGCAACATCAAATATTATTCCACAGGAACAAAGTTCGAAATCATATCATAAGAACATAAAGTTTCTTAACATGAAAGGTTGATGATTCACAAATTTCAAACAAGAAAGAAAAGGACAGTAGATGAAAATTAGAGACAAGGGAAATTCTTCTGTATTGATTACTTTCAATTCTATTTACATTTCAAAAAAGTATCATAGTCCCACCATGCAAACAATGGCATGGAGAGCCCATTAAATAGTTTACAAAAACAATTACATTTGGTTATAACTTCTTTCAATATAAAATATTAAAGACTACATAATAAATACATTAATAGAATGGTCCTTAACCAAATATTACATCATGGGCTTTACAAATTCAAATTAGAGGAAGTGTCTCAGGATGCCAAGGTAGAAACATCCAAAGGAGGATTAGGAGTCCCAGCTATCTTAAGAATCCTATGTTTAAATATTTTTAATGCTTCAGCTATCTCCATTCACTTTAGGATGGTGGTGTTAGAAGTGGCATGATTCCATATACAAAGGAACTTATCTATATCCTTCTCAAATACAAGTGTTTTCTAGAAACTCCTTGTTTGACTCGATTATAGCTGATTGAAGGGAGAAGACCTCCTTCATCATCTATTTAGACATTGAATCTTCCTTACAGATATATTCCTATACAAAGTAATAAACTAAGCCTTGATCCCTGTATAGAAAAGTGATCACTTGAGGCTTCATTCTGGATTTGACAATGAATATCTTGGAAGGAAGACAAAACAAAACCCTTGAAAGCTTCTCATTTTTACCACATATTTTTCAGTTCTGCTAATGCTTCCTCCAAAAATTTGATCTTCCACTCAACACTGAAAACCCACGGTCTTGATAGATTGCTCTTGGCCTCATCAAATACATTGCTTTCCAAAAAGATCTCGCTCATATTTCCTACTCATCAAATGGAGATCCTAGATGCATTAACACTTGTTAGTGAAAAATTTGTTGGGTGGACAAACTTTTGGATTTCTTACCAATGCTCGGGAATCTAAGTCCCTATACTTAATCAAAGTGTAGCTTCCGTATGTGCATGTGTGATAAAGTGTATATTTCTATGGTGGTCTTTTGACTTATTTCCAACAAGGGCACTCACCGAGCTTGGAAAAGCTAGCAATATCTTACTAGGGAATTCATCTTCTGTAGATCAAGAAAGGGAGTGAGAAAAGAGGTATGAGAACTAATGCTGCAGGTAGAAAATTATATTCCTTCACACACACTAGTTAGAAACTTCAACACATGCATTTATGGGAAGAAACAACTCTACGAATAGTGATAAGACCAAATAGAATTTATTGATCAACAAGTATCAAGAAACCCCTTAGTCAAAGAAATATAGAAACTCCTTTTTTTATTGATTGCTCAAATAAAAGTTGCACATAATGTGGGAATGGAATAAATTTGAGAGGGGAAGAGAGTAGAATAAAATGGCTATCTCCTTTTCTTTCTCTGGGTACAATGCACTCTTGAGTCTACAAGATCAATTGCCAACCCTTTGTAATGGGAATGACATTACAATTTATAGAATGAGAGGTGACTTATCATCTTTCTCATGACCCTCCATATTCCTTAATATGACTTTAGACTATTCATATTCCACTTTAAATATTTAAGTCCCTTTTATAATAACAAGGAGACTTAATTTACATTATGTTTCTAAAGTCACTTTTAAGTGACTTAAAGGCATATCAAAAATTGTAAACCCCAACAAAGAATTAGAAAATTTGAAAGTGAGAGAAAGTTGGGGGGAAGAGGAGAGAGAAAGAGAGAGAATAATAAGAGGAGATGTCACTCGATGACATCTACTGATCCTTGTTGATAAAAAGCTCCAAAATGTAGTGAAATTCTGAATCTTCGAACTCCTTGCACACTGTGAAACTCCTCCAAATTAGCTCCCAAACGCTTGCCCAGTTGAATGAACTAAGGTGGATCTCGAATTCCCTGTGAAAAATGGCTAGGATGCTCTTGAACAATGATGTCCCCTTGAATGATTATCCTTATATGACCCATTGTGCCAAAACTACTTTTTGAGTGTAACTTACTATTTTTAGTAAGTGTGAATTGCGAGCCGAGATGACCCTTTTTATGACCTTTCCTGTGATGTTCCCTCTGTGTTCACCACCTTCTTCATGGAATCTTAAAATGGTGGCTTACCTAAAGTAACATTCCCCTATGCAAGGAGACATGCTATTTTTAGTAAGTGTGCCACGAATGTCAAATTGCAACGAAATGAGTCTTGAAATTATGGGTTTTATTCCAGGTTCCACACTATGAATTTGGAGTAATTCCTTCATCTTGAACAAATGGAAAAATTATTTATTCATCAGTGGGGGCAGAATACTAACAAAAACACAGCCCTCCATATCCCTAAAAATTAGGGGCTTCATGGTGCAAAAACTAGTTCATGTGAAACTAGATTTTTCAACGATCATTCCCTCCAATTTTCAGATGATTTCACCCGTGGGATATTCAAGAATTTTTAAATTTATTCGAAGAGGGAAGAATGATAAAAAAACAAAGGCCTCCATATCCCTAAAAAATATGGATTTCATGGTGTTAAAACTAGTTTTTACGAAACTAGATTTTTCGATGATTGTTTCCTCCAATTTTTCAAGCGATTTCACCATCGTAACCTTGAGAAACAAAGAGGTAGCTCACTGATTTTTTCCATTATTGTGTCATGGTGGCCATTAATGGAGCTTTAAAATTTCAGGTCTGGTTTTTTTCTCCGTTAGCGATGAAATCAACTCCATTGCAATAGGTTTTTCATTATGGTGCTTCACGTGAAATTTCTCTTCAATCCAGTGACCTATTTGATGGGAAATCAAGCTTTTTCCTTCGTAGAGCTGAAAAGAGGATTTATTTTCTTCACACAATACTTTCTGAAAATTTTAGGTCTGAATATGATTTTTTAATGGCCTTCAAGAGATAAAAACTCAGCAACAAACAAACAGTTAAATAATCCGAGCATTGGTTTGTAAGATATATTCGAATCTTCATTTTTATGGCTATGGGGATTTCCATTCATTTCTCCTTCTTAGCTTCATGAAAATTCCTTTTTATACCTATGTATTTCCATGATAAATTTATTTTAGTTCCTTTTTTGATCTGGTTTGAGTTTCTTGCAATGGTAGAGTGGTGGACTTTTGTTCTCGGCAGTGAGAAGCAGCAAGAAGCAACCAGAAGAAGCTAATAGTTACAAATGATTATGATTTTTTGAGTTGGATTTGGGTGAAAAAAAAAAAAATTTATTTCCCTGACCTCAAGGACATGAGGTACATCAAATTCCACACGGTGGTCAAGAGGATGACACGTGGCGGCGATCGATTCGACGATATTGTGGAATGAAGGTGGAAAAATTTGCTTTAAAGCACTAAGAGCTGAAAGGCGGTCACGTGGGTGTCTAGAAGACTCCTCATAGGTTTTTGGCACATTTTTCAAGGTATTATGTACCCCACCTTAGGTACATAAAGGACATCATTTTCCATGGTGGTTATGGAGGTGACACATGGCGCATGATCCGACGACATGGGAATGCATACTCCAAATAAGCACTGGGGTCAAACGATGGTCACGTGGGTGTCCAAAGAAATACCTATGGGGGATGGGAAAATTTTTAAAGGTATTATGTCCCAAACCTCAGGTTCACAAGGGAAATAAAATTCCATGGTGGTCCTTGAGCTGACACATGGAGCTCGATATGACGACAGTGGGAATGCATGCTCCAAATAAGCACCTAAGGGTGAATCACAAGTCTGGAAGTCATATGAGGGTCCCAAAGGTCACATGGGGGTTGGGAGAATTTTAAAATGGATGATTTAACTTACCTCATGGATTTCATGGACATGAAATCCCGCTAGGCTCCTAGTGCTAACATGTGTCCTCTTGAAAAAATGACCAAGTCCCGAACTGCCTTTGAGAGGGTAACTCGAATGAAGATAACTTGAGCTCCCGGTGGAATTTATTGGTGAAATTTTATATGATTCTGACTTTAAATGTCATTATAAATCAAATTATGGGGTATAAATTATTTATTTGACCATATGATCCATGAAAAATTGGATTTTGTATCTAGGACTCCTTGTGCACAGAAAAACTACATGCCAATCATATGCACCAAGGTGTTGTGAAAAATATTATTTGACCATAATGAAGATATTTTAATCCCATTTTATACTATGTTTTTTTTTAACTTCTAACTCCATCTAGAGCTCTCATAATCTTCTTCTAAATCCCAAGTAGTTGTTTTAGGCTCGTGTGTGCACCTAGGCTTGTTAACCCTGTTTTTAACTCCGACTACTCCAAGTCTTGAAAAACTTCCCCAAACATTCCAATATAATTTCCATGATGTTATAAGTCTTCCATTCACCTCCATGTTGAATTTTTTCCTTCCGTTCTGCTCCAGGGGTTGATCTAGTCCTAGGAAGGCCAACGATAGCCCTTCCCGTGACTCCCCAAAATTTACATTTTCAATGAAGTCCTAAAATCACCTAGGGGAGTGAATGGAATTTCCTAAATCACCTAGGGGATTATATAGAATTTTTAGAAGGTAATTTGGAATGACTAGAAAGAGTCGAGATTTCCTAGGAATGATAAAACATGAAAATTTCGGGATAGGGATATAGTTGTCATGCTTGGAAACTTCCAATTTTCCTGTTGCACATTTGCACAAAAACAACACCATAACTTGAACTCTTTCTCTAAGCCACTAAGTGTTGTGAATTTTAACTATAATTTGGACACCTTCTCATATGACTCTAAGTCCTCCTCCATGAAGTTCAATCCTTCCACTATCATATCATTAATAAGTGATTCAATGGCCTTTCCATAGGTGGAATACTTATGAATATATTTGATGGTCTGAAATTCATCCTTGTTGAGAAGCGTGGGAGGTGGAAGAGTGGTTAGTGGAGTTGGATCCAGAATCTTATCATTTTCTAACAAGAATTTTATGAAATTTGAAAGAGCTTGGTTCTGTTCCTCCAATTTCTCCACAATTTGTTTAACCTTCTCAACACATTAAATAACTTTGGTCATAGTTTCTCCGAGGTTATGGACCTCACTTTCAGGTGTTTAACCTCCAAGTGGAATCCTTGTGAGTTATAAGTCACAAATTAGAATGTCTTTATCCTCTATATCCACCTTAGGCTTTACAATATCCATAAATTTTTGGCCCTTAAAATATGACACCAGCCTCGAAGTAATAGTTGCTTTCTTTACAAGAGGAGGAGGAGTAGGACCAAGCAAGGATGCCATGATATCAAACTTGGGAACCAAAATTTGAGAAGTATACTTCATTTTCTTTTTATCAATGAAAGTTTGAACTGATTAAAGGAATAAGAAGAGGTGGAATGAGTAATGGATTCAAGTGCAAGTGTACTCATTACACTTAATGTTTTTACCACAAATGTCTCCAATGGAGAAGTTGGAATATATTTAGAAATATCCCTTCAAGAAGAGTCCACCAAACCAAGAGACTCAAACATTTGGCCTTTATTTTGCATCTCAAAGTAGTGTTGATAGGGGATTATTCATCTTCTTTCAAATATTCATTGTTATCCTCACTCAAAACAACATCTTTCGGAGCTATGGGAACCTATGGGTTATCCAAAGGAAATTCATCATTTTGTTCTGCAATCTGATCTATCTTTAAAACTTTCCCCTTCTTTATATATACCTTTGTTGAAGAGTAAGGAATGGACTATTCAGAACCTCAACATTGAGAGAGTGTGTTCTTATTTCTAAGGAGAGGAAGTTTCTAATGAAGAAGACATGGCTTTTCTCATCCCGAAGGTTTTCATCTTCGTATCAAACCAGAGCTTGGTTCTTACTGCGAACAAGGTTGATCATCTCTTTCAAATCATCCTTCTCTCTTACAAACCAATCAATGGTTTCAAGAGGAGTGTGTTTGATATACCTCTCATATTCAATGGATTGTAGGTCTTCATCATCATCCTGGAGCTTATCAACTAATTTTAGAGATTAAAAACTATGATTTATCAAGATAGAGTCATCCAAAGTACCTTCTCATGGCCTCAAAATCAACTACACAATCAGCCCAATAATATTTAGTATTTGCAAGGTGATAGAAACCCATCCTGAAATTCTTAGCAATATATCCCTTGATATAAAAACAAGTTCTAGGCTTGAAGTGATGAAGGGTGAGAGGAGAAATGGTTTTATCAATGTTCTAAACATCCAAGGTTGTCTTGCATCTATATTTTCCCAAGGTGATAGGGAAATAGATGTCAAAAATATTTTTATCTTTGTAATTCCTGTGAAGTTTGTCCAATTGTCTCGCAAATCTCACCAAGGGTAATTTTGTATTTACAAAACATAAGAAGATTTAAAGGAGCACCTTCAATATAAGCAAACCTGATGTATGAAAATTTTTAGAATTGAGTGAAGAAACTCCCATATTCAGAGATCAAGGTGTTTTCTTCCTCGGAAAATCTTTGAGTAATATTTCCTTCCAAAAGCCTCACAATATACATGGTGAAAGCATCATTGAGTCTCCCAAGTGATGATTTTTAATTTGATATTTAATTAAGGACAATATTCATATATAGGGGCATCCTTCTTATCTTTGAAAAAGATAAACCAAGGCATTCTGGATCTTTGTAATGGTGTACATGAGATAGGAGGACATGTAGAATGTTTGAGTTCTTTGAACATTGATCAACCGTGCTCCGTTAGGTTCTCGCTGCATTATCTAACCCCAATTCAAATTATGCTTTCCTTCAAAAATGATATTGATAAGGAAAAATCTAAAAATGAAACTCATTTGTAGAAGGGCATTCCCATGATCCTAGCCATAAGAGTGATGATGTCTAAAATTTCTTCCTTAAAATTAACCCTGAATAATGATTTAGAAAGTCTAGATGCTCCTTTCTTAGGGTTCTTTAGCCATGATTTAGCTACCCTAGTATTGTATCTATCCTTGTCATGGTAAAATAGTGTTTTTTCTTAGTCAAGAGTTAGGGTATGAGCATCTTCCACCACCGGGAAGCATAGATAGCATTAGAATCCAGTTGTGAAACCACTTCACCTGAGCTTTCAACAATCTCCTTGGACTATTGATTGAATTAGGCCCCGCAGGCGAGCATAGTATTAATGCACTTGATAGACATAGGGAAACCCCTTACAAATGTAATTCCACTGTCTTTGATTAATTAGGTGATGGGATTAGGGTTATCACATCCAAGCCTACTCCAAAATTCGTCAAGGTCAAGGTGTCAAGCTTCACTATCCCGAAATAGGGAAGAAAGGTTTGTAATGAGGAGACATGCTCATGCCCTTTCTATTGAATCTTCATTATGAAAGAGATAGGGAGAGAAACAACCTTCAATTGCGTGTATCATGATTTTAAACAATCCATGAAAGAGAAAACAAAGAGGCACATATGTGGGTAAAGGCTTATTTTGCAAGAACACGAGGAGGAGAGAATGAGCAAAAAGTACGTGAATGAAACAATGGTTACACTCCTTTGAATATCCATGAATTAGAATGGTTGGACATAAGAGAAAATTAATGTGTAATAAATGACTCCCATGCCAACTCAAAAGGTAAAATGCAGAAAAAAATTGGCTGAGATAGTCCATGGGATGCAAAGTGACATGAGGGATGTGTGGAGCCAAAACACCCGATCCAAGAAGAATGAAGAAAAAGTAGGGTTAGAGAGCATAGAAGGTCCAAGGGACATAGGGACACATGGTATGCATAGAGCTGATTTAGTCTACAATAAAGTAGTGTGGGTAAAAAAAAAAATCAGTGAATAGGATGCCCACCTAGACTTGGGACACGCAGACAAAAATGTTTGACTTAACCGCAAAACATTAAAAATGACCTCAAAGACTGAATTTTCCTAACTTTTGAACTTTTCCCTTCACTTAAACACTTCCAAAGGACACTTCTTTAAAATTTTGAAATTTTGTCTTGAAAAAGAAGGTAAATTTTGAAAGGTGACATCACATACATATCAAATGAAGAAGATGCAATGTTTATAGACATTGTATAATAGTAACAACATCCACGGAAAGTGGATCAAATATAATAACTATGAAAAATATGTAGAAATAGCATATTGCCCCTAACTAATCACATCCGAGAACATCCAGAAACATTCCAAAGTAGTAAACTAACAATAGTATAGCCCCCACTAATCTAGGGATGTGACAACTAGATAATATCTAACTAATAGCTAACTAAGTTAAAGTAATTAAATTTAATTACTTTAACATTAAAACTTAGTAAATGATGAATTAACCTAAGTTTATTCCTAACATTCCCCCTTAATTCATCATGGTCTCAAGTGAATAGGAGAGAAAAAAATCTAAAACAAAATATGTTTACATGAGGTAAACATTTATTAACACACACATGCTAAAAGAAACCTATTCTAAGGTGAATCAAATGAATTTATCATTTCCCCCCTTAATTCAGTATGGTCTCTCTAGATCTCATTTGAATAGGAGTAGTTGGATGAAGGTAATTCCTCTTAATGGTGTGTAAGAGATGGAATAGGCTCAAGAACTATCTCTGGATGTTTGGAACCTCTTTTGGGTTGGCATGTGTGCTCGAAAAACAAACAAGTAGCTCTGAACATTTTGAAAACCTCTGCTAGGTTGGCTCTTGGCTCAATAAAACCTCTGCTAGGTTGGCTCATAACTCAAAATTGAAACTAGCATGAAAAAATACCCTCTATTCACTTTGTTATAATCTACAAAGAATACCACTATTGAGTTATCAATGAAGAATTTAAAATTCTTTCATCTTTTCCCCCTAAATTTAGAGTGAAAATAAATTACAACTAGCTCCATGAGAATGAAAAAGTTTTGGCACTTTATAATGATAGTGTGATTACAATTTTGTCTCTTCTTCTATGGAAAAATTCCCTTTTGGGATACATTGTGAGTACAAAATTACAAATTTTATACTTTTTACACCTTATTTCAGCCTTTAAAAATTTATTATATCTCTTTGGCCTCTTTTCCTTTACAAAAAGTATCAAAATGATATTTCAAACCCATTGGGAGATAATTTTTTTAAAAAATTTACAAGATAAAGCTTATTAAAAGCTAGACCAAGACGTAGAGATAAAAAAACCATACACTTTCAAAAAAAATTAGCACCTCAATCCAAGGTACCAGTTGAAAGTTATGATTTTATTAAATTTTGATTTCAATGTCTTTTCAGTCCCTTTCAAAAAAATGGAAAATAATTTCACAACATCCAAAAATTGAAAAAAATTTAAACGTAATTTTAAAAAAATTTGCGTTAGGTCTTACCTAGCTTGCATATGCCTTAGTTTCTCTATGGCTTCGTATCTCCTTTTTTTATTTTCTCCTCATTGTTTTGATTACAGAGATGATTTATAGGTGACTGTGTGTGAGTGCTTTTTCGTGAATTGGTCGTATACGCATGTAAGTCACTAGAGGAGTGTTTTAATGCCTTTATTTTAGAGGTAGGGTCAATTTTGTTTTCCCATAGGTTACCTTGGAGGCTTATCTCCCTTTGACATGTAAAGCATGGTATAATCTAGTTTGCAAAGCAATGTGGGGACGGTTTGTGCACAAGACATGAATTCAATGCCCAATTTCAATGAAACTTAGATCAATCGGTCAAAAAAACTAGATGTAAATTCAATTCCAGATGAATACATATCTTCAACACCCCAATGTAACCCAATGATTGGATCTCCTAGCTCACTTTGAGGGCTCAAATTTACACAGAAAATAAACCTCAACTTGATTGGCTTCATCTCGATCTCAATGTTATACAGAGCTCGGTTCGGAACTAGATCAAGATGGCTCAATCGGTTAGCAATGCATAATCTCCAAACTGATACATTAAATACCTTTAAATTACCCAAGTATGATTAAGATCTTGATGCAAACTCATCAATTAACTTGTGGTCTTTGAAGATAGCTCATTAGGAGCTTATAAGTATCTCGAAAAAGGCAATATCAATGGCCCCAACTTGATGAGTGTGAGGGCTCGACCTAGATCTACATGTAGCTTTCAACAAAGTGTAGAGGAGACCGACCTAGATGGTTCTCCAATTTTTGTAGGACCTCCTCTAATCAGTCTACCAAATGTAGAAGTACTACTAAATATATATTTTTAATATTTTTTAATCTACTTTAAATATGAGTAGATTTGTAACTATGTGCATGAGTAACTCTAGAGGTGATGAAGTAGGGTAGGTGCTTCCAAGAGGCTAGGGACATTTATGGTTCCTCCAAGCTCAAACTTGTAGTAATGAACCCTTAACCTTCTACAACACACTCGCTTAGATGATGGGGATCATCATCACAGAGGCCGGGATCATCTAGAATTGATACCAAACCTTAAGAATGCAATATTTTTGAAACCCTTCATACATATCAAATGAAGAAGTTGTAATGTTTATAGACATTGTACAATAGTAACAACATCCATGGAAAATGGATCAAATATACTAACTACAGAAAATATGTAGAAATAACATATTTCCCTTACTAATAACATCGGGAACATCCAAGAACATTCCAAAGTAGTAAACTAACAATAGTATAGGCCCCACTAATCTAGGGATGTGACAACTAGATAATATCTAACTAATAGCTAACTAGGATAAAGTAATAAAATTTAATTACTTTAACATTATAAATTAGTAAATGATGAATTATTATAAGTTTAATCCTAACATGTGCTAACCGACATACTCAAAAGGGAACATGATATAACCGACAAGTCTAGAGTTGGCTTCAAGGAGAAATCAAGGAGAAAGAGTTAGTAAAAATGAACAAAATAATTTTGTGGCTACACCAAGTCCTTCCTCTTATGCAAATAAAGGTTTCAAAAACCCACAAGAAGAAGAAACATTTTTCCTAGGATCACCTATGAAATGAGGTATACACATTCCTTTCATGGGTATTGTTTTCTCAGTAATCAGTTTGGACATATAGTTGTGAAATATAAAAACAATTCTAGAGGCTATAGAAGAAATTTTATCCCATCTTACACCAGTTCAAACTTTAATGCCACTTGGTAAACCTATAACAAGAAAATAAATAATCCACCAATAAGGAAACAAGAGCCGCCTAAACAACAAAAGTGGATATATGTGAAGAAAGATGTGAATAAGAGAAAATAATGCTACTCAGTAGTACAAACTGCATTCCATGTACAAAATGAAGATAAAATTTGGTATTTAGATAGTGGTTTCTCTAGTCACATGACAGTGATAAAAGTAAATTTATTTCTCTGTCAAATAATACATTAGGTGATGTGAGATTTAGTGACAACAACTCTGCCAATATAGTTGGAAAAGGGACATTAAGTTTGGATAATGGAAAGACTATTACATAAAATGTTCTATATGTTGAAGGCTTGAAACATAACTTGTTAAGTGTGAGTCAAATGTGTAAGAGATGATACAATTTCATATTCCATGAACGAGGATGTGATATTATCAAAAACAATAAAATAAAAAGAGTTGCAAAGGACAAGCGAATAAAGAACAACATGTATGTGGTCAATGAGATAAATAATGAGAAATTTTTACAAGTAAATTTGATCATAGTTGGCTATGGCACAAAATACTTGGACATATGAGCTTTGAGAATTTGGTTAAACTGAGTGCTAAAGGGTGTGTGAGACACATTCCTAAGATTATCAAACTCGTGGATACACAATGCAAGGCATGTCTACATGATAACCAAACAAGGAGGTCATTCAAGTCAAAAGAGTACTCTACAACAAGACCGATGTAATTTATTCATACGGACCTATGCGGCCCTACTAGAACTAAAGGAATATCAGGTGAAGTATATTTTATGTTGCTTATAGATGATTATATAATAATGATCTAGGAAACATGTTTAAAGCATAAATTTGAATCTCAAGATAGAATTAATAATTTCAAGGAATTAGTTGAAAATGAGAAGAACACAAAAATCAAATGCCTAAGATTAGATAGAGGTGATGAATTCTGGTCAAATGAATTTTTTGAGTTCGTGAAGAACATGGAATCAAGAGATAATTCTACCATGTGGATTCTTGAGAAAATGGAGTTATTGAAAGGAAGAATAGAAAAATGTAAGAGATGGTAAGGACCATGCTAAATTAATCTAAACTCCTAGCATGTATTTGAGTGAAGCAAAGATATACCACAGTTTGTCCTTTGAATAGGGCTCGGTTGAGAGTAAACAATGATAAGACCCCTATGAACTAGGGAAGAAGATTACTGCAAAAGTGAAGCACATCAAAGTGTTTGGAAGTAAATGCTACATCAAAATGGATGAAGAAATCTTAAGCAAATTTAAATGAAGGAAAGATGAAGGTATTTTCCTTGGATACTCAAAGTGGTTAGCATGACCTACAAATGCTGCAAAAAGTGGTTAAAAATATAGTTGAAATCACTAATGTGAAGAAGGATGGGGCACAATATGGAAAAAATAGCACTCAACATACTAGAAGAGATGAAGAACAAGAAGATGACGAAGACTTTGACACTCCATGTGAAGAAGCAAGAGAAGAATAACAAAGACCGAGAAACTAACGCACCCTCCAGAAAGTCAATAAGGATCATCTTGCAAATCAAATCATTAGAAATATGGATGATGACATATTAACAAGAAGGAGACTCAGAGAGCAATAGATTTGTGAAGATATAGCTCTCATGTCCATGATAGAACCCTAGAATATTACTGAAGTAAACAAAGATCAAAATTGGGTAGATGCCATGAATAAAGATTTGGATCAAATTGAAAAGAATGAGACATGAGAACTAGTACCCAGGCCGCGAGACAAGAATGTAATTAGAACAAAGTGGGTCTTCAGGATTAAGATGAATGAGAAAGGAGAAGTTACATGAAACAAGTACAAACTAGTATGTAAAGGATAGGCGTAAATGGAAGGGAGTGTCATGATGATACATTTTCACCAGTTGAAATAATGGAGGTAATTAGGTTGTTTCTAGCTTACGTGACATACAAGAAGATCAAAGTGTTCCATATGGACGTGAAATCAGCCTTCCTAAATGGTTTCCTAAATGAAGAGGTATACATTGAAAAACTTGATGGATTCTCACTAACTGAAGATAAATATTATGTGTGTAGGTTAAAGAAATATTTTTATGGATTAAAGAAAGCTCCTAGAGCTTGGTACAATATATTAGACTCATACCTCATTAAGAAAGGTTTGAAAAGGATTCATGGACAACAATCTATACATAAAATAATAAGGAGAAAATATTCTCATTATAATAGTATATGTGGATGACATCATTTTCGGTGGAGATCATGACAAGATGACATATGAGTTTTCTAGCTTGATGAAAGAAGAATTTGAGATGTCAATGTTGGGAGATCTATCTTTCTTTCTGGGACTACATATCAATCAATTCGACAAATGTATATTCATCTCCTAAAGTAAGTATATAAAAGAGATGTTGAAAATATTTAGGATGGAAGACTACAAACCTATTAGGACACCAATGGAGGTTGGATGCAAGATGAGAAGAGATGATAACTCACCAAAGGTAGAAAAAACAATATACAGATAAATGATAGGAAATCTACTTTACTCCACAGCATCAAGACCAGACATCATGTAGGTGGTAAGATTGGTTAGAATATTTCAAGAATATCTAAAGGAAACACACCTCAAGGAGGTCAATATAATGATGATATATCTCATGGGCATAGTTGAATATGGATTGATGTAACCAAAAAGAAATGAATTTAGCATAAAAGAATGTACAAATGTAGATTGGGATGGAAGTATTAATGATAGAAAGAGCACAAAAAGAGGATCATTCCTTGTTGGAAACTGCTTAGTATCATGGATAAGAAATAAATAATCATCAGTGGCTATCTAAACATGTGAACCCGAGTATATAGTTTTCACAATGTGTTGAACACAAGTTCTATGGATGAAGTAGACATTGGAGGATTATAAGGTAAAATATGAACATCCAATTCCCTTATTGTGTGATAGTACAAGTGTAATTAGTGTCTCTAAAAACCCATTGTTCCACTCAAAAACCAAGCATATACCAATAAGTTATAATTTATTGAGGAAAAATTGTAGGATGGGAAGATCAGTCTTGAATATGTGAGCACTAAAGAATAAATTACAGATATAATGACTAATTCGTTACCAAAGGAAACATTTGAGCACTTAAGGAATGAATTGGGGGTCATTCCTGATCCCACCAATAACTAGAGGGCATGCAAAAAGGAAGGGATCCTTCTCGGGTATTATCCACTCCTAAAACACAAGTACAAAGATAGGGAATCTAATCTATTATCTCAAAATTATCAAATTATGCATCAACTTAGGGGGAGTATTGTGCTGAAACACCAAAACATGTGAATAAGAAGCATTAGCCTAGGGAAAGGTTCTTGAGGTAAGCATATGAAGAAATCAGCTTACAAGTACATTTAGTTATGCAAAGCATAAATGATCAAAGTGAACTAGAGTGGATTAAGGACAATTATTTAGAGTTCAAATTGAAAGAATGAACATTTGCATACAAAATTTGAAAGAGAATTGATTGAAATAGATTTGCAAATGAAAGTACAACAAGAACTTCACACAGACTAATGAAATTCTCTTTTCCAGCTACCAACATTTAATGCATGTTGACCACAAAGTAATTTGGTTATAAGCTTGATGGATATGCCCAATTTCAAGGAAAATTAAAATAATGCAAAGAAGATGGATCATTGTTTTAATTTCACGATGCAAATTCTAAACAATGAAAGTTTTCTATTTTTGGAAGATGACTATTTAATTGGTTTTTTAGATGCATGGAAGAAGGAGGAATGAATTTGAATAAGGAAAGAATAAAATTTGGACTCAGCTAGGAACATTTAATGATCCAGATTCATAGGCGACAGATCAAGAAGAGTACACGATGCAAATCTCGAAGAAAGCATTTTTGGTCAATAGTGCAATAAAAGAAACACTCTAAGTGATTCGAAGGAGTTGTTTCTCATGAGATAGAACTAAGGCACAAGAGCCAAGAGAGTGACAAAGGTAGAGAGAAGAAAATATGATGTAATCAAGCTAAGAAGAGCTATAATGGTGAAGCAAAGAGAAAGGGTGAGATCAAGAAAATAATGAAGAACATGATCAGATAAGTAGAGCATAAAGGTGGAAATTTGAATGAGTAGAAGAGAGTGACAAAGGAAGAACACAAATCAAGCTAGGAAAGTTATCATAATTCACTATATTAGTAATTTCTATAACTAAATGATCAAAATGCACATGTAAAAGAATTCTAAGTTGTAGTTTATCACATTCAAGGAGTTGTAGCTTCCTTTTAGGTGGGTGCCATTATAAAATAATCTCTTGTGATGCGTAATATTCACTTGAGTCCTTTTATGTTTGTAATATCGACATAGGTGTAGGGGTTGGTGCTCCTTGTGGGAACCATTACTATATTAAAAAATTTTAAGAATCATATTCTTATGAATGCTTTGTGTAATATAAGTAAATTTGGTTTTTTCTCCACAAAGGGTTTCCCATGGTAAATATATGTGTTTAGTATATATGTGTTTAATGAATACTTGATTGATTGTATACTTCTCATACATATAGATTGGTAAAGAATATAAAATTGAATCAAGAGTGTAAAAGTTTTAATTTACACTGATTCATCCCCCCTCTTAGTTTTTTTGATCTACAATAGATATGGAATGTCAAATATGATCTTCTCTTAGGAGATGGGATCATTTGATGAATCCTTAAAGTTGTTTGAATATAATGATGCCATGGAATTATGTACCTAGATGCTACATGAAGAAATATAACATCAAATTTTTAAGACTTAGAAACAAGGGAATTCTTTTTATGATGTTATCTATTCTAAATTAATATAATTTAGAACACACATTCCATTCCCAATCAATCTCATAACAGAAACCCATATGCAGTGGTGATGATTCGGTGAAACACCGATCTCTCATTCCATGACTTTGTATTAAACCAATCTCTCATGTTAACTTGTACAAGTGTATGCTGTGTATACTTGGTTCCTTTACTCTTTTAGGGAACTCAAGTGTTCTTTGTAAGAGGCCTATTTGAATATATATTAATGATATTCATCCGAAATGTCGTATCTTAGACTAGGTGACATAAGAAAATGCAACTAAGAGCTTGTGATACTTTGGCAAAAGTTTTTAAACACGTCTATCACGTTTACATTCCAAGACGGCATACTCGCCAAAAGGAATATGTCTTTCACAACACTCGTAATGTTATCTATATTGGTAATTCTTGACTACTTTGTCAACCCAAACCCAAGTCAACGCTTTCACGGTAAATAGGGGCAGCTTACATGCAATATTGTGTAAGACTACTCGTGGTGCCTAACGATACATAGACATACTCAATTGAATTTCCTTGATTGGGTGTGTCTAGTTACCCTAACTCAACATGATTTGGCTACTATACTAGTCCATGTATATCTCTCGTTTAGATTAAAACCAAGAACCAAAATTCCACTTATGTCAATCGAGTTAATTTAACTAAGTGGGGTGTTGATTCATAGCTGGTTGCATCATAGTATCCTCATATAGACTCATGGAATTATGAGGTTACTCTGTTGTAGACCCTATGTTACAACAACAAACTGAGTTCCTTCAACTAAACTTACATACTTAATAGTATTAGATCATTATCCCAAAAATTATTATCTTATTAAATTTATTGTTAAACAACGCACCTAAGGGTCCACTATTCATGATTGACCCATAGAAGGGTATGAAGTGTACATTCACACAAGTAAAAGGTATGCAGATTAAATCTGCATTCATGGTTAAGATCATCTTATTCTTAACCCATTATTTTCATTTATCAATATGTCTGAATTCGATATTAAGAAAGTAAGATCATTAAGTTTTCTTACTACAGTTTAACATTGTAATCAAACTTGATTGAAAGCTTATACTTTAGACTTCGGAATATCATAAAGTCTAAATATTTCTAATAACTCTTTATGTTTTCCTTTTAGTTCGTTGATAATAGTTAAGGAGCATACAACCAATCATCCTTATGATTTAATCAAAATCACATAACAAGATATCATACATAGCTCTTTATTTAATAACAAAGGAAAGTATCCTTTTCTTTCTTTATTAAGGACTATTGTCCTATTAGTGAAATCAGAAAGCATATGATTCAATTTCATAATAAAAATCCACATTATTTTATATAAAACTATACATATTCCCTTTATTGAGTAAGGATCTACCAATAATAACCATCTTAGTTATACTCTTTCATAAAATGAAAATAATCTAAACTATAAGTTTAGATTCCTTATTCCTAGTAGCATTTATACCTTAGAATCTACTAAGTTATGTACAAAAATATTTAAGTATATCCAAAAATCCCCATCATGCATGATATTATCAAGGAATATTACAAAAACTTAAGTCATGTAAGACCTTAGGATTAAGTCAGTAAATCAACATATTTCCCACAAAAATTCATTTATCAAAAGGAGGGTTCACTACTCTCCAAACTTAGTAAGTATTCCATAGGTTTATACAAAACATCCTTCTACCATTAAAAAACTATTTTAATACATCCTCATAATTTCTATTCCAACAAGAACTAAATTTCAAGAGAATTTCAATTCATAAGCATTTGAATGAAGAGAAATGATTTCATTAGTAACATAAATGTAACTTTCTATAAGTCTTTATCCTTTCATCTTTCATGAGGTCCATTTTAAAAATTGTTAGCATGAGTCACTCAAAAGAAATGAGCATAATAAATTCTATAACGTTAAAACAATATGATATTATCTAGTCAGTTCGTTAAAGGAACCCTATTGTTAATGAAAAGGTTCCAAGTACAAGGATAAAGACAAAAATAAAGACTTTCCTAATAATTACAAATCAGATATAGAGAAGAGTCACATAATCTACTAAGTAATAATGTTCAGGAAATAACTAATTAAACCATCACCAATTAACTCTATCTCAACACAACTATGAAAATAATTCCAACATGATAATCATCCAAAATTTAACCAATTAAGACAAAAAGTAATTAAAATTCATATTCTATACTCAGTCTTTCCAATTTAATTCCCAACCCTAAGTTCTACAAAAACACAACCATTTCCTTATTATTCAACCTAAAAGGTAACTAGAACAATTACAATATGGCATGAATAGGCTTCCACCACCACAACATCCCTAACCAAAACCCTAATTCCATCCATAAAAGGAGTCCATCAAAACAAAGATCACTTTACAGAACAAAATGTACTCTTTGAACATTCTTACAAGAGGATACTCTAATCTAGAAAATAGAAGGAAGAAGAAACATGAGTTGAGAACTCAGACACAACCTATCTAACAAGACAAACAGGTTTCCGAACCCATGTGTTCATATCATAACGACTAAAAAGGAAGGGAAAAAGAGTTAAATACTAACCATGCATCTCACAACACTGAATATTTTAATGTTCTTTGTTTCCCACACCCACCTAATGGAGAAGTAATCAGAACATTTTTACTATCAAAATGTAGAGTTATGATTTTCCCAAAAGACCAAATCCATGATTAAAGAAAAGAAACTTCCTTACAATGATCCATGCAGACATCACATCAAACATCTTGCTAAAAATAACTTAATACGGGAAATAACAGCATTCGGATCTAAATACCACTTAATATGCCAGTACAATCTCAAAGAGAGAATCAAAAGGCTCAAATCAAACCTCCAACCATCGTGAAGGAAGCACGATGATCCAAGCCAAGGCTCCCTAAGGATAACAAGATCTACAATATTACATAATACCTAGCTACACTCACAAAGCCTAGGCCCATATGGAAGCATATAAAGAAGGAAAAAACCTAGATTAAAAGTATAATAACCCCTGATTTCCTCAAAGGTTCAATCAAGTTCCAAAATAGGAACCGACTCGATAAGAGTAATTAAGAAAAACAAACATAGCCAACAAAAGTGAAGTTACCCACTATAATTATAAAATAGGTTCACCCATGAAGGGTGTTAAACAAAAATAGGAAACCAAAAATGACGGAGGCGAAGATTCCATCGATGCATTCCATGTATGCAATTACAGTTCTTGAAATAACACTATTGAGAGAACCTAGTTTGGGTCAAGACCAAACTTAAATAAATCAACAAAGGATCTAAAGATCCATTACTATTAGGAGCCAACAAGTTACCAACAAACCTATGCGAGAGATCACACATATACATAAAAAGGTCGACAAAAAAAATATTGTTCCTTACTTATTTTAACAACAAAGTAACCTGGATTATTACCACAATCCTTAAATATTTACACCATAACCTTGGGCATATATTCCACACCAATAAGTAACCAATACAAGGTGGTTAATCTATCAATAAATAAAACACGGTCTTCCCTTTTCTATCGTTAAATTTTAATATATATAAATATAAAGAAAACACAATTGATTTTCTAACCAAGACAACCCAAAATCATGATTAACAACTTAATACACTGAATCACTTATATCCACAAGAACCATATTTAAGAAATGTCACGAAAGCAGGAAGAGGTAAACAAAACACAAGCAAAATCCCTAGAAATGTTTTCATAAAGGAGCAACATTATTTTAATGAAAACACTTAAATAAGAGAAAGATATTTTAATGAGATAGGGCCTATCATGCCTGGTAGTGCTCTTTTCTTCCTTTCCTTTCCTCAATCCTTCATGCAAAACTTCTACTAAAATATTTCCATGAAAACACCAAAACCAAGCCTCTACAACTTTCCTCATTTTCTTCTTATAGCTACCATGCTTGAATTTTGTTATTATTACCACCATGCAAGGTGATATTATGCATGCAACATATTCAAACTAAAGGTTCAAAGGAATGGTAAACCACATGCAGAGCTCCAAAGCTCAAAAACCGAATGAAACAATAAAACCAAAAACCTTCTATTCTCCTCCAACCTTCTACTATTCCCTAGGTGGTTTTCGCTCTAGTCGAGAACATTAATTGCCAATAGGACTTCTAGTGTCATGTCCTAAATTCCCACCATCACCAACTCTTTGCTAGTTGGAACTTATAAATTAAAACTTCATTCAAAATAATTTAGCAGAGTTTGACAACTTAGCCTTCCCCTATTTTCATGCATTGGCCAAAATTGGTAGAAACAATATATTAAATGACACATTAAACCTTTTAAATGCCTTTGAAATTGGTGCCACAGACAATTATCAAATTTCCATCTATGCCATCCCATTTCTCTTTAGGCTATCCCAATGCGCTTAGATTAAGTTTAATTAAAATTAGTTTTTAAACCAAGATTAGGTCCTTTGGAGTAATTCTATTAGCTTAGAATAAATTAGTGTCAAGACATAGGATTACCCCCATCTAATTAATCATCACATTAATAAAATCAATTTAAATTAGACTTAAGATAAGATAAAATATTATAGGCACTTAGATTAAATTAGTTCCCAATAAGTAATCAACAAATATTACCTTAAGTGATGAATAAAAATGACATTTTTAGATCACTTAAAAAGGGTGTATGCTAAAGATGCCACCTAATGCCCTTGTGATCCCAAAACTTCCGGGTTCAAGTCAAACATTCTACCCAGCTTGGTCAAATGACCTAAAATTATAAAATTGAAAGCATGCCTTGGATCATCGAAGAAAAAGTTCTATATTGCGAAATAGGTAATGAACGAATTTAGACTGAATTTATTTCTTCCATCCACATGCAATGCACATTGAATGTTAAAAATGAATCAAATACTTCATTTTAAATTCAAAATTTTCATGGGATGATGGTATCCATTTTTAGAAGATAAACATATCATCTATAACAAACATAATTACTTAGTCAAGAAGAGTACACTGTCTTCTAACAAGAATCACCTATCAACATTTGCAACTTATATTATAGAATTGGTCAAGGATATCAACTATGACAGGGCATTACATACCTCCCATCTAAAAGCATCATCATCATCATGATTGACTAGTCCACATTCTTCAAACAAGAAAAATAATCATAATTATAGTTCTTCTATCCACAAAATTTTCAATCAGAAACCAGATTTGTAGAATTCAAGTTTTTAATAAATTATTACAACATCAAATAGTCGTCCTTGTACTAACAAATACAGTACTTTCTAAAAACTAGCAGAAATTAAAGATAACTTACAAACAAAGTCTTTTATTGCCTAAAAATCGACTAATTCTGTTCAAACAAATGAGAAAAATCAGTTTTCATATCCTCAAGAATTTCCCATGTTGCACTTTCATCATTAAACTAGTCCCACTGGACCTTACATCAACTAATTTCATGATTTCACAAGTGCAACCGGTGAGTATACGAAACTCTTATGGGTTCAACCACAATTATTCTTGGGTCTTGGACCTGCAAATAATCCCAATTTAATACATGTGATAAATCTAAAATTTATTTCTTAAGCAAAGAGATATGGAAAACATCATGCATTCGTGAAAAAGTGGGAGATAATTCTAAGCAATAAGCTACAGGATAACCACTTCAACAATCTCAAAAGGTCCCACAAAACAAGTGACAATTTGGTTCGTTGCCAAAGGTTATAGAGCTCTTTTAGGCTTGACCTATAAAAAGACTTTTTCACCAAGTTCAAATTTCTTATCGATCCTTTCCAGATCTCGCATAACTTTTTTCCTATCCATGATTCTTTTAATCGCTCACAAATCATTTTCACTTGTTGTTCCATTTTAATAAGAATTTCATGTCCAATAACTGTCTATCTTCAATGTTATCCCAACTAAGTTGAGTTATGCATTTCCTTCCATTCAACGCTTCGAAAGGTGACATTTTTATAGAGGAATGATATGTATTGTTGTAAGAAAATTCAACTAAAGGAAGATATTATTCCCATTTGTACTACTGATCCATACATTACATTCATAACATATCTTCCAAAACTTGATTTACTCTTTTTGTTTGACCATCTATTTCTAGATGGTATGCGTAACTAAAATTTAGTTTTGTTCCTAAGGCTGCATTTAGTGTTTTCTAGAAATAAGATGCCATTCTAGGGTCTCTATCGGATATAATCAATTCGTGTACTCCACATAATCTAAAAATTTCATTCACAAATATTTTTGCTAAAATAGGTGAATCATCTTTAATATTACCGGCTATAAAATGTGCTACTTTTGTCAATTTATCAACGACAACTAAAATAACATCATGTTTATTTCTAAACATAGGAAGCCCATGAAAAAATCTATACTAATTACTTACCACTTATATTACGGTATGGTATGGGGATATATTAAACTAGTTGGGTGCATATGCTCAATCTTAACAGGATAACATTCTAGGTAATGTGAAACAAAATCAGTCATGCCTCTCTTCATCCCTTTTGAGAAATATTGTTTTTTACATCAGCAAGCATTTTTGTAACACCTGGGATGTCCTGAGTAAGGTGAATTGTGGAATTCCATCATTAATTTTTTCCTTAACTCATTTCCCAAAGGTACATACACTCACTTTTCGTATATTAAATTCCTTCATTATTAAAATTAAAAACTTTGTATCTTGCATCATTAGGATCTACAACAAGTGTTGTTTTAACTCGCTGAAAATAAAAGTTAGAATCCATGGCACTCTTTGCCCCATCCTTAAACCGAGTTCTTAAAGTTATAAGTGCAAAAATATATTTCCTATGACTTCATGCATCTACCACTCTGTTTTCTTTACATTTTATGTAACTTATGTCAAAATCATATTGTGACAACAAATCTAACCATCTTCATTTTCTTGCATTTGGAATTGGCTGAGTGAAATAATACTTCATCCCAAGGTGGTCAAGTTTTAACTCTAAAGGTATTCCTAAAAGATAATGTCTCCATACTTGAAGTGCATGAACTATGGAAACAATCTCTAGGTCATGGGAAGAATAATTCAACTCATGTAAATTAAGTTTTCTGCTCTCATATGCTATAACATGATCATTTTCCAATATAATACCTCCTAGTACTTCACCAAAATCATATGTAACCACCGTAAAGCTTCCATATGGATATGGTACAAACAAAATAGGTGCATAAGTTATCTCTTCTTCTAGAGTTTTAAATGTTTCTTCACATTTATCACTCTGCAAAAATTTTTTATCTTTCTTTTCTAATGAAGTAATAGGGGTAGAGACTTTTTATAAGTCCTTAACAAAGTTTCGTAATAACCAGTAAGTCCCATGAAGATTCGACTTCATGTACCGTTGTTACAAATCAAAGCACTCCCGGATGTTGATCAAATTTCTAGTCCGACATTTGGACATCCAAAGGTGTGATTACACAACATTGAATCCTCTCCCCAAGTGTGGGACTTGAAAATGGGAAAGGAATCTCTAGATTAGAGGTTGATTCCTCAAACCCCTAATCGTATATCACTTACAAGTTATAGAGAGGTTTCAAACTCAAAATCCTACTCTAAATTCCATAAGGGATAGAGATAGAGGATGTAAAAACTGAAACTAGTGCTAATAAGGTGATGCACCAAAGGAGTGATAAGAATTTTTTACTTCGTAGATTGACACAATTCACAAAAATGCAACAAAACTTCATGCACAAACCGATAATCAGTAATGGAGGATCAGAAATGAATCAAACAACACAAACAGAGGATTGAATCTCATTCACAGAGCTGTGTTGTTATTTTACATTAGAAAACACTTGCATTACAACACCGAGAGGAAAAAACAAGTTGTAGCTTTGGAAAAGGTCTAGTTTCTCCACAAAAATCACTTTGAAAGTGACAGAGGGATCCTACAATACATAAAAATGTTCAACCCTTGAAAATGAGCCAAATCTGATTTTTTAGTGCAAGGGACGAGCCTAAGAGAGAAACATGGGAAAACATGGGAGAGATTCAACCATTGACCAAAATGCAATAAAAATAGCATGGGCATCCTTATAGGCCCATCCCCGACATTTTCCACCCTTATGGGAGAGAATGTGAGCCATTCTTCATTAAAAATGGTGGTTGAAACATCATTTCGCCGATGACCATGTGCCGAGGCATTTTTCAATTTTCTCTCTTCAAAATCCATCAAAATGCAAAATTGACTAAGAAATCTTGTAGAGAATTTCACTAGCTTTCCATTGATATAAAGAACGTGAAAATCAAGATCTGGATCGAAAGATATGGCCGTTTGAAATTTTAGGGAAAAACAGGCCAAATCGGATTCGGGGGTGAAAATTTGATTTTTTTCCCACCTTTTTTGCATTTGGGAAAATTTCCCAAAAATCCTTGCACTCCACCTTTCCAAGACACATGGCATGTTCTGATTGGGCACAGGCCCTCTATGCTTCATTTTCCATCGTTTTGCCTTTTGGAAAAATTTCCAAAATTCCCATTGGTGATGATCCGAGGACACGTGGCACATGCTGATTGGGTGCGGGCCCTCATTCCAAATTTTTCATGCACCGTTTGATCGTCTTCCCTATTGGACATGTGGCAAAATCCCATTAGATGCGGGCTTTAACCTTTAAATTTTCCTCACGGGCTTGACTTGAGTTTTTTGCTGCCATATGGACACGTGGAAAGATTTCATTAGCTTGCATTTGGGGGTGGGATTTTCCTTTTAAATTTTATTTGTTTTTTCTCTTGGGAAAATTTCTCAAATTCTCCATACCTCCCACCAGTCGGGACACGTGGCAATATTTCATTGGCTACAAACCCTTGGGGAAAACATTTTCCTTTTCATTTTAGCCCTTGGAAAAATTCCCAATCATCCCCCGTGCTCCGCCTTCCGGCTCGGTGACACATGGTGTAACATGATTGGTCAGCAGGCCTTCCCTCCAAAATATTCCATGCACCAACACTTAGCCAAATTTTCATTTTTCTCCCCGGACACGTGGCACAATCTGATTCGCGGCGAGGCCCAGGCAAAATATTCTTTTTGACAACTTTGCCAAACACTTGGTAAAAATTCCAGGTTTTCCTCCGACCACCGCCACTTCCTTAGACATGTGGCACCATCTCATTGGCTACAGGCCTTTCGGGGAAAATTTCCCACAAAACTCCGCCGAGCCATAACTTCAAAATACATGGAGTTAGGCGGAAAACTTTACCTTTCGGAAAGCCGAGAAAGAGCTCTATCCAATGGTGCCATTTCTAGAAAGTTTTGAGTTCTTGAAATGCAAAAATTAGGACTGAGGCACAAGAGGGGGAAGAATGAAAGGAGTTAGCCACAAAATGAGCAAGGGGTACATTTTTGGATAACAATTTTGGTAACTCGAGAGGGGTCATCTTCCCGCTGGTTAGAGTTACAAAGTGTAAGGATAGCAATCTGCACATCTAACCTCCATGGGCCCAAACTCGACAACTCCAACTTTTTCATGAGTTCCAATGTTGGCAACTCAAGTTACATGGGCAAGATTGCCTCTCTTCCATAAACAAGCTTGAATGGGGAGCTACCGTAGATCTCTTGGGAGTTATCCTATCATCCCATAAGGCTGATTTCAACTTAGTATGCCAAGACTTCTGATTTTCATCAAGAGTCCTCCTAATGATCCTCAACAAGTTCTTGTTTGTAGATTCAGCTCGGCAATTACCCCGAGGGTAATAGTTTGATGAAGTACTTAAGTAGATCCCATTCTTGGCAGCCCATTCAGTGACCTTTGACCCAATGAAAGCCAATGCATTATCTGATATTATTGTAGTAGGTATGCTAAATCTGGTTGTTATTCCCTCATAGAAGTCTAGAATGCTAGATTAATTTGCTTCCTTGAGTGCTACTTTGCTTGATCCATTTGGTGAAGTAATCTATCATTGTTAAAATCCATTTGTGCCCTTGGCTTGAATTGGGATTAATGATTCCAATGAAGTCTAAACCCCATTGCATGAATGGCTGGTCAACTAAGATTGGATGCAATGGAAGGGCGAGATAGTCTCTCTTTACTCGTGAAGAATGCACAATTCTTGCACCTCTTGATCCATGCATAACCACTTTACGGAAGATCTTGGGCCAATAATAGCCATCCCTCATGATCTTTAGAGCTGTCACTCTTGGTGCAAAATGACCACCGGCTGGTCCACCGTGGAACTCTTCCAACACCCTATGAATCTGATTTGTACCAATGCATCTCAGCGGTACTCCATTCACATCCCTCTTGAACAAAACACCATCAACAAGGGCGTATGGGATAGCCTGCAATCTGAAGTGTCTTCTTTTGGTCTTGTTCATTTCCAAAGGGCATAGACCTATGCTTAGGAAGTGCATTATGTCTTGGGTCCAGCAAGGAGTGAGGACATCATCACTCTCCTCTTGAGTGCTTCCTTTCTCATGGCTATCTTGCAACACCAAAATAACCTCCTTCTCATTGTATGTTTCCTTTTGTTTTCTCAAAATCAGCTACTCACACAATCCTTTTCCTCTCACCAACTTGGTGACTTTGATATCAATGTCATACTCCATGACACAAGTAATCCAACCTACTCTCTTTTCATTTAATTCTTTGTTGAGGAGGAAGTCTTTAACTCCCACACGAGAAACCAACAATTGGACCTTATTGTTTGAAACTATATGCTTGAATTTCTTCAAGCTCCTAATTACTGCAAGAACATGCTTCTCAATGAAAGAATACTTCACCTCATAGTCCTCCAAGCTTTGGCTGAAGAAAGTAATTGGTTGCTCCTCATTGTCTTTGTTCTGCTGTACCAAAATTGCAGAAATAGTGTCATCACCTCCAAATGCATAGAGTATGAAATCCTTGGAGAAATCTAGGTTAATGAGAGTTGGTTCTTGAGAGATGGCTTCTTTGATTACTTCAAAAATTTCCTTGCCCTTTGCTGTCCATTTGAAATCCATGATTTTCTTCAACATCTTGGTGATAGGCCCGACCAGGGCTGCAAAATTTGGGACAAATCTCTGAAAAAAATTTATTCTCCCAAGAAACTTTGAAGGGCCTTCTTGTGGCTTGGCAATGGTAGTGCTCTTATAGCTTCAACTCTTTCTAGATCAATTGCCAATCCTTCTTTAGAGATAATATGACCAAGGAGCTTTCCTTCATGGTCTAGAAAATACACTTTTAGGATTCAAGGATACTCCAAATCTTCTACACCTTTGGAACACTTGTCTCAAATGAAAGAGGTGGTCTGTTGCATTTTTTGAAAAAATAGTGATATCATCAAGATATATCAGCACCATGTTGTTAATAAAATCCTTGAACGCCATGTCCATTGCTCTTTGGAAAGTAGCTCCAGTGTTGGACAGCCCAAATAGCATTTTCTTGTATGCATAAGTTCCTCATTTGGTTGTACAAAGTTGTCTTGAACTGATCCTCTTCCTTCACCATAATCTGATTGTACACTCGAATAGCCATCAAGTAATTAAAACCTCTTGAAGCAAGAAATAACCTATAAAATCTACTCCATAGAAGGAAGTGGATAAATATCCTTGAGAGATGCTCTATTCAAATCTCTGAAGTAAACACACAATCTAATTTCCCCACTCTTCTTTCTAACCGGGACCAAGTTGGCCACCCAACTAGAATGGTTGATAGGGAGTATGATCCTTAACTCTATCAACTTATTCAATTCTTTTCTCATGAGAGGCTCAATGTGTTAATTGAATAGCCTTTGTTTTTGCCTAATGGGCTTAGTACTTGGGTCCAACTCAATGGTGTGTTGAGCTAACATGGGATGAAACCTTTCAAATCTTCATAGCTCCAAGCAAACACATCAGGGAATTATTGACAAAGTTATATGAACTCATACATTTCTTGCTCAGTTGTCACTTTACCAACTCGGAGTGATTTACCTTCTTCCACCGAGATGGAAACCGAATCTTCTCCCTTGACTTGGATTTTTCTTTCTTCCTCTTAAACTGATCATTAGGATTGAAAATGGACTCAGAGTAATAAGTCCCTTTGGAATTTTGTTGGTTCTCAGCTGTACCACTTGGTCACCATACTATCTCTGCTCCAACTTTTCCTACTTTTTAGCTAAGAACTCAGCCTCCTCTTGTAAGAAATGGATGATTTACTGATCATTTTCAAATACTTTCCAACTTACATTGTTATCTGGAACTGAGGGCCTTACAATCACATGGATGTTTGGCTATACCTTGTCCTTTTGAATGATTTCAACAATGTCAAAGGCTGCCCCAACTGCTGCAAGCCTGTCAGTAGTTTGGTTCTCTTTTCTAGGAATAGATTTTATGCCAAAGCCCTCGAAATCTTCAATGAGGTCCCACACCCTATTCTTGTAGCACTTGAGCAGATCATTCTTGGCAAGCATGTTTCCCTTAACTTGGTTGACAATAAACTCACTGTCACCAAAGACTTACAAGTTCTTTATTCCTCTCTTGATTGACCAATGCAATCCTTGTATCAAAGCTTCATATTCAACAGTGTTATTAGAGCATGCAAACTAAAATCTAAAAGCTGAATAATACTTAACTCCTTGAGGTGAAACCAACATAACTTCCCCTCCTACACCTTGTCTACTCCTTGATCCATCAAAAACAACTACCATACTTCATTTTCATCCTTGTGGTTTGGCTTGGTGATGCTAGGAATAGGATGATTTTCTTCATGCATGTAATAGACTCCTAGTTTGGATTCTTCCACATCTTGATAAGGATCAAAAGCATGCACCTTGTTTACCCATTCATCAAGAGTTAGATCCAGGATGCTTCCTACCTTGGTGTCAGTTTCATCAGTTCTTGGATAATCCTCTTGATCAAATGATAAACAATTTGTATTGATTTGGCTTGGAGTGTGAGGCTCAATGTGAAAGTTTGCAATAGGTTCAGATCTGATTGTGGCCTTGATTCCATATCTTGTTCTGAACAACATGTGTGACCAATCAGCAGATAAGTAGCCTCCAATCTTGGTTGTGAAGTCCCTTGACAAACATAGGGCAAAGAGTGGTGGAAGGTCTATTACTGAGACATCTTGTAAAACAACAACATTGGGGCATGCATGCAAAGTAAGACTCAAGTTTTTAATCACTCCAACTGTTGATACTACTGTCCCATCCAATTTCACTACCCCTTTGGATATGACTTCATATTGGAGCCCCAACTGATCAGCTATTTTCTTGGGCATTACTGAACTACTTTCCCTGGAATCAATCATGCAATTGTGCACTAGTTGGTTTCCAATGATCAATGAATATAGAATGGAGGGGATTTCAACATTTTACCTTGCTATCCTCCATGATTCCCCTCAAAGTTAGGCAGAATTTGTGAGCACCTTCTCTTACATTTGGGCCCACTGGTTTGAAGTTGACTAGTCCTTCATGGTAGCTTGTAACAAATCTCTTTGGCCTAGGATAGATAGTGATTCCCACATTGATATGTTTACATTTTTCTTCTTCATCTGATCAATGATATTTAATGGAGATGAGGCATATCTTTGCTGTCCCTTGCTTTGCACATTCATTCCTTGTACATGGGAAGCAAAATCTGGCATTTGAGTTGGCCTAAGAGTTGTTTTAGGCAGCCCTTGTGTGTTTGGTACAAAATTTTGTTTGTCAATAATTTGTGGAGTGATAGAAGGTTGTGGATTGCTTGGAGCTAATGGCTGCTCTTCACCCAAATTTCTCCTTTTTGACCTTGTGTTGGCTGCAAAACTTCGGGAAACTGTTTGATTCTTGCCACAAAAATCTTCTTCCTGCTAGTTTACAAGAGTGGTATCATTTGGATCTAATTGCTACTGGAATGTGTCTTGTTGTTCGGTATTTCCTTGACTACCTTCACCCTCCACACTAGTAGTTGTCACCATTAATGCTTGATTCAAGGCACTGTTGAAGCACATAGACTGATTGTGAGGTTCATTGCATGGGAAACACCAATCATACTCTTGAGCTATGTTGTTTTGTACTTGCACTAATGCCTTAGAGGCAGATGTAGCCTTGGGATTATAGGGCTGAAATGGTCTATTAGCAGGAGGCCTTGCTTGATTTTGATTTAAAGCTAGATTGGGTGGTCTTTGAGGCTAGTATGGCTGCCTGTTAGGATGAGCTTGAGGCTCGAAGGAAGGTCTCAAACCTTGGGCTTTCTGTCTCTTGAGTGTAACCAGCTCATTCCCTAAATTTTGCAATTGCTTCATGACTTCTTGAAGTTTATTTGAGGTACTAGAAGATGAAGTAGAAGCTTCACTTAAATTCTGATTTCTAGGAGTGGGGATAGGAGCTAAATTAGGCACTTGGCTAGTACTTGGGATCTCTAAACTTGGAAATAATGGCATTGGAGGTCTAAGAGCTAGCTTGCCACTTGAATCAAATAATTTTCAGCTCTAATGGAAATGATATAAGCAATGGGGATAGTTGTGCCTCCCATGGATTGAATTAACATAGAAATATCAGAATTTAAAGCTTTAAGGTAATAAAGGAAAGCACCTTTTATTGTTGGCCTAACTGCCACTGGAATTCTCTCCCAATTCCTTTGAAATCTGAAGTTGAAGTTAGTCAACTGCTCATTGGGAGATCTCTTGATGGTTGTCATCTATTCCAAAAGGGACAAATTGTCTCCCTTTTCTCCAAACTGCTCATGGAGGGATATACATAGCTGGTTCCAATTTTGGATAGATCCTGAGGCAAGACTCCTGAACCATTGCAAAGCTTTCCCTTTGAATGAAGATGCCAACAATTTGACAGCAACTTGCATTTCATTGATCTCATGGATTGCACAAATGTTAGCAATATCCTTAACATGATCACCAGGAGTAGTCTGATTCTCTCTAGTAAAGTATGGGATGTTCTTCAATGCTGCAACAGGGATTGGGTTTTGTGCATTGAGAGCAAGTGGGATGTTGCAAGTGAATTGACATAGGAGTTATTTTGTGCCATTCGATTAGCCTTAAAACCCTTGTTGATTGAATGAAAGGCCTACTGTGGAGTTGATAGAGTTTTGTTTGGTGGAGATGGAGACCTTTAAATTCTCCTCCCTCTTTACCTTCTTCTTGGAGATAATCGCAAATACTCAAACAACACTTATTCTTCTCCAACTCTTGACCTTATGGTGATCATTCTCATAATTTTTAGGCATGTACTATGCTAAAACCAGCCGATTCTTCTTCCTTGGAGTCGCCAGATGTGTAATTTAGGGCTCTTTTAAGCAAGAAACTTGCAACAAATGCACATCAATTTTGTTGAAATGAAGATGAAGACCTCTAAGGTCCCACCGGGCATGCCAAAACTATTGTTGCAAATCAGCAGCACCCCTGGATGTTGATCAGATTTCTAGTCTGACATTTGGACATCCAGTGTGATTACACAACATTGAATCCTCTCCCTAAGTGTGGGACTTGAAAAATGGGAAAGGAATCTCTAGATTAGAGGCTGGTTCCTCAAACCCCCGATCAGGTATATCACTTGCAAGTTATACAGAGGTTTCAAACTCAAAATCCTACTCTAAATTCCATAAGGGATAGAGATAGAGGATGTAAAAAAATGAAACTAGTTCTAATAAGGTGATGCACCAAAGGAGTGGTGAGCATTTTTTACTTCTTCAGATTGACACAGTTCATAAAAATGCAACAAAACTTCATGCACAAATGGATAATCAGTAATGGAGGATTAGAAATGAATCAAACAACACAAACAAAGGATTGAAACTCATTCACAGAGCTCGTGTTGTTATTTTAACATCGAAAACACTTGCATTACAACACGAAAGGTAAAAACAAGTTACTGACTTTGGAAAAGGTCGGTTTTTCCATAAAAATCACTTTCAAAGTGACAGAGGGAGCCTGCAATACATAAAAAATGTTCAACCCTTGAAAATGAGCCAAATCTGACTTTTTTAGTGCAAGGGACGAGCCCAGGAGAGAGAAATGTGGGAAAACATGGGAGAGATTCAACCATTGACCAAAACACAATCAAAATAGCATGGGCATCCTTATAGGCCCATCCCTTGACATTTTCCGCCATCTTTGGGAGAGAAAGCGAGCCATTCTTCATTAAAAACAAGTGGTTGAAACATCATTTATGTCCATGACCATGTGCCGAGGTTTTTTCCAATTTTCTCCTCCAATCTCCATCAAAATGCAAAAATGACTAAGGAATCTTATATAGAATTTCACCATCTTTCCATTGATATAAAGAATGTGAAAAACCAAGCTCTGGATCGAAAGATATGGCCGTTTGAAATTTTAGGGCAAAATAGGGCCAAATCGGATTGGCGGGTGAAAATTTGAATTTTTTCCAGCTTTTTTGCATTTGGGAAAATTTCCCAAAAAATCCCCGTGCTCCACCTTTTCAGGACATGTGGCATGTTCCGATTGGGCACGGCCCTCTATGCTTCATTTTCCATCATTTTGCCATTTGGAAAAATTTCCAAAATTTCCCTGCCGAGCCGATGATCCGAGGACATGTAGCACATGTTGATTGGGCGCGGGCCCTCCTTCCAAATTTTCCATGCACTGTTTGACTGTCTTCCCCATTGGACATGTGGCAAAATCCCATTGGATGCGGGATTTACCCTTTAAATTTTCCTCGCAGCTTGATTTGAGTTTTTGCCGCCACATAGACACGTGGCGAGATTTCATTGGCTCGCATTTAGGGGGCGGGATTTTCCCTTTTAAATTTCCTTTGTTTTTCCCTTGGGAAAATTTCTCAAATTCTCCCCGCCTCCCACCGGTCCAGGACATGTAGCGGCATTTCATTGGCTGCACTTGGGGAAAACATTTTCCTTTTCATTTTAGCCCTTGGAAAAATTCCCAATCTTCCCCACGCTCCACCTTTCTAGGCTCGTGACACGTGACGTAACATGATTGGTCACGGGCCTTCCCTCCAAAATACTCCATGCGCCAACACTTAGCCAAATTTTCATTTTTCTCACCTAGACACGTGGTATAATCTGATTCACCGGCATGAGCCACGGGGTAAAATATTATTTTGACAACTTTGCCAAACACTTGGTAAAAATTCAAAGTTTTCCTTTGACCCCCACCACTTCCTTGGACACGTGGCACCATCTCATTGGTTGCGGGCCTTTCGGGGAAAATTTCCCACAAAAATCTGCCAAGCCATAAATTCAAAAATACATGGAGTCGGAGGAAAACTTTACCTTCTCGGAAAGTTGAGAAAGAGCTCTATCCAATGGTGCCATTTCTAGAAAGTTTTGAGTGCCCGAAATGTAAAAAATTATGACTAAGGCACAAGAGGGGGAAGAATGAAAGGAGTTAGCAACAAAATGAGCAAGGGGTACATTTTTGGATAGCAATACCTTTTTAGGTGCAGGCCATTTAGTTATGGCAACAATTTTTGATGGTTCAACTACTATTCTATCTTTTCTTATGACATGTCCTAAATAGTGAACTTTTGTTTCATAAAAGTAACATTCAAACAACTTACGTAAAATCTTCTCTTTCTCAAAATTTCAAGTACAATTTTCAAATGCTCATGGTGTTCATCGATGATTTTAGAATAAATAAGAATATCATCCAATAATATAAGTACAAACTTATCCAAGTATTGTTGAAAGATATTATTCATTAAATTCATAACAATTATAGGTGTAGTTGTAAAACCAAAATGTAAAACTCGAAATCATAATGTCCATAGGTTGTTCTATAAGTTTTCTTATGAATGTCTTCATCCTTAATTATTAATTGATGATATCCTAATTAAAGATCTATATTTGAATATACTGATGCACCATACATCCGATCAAATAGATCATCAATTATAGGAAGTGGATATCTGCTTTTGATTATTTCTTTGTTTAACATCTTATAATCAATACAAAGTCTTAGTGTTCTATCTTTCTGTTTCATAAAAATTACTAGTGCCCCTGTGGTGAGACACTCGATCTTATCAAACATTTAGAAAATAGTTCTTGTAACTATGCCTTAAGTTCTACTAATTCAATTATAGTGATTCGATAAGGTGCCTTAGAAATAGGCTCAATTCTGGTTTTATTTCTATTATGAAGTTAATTTTCATTTAAATGTAAGACTGCATAATTATTCCCAAAAAACATCATCAAGTCTCTTAACATCAAATAATTTTCCAAGAAATCACTGTCATTTTATATTGTTTCAGAAATTTTTATCGCATCCAGAGTGTAACCTTTATTTTTGGCCTTCTAAAGCTACATAGTTGATAATTTCTGAACTAAAATTTCTCATTTTACTTCTTATATGTGTTTGTTGTTTTCTACATATCATCAAGGCATCTAAAGTGTTTTTCAGAAAAATAAACTTTTGCTTTATGATCAGCATGAAGCCGCTTAACACCAATTATGACATCGTATGACCCCAAAGGAGCAACATAAAGATTTACTTCAGTGGAAAAACTTTGTAACTTTAAGACTGATCCAAAAAGACATTTTCTAATAGTGTGGACAACATTATTACCATAGTGTGTACCCAATATTTTTACATTCTTCCTTCTTTTCTTTATAATATTACAACTAATTTAATATAAATAAAACATTATGTAGCTCTAGTAACAAAAGCTATATAGTAACAGGTGTACCAAATAATTTACCTGGCACTTCTATGGGTGTAACTTGCTTTTCAACTTGTTTATCAGCTACTGCAACATGTATCTTATGTTACATATTGTTGTTATCTTTCTTTAGAGGGCACTGGTTTCCATAGTGATCTTTACCATAGTTGAAACAACCCCTATAGGCCTTCGTTTTGTTCAAACTTATTTCTAGTCCTAAAATTAATGTTTTGTCCTCCAAAGGATTTATGCCCATTGTTGTTATTCTTTACAAAATTATTTCTAATTTTCATAGTAGGTTTATTTGTTATTGTTTTCTTATTGTTATCAGTCCAAAAATTAAATTGGATTTAAAAATTTCCATGTCACCTTTTTGGGTGCAAGTGATGAAGAATAATTATAAAATTTATTTCGATTCTCTATCATTGTGAGCAAAAATTTCCCTCAATTTCTATTCTTTCGTATGAATTTTTCTACAATCCCTTCCATAGTGGTTGGGTTTTGTACATCTACTTCTCCCCTACTACATGATTCAATCACATAATAAACTTGTGTATCCCGAACTTCAAATCGTTTAATATTGAGGGACATACTTAAGAAGTTCGATAAAGTTCTCCCCATACTTAGTTACAGTTAACTTTCCTTGAATTAAATTCTGAAATTCTGTCATTTTTTATCATAATAGAGTTGTGGCAGCCAGCGTTGCCTAAATTAGCTCTTAAACTGATCCCATGTGATGCTTGATTCATCAATGTTTAGTTCAGCCTTACGCCTATCCCACTATGAGGATGCCTCATGAGAAAGCTGATAGGCTCCCCATACTACTTTTATTTCTTCCGAGAATTTCCTTATTACAAAGGACTTCTTCATTTCACTGAGCCAATTATTCACCCCATCCCCCAATGTAGTGCCATAGAAATTTGGTGGACTTATCCTCTTAATGTCATTAGTAAGTTCATCTACTAATCTTTCCTTCTTATTTTCAAGTAGATTAGGTACATTGCATTTGCAACATTGTTATTATCATTTGTAGCATTGTTATTTGCTGCATTATTATTATCAATGCTCAAATTTCTATCATTGGTGTTGTTCCTTGAAGGTGGCTGATTATTATTATCAACATCATCTTCCTCCTCTTCATTACCCATTACTTGTTCAAGTATAGGAAGATGATCTCTTTTGTCCAACAGGGAAGCAAGAATCTCGTCAATTTTTTGTGTGGTAGTTGCTTCTCCACCTAGAGGTGGATTATTTGCAACACCTCCCCTTATTCTAACCATTTATTGTTAACAAGAAATTAATTTTATATCAAGATATGGACTCAATAGGTCTAAGAGATGCAACCTTCAACTCTGATACCAAGATGTAACATCCAATTTTTAAGACTTAGAAACAAGGGATTTTTTTTTCATAATGTTCTATTTTCTAAATTACTATAATTTAAAACACACATTCCATTTCCAATCCATCTCATAATAGAAAAACATATGTAATTTTAATGATCGGTGAAACATCGATCTCTCATTCCATGACTCGGTATTAAACTGATCTCTCATGTTTACTTGGTCAAGTGTATATTGTGTATAATTGGTTACGTTACCCTTTTAGGGGCACTCAAGTGTTTTTTTATAAGAATCCTATCTGAATATCTATTACTGATATTCATATGAAATACCGCATCTTAGACTAGGTGACATAAGACAACAACACAACCAATAGCTTGTGAAATTTTGGGCTAATTTTAAAAACATGTCTACCACATTTACATTCCAAGAAGACATACTTTTCAAAAGGAATATGTATTTCACCACACTTGTACTATTATCTAGATTGATCATTCTTGACTACTGTTAATCCAAACCCGAGTCAAATTTTCACACTAAATAGGGGCAGCTTACATGAACTAGTGTGTAATACTACTCATGGTGACTAAGGATACATAGACATACTCAATCAAATTTTATTTATTAGGTGTTTATATTTACCTTAAGTGAACATGCATTTGCCACTACACTAGTCCATGTATCTATCTCTTTTTTTAGTAGAACCAATAACTAAACTTCTAGTTATGTCAATTTAGTTAATTAAACTAAGTGGGGTGTTGATGCATAGTTGGCTACATCATAGTATCCTCGTAATGACTCTTTTCATTATGAGGGTACTCTTCTATAGACCCTATGTTACAACAACTAATTGAGTTTCTTCAACTAAATTTACATACTTAAGAGTATTATATCATTATCTGAACACTTATTATCTAATAAAATTTATCGTTAAACAACACACCTAAGGGTCCACAATTCAAAATTGACCCATAGATGGGTATGAAGTGTAAATTAATGCAAGTAAAAGGTATGCAAATTAAATTTGCATTCCTGGTTAGGATCATCTTATTCTTAACCTGTTATTTTAATTTATCGATATGTCTTAATTCTATATTATGAAAGTAATATCATTAAGTTTTCTTACTATAGATTAACATTGTAATAAAACTTTATTGAAAGCTTATGCTTTAGACTTTGGAATATCTTGAATTCTAAATCTTTATAATAACTCTTTTAATATTTCTTGTTTCAATTTTTTGATAATAGGTAGGTAGCGTATAGTCAATCATCCTTATGATTTAATCAAAATCACATAACAAGATATCATACTTAGTTTTTTATATAATAACAAAGGAAAGTATCTTTTTCTTTCTTTATTAAGGACTATTGTCCTATAAGTGAAACCACAAAGCATGTGATTCAATTTCATAATAAAAATCCATATTATTTTATATAAAACTATACATATTCCCTTTTTTGAGTAAGGATATACCAATAATAACCATCTTAGCTATACTCTTTCATAAAATGAAAATAATCTAAACTATAAGTTTAGATTACTTATTCCTAGTAGAATTTATACCTTAGAATCTATTAATTTATGTACAAAAATATTTACATATATCAAAAATCCCCATCATGCATGATATTATCAAGGAATATTACACAAACTTAAGTCATGTAGGACCTTAGGATTAAGTCGAAATCAACAAATTTCCCACAACAATTCATTTATCAAAAGGAGAGTTAAATACTCTCCAAACCTAGTAAATATTGCATAGGTTTATACAAAACATCCTTCCACCATTAAAAAACTATTTTTAATACATCCTCATAATTTATTTTGTGAAAAATACTCTGATCTAATACACAAAATACATGAAATAGCTACACAGACAATAATTAAAATCAACAACACTATATTATTCTCACACTCATTTTTTTATTGATTCACTATTTCATTACACTCCATTATATAGGAGATGTATAATAACAATCCTCACAATAAAATTTGTCTGCATATACAACTATACACTCGTATGGTTTCAACCTCTCACCAATATAATAATAAAACAATACTAATTGTTTTATTATTCTAACTTACTACATACTAATGACATTTTACATTTACTATTTACATTTACATAGTAAATGTACTTTCACTAATTTACCATAATAATAATTGCACATGTAATTATTATTCACCCATACATCGAAATGGAGCACTAAGACATATTCCCTAACATTCTCCCCCTTAGTGCGAAGATGGGGAAAACTTGCCTCGTACTTGCACTTACTTTCATGATCTGATGATTTTACAGGATGATCATAAACCTAATAGATGGTTTTTCATAGGGTTGACCATAAACCGAAAATGATGGTTTTGTAACTAGTTTACCACAAACCAAAAGGGTGATGGTTTTGCATAGGGTTTACCAACAACTAAAAATGGTGGTTTTACAAGTGGTGTACCACAAACCAAAAATGAAGGTTTTCAAGTGGTTTACCTACAACCACATCATGATGTGTCAAATACAATTATCATCTCTCATCACATTTCACTGCATGGAAAAACATAGGAAATATAGCTGCTCACATATAGAAAATACCATAAATGTAGAAAACTAGAAATGGAACATTGAGATCATGTTCCCCCCTCAATGTGAAATTTCCTTTATTCTGTAAACCACAATAGGAACACTGCAACCAAACACTCTGCTAGACACACAAAGAAACAACAGGAACACATTGTATAAAAAAATCACCATAGCTGATATGGCCCCATCATTGGTGACTGACGAGAGGTCGTTGAATGACCTCCAACCTCTTGTGCCTCCTTCCTCCAAGAAATTCACTTAGTATAGAAAGTCTTCAAAATTATAGTCAATTTCATCTGTTATTTTTTCATCTTCATTGTCTGAGCCTTCTTCAGTGACTATATTTACTTCATTTTTAAGATTTCCATTGAGCAAGTCTTTAGCTCGATCTCTACAAAAAGACTTAGTATGACCCTTTTTCTTGCAATAGAAACATTCAATTTCATCCTTTTTTCAAGAAATTTTTGTATTTCTTTTCTCTTCACCTAGGAGAGCTGAAATCATGCCCTCTAATGATTGAGAAGACATTTTCCCTAGAGTAAAGACAACATTATTGTACTTGGATGGAAAACTATTTAATAATATGGCTTTTGCATCTTCATCATCAATAGGAGATTTAACTTCTGCTAGTTTTCTAAGAAGAGATCTCAATTCATTTATATGACTTGACATTGTGACTTCTTCATTCATTTTCAATTTAAATAATTGCAACTTTAAAGAGAATTTTGCATTATTTGCTTTAGCCCCAAAAGTTTTGTTTAGTAAATCCCATATTTCTATAGAAGATTTTTTTCGAATCTACATGATGTAATTCAGAATCTAAAAGACCAAGTCCAGCTTATTGCTTTGGATTTGTCATATCTAGTTTCCCATCTAAAATTTTACTTACATCTCGTAGGTGCTTTTTTTTTTTCCATCTACTATCCTCCGTAGGTTTTTATTCATTAATCGCATCTATATTTTTACTCTCCATGTATGGAATTTTAACCCATTAAATTTATCTAATGGTTTATCCATTTTACTAAATCTAAATATCCAAAAATTTGAATGTAGATTTGAATTACCTTTGATTCTCTGATTTCTTCAAAAAAAACAACAGTGATCAATGTCTTGTATAGTAAATTTCAATTTTCTCCCAAAAATGAACTGGGTTTTGCTAAAATTTATGTTGTAGCTTTATGTATAAAATATCATTCCACATAAAAACTTGTGGAAAAACCTAAATCATGGAACAAAAGTTACAAGATCTTCTTCGAGACTGATTTAACCTACTGGTACCAAATGTGAAAATTACTCTGATCTAATACACATAATACATGAAATAGCTACACAGACAATAATTAAAATCAGCAACACTATATTATTCTCACACTCATTTTTTTATTGATTCACTATTTCATTACACTCCATTATATAGGAGATGTATAATAACAATCCTCACAACAACCTTTGTCTGCATATACAACCATACACCCGTATGGTTTCAACCTCTCACCAATATAATAATAAAACAATACTAATTGTTTTATTATTCTAACTTACAAACTTACCACATACTAATCACATTTTACATTTACTATTTACATTTACATAGTAAATGTACTTTCACTAATTTACCATAATAATAATTACACATGTAATTATTATTCACTCATAAGCACTAAGATATATTTCCTAACATATTTTCCAACAAGAAGTACATTTAGAGAGAATGTCAATTCATAAACATTAGAATGAAGTGAAATGATTTCATTACTAAAATAAACGCAACTTTCTATAAGTCTTTATCCTTTCATCTTTCACCAAGTCCATCTACAAAATTGTTAGCATGAGTCAGTTCACAAAAACTGAGCATGATAAATGCTATAATGTTAAAACAATATGCTTTTATCTAACTATTTTGTTAAAGGAACCTTATTATTAATGAAAAGGTTCCATGTACAAGGATAAAGAAAATAAATACTTTCCTAATAATTACAAATCAGATATAGAGAAGAGACACATAATCTACTAAGTAATAATGTTCATGAAATAACTATTTAAACCATCACCAACTAGTTTTATACCAACACACTTATGATAATAATTTCAACATGATGATCATCCAAATAGTAACCAATTAAGAAAATAAGTAATTACAATTAAAATTCTATTCTCATTATTTTAAATTTAATTCCTAAACCTAAGTTCTACAAAAACACAAATGGTTCCTTATCATTTAACCTAAAAGGTAACTAGAACAATTAAAAGATGACATGAATAGGCTGCTACCACCATAACATCCCTAACCAAATCCATGATTCCATCCATAAAAGGAAGACATAAAAATAGAGATCACTTTGCAGGAACCAATTGTACTCTTTTAACATTCTTACAAGAGGATACTCTAATCCCAGAAAAAAGAACCAACATGAATTAAGAGCTCGACAAGGCTATCTAACAAGACAAACATGTTTATGAACCCATGTGTTCATATCAAATAACTGAATAGGAAGGGAAAAAGAGTCAAACTTTAACCATGCATCTCACAAAATCAACATTTTAATGTTCTTTACTTCCCACACCCAACTTATGGAGAAGGAATCGGAACATTTTTCTTTGTCAAAATGTAGATTTCTAATTTTCCTAAAAGACCAAATCCACTATTAAATAAAAGAAAATTCCTTAATATGATCATGCAAACATCACATCAACCATCCTCTTTGAAAAGAACTTAATACATGAAATAAGATCATTCAAATATAAATACCACTTAAGATGCCAAGACAATCTCAAAGAGATCTTCAAAAGGCTCAAATAAAACATGTAACCATCATCAAGGAAACATGAAAATCCAACACAAAGCTCCCTAAGGACAATAAGTTTTGAAACATAACATAATATCCAACTACACTCATGAATCCTACAGTTCTACACGGAAGCATATAAGGAAGGAAAACAAACCCAGATTAAAGTATAACAACAAATGATTTCTGTAAAGGTGCAATCAAGTTCCAAAACAAGAACTGACTTGAGAAGAGTAATCAAGAAAAACAAACAAAGCCAATAAAAGAGGAGTTACGAGTCTATAATTAT
The DNA here is from genome assembly GCA_018340775.1 of Taxus wallichiana var. yunnanensis. Classification (NCBI taxonomy): domain Eukaryota; kingdom Viridiplantae; phylum Streptophyta; class Pinopsida; order Cupressales; family Taxaceae; genus Taxus; species Taxus wallichiana. Next base: position 607,606,498 of record CM031240.1, read on the forward strand.
AAAATAGGTCCACCCGTGAAGGGTTTTAAACAAAAAATGAAACTAAAAATGATGGAGGCAGAAGACTCCATCAGATGCCTTCCATGCATGCACTTAAAGTGCTTGAAATAACACTATCGAGAGAACATATTTTATTTCAAGACAAAACTTAAATAAATCAACAAAATCATAAAAAGATCCGTTACTATTAGGAGACAACAAGTGACCAACAAACCTATGCAAGAGATCACACATAGGTATAACAATGTTTAGCTAAAATAATGTTGGTCCTTACTTATTTTTAAAAAAATGTAACCTTGATTGTTACCACAATCCTTAAGAATTTTCACCATAACCCTAGTCATATATTCCACACCAACAAGTAACCAATACAAGGTGGTTAATCTATTAATAAATAAAACATAGTCTTCCCTTGTCCATCATTAAAGTTTGATATATCTAAATATAAAGAAAACACAATTGATTTTCCAACCAAGACAACCCAGAATCACGATTAACAAATTAATACAATGAATCACTTATATCCATAAGAACCATATCCAAGAAACATCACATAAGTAGGAAGATGTAAAAAAACACAAGTAAAATCCCTAGAAATATTTTCATAAAGGAGAAGTGTTATTTTAATGAAAACACTTAAATAAGAGAAAGAGATTTTAATGAGATAGGGCTTATCATGCCTAGTAGTTATCCTCTCTTCCTTTCCTTGACTCAATCCTTCATGCAAAATTTCCTTTGAAATATTTCCATGAAAACCTCCAAAACCAGGCCTCTGCAACATTCCTCATTTTCTTCTTATAGCTACCATGCTTGGATTTTGTTATTATTACTGCCATGCAAGGAGAGATTATGTATGAAACATATTTGAATTGAAGGTTCAAAGGAATGGTAAGACACATATAGATATCCAAAGCTCAAAACCAAATGAAACAATAGAACCAAAAACTATTTATTCTCCTCCAACCTTATACTATTCCCTGTGTGATTTTTTTCTCCGGTCGATAAGAGTAATTTCAAACAAGACTACCCGTGTCTTGTCCTAAATTCTGCTAATTCCAACTCTTTGCTATTTTTATCTTAAACATTAAAAACTTTATTCAAAATAATTTAGTAGAGTTTGATATCTCACCCTTCCGCCTATTTTAAGTCATTGGCAAAAATTTGTGGAAACAATATATTTAATGACACATTAAACCTTTTAAATTCCTTTGAAATTGGTGCCACCGACACCTATAAACTCACCATCCATGCCATAACATTTCCCTTTAGGTTAACCCAATGCCCTTATATTAATTTTAATTAGAATTAGATTTTAAACCAAGCTTAGGTCCTTAGGAGTAATTCTATCGCTTAGAATAAATTAATGTCAAGACTTAGGATTGCCCCCATCAAATTAATCATCACATTAATAAAATTACTTTAAATTAGACTTAAGTTAAGATAAAAATCATAGAAACTTAGAATAAATTAGGTCCCAAAACTAATCAACAAATATTACCATAAGCGATGAATAAAAATGGCGTTTTTAGATCACTTAAAAAGGGTGCATACTAAGGATGCCATCGATGCCCCTATGATCCCGAGCTACCCGGGTTCAGAAATCAAACATTTTTCCCACTTGGTCAAATGACCTAAACATCGTAAAATTGAAAGCATGCCTTGGATCACTGAAATTGATCCAAGGTATGGATATTACAACATCAGAAATAAAATAGACTGAATCACAAGTTCCATATTGCAAAATAGACAATGAAGGAATTTAGACTAAATTTATTTCTTCCATCCACACAAATGCACATTCAACATTAAGAATGAATGAAATAATTCATTTTAAATTCATAATTGACATGGGATGATGGTATCCATTTTTAGAAGATAATCATATCATCTATAGCAAACGTAATTACTTAGTTAATAAGGGTACACCATTTTCTAACAAGAATCAACATTTGAAACTTCTATTACGAAGTAGTCAATGATATAAACTATAGCAGAGGAATTACAAGAAATTACTAAGTTAAATGATGAAAGGAATGAGGTAGATGATGGGCTCAATGATATCACAAATGAGTTTGAAATTTTTCATTACATGTTCCTTAAAAAAATCAAGTATGCACTCCCATTAAATCAAAGTATTACCATGTTCAAGAATATTTCTAATGACGATATCGAGGTAAAAATTCCTCTGGTCTTGAGTCCATTCATAACTTGGTATTATAGTGGAATTTCTTAAGCAAGCTCAAGAAAGTAAAAATCGAGATCAAGAAGTTACTGGAAAATTTAATAGAACATCTGAATCCAACGAGGTCTTAAACCACTATGCATTTGAAATTGATGATAAAGATGTCCAAGATATCATCAAATGATTTATTGGCTACAGCACAAATTAGCTAGTGAAGAAGAAGAAGAAGAAGCGACGCAGATCGAGATAATGACGACACCAACCCTAGCTGAGATTAGCTGTCATTTTTACACGATCTCCAAGCCACAGTCATCATTTGAGTTTCAGGTTTGACCCAATCATACTTGCACAACCACTTGGCTAATTTTTTCTTCGACTATTTCTTGAATTTAAATACATCTTATTTTTAGTATGTAATGATTAAGAATATTAGCTATAATATCTCAACCTTCTTAATCTATAAATAGAAGGATGCATTATGTAATAAGGAAATATTGGATCATTTGAGTAGTAGGATCTATCTTTTTGATCCCTCATATACATGATTTAGCCTCAATACTATTTACGGAACTAATATTTTTCTTTCATCTATTTAATGTGTTGAGTATTCCAAAGTAACTCATTTTATACTTATGAATGTTATTATTTCTTGGTATATAATGATCTATCCTACCTTCACACTAAGTATATTTCTTTAGTAATATTACAAATTGTTATTATTGAAACTTATTATTTTAGTTATGGAATAGGAAAAATTCCTTCGTTATTAATAAATCTTACCTTCATAAGAATTTTTATTTGAGAAAAGAAATAAAAAGCTATGCATGTGATCTATTATTATTTAAAAGTATTATGTTCTTGTGAGATGATCTTCTTGTTCATTAAACTATTGGTGGATTACCTTTTCCAAGTATTTTTAGTTATTCCTCTATATTTTCTCTGAAATTTTGAGCCATATATTTTTTTTTCTAGCAATGTAGATTTCACATTCTAATCTTATATTAGATGCATGCAGTTTAGAAGGGATTAAAATTTCTCTGGATGTTCATCCCAAGAATCAAGGTCCCATACCTGGGGATGTTCCCATGTCGAACTAGAAAAATCACGATTCAAAGTGGGTGCATGACCCAAGTGACAATATTTTTGGCATGCTCAATGGGATAGACATTAAGCATTGCTTTACTCCTCTTAACATTTTAATTAATTAAAGGTACCGAAGAATCCTTACCTATAGGTTTCTAGAGCTAGTGCATGTAATAATTCAAAGGATTCATACAAGAACTTATTCAAAGAAAGGAAACCAATGGAGTATTAAACTATATTTGTCTCCTCCAAGAAGAAGAAAATGTTAAGCTTTTTCATCATTCTGTAGAGCACATCAAACACCTTCATTTGTAATATTCTCTCCACCATGAAGAGATCAACCACTCATTTTCATGTTGGCAAGGAATCATGTTTTTCCCACCTTCAACAGAGTTAGCCCCTTGGTGTTCGCTCAACATGAAGCTATACCCATAACAACTTTGAATAGTCCACATTTCTTCATTGGTGAAACCAACATCACTCCTATAGAACACATCCAGGATGTTGCCAACATCTTCTTAGTTCATAATATCATAGAAGATAATGTGGCGGTTAGGCTTCTCACAACTTATCTTAAAGGAAAGGAGCTTCATTGGTTCCATGGTTTAGAACCCAACACCATACATAATTGGGATGAGTTGGGAGAAAATATTTGTATCCAATTTGAAGACAAGATTGATCACCTGTCTCTCATGGAGTAATTGACTACTATTAAGAGAGCTCCTTAGGATTTTATGGGAGATTTCAATTTCTGTTCCAAAATACATGGAATATAATCTCACCACTAATCATTCCTTCCTTGAACAATGCATTCTTGTACTACTTGTGAGCCTTGAATAATTATGTTACAGTTATTATCCAATCGATGGTTGGAACAATGTTGTCGGTTGTCTATGATATTGTTATATGAGCTGAAAATTTCTTGATCGAGGTTAGGAAGATAGCCCCAATGCCACAAATTCCTCTATATCCTAATTTTTACATTAATCATCCAATCATTGCTTCTTTGACTCATGTGTCTAACTAGCCAACTCAGCTCATGCCTTCCCCTTCAAATGATCTATGAGATTAAATCATTGCTTCATAGGTTTGGTAATGGGTTGGTTTCTCTTAAAATAAAATTGTCTCAATATAACCATCCCTAATAACCTCCAAATCAACACTATATACCCTACAGAAACCTTTCTAGAGTAATATCCAAATTCAAAATCAATTTACTAATGTGAAGCCTTTGAATATGAAAAAAACCTTCACCGCTAGTTCTTCGAGAGCCATTGTTCTAGTATAAAATAACCTTTTTCGTGACTAGGAATGGTGTTACCCATTCTCTCATCCACAAAATAAAAATATATGTCCCCTAAAAGTGCTTATTCAATAACTTATGGTTCAAATAATATCTACACCAATGGAGTAACAAACAAAATATTCCCCACGTAAGAATCAAGTCAACCACAAACATCGGGATAGGTAACCTTATTGAATTAGAAAGAAGAGGATTTTTGTATTTAATTTGGAACCTATAATAGTATCTTCTAATACTAATTCAAAGAAGAGGAAATATAATTCCAACCTCCAAAGGTTGATCAAGTGTCTACTTCTCAATCTCATTTTCAAGTAATTGTAAGCAAAAATATAGAAGGTAAACCATCGGGGACGTGGGCTATTCAAGCCGTAAGCAAAGAAAATCAACCCAACATTATAATGTCAAACATCAACCTTCCAAAGGAGGATGTAGCAGAATTAAGGAATCTATCTAAGGTAGGGATTATCCCCTTCAAAATTGTTTAACAAATGAATAAAATGAACCTTAACATCACCATGTGGGAGGAATTTTATATCTCTTCATAGAGGAATTTACTGCAAGAGGCTTTGAAAAGTTTCAGTACATCGAGCGAATCATGGGCCTTCTACTTCTACCAGTTTTCACAAACTTAAGGGGAGAAACATTTCTAAAACTAGAAAAACACCTCCCTTGCATATCTCTTTTATCATTGGTAAACATATAGTGCATAATTGTATGATTGAATTTGGTGCCAACAGCTCGATGATACCTAAATATATTACTAATGTATTGGGTATCTAATATACCCCAGAAACTAGGGGAGTTGTTCAATTATATGGTACATATGTTCAAACCATTGGGATGATAAAGGATCTTAATCTCACCATTCATGCATGCCCAAGTTTATTAATCATGTAGGACATATTGGTTATTTATCTTCCTCCTTTATTCACCATATGCCTTTCTATGGATTTCCTTTGCCAAGATGGACAAGTATTTTTTTGCTAATTGGTCATACATGCTCCTCAGAACTAGATATGGGACTAAGGTGACTATAAGAGTAGATCCAATCTATAAGAATCATGTTGAACCTTATACTCCTAACGCCATCAACATGAATTATACCATACATGATCAAGAGGAAGAGATTAAGGATCATGAGTCTACTAATCCTATTGAAGAAATTCCCAACATATTACTTGATGATTGGGGAATGGGACTTTATTTTTATCCATATTCCCAAGAATTAGAACAAACATGATTAAAAACTTATTGTATTCATGAAGAGGGAACTATGATACCTAATATTTTCAAATCCTAAGATGATCTTGAAGGGTTATGACAACTCTTCTTCGATGGATCAAGAAGTGAAAATGGGGTTAGTTCTTATGTCGATTGATTTCCCCACAAGGTAAGAAGTACTCATCATCTTTCGACTTCAGTTCATTTACATAAATAATGTAGCTAAATATGAAGCACCTGGTACATGAGATTCAACTAACTCCGAAAAGGTGAATCAAGGAATTAACTATTTTTAGGGATAGAAATATTTTTATGCATTAGGTTAGGGCTCAAATTACAGTAAAGAATAATATATTAAGGTTTTACAAGAATAGGTTATAGGACTTGATCGAATATTTTGAAGCTTTCAGCATTCATGTAGTCCCTAGGAATCAAAATCAAGATGTAGATAGACTTGCAATGGTAGGATATCAGTATGATATCCCCATTGATATCATAAATGAACAACAAGAGTTTGTCAAGATGCTTATAATACTAGTGGTACTAGATAATGTAAGTAATTGGTAGGTTTTCAACATTACCACAGATCATTCTTTTTCTCGTAACAGGATGTCAAATTACCATCAAAAACTAGTACAAGTTGTAAGAGGCCTATAATGATCAAATTATTCAATTGAAGGGTAAATTTTTACAAAATGTCTAGTCACCCTCGAATAAATTTTCAATTCAAAATTTTATCTTAAAATAAAAAAGCTAACATGGTTATAAAGGAATATGATTTTGAACAAGTTCAAGTCGCAAAGCATAGGTCCTTAAAAATTGGAAAGATATGTATGCCAAATGAAATACAGGCCTTTATTGTTCTTTTTGCTAAGATTATAATTATATTTTTTCTTAGAGTTATGAGGATGTTTGGGGTTTTGACCTAGGTTTAGCACAAAACACCATCAAACTTGATATGAATGCCAAACCAGTTAGGAAAAACAAAGCCTAGTCAATCCTAAGATTGCACCACTAATAAAGAAAGATCTTTCAAAACTCATTAAAGCTAGTATTATTTTCCTAACCAAGAACTCCTCTTGAGTGGCCAATTTGGTTCCAATTAGGAAAAATAATGGGGATATCAGACTCTACATGGATTTTAGGGATGTTAATCGAGCCTCTTTGAAATATCATTACCCTTTCCCATGTATAGAAAACATTCTACAAAAAGTGGTTGGGGTAGAAAGGTTTTCGCTACTCGATGGGTATTTGGGTTACAATAAGATAATGGTTAAGGAGTTGGATCAGATCAAATAAGCTTTTACTACCAAGTGGGGAAAATTTTCATATAATAAGATTCCATTTGGATTGTCTAACTCTAGTACCACCTTCCAACAAGCTATGGATATGGCCTTTAAAGGGATTATAAATGACATGATCATCAACTATCGTGATGATATAACTATGTATTTCAAATATGCATAAGACCATATGGAACATTTGAGGAAAGTCTTTGAAAGATGCAGGAAATTTTGGGGTTTCCTTGAACCTCAAGAAATGTATTTTTACAATCCATGAAGGAAAATCGTTAGGACATATTGTTTCAGTAGATGGAATTTTAATTGACCTAGAGAGGATAGGTTACATATTGTCCCTTTCTCTTCCAATCCACAAAATGGTCTCCATAGCTTCTTGGGGACTATTAAATTTGTGAGGAGGTTTATACCTCAATTTTCCACCTTAGTTAAGATGCTCAGCTATGTTGAAAAATAATATACCTTATATTTGAAAAAAAGGGTAAGATAAGTTTCTAGGCTATCAAACATGCCATTTTAAAGGCTCCTACATTGGTTAATCCTATTTATGAAAAGGATTTCATCCTTTATGCCTTTTCAGATCGAAAAGTATGTCATTCGAGCATCAAGCAATTGAAAAATGTTTTTTCCAATAACATGATCTAGTTGATGGTATCACACCTAGGGGTTAGGTATTTCTTGTTAAATAAAATAAATAAATGAATGAAAAAGGGTTGGATGGATTACAAAGGTGATGGAATATAATGTCCATATAAAAGTAACCAAACTAGTAAGTGTGAATGGTATGCGTCAACCCTTGCTACTAACTTGGAAGCAAAAGGGATGTGATAGAATGTTACATAATCATCATCAAGATGAAATTCACATTCCTTTTGATTTGATGTCTAACATGAAGAATTTTTTTCCATTAGGTAAGTATCCTCCTAGCCTAGACAAAACTATGAGGTGAAGCTTCTAGATTTAATCCATTCCCTATATTCTCATAGATAATATAATCTTTGAAGGGATTTAAATGGAGTTCCTCTTAGGTGTATAAAACAAGATCACATTAATAAGATATTGGAATAATTTCATAATGATTTTTCAGAGGTCATTACTCAACAAGGATAGCTGCTGCTACAAAAATCATGAGGGCTGGTTATAGTTTTCTTGATTTATTTCAAGATGCCCATTTATGGGTAAGTAAGTGTGAGGAATGTTCATTTTTCATAGGGAATCAAAGGTTGGATTTTCTTCCTCTCTATTTGATCCAAACAAACCAACCTTTTGTATAATGGGTCCTAGAATTTATTGGAATGATAAATCCTTCATCTAGTAATGGTCATAGGTGGGTACTAATTGTGACTAATTATTTCACCCGATAGACAGAGGAATTACCATTGAAGAAAGGAAATGAGAAATACATTTTATAATTTCTCGAAGGTATTATGATAAGGTTTAGTGTGCCCTTTACAATTATTGAGACAATTCCAAGGTACTCATCGGCACAAAGCTTAGTAAATGGGCTATGAAAAATGGTGTTTATCTAAAAACCTTTGACGCAACCTATAATTTACCGTAAAATAACCGGGCACAATGGCACATCACCCGGCTGAGTTGAGAACTCACCCAAAGCACCCACAGTGCAGAACCCTCCTTAGAGTTGCTTGTATGCAGGAGGTGAAAATGATGAAGATGTAATGTATTCATATCCGTAAATAGCATAAACATTCCACGAGTATATTACGGATCTAGATCTTAAAGAATAATGAATTAAGCGATAAAAATAATGAAGTAAACCATGTAAGAACTTATTATAGTCACGCTTAACACCATTATTCACCCAATACACTCCATAATATTAAAAAGTAGTAAATACAAAAGCTTCTTACAATAAGTAGTATCATAAGTTTATGTATGCATCGATCACGGTAGCATAAATCCACAATAGCTCATACACGTCTCTCCCTAATCTACATAGATTACTACATATTTATAAAGGTGGGGACTTTCCCTTCACTTCTTATGCAATTAAAAAAATAGTTCACATGTTAAAAGTAGTAATGTGCCTTTACAATAAGATGCACACATGCAAGTGCGCTAATAATAGATCTCTTATAGTTAACTAGTAGTAGTAATCCTATTATTAACTCGAACTCATATATGACGCTTAGTATACACGCTTCCCAAAAGAAAATTTGTGTGTCGTGTAAGTCTCCATCCCATTGTGTGCTCTGTACACTATCTCCAAAAATAGCCCATAACCATGAAAATGGCTAAGTCCGAATTAATCTTCCTTCCACACGCATTTATTTCCTATGGTTTTGCACATTCAAATATGCCTTGCTACCATGAGTGAATATTCTGTGTGCCCTCTCCTTAGCGCCATATTCTATTTTCTCAACCTTACCCTACACTAAACTACACTTTTTCCTGGAAATGGGGTTACTCTTGATGTTCGCAAATAATAAATAATATGAATGAAAGAATGTAAATAATTACTTTACAAATAATGGACCTCTATTCTCTAGCACACTCTACTTCAACTCAGCAGGATCAACTCTAGATATTCTTCCTTAATCTCAGCCTCTAAGGCTTGCCAAAATTCCAACATGTTACGGTATTCTCCGGAATGTCTTCAATGATGGACTCTAACTCATCATGGGTCATCTCTTCCTTTTCATTCTACGATACTATGACAACATTAGCCATTATCTGCAGCATCCTTCCTCCGAAGATCCATATTTTTGCTCCGAGATTTCCAAGCTCATCCACCCTCTCCTTATGTGGATGTTGTTTTTTTACAAGAGCTTTGCAATTTTGTTTCACTAATGCCGATCTCTCTCTGTCCACCCTAAAGTCTCATACTTCATTTCTTTAATAACTTCATTATCTTCCAATATAGTTATGATTCTAATCATTGCGTCTAGAGCTATGCCTATGTTCAAAGATTGATCCTCTTTCTTCAACTCATCCTATAAGGTTTGGAGAAATGCCTCATATAATGAAATATTTCTAATCACGGAGGCCTTTTCTCTCTCTCCTTCTTGTTCAGGGTCCTTTGGTGCTGGCATGTGAATCGGTCCATCCTCAAGCACCAAATCAACTAACGTATGCACATAATGCATAGCTAAAGGAAAATTTTCAGGTACCTTAGACTCTAAGTTCGGTCTTGCTTTCAGGACATAATCACCAATTTCCTCTGCCATGTTGATGAAGGCTTCATTTTTCTCTCTAAGTCCTCCCTTTTAGACATGCTATTTCTACAACCATTTCCTTGTTATTTTCTTATAGTACTCTAATAGTAGCAACCATATCTATGTTCCTCCACACCACTTCAGTAGATACCTAGACCAATGCATTTCTTACCTACTCATGGACATGAGAGTGGGATTTATATTCATGTGCCTCCTCTACGGTGCCTTCTTCATTCTCTCCGGGACACACATGAATTATCACGTACAACAAAATTGGGCTCGTCCATGTGAATTTTCATAAATCAAGAAAACTATTTCCTCGTGTGCATAGTGGCCATGTTTGGGTAAATAAAATCCCATCCATATAACCCCTTAAGGTCCATTGTGCTCTAGAAATGGATGCGAGAAATTTTACTAATGTCCTCAGTATAGCCCATGCTTGGCCCAACATACTCCCCACTAGTTCTCCTTGTTCTTGGCCCCTTAGGAACTTGAGCACCAAGGTTTGGAGTTGGATCTTCAATGTTTTGAGCAATATCATGCTCTATTTCTTTTTCCTCCTTTGCACCTTCCTCTTCATCCTTCATATCATCATCCTTGGGTTCTTCCACATCTTCTAGTTATACAGGGGTTCTAGGCATGCTCTCTTTAGACTCCACCTCCTAATTCAACATTAATTTTTTATTTTTTCTCTCAAATGTCTCTTTCTTAGAGAGAGTCATGGTGATATCCTCATAGACTGTTGGGTTCCCACTCCTTGGGTCCTTATTCTTCTAAATACCATTTTCAAGTGGCACTCTCCATGGAATAGTTTTACGTCCAAGTATTCATCTTCTTCTTGGACTCGAGGTGGAGTACCTGTGCGCTCATTCTCTACTCTATCTCGTGGTCTTCCTTTAGCATATATGATCTAAGCCACCACTATCTTCATGTTCTTAGTCCTCCTCATCCAACGCTATGGTTTTTGCAAGATGTGGGGCTGAAAATTTCTCCAGTTTATGTTTTCCTTTAGACGGTCTTGGGAGTTTGAACTAATTTTCTACATACTTGTTATTCTTCACTTTAGGTGAAGTTGAAGGTATACGAGTGTTGTTCCATTCTCTCCAATAACAAAGCTTACTATATTCATATTTATGACATATGAGATGATCCTTTCAATATAGGCAGCCCGGCTTGGATACACATATGCCTTCCTCAGAGTGTGGTAGTCATAATCTACCTTGTCTACATTAAAGTTCAAGCAGCGCACATAAGTAAATTAGTGGAATGATGTATGGAAGTAGCACACTATGAAGGCATATGACAGTTTTCACCATGAGCTCCATGCTCCATCCCTAATAGAAAATTACGTGATGCAGAAGTGTTGGTACACCGCAAACTATACCACCTTGCCCACCATCAAAGGTATCTCCTTGGGAATGCACCACTCTTCCTCAAATGTCACATGAAGTCCGTCATACCACATCTCTACCCTCTGTTTAAATATCCCATTCATTGATCCTTCACATAAATATTTTTCAAACCTCTTCACGAGGGACTTATTTTCCATGGGATACTCCTAGATCTTGTTCTTTGGCCCATCAAGCACTCTAATTTTTGTAAACACAAGGGAAAGGAGGATAATACCAAAACTTATCTTCTCTCATATTCACACTTCCTCAATAATGGTGTTTGTAATGTAGCATGCTAGGTTGTAGACTACTCCCTGAGACATTTTCTTCGCAACATGTAGCCACATGGTATTCACCTACGACCATCTCTCTTGATCATTCAACTTGGTTACCAAATGTGCTGCTTCTTGCACCACTGGATACTTCTTCAATTTATCAATTTCCATTCCATACATGTCCTTAGTATACCCCAAATCCTTTCTTGTATCTATGATTTCTACTTTATCAATCGATCACCGACAAGGTATACCCTGTTCCCTTCAATCTTGTCGGTGTTGAACTCGTGGCTACTATGATTCTAACCCTTCGTCTGGTAAAATAGAAGAATTCCTCATGGACCCTCCTCATTAGCCATTGGTATAACGGTTCATACTTGCAAAAATATGGGAGCTCATACAACTGATAGAATCCTACCGCTTCAAAAATTTCTCCCAGCCTTCGCCATACACGGCATATCCTCCATAGTCTCTGTTTGTTGGTCTTTATACTATACAAGACATCCAAATCTTTCTTGTTGTCAAATGTACAGTGCTTGTATTATTTTAGTTTACACCTACGAATGTGGAAATCCCACTCTTGTCTAACTATCACACCTTCTGGGTACTACATTTCTAAAAATTACTCTCAGGAGCCATTTCAACTTCATCTTCTACCTTCTTCTTTCCTTTCATGCCTACTCCAAGTGATTTCTTTGGTGCAATCATAAAATCTACCTTTTCACTTTCTATAACAAGAAAACTCAAACCCTAGCTTGAATTTTTGTTCCCTAGCTTGAAATAGGAACCAAAAATTCTATAGCCCATTTCTCAAATGGCCCCGCACTAGGAATACATCTTAAAGGAATTTCATCTCTTTGCCTCAAAGTTTACCAATGCATGACAGTGATCACATGCCTTACAATATGCTTTACAATCCTGTAGAGGGTCTCCCACTATAATCCAATGAGTAGAATCTTATGCATAGTAGTATCACCTACATAGTTCCCACATGTAATACCACCATGAGATTCTTTCGTGATGTCTATACGCTCGTGCTCTAGCACACATAGGCATACTTCATCTTGACCTAACTTGTATAGGTTACCACTAATCAACATAAAATGTTCCACCTGAATTACAAGTTCTTTCTTCTTAAAGGATTCCATTCCTTCTGGCACCACACATGTACGTAAAAAGATAGCAATATCCTCCAATTCCAAAGGCATGCATTGTAACCTGTACAACTGTGCATCTGACATTGTATCTTCAATCGTATGTGCATCCTCCCCTAACTAAATTCTTGATAAAAGGTTTGGGATAAAATTAATTTTACCTAGTTTTACCACAACTATGAAATCAAATTCTTGGAATAAGAGCACCCATTTACATATGCTCCCATGTAAAAGAGACTTGTTTACCAACTATTTCAATACCATGTGATTGGTGTAAAATATGAATGGTGTTTCTAAAAGGTATTTTCTGAATTTATGTAGTGCATATATCATTGACAAAGCTTTGCACTCATTCGTTGTATAATTATGCTATTCAGGAGTCAAGTTTCTACGAGAATAATAGATATGATGATCTATAATACCGTCTCCAAGATGAGCTAACGATGCACTAATGGTCATGCCATAGGTATCCACATGTACATGAAATGGTTGGTCCCATGAGGGAAAATGCATAATAGGCATTGTAGTAAGTCTCTCCTTCAATGTCTCAAATGTGTGTTGATGTAGCTCTCCCAATAAAATGTTTGTTTTCCTTTTAGTAACTCTTCCAAGGGTGTAGAAACCTTAGCATATCCTTTGAAAAAAATTCTATAATACCCAGTGTGACCCAAGAATCCACACACCTCACTTTGACTAGAAGGCTCTTCCAAGCCTACAATAACCGAAACCTTAGCTAGATCTACTAACAAAAATTCCTTGCAAATGATATGACCTAATGATTTCCAAAAGGTGTAGCAAACATACACTTTTTGATGTTTAAAGAGATCCTTAATTGTCTACATATTTCAAACATTAAGCATAAATTGTCACAATGAACCTTAACCATTCCATACAAAGATCAATCATCCAAGTAAACTTGCAAGAAAATGTGAATAAAGTCCGGAATGCTTGAACAACTATTCACTAAAATATAACACGACATTTTTTTAGACCAAAGAGAATCATAATATATGCAAAACTTCCCCATTTAGTGGTGAAAGTTGGTTTTTCTTGATCTTCTTGTGTAATCTAGACTTGATGATACCCAGAGAATCCATCTGTAAAAGAATAGATTTCATGCCCTGCAATGCCTTCTAATATCTCCTTTGTGAAAGGTGTCGGAAAGGGATCAATCACACATGCAACATTCATTTCTCTGTAATCCACACAAATCCTAATCCAACCATATTTCTTTATACTGATAACCATGGGACTAACCCACTTTGATTCTTCCAGGGGCTTGATGATGCCAGACTTAAAAATCTTGTCAATTTCTTCTCTAACCTTTATGCACATGTTAGGGTTCATCTTGTAGGGTCTCTTCCTGACCAAGAGCGCACCTTCCTTAAGATTTATCTTCATCTCTCCTAATGATTCTTTCACTCATTTTAATTCATGGTAGCCGCTAGAAACAAGTCCTTAAAATAACAGAGAAACACCACTATTTTTATACTTCAAATTCTCGACCAATGATCTCTAATTATTTCTTCTTTAGGTTCGAGTAATCTGTACCAATATTCACTTTCTTTGTCCTCATGGGCTCATGATAGGTGTGTACCTTGTTATCTACACTATCCAAGACCTCACAGTACTGCTAAATGATCGAGATCCAGATTCTATACTTCTTCATCATCCACTATGTAGACCATCTTTCCTTTTTCTTTCTTAAAGTAAACATGCTTAGGTAGCGTTGCATTTGTCTCTAATCCTTCATCAAAATGTACTCCTAAGTCATTCTCATCAAATAAATCATTAATGAGGTCTTTCACCTTTCAGACTGTCTCCCATAGTTAAAAACTAAATAACCCTTAATGCCTCTTCTATTGGAGGTTTAGTAGAGAAGTAGTCAAAATTTTGGACCATACCTATAATCAAATCCTACAAATTTCCAATCTCTCTATGTAGCTCCACATATACATACCAAATACGTGCACAACCTTGTAAAGTGGAATACATTTTTTACACCCATAATGAAGGCAGTAACGTTTCTTGCTCCTCTATCTAGACTCTTTCACACTACTGAACGTGGTGTTGAATAGGTTGATTACCATGATATGTGCAGATTTGAGTAAGTGCATTACTTTTGGAAAACTGAGTTATAAAAGTAATCCGACTTCATTCCATTTTATAAGATTATTCATGTGAACCACCCACCAAAGGTGCATTGCTTTCCTGGACATGGTACATGCTAACATATTTATTCTTTCTAGCTGGTCTATCCACTGTTCCTCTATGGCATGTAGGAATACCGTAGGGTATCCTTCTCCAAAGTGTACCGAGGTTCAAAGTTGTTAACTAACCTCTTGACGCGACGAGGTTTGTATTTCCACGTAAATTTTCTCCTTACTTTGTGCCCAACCATCTCATAAGTACCATGAGCCCAATTATCACAAGCAATACTTGTAGTATCACTAATAGACTGCACATCTTCCCACTAAAGGATTCCTTCCTTAGATGGCTTGAGTACTTTTGGGTCTTGAATGACGTGTACATAAATCCTATTCATATCTTCCTCACTCAAAGGATCAACATAGGGAGCATATTTCCCATATGTTAAATGGATAATAACTCTTTCCTCTTTGTTCTCAAAACTAATATATTCCTTGTTGAGCTAAAGATCAAAATTATTTTCATAACACCAAGGGCGCCCAAGAAGATCTAGGAAACTTCCCGCTTCGAAAGTGCTAAGACCTTAAAATTCCCAATGAACTTGGCCCCTTGTATAGTAATGGATGCATATTTTAAAAATCCGATAGGAGTGGCGTTAGTTCAATTAGTCATAAATAGTACATTAGAAGATGGCTGCAATGAAGGTCTCCCCATCTGTACCCATGTATCTAAAGTAAGGACATTTACTTCCATTCCTGTGTCAATCAATATATTACTCAAGAGCCATCCATCGACAACAATATTCAAAGTAATATCCTTATCGTAATATAAGCTATGGGGGGAATATTTACATGTACGATATGACACCAATTATCGTAATCACATGTGGAGTGTTTCCTTTTAGCCAACTCCCTAGAAATGGAATAATATTCTCCTAGCAACAAAAATTTCATACCTCCTTCAATTCATCAATATCATATTGGACCATCTCTACTACCTTCTTCTATTCCATCTTCCGTGATTTCTCCTTTAAACACTATAATTCCCCTTGAAGGTCTCTGAGTACTTCTATGGTCTCTTGATAAACCTCCTTCTGGTGCACACGATCCTGATACCTTGCATGAAAAACATCCTCCTTAGTGATGGCAAAGGCTTCGTGGTAATACCTCTATAATGCGCACAACTTTAGCACGTGTAGTGATATTTAAGGAAAATACCTCAAGTTCCAAAGTGCCAACATTGACATCCATTGATTTTCCATAGTGCATTGTATCCTAACCATCCATGCACCTTTTTTCTCCTATTTATGTTTGTTTCTAAGATGCTCATATAGATTCAACCATTCCTCATATCTATGATTCTTCCTATAGAAAGAACATGTAATATTCTGAGGACATTCATGCCAGTAGTGGTCAGGTGATCCACATGTAAAGTATGTTCCATGAGGGAATCCACTTCGTCCACCACCATAGCCTCAACCTCCGAATTGACGATGGTATCCTCGACCTCTACCATGTCCTCCTTTATAGTGCCCCTCATTCTGATCATAATGTGCTTGATTTTGATTTCGATCCTGATGCTCACCTTTACCCTTAGAGTTATCTGATACTCCTGTCTTTCACACACCAATATCTATAGCATCATGGATCTGACCAATTAATCTACAGTCTTCTATATTGTGAGTTGTGGACCGGATAGCAGGATCCATTCTTTCTTATCGCGCGTGTAATAATGGGCAACAAATGATGTCATGGTTCAAGTGACATATCTCATAGTATAACAATAATGAATGTAATGTTATACGTGGAAAAATTTCTTTGATGTGCCCCTCCACTTCAAATTCTATACACCAAATCTAGTGCTTGTCTCATGTGTTTAATTTTTCGATAGTTTCTCCAATGCTTTTCCATGATTGTAATTTGTGCTTCCAATAATGGGCTAACTCTAGTGTCTATAATCCCCACTGCCTTAGCATGTAAATTTGTTTCAAGTGTTTCACATGGATCAGTGTATGTCTTATTTTAAAACTCCTTATAAAATGTGTGATCAGACCTCCAATGAACCATTGTGCATGCTAGCTTGTATGAATATCATAATAAATCTTAGATAAAAGTGTTTTGAAATGGCCATCGACTCTAGGACACTTTCAATAGTGCCTTGTTTAATATCTTTGAGTGTGCTTATACTCTTCTACTCAAACTCAAGGATATAGAACTCTTTAAGGAATGCATCTTTGAATGCTACATAATCTATGCAAGTTTGATTAGGTTCAAACTCCATGTACCAACTGTGTGTGTCCCTGTAATGTAGTTACAAACTGACTTGCCTTGCACTTAGAAGTTGTGATTCCTTTTGTGCACCATAATATCTCACATGTGTGCATGTGTTCAACAACATATTCTATGCCCCTATACTCTGGAAGACAAAGATACATCTCCATGTAAATATTTTGGTGTTCAAAAGTGCACCCTAACCACTTGATCCAGAACCTCATGTGTTACCTCTACCTCAAGAACCACTAGATCCACTAGAACTAGAGCCACCTACACCCCTTGATCCTCCACTTCTAGATATAAGTGGACCATAATATGTATTTCCTTGTGTCCAAAATATTAGTACTATACTCGAACTCATACAATTTGTATGGTAGTAATACTCCCAAAAGTGAGCCCCAAATTCTACATGCTCGAATTCTATGCAAATGATGCACCTGAAAAGGTACCTCCAAACAAAAATGAAGATGTTTTTCCTTGCCATAGATTTACTTGCTATGTGACTTACTCCGCTTCCCCACTACCCGTATTAGCTTGTTGACTATTGAATATACTAGGTAATCTGGAAAAGCAAGAGCAAGGGATAGGTTTCTAGGTAGATTCGGATGTGCATCTATAGCCTGGTCATCTCTTGGAACACTCATATGTGATGCCGAGGAGGATTCCATTTCATGCTTGCCCAAATGGGGTAGTTCGATGCTTAGGCTACATACCTTCTACATGAGCTCCAAATCCTTCACAAGCCATCTCTCTCCTCAACACCATCTGCTATACAATGTGACCCTTCTTCTCTATCTCCCTCTCTTACTCCTCATTGTACCTAAGACACCTTTCTTCTCTTTGCCTCTATGCTGCAAGGTCCGCCATATTTTAGCAAACCTTCTCTTTCCCCTGCGCGTGGTGGGGTTTAGCTAGCCATCAAATTTTCCTCTAAATTTAGGGTTACCATTAAGATCTTGATTGCCAGTGGAATGCCTTGCAAGTAAGTTCCCCTAGGATACCGTAAAAATTGGAACTCAGCTACCTATGGGAAAGAATAAGTAGAAATTGATTATTCTAGGATATATCTATTCAAAACACCACAAAACCAAGTATCCACTATGTGTGCCCAAATCAGATCAACATCATACATGGCCTAAAATTCTTCTTGTGTATAGAAAATTGTGTGATACCTTTAATTTTATTTAGATAAATAAGCAACCAGCCACTCGTATAATTCTACCTATAAAATAGCAAAAAAGCTCTCATACAAATAGTAATATAGATTCTTTTCCACCCATGCGCATGCATTAAACCCAGATCCACTGCTGAACCTCCATGTGTAATCTTCTTCTATATCTTTTATCCACTCCTCAACACTTACTAGGGTCAAGTGGTACGTCTCGCATCATGAACCTTCCTAAAAATAATGAAAAAGCGGTCCAACAATGGAACTAATGATGAATCCTAGAATTTACCACGAACAACCAGTGCACCGACACATCAACTAGCCTAAGATGAGATCTCAATCAAAGAATGTAAAGGTAATAGGACCCTCCCTATATTTTCTTGTATAGGATGTGAACATGATGAAGATGTATTGTATTCATAGCCATAAATAGCATAAACATTCCATGAGACCATATTCCAAATCTAGATCTTAAAGAATAATGAATTAAGAAATAACCATAATGAAGTCAACCATATAATAACTAGTTATAGTCATGTTTAACACCATTATTAACCCAATACACTCCATTATATTAAAAATAGTAAATACGAAGCTTTTACAATAAGTAGAATCATAAGTTTAAGTGCACATCAAATTTGGCAATATAACTCCACAATAGCTCATACACAATCTGTCTCTAATCTACACAGATTACTAAATATTTATAAGGTTGGGGAATTTCCCTTCACCACTTAAAACAATAGGTCACATGATAAAAATAGTCACGCTCCTTTACAATAACATGCACACATGCAAGTGTGATAATAATATATCTCTTACAATTAACTGGCAGTAGTAATCCTATTATTAACTCAAACTCATGCATGGCACTTAGTAGATGCTATTCCAAAAGTAGCATTTTTATGTCGTACAAATATCCATCCCATTGTGTGCTCTATATGCTATCTCCAAACAGAGCCCTTAACCATGAAAATGGCTAAGTCCCAAATCGACTCGCCTTTCATACACGTTTCCTTCCCTATCCTTTCATGCCTTCAAATATGTCTTGCTACCACACATGAATCTTCTATGTGCCCTCTCCTTAGTGCCATATTCTTTCTATAAAAAAACATCATCAAAATATTATCCACATGGTAATGGTTTTCTTGAGTCCAAATTTATAAGAATATAATACAAATCATCAAAATGATAATTGTGAGAAACCGATAAACTTGGAACACACAACTTAAGATCGCTATGTGCGTAGATAGATTCACTCTAAAAAGTGCCATTGGTAATTATCCATTTATGCTAGTGTATGATAGGGAAGCAAAGCATCCTCTATTTGGATTTATCATCTTTAGAGCTATATCATTAGTTAGAAGTAATGGAAAGTGATCATATGATAATACACTTTGTTGAACTTATGGAATTAGAGGAAACATGAAACAAAACCATGAAGACTCTTTAGTTGTACTGAAGCTCGAACAAAAGTAATTTGAAAAGAAAGTAGCTCACATGTATTTTTAGGAAGGATATTTGGTTCTTAAATGGGATGCAAATACGACAAAGCTAGGAATGCATGCAAAATTTGACCCTCTCTAGAGCTGGCCATACTTAATCATAAGTTGCAAAGAGGAAAATTAATTTTTCCTATCTAGACTTGATGGAGAAGCACATCCTATCTCAGTTAATGGGATAAACCTCAAAACCCTCTATTCAGGTATGTTTCACCTTGTATATTATTAATATATTTTCCTTCTTCCAAGTTCTCTGCACATTTTTTTCTTACTTTTTATTTCTTTTCTTTCTTTGTTTTCATTTTTCTTGTTTTTTCGTTTTTTTTTTTTTACTTTTGTATATTCTTGTGGATAAGTGAATCTTGTGCCCAATGGATTGCATAAGGCTACTAGATTGATTCTTAGTAGGAAATCATTCCTTGAAGGTATCCAAAAATATTAGCTTTAAAATTTCCCTTATGAGAGTGATTTTGAAATTTTTCTTGAAAAATTTTACCTTGTATCAAGTGTTAATTTACACAAAATTGTTTGAGGAAATTACCTAAGTATTGAAGTTTTCTTATGTATTTCATATTCCGTAAGTCAAATTTTAGTTTTCATGTAAACTGTGTGAAAAATTCCGAAGCCTGAAATACATAAGAAGTTAGTCCAAATTAGAAATCGAAACCAAGTATAGTTCGCATGAAAACTTCAAGTTGAGTCTTAAAATTTGATCCCCTAAGTGCATTTCATGTTTCAGAACTCTAAGTTTAGTTTGTATGCAAACTGCAAGTCAACTTATAAAATTTAACTTCCGACCATTCAAGATCATTTCAGGTTTCATAACATGAAGTGTAGTTTGCATGCAAACTACAAGTCAACTTTAGACTTCCAAAATGCTAAGGATTTAGACCATTTCAAGTTTCGAAACCAAAACAAAATTTTCATGCAAAGTGTTTTATGACTCTTGAAACCCGACACCTAATGCTAGGTTAGTATATTTAATGCTACCTACCCACATGTATCCCTTATGTCGTAATTAATTTTCCCTTTTCTATTTAAGGGTGAATTTTTCCTTGTATTTTTTACTTGACACTTTTACACCGACTTCACGACGCCTCACCTAAATCAGACCATACTCTTTGTTTGGAATTTGGGAAATTTCACATTTTTATCTTAAACCCACTTGATCTTTAGGTAGGTTTTTATGTTTTAATATTTTTAACAAGGTTTTTAGGGTTTTTCTTTCCTTTCTTTTGTTGTAATTATGGATTTTATTTGTGTCTTCATTCCTATGTTATTATCTAGGTGTTCCATCTTGTTCTTTGGGGTTAACTTTCCCATGTCTCTCCCTCATTCGGTGGTTTTGTTGTAATTGAAGCTTATACTTCAAGGTATATTTTTATTGAAAAATGAAGGAGGAAATGTCATTTAAATGTGTTTTCAATGGTTTTGAGCTATGTCACAGTCTCCATTCTCATTTTGGATCAAGGAAGAACTCCAAGACGATAAAATAAGATTCAACTTCCACTATTAGAAATCGAGTTTGAAAACACCTCTCAATTTGAAGTTCAAAAGAATGTGAAGCTAGGGTTGAATCTCGGTGGAATTACATGTCAAAAATTCAAGTCAGAAAGGAAAGTTGGAATTGTAAGTTGGAAGTGTAGATTGGAGCTGTAGGGATGCAATATAGCATGATAGATTTCTACTTTTAGTTTTTAGCAAAGTTTTTTAGAGATTCTTCCATGGGTAAATTTTTGAATCATCATCCAAGGGGAAAGAGAAAATAAAGTATATTTTCCAAGGGATGGCTCCTCCTTCTAATATTGAATCAGACATTAATAACATTACAGATAGTGACCTAGTGTAGACACCAAATTTGGGTCACACTCCCCTTGGTCCCATTCAATTAATTAATGTAACACATTTAACTAATCATGATCCCTTCATCCCATATTAATATTCATCCTCACATTATTAATTAATTTAATTATTTTAATTAATTTAATTTCATCCTCACACCTCCACCTCATCATGACACCTCATACTGGACCCATTCTAGGGACATTTAACTTTCAAATTGACCAAGTCATCACGCTTAGCACTCGATTCATCACTCCTAGTGCCGAGTCACCACTTGACCTAACTAAGAATTATTATCAAACCTAAATGGACTTGTTCTATGACCTTTCTATCTTTTCTAACAAGAACTCCACTTCCCTAAGAAGACTCAACTTGGAAAAAATGCCAAACTGGGAAGATCTAAGTATTTTTATAAATAGGACTATTTCACCCTAATCGATCTTTGGTTTATCCTCGGTGATGTCGATCACCTAAACCACCATCAGTTCCTTAATATATAATTTTCCAACCCTTTACAGGTTGGTAATTTAGTCATTGGATCCTTATTACATTCAAGCCCAAATCTTTAATACCTCCCCATTAAGATGACGAACACACACAACCACAATACAAGACAAGATGCCAGTTCTCCTTGCAGAGTGTTGGAATACTCATGAGAGCAAAAATTTGTCCTTCCATGATATCTGGACTCAAGAACCTCTTTCTCGATCAACCATCAACCATAAAAACTCTCAAGATCTATAAAATACCAAGTAAGTCTTGTAATTTTAAAAATTGTGCTTATCCCAAAGTAGATCTCTTATTTATTTTAGTATTTTATTTCTTTTTTACCCATACATCACCTTCTTCCCACCAACCCACTATTCAACCACCCTAATAATTTTCACCCTTTTAAACCTCCTTCTTAGTATTCTTGAGTCTTCTCAACCATATTACGACCCAAACCACACTACCCTCACTCTCTATATAATCAAAGAGAGCACTAAAAACCATTTTTAATAGTTTACTACCTATTTCCCCTAGTGATGTTGATTCCTTGAATGCCATAAATTTCATCCGTGTATTGACATAAGTCACCCGACTGATACCAGTCTCTGTGTCATTTTATATGCTTAGACAAGATATCTTCCCACTCACCCAAAACCAACCCAAACCTCAACCAATCAGCCCTAGACCCCACCTAGATCCTCTGCTACACCTATAAACCCACATGGGCCCATTAATTGTCTAAATTCAATTCTAACCATTTCCTGTTGAGTTAAATTATCTTGGTGTATGTTAATAGGAGATACCTAAATCTTATCAACTATAATAAGAACTGTTATTTCTTCCATTAAATTATATTAAATAGAGGATTGACAACCATTCAAGGAAGAAACACACTTCTCGGATCTAGCCTTACTAGGAAGTCCTCTGAATCTTGCTATTTAATACTATTTGGTGGTCTTGGTGTGTTTCTTATACATGTTGTTCCTCCTAACCAAAGAGAAGCTCACACAATCAGCTTGGATCAAAACTCTATAATGCATGCATTCTACCTTCCACCTTCACCTCATAGGTATTCCTCCTTAACTATTTACCTTCTATCTATTTTTTCCTAGAAAGCATAAAAATTATTGGTGAAACATTTTTGTATGCCCAATGGGACCCATATGGGGTTCATTGCATTGTTCATTCTGGGGAAATCTTATGTGTCTATCTTCATTTGAAACAAGTTCACATTAAGCTTCATGTCTAGAAATAATCTTTTCTTATGATTATCTCAGTGACACTTGTTTTTCCAGGATTAAAAAGAACTCTTCTTTCTTTTCTTGCATTGCACTTAGTGGAATTCATGCCCTTAACGTCTTCATAATTTGTTCTCATCAAATATAATTTATGGATTTGGGTTTTAAAACTTGTGCACTTGCATTTTTGAGTTTTTTGCATTATAGCATATCTTAATTGTGGGAAACCTATATCTGTTGGAAGTCATGCCCAATTGATGGTTGAAAAATTGAACTGCAGCTCACATATTGCACACTCTCTATACCAAATCATTGAAAAACAACTCACAATTTTTGAACAACATATTTCCCGGAAGAAGTTGTGAATGATCCCATGATTAGAGGATTAATAGTGGGCTCCAACTAGTTTCTCTATCCAGTCATCATCTCAAAAAAGGATCCCCAACACCGAAACTTACCTAAAACTAGCCATAGTTGTTAGCTTTTTATAGGGCACCTTTGTTAACTAAAAATTCTATCCTGCTTATAGTCAGTTGTAAATGGCATAAGCCACAACATACAATCTAAAACTTACAATTTCATGTTTATAAGATTTTTGTCTTCTTGTGTTTTGAGGTGTGATTTATATTTCTTCATTCTTTCTAATCCTTTTACACCCCACATCACGATTGGTGTATTCTAGTTTTATTCTAGGTATATTAGTAATTGTAATAGCCATACTCATTCTTTGCGTTAGCCCTTCTAGTTGATTTAAATCACCAAAAATTCATTTTTCCTTCTCTTTCGAGATTTCATAAACCGATATCGTTCAGTGACCCCATCTGCTAACTAACCGATGTCGGTTTTATGTTGTTTTGGTTATTTTTACCAAAATAGTATTCTCCACGATTATGTTCTTTTCATGTCTTGTTCTGCCATTTTATCACACTTTTGGGTCTCTGATATCATCGTCATAGTACAGGTTGACCCATTTTTCACCTTTCATTTCCATATCTTTGAATCTCTTATTTTTCACAATAATGACATCTATCATACCAGCATTAGCTACCAAAATTGATGTCACCTCGTATTATAATTTTCTAATCAAAACAACGATATAATCCCTCATTTTAGACTAATTTTCCCCATTACTTTTGTGTTTTTACATCATCAACAAAGCTCATAATACCTTTTTTATTGTCATTCACATGGTTTTGATTTGTAAACAAGATAACACTCTCATGTTTCATAATAGGCACTAGCCACACCCACCTTGCCCATCACCCCTTCAATCTCATCACCTATGGACCCAAATCCGGCTCTTGTCATACCCACCGGTGATGAGTATTTCATGAGACTCCTTGATTATAACCCTATCGCTCTGATACTATCTTTCTCATTCATCTACCCATGATTCATCAAGCCATCTTGTATATGGCATGCATGTTTCCATTCCTCCTACCCTCACACCCACTTCTGCATCAACTACTACTAGTTTGGCCTTACCCTCTTCCACTGACAACATGTGGTTTACTAGCTTAAACCTACATCATCAATATCTACTACACCTACAAAATCTGTCATGAATTTGACATCTATCGCTCTTACAATGTCAACCATGCCTTTATCAACCTCCATGAGTGTAGTACTATCTTGATTTAGTCTAGAATCTTGTGTAAAACCCGGGCACATTGGCACATCACCTAGCTTTGAGTTAAGCACTCACCGAGGCGTGCAAAGCTACCAAGATCCTCTTTAGATTTGCATGTGTAAGATGTTAATGTGATGAAGATAAGACATACTTAGATCCATAATTACACATAAACATTCCATAGTGTATAATCCAGATCTAGATCTTAGAGAATCATTAATTAAACAATAAATATAATGAGATTAATCATACATGAACTAGTTTCAGTTATGTCTAACACCATTATCCATCTAATATCATCCATTTCATTAAATACTGTAAAAAAATAATCCTCTTACATTATAAAGTATGCCCATAAGTCATGCACGCATCATATCCAGTAGCATAACTCTACAATAACTAACACACTAGTCACTCTACTACACAGTCAATACATATTTGTAGAGGTGGGGACTTTCCTTCACCACCTACACACTTCTCAACATAGGTTGCATTTTTTTAATATCCATTCACCTTTTACAATAACATGCACACATGCAAGTGCACTAATAATAGATGTCCTATAGTTATCTAAAAGAAGTAATCCTATTATTAACTACAACCATGCATGGCACTTATCATCCACTCATTCCCAAAATAAAATTTATGTGTCATGAAAGTCTCCATCTCGATGCGTGCTTCGCACACTAGCTCCAATTTCATCCCTTATCCACAAAAATGGCTAAGTCCTGAACCAATTGTTCTTACGTGTGTTTCATTTCTTATTAGTCCACACCTTCAAATGCACCTTGTTATCGTGTGTTTATATTATTTGTGTGTCTTCTCCTTAGAACAATATTATATTTTCTCAACATTACCCCACACTAAATTACCTTGCCATCTCAACAATGGGGATTCTTTCTAATGTTCCCATATAATAAAGAATAAGTGGTGAAAGAATTAAAGAATCACTATAAAAAAATGAATCTTCACTCTGTAGCTCCCTCTTCTTCAACTGGGAGGATTAGTTTTGGATATTCATTCGTAATCTCAACCTCCAATGGTTTCCAATCGTCTAGTGTTTTCCTTGTTTTTTTGGAATGTCTGTGGCGATGGCATCCAACTCGCCCCTGAGTAATATTTTCCTTATCATTCTACAAAGTAATCAAACAACATTGGCTATAACAGACATCATTCCTTCCAAGTAAATCCATCTTCTACATATGATCTTCCCAATTACATCTATCCTCTCGTTGTGTGGATCTTAGGCTATTGTAAGGACTTTGTGCCTTTGTTTTATTAGTGCCAATCTATCTACGTTCCCTAAAGTCTCATCTTTCATTACTACCAGGACTTCATTATCTTCAACTAGAGTCTTGATCCTTATCACTACCTCGGCGTTGCGTTGCACAAAAATTAAGAGCTTGGTCTACTTTATTCATCTCATCCTTAAAAGTTTGGAGCAGTGCCTCATACATTGAACATTTTCTGATCATAGAGGCCCTTGCTCTTTGTGCTTCTTGTTTAGAATATTTTGGTGTAGGCATTATAAGTGGTCCATCTTATAACAACAAATCAACCAAAGTGCACACATAATGCATAAAGGAAAATTTTTAGGTACCTTTGGTTCTAGATGAGGCCTTGCCTTCAGAATGTAATCACCAATTTATTTAGCCATGCCAATAAAGGCCTCATTCTTTACATGTTATTTTTCCTTCTCTTCCTTTAACCACTCTATCTTTGTATTTTTGTCCTTGTTATCCTCCATTAGTGCTCTAATGGTGGCAGCCTTATCAATATTTCTCCACACCACCTTAGCTGATACCTTGAATAAGGCATTTCTTACCTACTCATCAGACATAAGAGTGGGATTTATGGTCATGTGCCTGCTCTGTGGTGCCTTCTTTACTCTTCTTGAGACACAAGAATCCTTACATACATCAAAATCTAGTTCATCCATATGGGTCTGCATGGAATAGGATAGTTTTTTCCTTGTGCACATAGTCACCATATATGGATCCATCATCTTCCATCCATATAATTCCTTAAGGTCCCTTTGTGCTTTGGCGAGCTTGGAAAATTTTACTTATTTCCTTAGCATAGCCCATAGTTGGAATAATATACTCTTAACTTCTCTTTTTTCTTGGCCCCTTAAGAACCTGAGTGCCAAGGTCTGCAGTTGGCCCTTGTCCTATCTGAGTTGTAACTTATGTGTTGGTCTACTCACACACAAGTATCTTCTACTTATTTCACCCCTTCTTATTCATCTCTCATTTCTTCCTCATGAGTCTCCTCCACATCTTCTAGTTGAATTGGGGTTCCAAGCACACTCTCTTCAGACTCTCTCCGCCTCTTCACCAAACTTCAAAAAAAAATTATCTTCTTCTCTAGTGCTTCCTTCTAAGGGGAGATTCGAGGTGATCTTCTTACATGTTGTGATGTTCTTGCACCTTGGGTCCTGGTTCTTTTGAATACCCTCTTAAAATGGCACTCTTTAGGGACTGCATCCATTTCCAAGTCCTCCTCTCCTTTTTACACATGTGGTGGAGTATCTGCGTGCTCACTCTCCACTCTATATGTTGGTTTCCTTTGGCCTTTATGGTCTAAGCCTCTACTATCCTCCTATTATTCTTCCTCATCTATCTCTATGGTCGTAGAAGGATTTGAAGCTGCCACATTTTCAACTGTATGTTTTCCCTTAGGATACCATGGTAACAAAAATTCATTCTCCACGTACTCTTTCTTCTCTAGCCTAGGCTTGAGCTGAAGATAGATGAACACGACTCCACTTTGTCCCCACTAGCCAAACTTACCTGACTTTATACTTATAACATTTGAAATGAGCCTCTTAATGTATGCAGATTGACCTGGATAAACATATGTTTTTGGAGAGTATGGTAGTCACAATCTACCTTATCTACATTGAATTTCAGTTGGCATACATCTGTAAACCCATGAACTGAGGCCTAGAAGTAGTGCACTGTGAAGGCATAGGGAGTTTGCACCATGGACTCTATGTTCAATCCTTTATTGCAAACCACACAATGAAGAAATGGTGATACACCACGAACTATACTTCCTTTCCCACTACTAAAGTTAAATCCTTTGGAATGTGCCATTCCTCCTCAAATGTCATGTGAAGTCGGTTATACCACAATTCTTCCCTTTGCATGAATGGTCTACTCATTGTTCCTTCACATAAGTATTTCTCAAACCTTTCCACAAGGGACTTATTCTCTGTGGGATATTCCCAAATTCTATTCTTTGGCCCATCAGGCACACCAATTTCTACAAATACAAGAGATAAGAGAATAATTCCAAAACTATCTTATCACCCACCCATGCATGCTTCCTCGAGTTATTGTCTCTACCATATAGCCTAATAGATTGTAGACTTCTCTTTTCGATATTTTATTTACGATATATAACCGCATGATATTTACCTTTGACCATCTCTCTTGATCATTCAACTTTGTGAGAGGGTGCGTGGCTGCCGATACCACGGGATACTTGCTTAATTTGTATGTCTATTCGCATGGACACTTGGAATATCCCAACTTCTTATTATGGCTATAATAGTTGCCTTACAAGTTATATCACTAACAATATCTATCCCTGTGACCTTCAATCCTATCAATGTAGCAATCGGGAATGTTGTGATCCTTACCCTCCATCTAGGAAAATAGAAAAATTCCTCATGGACTCTGCTCATAATTCATTGGTATAAAGCTTCTGGTTTTCCAAAATATGGGAGTTAACATAACTGATAAACCCCTACCTTTTTAAGGAAGCGCTCGAGAATCATCATATACCAAAATATCATCCATCGTGCTCTTGTTAGTCTTCTTGTTCAACAATGTATCTAATTCTCCCTTGT
Source organism: Taxus wallichiana var. yunnanensis (assembly GCA_018340775.1). NCBI lineage: Eukaryota > Viridiplantae > Streptophyta > Pinopsida > Cupressales > Taxaceae > Taxus > Taxus wallichiana. The sequence goes on from CM031240.1 coordinate 607,635,727, forward strand.
TATCGGTGGTGTAGTGGTTGTAATCAATTTTCATCTACGAATGTGGGAATCCCAATCTCATTTTACTATAAATCCTTAATATTACATCTCTAAAAAATTGCTCTCGAGAGAAACTTTGACCTCAACTTCCACCTTTTTCTTCCCCTTCATACTTGTTGTAGGTGCTTTCTTTGGTGCCATTGTAAAAATCCCTCCTTTTTTCTTTTGTGTCGAGTAATTTCAAACCCTAGCTTGAAACCATGTGCCCTAGTTCCTTCTCAATGTGTAAGGACCTTGAAAACCAAGGTCTAATTTTTTTACTCCCATTATTCCCATTACTTAATTGATATGTTGATTTCATACATAATCAAATCATACAATTATAAAAACAAATCATATGTGCTAAACACATCGATAAAAAAATTAAGCTTTGAGTCCAAAGGACATTTCATTATTTTCAATATCTCAGTACAATCTTATAAGGTTACATGTAATGGAAAAGAGCCTCATAAGCTTATATAATATACTGATTATTTTAGTAGTACATCGAATATAATTTATTCCATAACTAAAATATAAAAGTAACTGATCAAGATCTGAAATCATCTTGAATCCCTTCAAATTCTTTCCTTTCCCTTATCTCCAAAATGGCCTATATTTTCCACAAGGGTCAGCTCAAACTGAACTAGCAAGGATTTCCATTTTCATATATGTAGTATTCTACAAATGAAAATGTATTCAAAATATACAATCATACATCAACATACTAATTCATTCATTATTATAATAATGATTTTAAAAATCATGTATACATGCATGAACTAACCAAGTTCAAAATATCTTTCAAAAGTGGTGTCTTTAAGCATCTTACATGAAAATGCATAAAACTTACCTCACGTAAGGTTGATTACATAATGCATTTCATAAAATTATTTCATGCCAAATCAAATCAGCATACCAACTGTTTGAGTAAATGGCACATATAGGCTCCATATAAAAAGGAGAAGGAATGATAAGCAATTGTCAAAGCATCACCATGAACTTAACTTTACAATTCTTACAATGAACATTGTGCCAAATCAAATCAGCAGCATAGCATAATTTTCAAGAGGCACAAAAGATCCTTTATACCTAAGAATGCATTCCAATAATATGAAAAAATGTCATATAATGAACTTCTCATATATTCTAAGGAATGCATACCAATCGTATGAAATAATTTCTTATCATTAACTTCACTTCACAAGCTCCAAATGAACAACATGCCAGATCATACCAGCAACATAATGCATTTTCAAAAGGCACAACAAATCCTTTATACTCAAAGAATGCATGAAAATCGTATGAAAAAATGTCATAATATAAACTTCCAATATAATCCAAGAATGCATTTCAGCAACATGAAAAAGTGTCATAAAAGAAGTTCACATAAATTCTAATGAATCCAATCTAGCAGCATGATAAAATTCCATAAAATAACTTCACATAAATTCAAACGAATTTGTTCCAGTAGCATAATAAAATGCCATAAAGATATTCACTTCAATTCCAACGAATTCATTTCAACAACATGATAAAATGCCATAATCCATACTCATGTATTTATGTCAATAAAAGATTGCATATCAACTATTTGACATAATGTCACAACACCTCATTATTTAAATATTCTAGCCAAATGATTTCACACTAATCATTTGAAAAATGTCATAGCACAACATTCTTTTAAAATGCTAAAAAAATATTACACACTAACCTTTTGAAAAAATGCAACAAAGAAAATAACAATCTAACTACAAATCTGGAGCGTAGAAATCACCCCAAAGCATCATGCTTTGTTAACTAATGTTGCAGCAGAACAACACATCAAATATTAACTAAACATAGCAAGGAATTAACCAAAACTGAGCACTATAACAGCCAACACTGCAGCAACAAATGCAGCAATAATTTAATTAAAAAATCACTTCTAGTAGTTGTTACAACATCAATAAATCAATAAATAAAACAACGCTTCTAATAACCATTATAGCATAAAAAAAACAACTTATAACAGTTGAAGCAAACCAACGAATCCACAAAAATGTAGCATTCTAACATTTAAAAATGCAGCTTGGAGATCAGTCCAAAACCCATAACAAAAATGTCAAGAAATCTTCTCTCAACACCCAAGAGAATAACCTCATTAATTTTAGATATCAAGTAAGGAGGTAAAATGAAATCTCAGGCTCTCATACTTGAGAGATCTAAAATATATAATGCCCATATTAAAATAAACACATTTTCCAAATACCCATAAAGGATTGATTCAAAAATATTAATACCCACAATAGATAATCCATATTTCTCATTACCCAGAAGAGGAATAAAATTGAATATGCATTTATTTGTAAAATATTGCATAGATAAAAACAAGAAACCCTTTCCTAAAAGATTCGAGATGAAGAAGATCAAAAGAATTTTTGCTTTCCTCTTTTCTTCTCTATTTTTCTTCCTATAGCTTCTTGCCTCCGCCTCCATGCATTTACAAAATAAAATCCCAAAACCTTATTTATTTTTCTAGAAAATTTCTCCCCAACATTTCTGCAATAAAGAATGGCAAGATCCCAAAATACAAGCCCAAAATCAGCTCTAGATGGCCATAAAAACTTCCATGAAATCCTCTAGATTTTTGACATGGTCTCCCCTCTACTTCCTCCTCTCTTCACACCATGCTAAATGGTAAAAATTAAAACCTAACTCTCATTTATTCCATGGATTCCAAAATCCATTTAAATATAATTAAACTTCAAAAATGCCTCCACTTAGCTTTAGGCTAAGTTTAATTTTTATTTATTTATTTATTTTAAATAAAACTATGTGCCACATTCCACAAGGAATAATTAACACATAAGTTAATGCCAAAATAATTCATAAGTCGAATTCCACAAAATATCATTACAATTAAGCATTATTTAAATGCTAAGCTCATTAACCAAGCAAATCAAAATGTCATGCATTTATTACGGTTGAGTCAAAAACATCTAGATAATATTTTGACACTTGGTTATGTTACTAACATACCATCATAAGTTAGGCTTAGGTTAGATCATGTAACCTATATCTTAGGTTAGTTAGGCTAGTAACTGATATTAAACAATATCACACCGGAAGCTACCAAAACACTATCACCAAATTAAAAGGGTGAGTGCTAACTCACGGAAGAGTGGGAACTTGTGTGTATACTCACATGTGTATGCACATAACTATGCTAGCTTATATACATAAGTATATATTCTCACATACCTATGATCATACCCATATGGGTATATGGATGAATGTCCATTCCTTCATGCTTTATACTCATACCTTTGATGAATGACTAATGAAAACACAAATTGCAACCAAGAAGAAACAACCAAATAGATTTATTAATAATTTTGAGTTCCAAGAGTCGGGATGTTACATCCTCCCCCTTAACAAGGGTAATGTCCCAATTACCGAGACTTAAAAAGAAATGGAAATTTCTTTCTTACATACTCTGCATCTTCCCAAGTGGAACTTATTTCACTTAGGTTGTCCCCTTTGGATGAAAAATTGTTTGATATCTCTATTTTGCAACTTAATGCTTTGTTGCAATAACATCCTTACTGGCTCAAGCTGAAAATTTAGCTTATCATCTACATTCAAGTTCTTCCAAGTTAGCACATGTGAGGGATCATGCACATATTTTCTCAAAAGTGAGACATGAAATACGTCCTGAATTTTAAAAATGAAGGAGGCAATGCTAACTTCAGTAGGCTACAACAATAATTTTCTCTAAAATTTCAAATGGAAAAACAAATCTAGGTGCAATTTTAGATGCATTTCCAAACTTAATTAAACTTTAATGAGGTTTCACCTCAAAAACACTTTTTCACCCACCTGAAATTCTTTTTCAGTCATTTTCTTATCAGCATAACTCTTTTGTCTATCACTTGTAGCCTTTAATTTTTGTCTTATAACAATCATCTATTGATCATATTATTTTAAAACATTAGGACCTATGGTTACCTAATTTTCAAGGCCTTCCCACCCCAAGGGTGTTCTACATTTCCTACCATATAAAGCTTCAAAAGGAGCCATTTGCAAAGAAGTATGATAAGTATTATTATAAGAAAATTCAACTAAGTGCAGAAAATATTCCCACTTGTTTTGTTGGTCCATAACATACATTCTTAGCATGTCTTCTAATACCTGATTTACTCTTTCAGTTTTCACATCCATTTTAGGATGATAAGAAGAAATAAAATGCAGCTTTGTGCCAAAAGCAGCTGCCAGAGTTTTCCAAAACTGAGATGTAAACAAAGTATCTCTATAAGTAATAATCAGTTCAGGAACTCCATACAATCTTAGAACTTCCTTGAAAATCTATAAACAAGTATAGGTGCATCGTCCATTAGATTACTAGGAATAAAATGAGAAACCTTTGTTAGCTTGTTAACAACAACTAAAATAGTATCATGCCTCTTTTTAGATTTTGGCAAACCAGAAATAAAATCTATAGTTATAGTTGCCCATTTGTCTTTTGGAATGTCATGGGGAAAAATATTACCACCAGAATGGAAATGATAAAATTTAACCTTTTGAAATTCTAAACATTTAGAAACAAATATATCCGCATCCTTTTTCATGCTAGGCCAAAAAAATTGTTTCAATTCATGAGTCATTTTAGTGACCCGGGATGTGCAAAATGAGGATCTTGATGCACTTCTTGCATCAGAATAGTTTTGAAATTTCCTTCAAAAGGTACGTAAATTCTACCTTGGAACCTTAGAATACCATCTAAGTCTAAGGAGTACCCAACATACTTGCTATCCACCACTTCTTGCAAAAACTTTTAGTCATTTCCCTATGAGAAAATATCTATTTTCTCTTTATTGTAATAGTTGATCTTTTAGCAAAAAAATTATTCTAGAAACAACAACAAAATAAACTATATGAATGAGTACATCAGCCACTTGATTATCTTTACCTTTGACATATTTTATGTCCATATCATAGTCACTAATCAATTCCAGCCATCTCCTTTGTCGAGGCATTCAAGTTGTCTTGAGTAAAAAATGCTCGAAGCTTTGGAGTTAACAGATGCATTAAAGTTGTAATGTAGTGTGATCCGGTTCTATGCGCTTTTGGGAAAATAGGACACAAAGTCTTAACCCATTTCTCAAATTGCTCTACACTAGAAATAGGCCTCAAATAAATTTCATCTTTTTACATGAGCATACTAAGGTCTTTGACGGTGATCACATGACTTCCCATACTCTTTACAATATTTGTACAGGTCTCCCACCATAAGCCAATGATTAGAATATTACTCTTGGTGATGTCACTTGCATAATCCCCACCTGCAATACCATCGTGAGCCTCTTCCATGATATTTATGTGTTCATGTTCTAGTACACATCGGAAAAATACTTCATCTTGAACTAGTTTGTATAAGTCACCATTGATCAACATGAAGGGTGTTGTGCAAATTGCAAGTTGTTTCCTCTCTAAGGCTTTCATTCATTCCTTCTAGCGCAATACACTGTGCATAAAAATACATCAATATCCTCCAATTTTGTAGATGCATGATGTAACTTGTAAAGCTGTGCATCCATTATTGTATCTTGATTATCGCACGTCCTCCCTTGATTGAATTCTTGACAAGTGGATTGGACCAAAATTTCTTTTACCTAGTTTTACCACGACTTTAAAGTCAAAATTTTGGAATAAGAGCACCCATCGACATATGTGCCCTTGTAAAATGGGATTAATTACCAATTATTTTAATTCCATGTCATCAGCATAAAATACAAAGGGTGTTGTTAGCAAATATTGTCTGAATTTATGCAGTGCGTAGATCATTGAAAAGGCCTCATGCTCTATAGTTGTGTAATTCTATTCTACAGGAGTCAAATTTCTGCTAGCAAAATAGATAGGATGATCTATAATACCTTCTCCAAGTTGAGTTAACACCATGCCAATGGTTGTCTCAAAGGATTCCACATGTACTTGAAATGGTTAGTTCCATGAGAGAAAAGAAAAAGTTGCGTTGTAGTAAGTCTCTCCTTTAATGCCTCAAATGCACACTGTCATTGCGGTTCTCCCCAATAGAATCTCCCTTTTCCTTTCAATAAATCTTCTCTCACAGCACGACAATATTTGCATATAATTTGATAAATTTTATTTAATACCACATATGGTCCAATAATCTGCACACCTCACTCTAAGCTGGTAGGCTCCTCCGGGCCTATAATAATTTCAACCTTAGTTGGATCTACTAAAAACCTTAATTATAAATGATATGCCCTAAAAATGTTCCAAAAGGTGTAGCAAACATGCACTTCTTGATGTTTAAAGAGATTATTAACCATCTTTATCTTTCAAAAATTAAACACAAATTGTCACAATGATCCTTAAAAATGCCCGTATACCATCCAATCATCCAAGTAAACCTGTAAGAATTTGTGAATAAATTCATGGAATGCTTGAACAACTATGCATGAAAATACAACAAGTGCATTTTTCAAACCAAAGGGCATCATAGTATATGCAAAAATTCCCCATTCAGTGCTAAAATTCATTTTCTCTTGATCTTTCTTTGTAATTCTAACCTGGTGATACCCATAGAATCCATTTGTGAAAGAGTAAAATTCATTTCCTACAACGCCTTATAATATTTCCTCGGTGAAAGGTGTAGGAAAAGGATCAATCACACATTCAGTATTAAACTCCCTGTAATCCACACAAATCCTAATCTGACCATCTTTATTTATACTGATTACCATGGGGCTAACCCAATTTGATTCTTCTAGGGGCTTAATGATGCTAGATTTTAGCATTTTTTCAATTTCTTCTTTAAATTTTACATGCAGGTTTGGGTTCATCCTGTACGGTCTCTTCCTGACCAAGCGCGCTCCTTCCTTTAGCTTAATATTCATCTTGCCTAATGAATAATGAACTCATTTTAATTTATGGTAGCCACTAGGAATAAATCCTGAAAAAACTGCAAAGTAACTCAATTATCTTTGCCACTTGAGAGTCAGACCAATAATCCCCAACTATTTTCTCCTTAGGTTAGGAATTTGTGCCAATGTTAACTTTCTTTATCTTTATAGCTTCATGATAGGAACATGTGTTATTATCCATACTCTCTAACACTTTGTGCATACCTATTGAATGTGTTATGTAAAAATATTCTACTTCCTCATCATCCACTATGTAGACCATGTTTCCTTTTTCCTTCTCAAAGAAAGCATACGTAAATAATTTGGAATTTGTATCATCTACTTCATCAAAACATGCTCCTTGTTCTTCCTCACCAAATAAATCTTGAATGAGTTCTTCAACCTTTGCACTATCTCTTATAGTTAAGCACTCCATAACCCATAATTCCTCTCTTACCAGAGGTTTAGTAGAGAAGTATTCCAAAGTCTGGGTCATTCTTGCAATTAAGTCTTGTCAATTTCTAGTTTCCCTATGCAGTTCTGTATAAACATACCAAGCATGTGCACAACCTTGAAAGTGGAATAAAGTTTGTGCACCCAAAGTTAAGATGGTAAAGCTTCTTGACCCACTGTCTAGAGTCTCTCACACTGTTGAATATGGTGTTGAACCAGTTGATTACCATTATATATGCATATTTGAGTAGGTGCATTTCTCCTAAAGAACCAAGTGGTTAGAGAAATTTTGACTCCATTCCATTCTATGATATTATCCTGTGTGAACCTGCGTCTACTAGTACACTACAATCCCGCGCAGGTATACACTAACATATTTGTTCTTTCAACTTGATTTGTCCACTTCTCCTCCATGGCTGCAGTAATACCGTAGGATCTCCTAATCATGTATACCGAGGTATAAATATGTTACCTATCCTCCTAATATAACGAGGGTTTCTTCTCTACAAAAATACGCTTCTTACTTCGCACGTGACCATCTCATATGTGTCATCTCGCCCAATTTTCACAAAAATACTTATAGTATCACTAATAGACTATGCATCTTCCCACTAGAGGATTCTTTCATTAGATGGCTTAAGTACTTATGGATCTTGAATGGTGCATACATAAATTGTGTTCAGGTCTTCCTCACTCAAAGGTTCAACATAAGGTGTAAACTTCCCATCTTTCAAAGGGATAATGACGCTTTATTTCTTGTTCTCAAAACTTATATACCCCTTTTTGAACTATGGATCAACATTATTTATATAACGCCAAGGGCATCCAAGTAGAGCTAGGAATCTGCATTTACTTCGCAAGTGTTAAGACCTCAAAGTCCCAAGTGAACTTAGACCATTGTATAATAATGGATGCATCCTTTAAAACTATGATTGGAGCAGCCTTAGCTCTATTATCCATAAATAGTACATTAGAGGATGGTTTTAATGAAGTATTCCCTTCTGTACCCATGCATCTAAAGTAAGCACATTCACTTCCATGCCTATGTCAATCAATATATTTCTCAAAACCATCAATCAACAACAACATTTAGGTTGATGTCCTTGTCATAATCTAAGCTATGAGGGGGAAGATTAGCATGCAAGATATCTTGTCCATTCTCAATACCTGCGTGTGGAGTGTTTCTCTTTATCAAATTCCCTAGTAATGGAATGATTTTCTCCTAGCGTAACATCTTGCATACCTCTTTCAAATCATCAATATCTGACTAGACTATCTCTGCTACCTTCTTTTGCTCCAACTTCCTTGACTGTTCCTTTAAACATTGTATTTCACCCTGAAGATTTATGAGTACCTCCATGGTCTCTTGATAAACCTCCTTTTGATGTGTAGGATCTAGGTACCTTGCATGTAAAACTTCCTCCTTAGTGATGGTAGGATTCTTCTATAACCTCTCTATGGCATGCAGAACTTCAACATGTGTAGTAATCTTCATAGGTACTACCTCAGGTTCTAGTCCCAACTTTGGCATCAACTGATTCTTTATGGCGTACTATATTCTAACCATCCCTGGGACCTTGTTATCTTGTTTATGCTTCTTGCTAAGATGCTTGTATAAGTTTGGGAATTCGTTGTAGTTGTGATTCTTCCCACAAAAAGAACAATTAATACAAAGGACATTTACACTTGAAGTGGTCAAAAGATCCACATGTAAAACATGTTCAGTGAGGAAACTTACCTCATCCACCACCATGGCCTCAGCCCTTGAATCCACCATGGTATCCTCGACCTCTGCCATGACCTCCTTCAAAATGTCCTTGCTTGTGATAATGATCATGGTGTTCATTTTTACTTTTAGAATTATCTAATACTCCTGTATGTCACACACCAATATCTATGGCATAATGGATCTAACCAATCAACTTGCAATCCTATGTATTGTGAGTCGTGGACCGAAAAATCTTACAATAGTAAGATATATTCTTTCTTATCACGTTTTTTAATAATGGGCAACAACTTGCATCATGGTCTAAATGAAATATCTCACAGTCTAGCAATAATGAACGTACTAACTGCGAGGAAAACTATCTTTAGTGTGCCCTTCCACTTCACAATCTATACATCAAATCCTAGTGGGCATCTCATGTGCTGAATTTTCTTATAATTTCTCCAACTGCTTTGTCATACTATAATTTGTACTTCCAGGAATGGGATAACTCCAGTGTCTATACTTCCAACTGCCTCAGTGTGCAAAGTGGATTCAAGTGCTTCACGCGGGTTTGTATATGTCTTATGTGACAATGCCCTTCTAAAAGTTGTGATCAAGCCCCCAAAACACCACTGTACATGTTGGTTTTCATGTATATCATACGAAAGTTTAGACAACAATGTCTTGAAATGGGGATCATATTCTGAACACTCTTAGTAGTTCCCTACTTAATATCCTTGAGCACGCTTATACTCTTCTCCTCGAACTCATGGATATGAAACTCCTTAAGGAAAGCTTCTTGTAATGCTGCTTAATCTACGCAAGTCTAATAAGGGTAAAAATTCATGTACCAACTATGAGTGTGCCCCTGCAATGTAGTTACAAAATGAATTTATCACAAGTTTGAATCAGTCTTACGTATGTAACACGGTAATAGTACTCTCAATATATTACTTCTATATTCTCAATATGAATAGATTACAAATATATAGGAATATGCAACTCCTATAAACTAGGAAGTTGCTCTAACAATAATCCTATTTAGTTGTGATTGTTACTCACGTAACAATACACAACTCAAATCATACGAGTTGTTAAAACAACTCCAATAATATATTATTGTTTATATAACAATAATATAACTACTAACATTTATACTTATTGAATACACAAGTATAATGTAAACATTAATATCCTAACATTCCCCCCCTTAATGTTTACATGGTAACAAAAGAACTTTCACACTTCCTCTGTAGCTTGCCGCCTCTGCACGCTCATGATCTTGGCACACACTTGAACTAAAGGTAGAAGAAGGAACACATCAACTTCTTATCGACCATGCATTGTTAGGATGATGAGGATGGGAACATGCTCAAGAATCATCTGCTTATCAACCAGTCACTCTAGGGAACACATATGACCTAACAAAGTGTGGGAACTCAAGCAAGAACACATACGAGAAGACATCAATGGTTTTCAAGAGGCTAACCAAAAGCGAGGTACAAATAGGAAAACATCTAAGCTGTTCTACCTCATCAAGACTCATGATGCTGCTTTTCACTATGCTATCTATTCTTCACTATGTTCTAGCATTGGGGAATTATGTAGGAATAGCCACATACTAGTGAAAAGTAACATACCGCATCCGTTCTTATTTTTCACACCACGCTGAAATGCTGAAAAACAAACACACACACGTCACCAAATCTATTGCGCGGTCCCATCACTGATAACTGATGAGAGGATGCTGGTTGTCCTCCTTCCTTCATTTCCTCCAACCTCGATAGTCTCGGTGCTTAGCTCACCTGTGATTTGGGTATGAAGCTCAATTGTTTCCACATTGTTTATTATATCTTCCCTCCCTCAATGTGAAACACTTTATTTTTCAGACGTCAGGTAACACTGAAAATGTGTTTGTGAGGTAATTTTTATTTTATTTTTATAGTCTTTGAGTCTTGACCTGACTTGACTTGAAGTAACTGTAATTAATTTTTGACTGTGACAATGACAAAAAGATATTATAGACTCAACTTGACACAATAATGACAATATGAAAACTTTTACAAAATACTACTTAAAAGATTTTATTTTATTTATTTTTACTTAAAACAACTTAATATTATTTTTGAACAAGAGACTATTTGACTCTATAAAATCAAAATTTATTACTTAAAAAAGTAATATTTAATTACATCCTAAAGTGGTGATCTATGAATTCCAAATATCATATTATGATATTGACCATTAAAACAATTTAGTCACACTCAACTATAATAATATGTTTAAGTGACTCTTTACCTAAGATTAAAAACTAGACCAAACTTTTACAAATAAAAAATGGACCCAATACACTTTAAGAGTAAGACAATAGACACACAAATTAAAAATATATATAAAATATCGAACCGACTCACTAATCAGTTCATGAAAAGACTGCATGTGTGTAGATCTGAATGTGACATCTCAACAGAATAGACCACAAGGTGTGAGAAAATAATTTGAGGAGGATGCAATGATGGGAGGGATGTGTCTACTTCAATCTTGAAGGAATGCAAAATTATACTTATTCACTTTTTACCAATTGTCAATGCACGTGAAAATAATGACTACAAATAAACCTGATCTTTTGTAAATGATGTTGTCGAGATCCATGAACAAGATGAGTGATAAAAGTGGTTAGAAGAACTCGAGAAAGATCCATGAGCTTGGAGGGAACATTGAAGAATATTTCTCTAGTGAATTCAATGTTGCAAGCGCATTTTTAGAGGTGCTCCACGAAATCTGAGTTGACGGTGCGTGAGTAGATCTAAGCAAAAGATAAGATTGGGCTTAACTTTCATAATTAAGATCTCTTTATGGCCGCTTCATCTTCCACCTCTATAATTTATAGATACAAAAATAATTTCACATAATATAATGAGGATTCGAACAGGTGACATGTTGAGGATCATCCATAGTTTTGAAATTCATAAACTACCATTGAATGCATGGATCAACGTACAAAAGGAAAGAGCTAGCTCTTGTAGATCAGATGCATATTTATATAGCAGGCATGGAAAATTTCATGATCAGAATAGATGCTTTTATTATCAGACGTGTTAATCTCCTCTACAATCAATGCATTGATAAACTTTTGCAATATCTCAATACACTAGGATGATCCACACAATTACATATACGCCTAATACAATACTTGTGACTGGAGAAAGGAATTATTCTCTACATTTTAGATCTTCATCCTACCCTCATATACCTCTATTATTGTAGAGATTTTGAAAACTGCATGTGGATTCCAGTTTTGACAAATCTGCACTCAATCTTGGACATGACACCTAAATTCAAACTCTCATCATCCATGTACTCAAGAATAAATTTCTCCGATACCAAATCATAGGTTTGAATCAGTCTTACATATGTAACACGGTAATAAAAATCTCACTATATTACTTCTATATTCTCAATATGAATAGATTACAAATATATAGGAATATGCAACTCCTATAAACTAGTAAGTTGCTCTAACAATAATCCTATTTAGTTGTGATTGTTACTCATGTAACAATACACAAATAACATCATACGAGTTGTTAAAATAACTCCAATAATATATTATTGTTTATATAACAATAATATAACTACTAACATTTATACTTATTGAATACACAAGCATAATGTAAATTTTTAATATCCTAACACTTTCCTTGTGCTCGAAGCCGTAATTCATTTACGCACCACGCAGTATCTCACATATGTGCATGTGTTCAACAACATCTCCTATTCCCTATTTAGAGTTTCTTGTGCGGGATGTTAGGGTGATGAAAATAAGATATTTTCATATCCATAATTAAACACAAACATTCCAGAGTACATAATCCAGATCTAAATCTTAGAGAATCATGAATTACACAATAACTATAATGAGATTAACCATACATGAACTAGTTTCATTTATGTCTAAAACCATTATCCAATAAATATTATCCATTTCATTAAATAATGTAAAACATAGAATCTTGTTACATTATAAGGTATGCCCATAAGTCATGTACGCATTAGATCCAACAACATAACTCTACAATAACTCACACACTAGTATCTCTCTAAACTACACAGTTCAATACATATTTATAGAGGTGGGGACTTTCCCTTCACCGCCTATGCACTTCTCAAAATAGGTCACATGTTGTTAATATCCATGCACCTTTACAATAACATGCACACATGCAAGTGCGCTAATAATAGATGTCTTATAGTTAACTGGAAGAAGTAATCCTATTATTAACTATAACCATGCATGACACTTATCAGCCTTCTTGTTCCCAAAGTACAATTTGCATGTCACGCAAGTCTCCATCCCAATGCGTGCTCCACACATTATCTCCAAATATATCCCTTCTCCATAAAAAGAGCTAAGTCATAAGCCAACTATTGTGGCATGTGTTTCCTTTCCTATTATTCTAGACCTTCAAATGCACCTTGTTCCTGTGCTTATATTATTTGTGTTTTTATCCTTAGAACAATAATATGTCTTCTCAATATTTATGTAGCAACCACCTCTTATATACCTATTGAATCTTATCCACCATTGGTTTTGGCATCCAATACTCCCTTCCAAAACATCATCCTCTTTATCTTGCAGTCTCTTCCTCCGATTGATACAAGATTCTTTACATCCACTCCACCTACCTACACTTATCACCAATAACCCCTATTTCATATATCGCTTATTCAAGATACTTTTCATCTACATCTATTCCGTCCTATATTCCTTCCTCATAATTTTCATACTCGACACCACCACATACTGGGATATCGCCCACGTCATACCCACCTCATTTACCCTCTTATACTTCGGGGGTTCTAGTCATCACAACCTACTAATAATCTTATCAAAATGATGATGGAAAAGATACAAAAATTGGAATCATTTATCTCCAGCTCATGTAACCCTCTCACATTCGACGATATTTACAATGAGCCCATTCACCCATCCATTTCGATTCATCCATACCCTCCCCATTGGGAAATACCCAAATACAATCAGTTCAATAACAAAAAGACTCGCAAAAGCACTTATGGTCTTTTAAGCATGTGTGTTATCTCATCATTCATGATGATGTTTTGCTCTTACAAACATTCCCAATGTCCTTGAAAGGGCCAATTTTAGATTGGTCTAGTACTCTACCGGGAATTCCATCTTTTCATTTAATCAGGTAGCTCATGATTTTCTAGACTAGTTTTCTATCAATATTGTCAAGAAGGTGACCATGACTGACTTGTACACAACATGCCAATATGAAGATGAATCTCTCATACATTTTGTCACTAGTTGGCGAGCACGATCAACCAACTCACATTCCAATGCCTCATCTGCATTAATAGATTTGTTTACGGCAGCTTGTTCTAGACACATCTTGCCAACTTGCCAAGTTCAAACATTCTCGCACGTTTGATGAGGTGTTCACCAAGGCCGGAAACTTGAAATTCATGCCATTAAAGAGAAGAAGACAAAATTTCATAACAATAACGTTGTGTTTAAATCAAATGATACCTCTTCTTCTTCCAAACCACAAAATAATTATTCTAAAGAAAAAGGATCTACCAATGTAGTAGTTTTAAAATTTGGCCCATGTCATCCATCCAACTAATCAAAGAATTCTTCCAATATTTCTCCTATTCAAGGTATTTTTCATTCAAGTGGGAGCAACAAAAATATATTGCCATAGGAGAAACCTACTCTTAATTTTTAGAAAAACTTCTAAAATCTAGAGTAGTCACTCTTCCACCTATCAAACCACATACTAGTTTTGACCCCTCTCGTTACGTGTTGCTGTGGTACAAATAAAATTATTACTACAACTATCATCACATTAGAGTTCATAGAACAAGAATTGTATAACTTTAAAAACACCATCAAAGAAATGTTAGATAATGGATATCTCATCTTAAATAATCCTAATGCCTTTGGTTAATCGAATCTTCACATCTTCAAGAAGTCATTCCCAAATCACACCCTATCATCTAACCAAACCGGTGATACCTCAACCAATAACAGTAACGTTCGTGAGGTGCATGTTGTTTTTGACATCATACCAGCTCTTCTTGCTCAATTTCCTCCTACTCCATCTATTGAGGAGATTCTTGCATGAGGTCCTTCATCCATAGAGGGAATTGTTTCATCTTCTCCTTTATCCATAGAGGATTCTCCCTTATCTCTACTTTGACCCATGTAGGAATGCACCATATCTTTTGATGTCATTTCCCCATTGACCTCTCAACCTAACGAACAACTCATAGTACTCTCTCTATAACCCATGGGAGAGTCATGCTTACCTTATCCTTTGCAAATAGATGAACTTACCTCACCCAACTTTCTATCTCCCCTACACATCGGGGATCCATTAACAACGTCCCTTCCTATTGGTGACAATTATCCATTAGATTTCAAGGATCCTGTTGATCTCATCTCATCTCTTCTACCCACGAGTCTAAATCCAACCGATTCCCTCTCTCATAGAAATTCTTTACAGGGATTACTACTAAATCAACATCATCCCCTCCTACATCATTGATGTTCTCATGTTTTCTCAAATACAATTTTTTTTCATCGATACTTCTAAAATCTATCCAAAGGTGTTTCAGAAAACCAAACCCACCATGCCCATGCCGGTTGTTATGAATCCTTCTTCATCACCTTTTCCTACACCTAAACCTTTACCTATAACCAAAATTTTTCCTATACCTAAAAATCACATGCACCCATACCTTCCTCCATGTCCAAACCCATTACCACATTAAGAGTTATGCCTACATAAAGTTTAGTTCATCCTCGTGTTAAAATAGATTTAGTCACATCTTCACAAGCCTTCACAAAGACTATTCCCCACCTAAGAATAAGACCCAACCCCTTAGGCCACATACACTAACATCCCCACTACCCCTCGGTCACCTTCTCTACTTCCATCTATTCTAGGTCCCCACCAATCAACCTTGGCTAAGAAGCCTCCTACCCATACTAAAAAAATCATATCATCTTACCTCATCATGATCCTCTATTACACCCAAATTACCTACACATCTTATGATTTCATGGTCACCTAAATCCTTTATACCTCATATACCTATACCACTTCGAGTATCTCATAATTACATATGTGATTCCCTTCTCTTCAAATAGTAACTTCCATATTGCCTCTTATTAAAACCTTCATTGAACCTCCATTATCACCTTGGATAGCTAGTCCCCTTCCACCATCTTCCTTCCCTTATACATCATGCACTTCGCGCTTCACCTTTACGCAAGAAGGTGCAACCAAAGCCCAAGAACCCACTACCCTCCAAAGAGGTAGTTAAACCTACATTACCTTCAACAACTAGTTCACCTGCTACATCCTTACCCAAGAAGGTGCAATCGAAACCTAAAACCGTACTATCTACAAAAAAGTGGTCAAACTTACTCCACCTCCAATTCCATCTCCAATGGTGCATCTCCCACCAAATTCACCCACACTTCCATCTAGACCCAAACTTACTTCACATTATGATCCATTGGTAGGTTCTTATGCCAACATCTTAATTAACCTTTTGGAAACCTTTGTCATAAAATTGACACCACTTAGAACTTATGATCCACTCAAACCCAAACCAAAAGGGTTTGACGATACAAAAATTTGTGCTTACCATCATGTGCCAAGGCATTATGTGGAAAAATGTAAGGCTCTTAATACTATTCTTCTCCAACTATGTCCTCTGGAAGAAAACTTTGACAATGATGATCTTTTAGATGCGGACCATATTCCATCTTCACCTATCACTACACATCCTCATCCGTTACCTATTCAACGAACTTCATCTCCACCTCCACAACCATTTCATCCCCCTCCAACATTTGAGATCAATATGGTCCACATAAGAGAGCTATCCAAACATTTTCCAAAATTTCATTGTGTTGTATTGTTTTAAAAACCGATATATGCCATCACCATATATTTTCCATTCCTATCACTACACCTATCATGACTCACTTTATCCTTTACCAAAGATCAATATGGTTCAAATTCCCACTTGATCCCGGAAGGAACAAGGAAATAAGAAAACAACCAGATAATCCACTAATATTTTACCCAATATTCCATCTACACACTGCACCCAAAATCACCATCCGTGGACCCATATATCCTATTTCTAATGGAGTTTCCCATCGTACAATTCTTAAACAATTACACAATTCTCCTCCCAAAATGTATTTGTACAACATTTTCCAAACCTCTTGGTATCCTCGTTAGGCCCTCATTGAGGTCCTAGAATCTATTGAGGTTTTACTTAATGATCCTACGCCTATTGCATCCATTATCACTCCTCATCATGTGACCTCTTTTACTAGTTCAACCCCTTCCTATGCTCCTACTACCAATCATCAAGTAGCTCTTAGTTTCTTTGATGAAGAGATTATACCTCTTGAATCAAATGATCGTAACCCCACCTTATTTATTTTCATCTACATTGAAATATACACATTCGACGCATTATGATCGATGGTGGTGCAAGTAGTAACATCATTTCCTCCTATTTGTATAACCAAATGCACATCCCTACCAATTGCATGCATAATAAACCATCTATTTTGCATTCATTTAATGATGCCATGACTTCCACCCTCAAAGCAACATCATTCTCCACATTCATGTAGGCCCTATGCCATTCCTAAATTTTTCTATGTCTTAGAGGGGGAATTCAAAGACAACATGCTACTTCCTCGACCACTGGACTCACACCATGGGTTTTGTTCCTTCAACCTTCCACCATATTTTAAAATTTGAACATGAAGGGCACAGGCACAACTATACCATTCCATTCAACCCTTCATATTTCAAGACCTGTAACATGTTGTATCAACCCAATGATTTCATTGTACTAGTTATGGCATCTACCACCCTACCCCTTCTTCCTCACCACTTCCTCATCCACCACTACGTCGTTACATCTTCCACAACTAACTCCTCTATTCCCACTTCTATTCAATCTTTTGTAGCTGACCCATTAGTTAACCCATATACTTCTAAAACATCCAAACTTTTTCTTCCCCTAAACTACCAAGTGATTTTTCCATTCCTGCTACCTACATACCAAACTATCGATCCCTTAAAAGGTGTTTTTCAACATCTTAATCTAGGGATTACCTCCTTTATAACATTGACACATTCCTTACTCCTCAAGAGTATGATAACCTTCAGCAACATCCCTGCTATGATCGCCGCATAGGTGAGGTTTTCCCAATGGTCCTCCCCACATTAGCAACAACTTAACATATAGGGGACTTGATGCTTCTACCTACTTGCCCAATCCACCCTCCTAAACTTGACAATTTTCCTACGACCTTCAATAACTCACCAACCACCATTTTGCCCAAAAATTCCTCCATTCTTGTTCTTGTAAGGGAGTTATATTTAGTTTCTATGACTAAGGACACCATCTTGTCATTCCTTACACCACTCGTAAGCACAAATCTGCAGGTGGTATTGCATTTTCCAAACCATCTCCGAAGAAGGATCAAGTCAAACTCATTCGGGATGATAAATATTCCTCACCACATTCACCCACCGAGTCTATGGATCTAGAATCCATTCCATCTAACTTTTTTCATGAACACCATTTTCCTAGGACCTCTCGACTTATCAACGTGGTGGTGAAGGTCCTTTTTCTCTTCCCTTCCTATATCTTGTTATGATCAATATTGATACACCTTTTATTAACTTCGTTCAATGTAAGGATGATGAGTCTATTCTCACCTACCTTGGTGCAGAATATTCTTATATTCACTGGTCATTACCTTTTGAGATGCAAACCATGATGAATGTGTTAGTGCTCAATTTGATCTCACCCCATTTGTCCTTGAAATTCTTCAATTTATGGGCTTTGTCGTCTTTTTAATCTCCCCGTATTGATCCATGAAAACTTTTTCTTCCATTTGGTTGCCATGATCAATCCATTCCTTTGTTCGATGATCACTTTAAATCCAGAGTTTTTTTCCATTCCTCTATCCATGTGAAAGAATTTGTAAATTGGGTGAAAAATCAAGTTTTTTCCTTCCTTCTCGTTTCTTCCACAATCACGTTTTGTTTTCCTTGTAATTTTTGTCCTAGTATCTATGGAAACATGATTAGATGTGGCTTGGAGGATCATATTTGGGCTTTATATCATTTCTAAATTCTCTGTCTTGAAAAAAGATTCATTTCCAGGTGAAAATGGTGATTTTCCTACATTTTACAGTTTGAAGCGTGTGTTTTTCCCCTTCAAATTTATATCTCAACATTTGTGGAAACGTGGCCCTTTCTAGTTAGATGTGGCTCATTAGGGCACTTTGAAAACTGTAAGGCCCACTTCAAATTAAAACTTGTCCACATGGAGGGCCGATGCTCATCTAAAAATTTTCCTTTTGGTTTGACCTTGGAGTTGTCTCTGAGAGAGACACATGGAGGTTTCTGCTACCTTTCCCATTTAGACATTTTTTTCATGCGGTCGGTGTAGCTTTGGCAGACCATGGACACGTGGAGGGCGACACTCATTTGAGGATCTACGTGGGTTCTACCTTAACATTTGTGCTAAGGGGACACGTGGTGAGCCCACACTTGTTCAGGGTCTCCGTTTTTGGGGACCATCTCAAAGTTACATCGGGGAGACACATGGAGGCTTCTACTGGCTCCGCTCTATACTTAAAATTTTCAAAGAAATTTTCTAAGGCTTAGGACACGTGGAGGGACCATGCCTATTTGGGGACCAAACCCTAAATTTTATTTTGAAGAAGCACTAGGAGGACACTTGGAGGATTTTGCTCACTCGACCTTGCTTGGAATTTTCAATGGCCAAGGAAAACTTTCTCGGACCCTAGACACATGGTGCCTTCTGCTGATTCTTCAACATTTTTTAATAACTCTGCAGACCGAGACACGTGGTGATCCGTGCT
Source organism: Taxus wallichiana var. yunnanensis (assembly GCA_018340775.1). Taxonomy (NCBI): domain Eukaryota; kingdom Viridiplantae; phylum Streptophyta; class Pinopsida; order Cupressales; family Taxaceae; genus Taxus; species Taxus wallichiana. The sequence goes on from CM031240.1 coordinate 607,655,780, forward strand.
TGTTTGGGTTCTCTAATTTTAGGACCATACCAAAGGTACGCCAAGGCAACACGTGGAGGCTTCTACTGGCTCCTTTTTTACTAAGAATTTTCAAAGGCCAAAAGGCATTTTTCTTGGGCCCAAGGCATGTGGAAGGCCTGTGCTTGTTTGGAAACTTGCCACTGTACCTCCCCTTTGCATTTACACCAAGAAAACACGTGGGTGACTCTAATCTAGAGTTAAGAAGGGACAAAATCAATGATTGTTGTGCATTTCACCTACTTTTCTACCATTTTTGCTCCAAGACTCCTGGAGATGTGAATACACACTATTTTTCATCATTTTTGATGAAATTCCTTTTCATTTTTGTCTACAAAGTGCCATTGAATGGATTTAGAACATAATTTGTGAGTCCAAGGATTGTTAAAGTTGATATTTTTAAATTGTAATTGTTCAATAACTTGTAAAAATGTAAATTACCAGAGAAGATGGATGCAAGAAAGAGTTGCAAAGGAAAGAGAGGGAAAAGGATGAAATGATGGAGGTTGCAGGTGTAAAAGATGAAAAGGTGTTGCATCGAGAGCAAAAAGGATTAACCGTCGATCCAAACTATATAGAGCCTCTAGAAAATGATTAAAATGGGGATTTATTACATGAAAAGATCAAAATGATTAGAAGGATTGCCAAAATGTTGTGGCATGGCATCCTAGTAATTAGTCGAGGGTCTGAGACATGTGATCAGTTCATAATTGGTCCACCTTGTAGCTTTCAAAGGTGAATTTATTAAACATCACTTTCTTAGGAAAATTGGTAACAAGAAAAGGTCCCTCGAATATTCTTCTTTTTGGGGAAAATTTGGAATGAGTGAGTAAGTGAAATGTATAAATGTAATGAGAAAACTCTTGCAAAGGGTGGGGTTGAATTCTTAAGAGAAAATTTAAGAGAGCCCATCTTCCTGAGAGACCAATCTGAGAAACCTGTTAATTTCATGTGTTTTAAATTTCAATCATGTCAAGTTAGTTGCAAGTGTAGAACCATTGACAAGCTCCGAGACTATTCAAAGAAACTTTCCTCTACTGATGAATCTAATCAATTTCGAGTTAATTTGTGTTAATCTTGGAGTAATTTGTGTCTACTTTATTTCAGAATGTCTGCAACTAGTTTTTTTTATTCATATTGTAATCTTGTGTTAAAGTCCCTCTGAATCACATAAGATCTCATCCTGTGTGAGTTTAGTTACATTTGCAATTTCATATTAAGAAGAGCCTTCATCCTGTGATGAGATAAACAATTTAAAATCACTTCACTGTCATTTGTTGATAAATATTTTTTGTAAGCCTTTGAGTGTATCTTAGGTGTGAGGAACTAGGTGTATTTGATGTTTTATTGAGTCTTTAGCTCAAGCCTTCATGTTAAATTCTTGGAGATTGTGTGAAACCATGAAAATATGGGCCTCCATTGATGCAAACCTTTTGGTTGAAGGAATATTTTAGCTATTCCAAAGATTTATGTCATTTAGCTTTCCAATTATTGTGAATTCTCTCAAAGATCTAGTATAATCAATTTTATCCTGCTTAATCTCCCACCAAAATTATTCAAAAACAATGAATCCATCCTGAACTACCCTTGTTTTCCTGTGTGTCCATAAATGTATAAATTCTAATGCTAAAATATGTAGAAGCAATCAGGATTCCATAATGTCTTTAGTAACCTTAGCCTTGTCTAGGAAATATCACCATTCTTTAGAAGTGATAACTCGTGAGAGTTAAATTGTGGTGTATTGATCATATTTTCTCAGGGTCCCCTTTCAAATTTGTGTAAAGAAGGATATCTTCATTCTCCTTCACCGACAGAGGTTACAAAACGGGTCCTCTCACCCTAGTTAAAAGGCACGGCCTAAAGCAGTAAGGATAGATCAAATCCTTAATGAAGGTGCTATCCATTTCTCCAATGCCCAAGTGACAAAGATTCAGACAAATCCCCTTCCCGGATAAAAAAGACTCATAATATGATCTATCTATCTCTTAGTGTCTTGGTAAATCTTTGATGTTACTTGGTTTCCAAGGGAGAATAAATTTGGATACCAATAGAATGAATCGACCATCGAAATCAACATTCACACTTAGGATTGTAAGCACACAACCAAATTATACAATGAATACACAGTTATAGAACTTCAATATATTATTTCACAGAATAATATTCTTCACTATATATCATCATCTGGGATATTACAAATATATAGGCAATGATGTTCCTATAAACAAGGAGGTGGCTACAACCACTCCTCCATAAATAACTGTAAACTCACGTACACAACAAACTCCTAATATACATTATTGTTACATAACAATAATGTCACCAAATTACATTATAATAATACACAAACTATATTATAATGTGAAGCACTAAACAAGATATTCCTAACATTCCCCCTTAGTGTGAACATGGTAGAAAAACATGCACACACTCTCTCTACAAGTATGCTCACCCTTGTGGCATGTTCAACTCGTGACTCATGACCTTGATCCAAAAGAAAGGCTCTCTCCTTCCATGGTTTTAAACAGGCTTACCACAAACCTTGACGTGACAGAACCTCATCAATCTGTTGACCTCGTGTGGTTTTTCTGGATCCTCCCACAAACCCTTTCAAGATCCATGAACCGACTTACTCTGGGTGCTCTTTGTTTCACCACTATGCTTATACATCAGGGAATTATGTAGGAAACACAACTTGCATATCTCAAAACTGCACAATAGAAGATATACTGAAAAAATTTCACATTACTTCCTATAAGAATCGTAATGTTCTTAATCGTAGTCTCTGTCTTTGATCGCTGCCACTCGATCTCGAATAGCATAGAAAACTACCACTGCCACTGGAAGCTTTCCTTGACTAAGCCGTTTTGGGTGCAGAATGGGAATGGAACATTGGTATGTATTCCCCCCCACAATGTGGAATTCCAAATAAGAAATTAGAAAGGGAAAAATATATTGTGTTGTACCATACTAACTGGATCTTGCTGTCTTGATTTTGCTGCACATGATCACCATTGCCAATGAACGTATTCACTGACAGATCATCTTCCAATGAAGTACGATAGTTAGAGGATCTCCATAGTTTTCTGCTCTCTTATACAATATTTTTCTAGTATTAACAATAAATCACACCACTCAAAGCAACAGGAACACTGTAAATGAAGCACACTGAGAAAATGGAAACCACACTAAAAATCTAATACTCACACCATACATATGCCACCATAGCTTTTGCACGGCCCTGTCATTGGTGACTGACGAGAGGTCGTTGTTCGACCTCCTTCCTCCGATGCCTCCTTCCTCCATTTGACAAGTTGCTAGATCAACGGATTTCACTTTTGAGGCTCATTAATTTATTTCAGACATCGTGTTCTAGCGATAATGCGTCCGTGAGGTAAATTTTTATAGTTTTCAGACTTTTACAATGACACTAAATTTGACAAGGACACTATTGAAAAGACTCGATAATACTATTTTGCAAATATGACAAACACATATCTTGATGACTAACATAAAATCCAATTAAAGATTGAATTTTAATAGATAAACAGATTGTGATGACTTTAGACAATGAGACACTTCACAATATATTGACAAGAGGACAATATTCTCAAACATATAAAAGGACAAACCGTTCAACACCAAGAACTAAACATAAACTATAACTTATTAATAGACTCATAAAGACAGTTGTGTTAAGTATCCAAGATGCAATTCTTCTCTACTAGAAATATGCATCTACATGCAGAGTGACAGCTGGGGACGCATGGCTTTTACATTGGTGTTTTTGCATGCTTCGTTCAAAAAAATTATTCATTGCTGATGTGTATCTGAAAACCAATGCGTAGAATAGAAATTTGATGCCTTCACGTTGTTATAGACTAAATTCCATTGAATGACCGAGAAAAGCATGCAAATACCTTTCTAATGAAGATAATTCCTCCACGTGACTGTAGATGTTAGATATTGATGCGCAGAGTATAGATAGATAACTGTACAGGTAGATAACAGAATCATATAGTACGTGAGTGCCAGGTACGTGGAGACAGTCAATGATCCAATGGCGCATGGGAAAATAAACTGTTGCCGAGAAGAAAGCCGCTTTTGCAATGAATAATAATGATCCACGTTGAGTCTGAAAGAATTGTGATCCAATGGCGCATGGGAGAATATTATGTGAGCTTAGAACAGGTTGTGGCATGCGCAGATCTGAAAATGTACTTTCGGGATTACAAATTGTTGACAGGAATACGGATCACCATGTTGACAGCATGGGCAGAGCGACCTGTGTGAAATGCAAGGTAGATGGATCGATCACCAACATTGGAGATGTGGGTCAGATGTGATGTCGTCGCTGCCTACCATGCTGGATCTACACGATTTGGCTTCAAACAGTAGTTCCGATGCATGGATGAACTTTCAGAGGACGCAGTATAAAAAAACTTGAACCCTTGTTGGGTGAAGCCCGTAATTAGGAGAGTGGAGAGAGTATATAATAATGTATTCTTTACAAACGGAACAATATTTTCATCCTCAGGGAAAAGCTCAATGGATCTGCCCTTCACATCCTCTCACAGAACCATAATCGCTCTGATACCAGATGTAAGCACACAACCAGATTATACAATGAATACACAGTTATAGAACTTCAATATATTATTTCACAGAATAATATTCTTCACTATATATCATCATCCGGGATATTACAAATATATAGGCAATGTTGTTCCTATAAACAAGGAGGTGGCTACAACCACTCCTCCATAAATAACTGTAAACTCACGTACACAACAAACTCCTAATATACATTATTGTTACATAACAATAATGTCACCAAATTACATTATAATAATACACAAACTATATTATAATGTGAAGCACTAAACAAGATATTCCTAACAAGGACGACCCACACATTCTAAAAATAGGCCAATATTTAGATCTGCTTTGAATAGGAATATTTCACTTCTTTCCTATGGGATCATGGCAATTCTTTTGCTTGGTCCTACATTGATACACCCGATATTGACCCAAACATTATTGTCCATAATATACTCACCATTCCCGATGCTAAACCTATGAAACGAGAAGCTACGAAAAATACATCCTCGCATTTCCTTCTTTTCAAAGAAGAACCGTAGCACCTTCTTTCTATTTCCTTCATCCTACCCATTGATTATCCCCAATTGATCTCTAACATCATCCCTATCACAAAATTGATAGTGGGATTATGCATTTGCATGTATTTCCGTGACCTTAACTTAGCTTTCCCCAAAGACGACTTTCTTCTACCTAGTATTGACCAACTAGTTGATCTCACCGCTGACCATGAGATGTTATCACTCATGGACATTTTCTAAGGTTATAACCAAATATTACTTTCCCCGGAAGATAAAAATAAAACCTCCTTCATCACCCCTTTGGGGACTTGATGTTATCGTGTCATGCACTTTGGCCTTAGAAATACTCGTGCTACATATCAGCGGGATATGACTTTTATTTTTCATGATATCATGCATATCATATTATAATTTTACATTGACGATATTCTTGTTAAATCCAAACATCATCTTTGAACACCTTTTTTTTGATTATATTTTTCTTTCACCATCTCATAAAATAATGCATTCACCTTGAGCCTAAGAAGTGTGTCTTTGTTATTCTCTCTGGTAGGATCCTTGGTTTTATCTTTTCTTTACATGGAATTGAAGTTTATCCTGATAAGATCAAGGCTATTCTCAAGATACCTCCACCTACTAACCTTCATCAACTTCGTAGTTTTCAATGCAACTTGTAATCTATTCATCACTTTATTTCTCATCTTTCTGACCACTACCATCCATTTCATTATCTTCTCAAAATGGGATGGTGAATGCAACAAAGACTTCAATGCCTTAAAAAAATACCTCCTCCAACCACATGTGCTCATTCCCCCTAAGAATGATCAACCATTTTACCTTTACATTTATGTTACTAATCATTCCCTGGGTTTCATGCTCACTCATCATGATGAGAAACACATGGAGAAAATGGTTTATTATGTACACCATATGCTTTTAGACTATGAAACTAGATATACTCATGCTGAAAAACTCTTCATAGCCTTATTTTTGTCACCAATAAACTTTTCCATTACCTACCCAACCAAAAAACCCTTTTTTTCATCAATAATGACCCCTTACATTACTTATACACTAATCCTTACCAACATCAATGTGTTGCATGTTGGCTCATGATTCTTGTAGACCTAGATCTTGAATTCATCCATAAAAAATTTGTCAAAGGACAAACCATTACTGACCAACTCCCGGATGCACCTATCTCAACCAATCATCTAACTTTGATTTCCCTAATTAATTCATCGCTACCCTCTCTCGAGATGATATCTTTTACTAGATGACCTTATTCTTCGATGGCTCTAAATGTCAACGTGGGGGTGGTGCTAGAGTTATCCTCATTCCTCTTGAAGGTGATCCTATGCCATTATATTTCAAACTAGATTTTAATTATACTAACAATATTTCAAAATATGAAGCACTCATGTTAGGTCTTAAAATGACCATATGCTTAGATGTTAAATCAATTAATATATTTTGTGACTTTCAACTGGTTATGAACCAAGTTAATGGTATCTACCAGTGTCGTAACTAAATACTTCAAAATTATAAACATCATGTTGACATTATTTTGAATACCTTTAGCCATTATGAATTTCAAACCACCTCGCGTTCCACTAATAAATTTGAGACACTATGGCTTGTATTGCTTCTCAAATCCCTTCTTTTCCTCCGACTTGAAAATATTTTTCATAGTGCAAAGGTTGTAATCACCTTCTTATCTAATATAATATGTCAATCTTGTAGGAAACATTGAAACTAACCCATGTGACCTTTTGTATAATCAATTTTCGACTACCTTTCCATTTCAATTCTACCTCCATATCTTACTCATAATTGAAAATGAACCTTTCTCAAAAGTGTCTCTCACTATGTCATCATGGTTGGTCTTCTATATAAACGTGGCTTTCACGATATCCTGTTACTATGCCTTACAAGTTATGAAATTTCATACACTTCAAGGAAGTTCATGACAAGATATTTGAGGGTCACTTAAGTGGCCTAGCTTTCGCTAAGTGCATCCTTTTTCTAGGCTATTAGTAGCCAACCCTAAAATACAATTTTCATGACTATGTAAAGCATTATGTGAAGTGTTAGAAACATTCTAATCTTCATCACATCCCTATCCATGCCTTACAGGTCGCATGAGACCTTTAGCCTTTCTCCCAATGGGGTTTGGATCTTTTAAAAGAGATCAATGCTCATTCTTCCCAATTTCATCAATGGATTATTCTTTGCACTCGAATATTACACTAAATGTGTGGAATTTGTACCTTTTATTTCTAAAAAATCCAAGAAAATATGTGAATTCATCAACCATCACATTATTTGTTGCTTTGGTTTTCCTCATCACCTAATCACGCGATAACGGAAAACAATTCAAAAACAAAACCATACAAAAAATATGTGATGCCTTCGATATGCAACTCGAGTTTTCTTCACCTTATTATCCTAAAAAAATGGCAAAGATGAATTGACTAACAAAAAACCAAATAAAATTCTTATAAAATTCGTTGATGATACTAGTAAGGATTGGCACACACACATTCATTTTTCCTTATGGCATTATCACACTAGTATTCGCACCTCAACTGCTACCACACCTTTCTCTTTGGTCTATGGTACAAAGGATATCTTGCCTCTTGAATTACAAATTCCATCTCTTCGTATCTCACTCAAATATATTCTCAATGATGATGATTTTCACTAAGACCATTTGGTAAAACTTGAGTTATTAGATGAACATCATTTAAATTCTCTTGATCTCCTTCAAATCTACCAATAACGTATCGGACATGCCTATGATAAAATTTTCCAAGAAAAAAACCTTCAAGTTTGGTGACTTCATCTTAAAGGAAAATCAACATGTAACAAAAGTGGAGAAAATTAAACTGGGAAAGTTCACTCCTAATTGGCTTGGACCTTATATCCTTACTCATGCCTATGAATCAGGTGTTTATCATTTATCTTCACTAGAAATTAAACACGAACCCAAGCCCCTCAATTCTTTACATCTTCAACCATTCTATTGTTGAATCAATTCATATATCACCTTCCATCTATTAAAGTCTTGTCCCTTGATCAACCTTCACCTTCCACTTACCTATTGTAAGGATCAATGACTAAACAAGAATCATGTGATTAACCGTCACCTTTCAGCCTTATCTTTAATATGAGTACCATGGATCAACTTATGGTATGATTCTCATGGATACTTTTTATCCTTTTAACGATGCAATCAAATGTTCATTCATCACTTAAAACCTCTCTTTCATAGATAACCCCTATGTGCTATAGTTTTGTCTTCATATAAAAATCCTATACTCCTCTATAGTCTTTTCCATGACCTAAAAGTCCAAAGATGATCAAAAGTAATATATGGGATTTCCAAATTCAACTCCTTGAGTCAAAATTCTAGTAAATAGATGAATCCCTCAAAAAGGACATATATCTTTCCATCTTGCTGTTATAAATAGACTTCTCCCTTGAAGGAAAACTATAAAAAGCTAGCCCTATTGTACATAGTCTATCACAAAAAGAAGACTATTTCTACAAAAATAAAATTAAAATATCCTAAAAATTCCCACATTGATCAAATTCACGAATATCTCAAGGAGATATTCTATTCATTCCACATCGACTTCCCACATCAATCAGTTTATAAAACAAAAACAAAAGGAAGAAGATACCTTTTTGTCATGGACTTGCCTATTCTGGTCTTGGGTATCTTGCGAGAAGAGACATGATGTCTCACACCAAGGTTACACTAAAATAACCCATTTCACCTCACCGTATTTTCTTTCTCGTCTTCCACCTACTCAAGGTATGTGCCAAAAATGTGATATTTCATGGTCATGTGACTTTCTTCACCCTTAGAAAAGTCAATTGTGCAACACATTTAGGGTCTTACGGTCATAAGCCAATCTTTGGTATGATATACTCATAATGGTTCTTACTAATTAGGCTGCTTTTTTTCTCTTCTTACCGTTCAACCCTTTTCTTACTTATTGATTTTGCTACATAGGACCATACCTTCGACACCTACATTCTTGGAATTCCTCTCCCACCTAAACTCAACCATGCCTAAATGACCTTGACTCAATCATGCCTAAAACCTACCGACCCATTCATTTACCTCATCATATTCTTCTCTATCTTATGGGAGAACTACATTGTCATAAGGACCCTTTTTGTCGGGGATATGTAGGCAAAGACTCTACGAGAGAATGGGGCCACGGAGGTTATCTCGGCCACTTTTTCCCTTAATCAATTTTCCCCCTTTATATTCACATTTTACCCTAGTTGGTTTCCATTTACACAAAAAATTAGAAATTAATATATCATAAAAACATACATACCTACCATTTCATCACCGCAACCATATTCTATTTAAATCATTTATTATTTCCATGATATTGCTTACTTGGAAAGTTAAACACAACATGCATACAACACATTAGTTTCATAAGATCAATAACTTGGAAATTACCTAGACTCCATTATGCCTATTCCTAACCAAACCATGCCTATAGCTAACCAGGCCATACCTTTACTGAATTCACCATGCCTATACCGACTACAAAATGCCTATACTTGACCAAACCATGCCTATCCCCGACTCCATCATGCCTAAAATACCTCCACTCAATCATGCATAACTCACCTATCTCCCATGGTATAAAATAACAATAAAAATTGAAAATATTACATCATCCATCCAATAATAATAATCAAATATATAAATGGGAATGTCTATGTATCAATATATATATACACAGGGATAAATGATCAAAGTGTCTCAAAAAATCTCATATAAAATATCGCAAAATCTTGACACGTAGGTTGGTATATATATAAATAAAAATAATCATACAAATATCCATGTCATGATCAATAAACCCCACCTAACGCCCTCCATTCCACTCTCACAAGTATCCTCCTCTCTCCTTGTCAATTACCCTACCAACATCTCTCCACCCTCTACTGGTTCCTTCCGACCTCCATCTCTCCCCTTGGCCCTCTGTCGGGCCTGATATCCAAGAAATTCTAGCCTCATCACTAGCTACCTATTGGGCCCTATACTTGGAATATGAGATAATTTAAATACATGCGGTGGCTAGATGATCCTAGTAATAGTGGGCCTCATTCAGGGAATCCCTAAACCTCACCATAGATACGGTCTGGGGTGGTGCCATCAACCTAACTTCCATCTGTGAACTCTTCCATACCAATAGAGAACCCGTTCTTTGTGTCGGTGCACTCGTAATATAGGACCCTTTCTGGTGCCTTTGAAGTTACCTTTGGAACTACTTGCAGTGCCGTAAGACCACAACCTATGCCTATGTGGCTGCCAACTATCCCTGTAAACCAGTAACCTACACTTGTAGCACTACTACCTATGTACCATCCCCTACAAGAGCCTATACCTGCACCCATTCCTAATCTTAGGAAGTAGTCAGTTGACCCTATAATGTAGTCACCTTCCCTGTAAAAGTAACTACCTCTACTTGTACCACTATAACTTTGAACTCATAGTATGGTCACCTACCCCGTAATGAAACTCTACGAACTATAACTGTAGCCATGTATGGTTGATCTAGACACATTAGTAATTCTTATATCTGGACTACCCATGAGCATTTTTACCCATTTTCACACCGACATCATCTTTCCTATTGTTTTCCACCTTCTTCTCCTCCTTGAACGATCTATTGGATGTGGTGAAGATAGTAGCTACTCAACATCATCTATCTGATGTACCGAGGTAATGGTGGAGGCACATCATATTGTAGTCTAGAATGGCATCATAATATATCCACTGGAGTCAGCTCATGCTCACCGACGGACCTCCCATGTATCCATCTTATCAATTGTATGCCATGTAACTCCTATGTCATGCCTCTGTAAGTAAGAAAACCAACATAGGGTCACCATACTATATCCATCATGTACATACCCTCCACCTTCCATCTATAGTAATCCACATCATGTTGTTTTCATCCACTTGTGGATGTCCACCTACTGCCACCCATATCCGGTAGCCTACTCTCATCCCACCCTGATATAAATCTATTATTGGCAGTCCCTTTCAGTGCACAATCCTTATGTGCTCATATGTCCAACAGTGCAGTAGGAATGTACAACAGATGTTGTACCATCACACCCTTTGATAAGCCCACAACTCCCTATATATCTACACTAGATATGTAGGTTCTCATGCAAAAAAACTCACCTCTCAAACATATCCTGCAAACTCCCATTAGTTCTCGGGAAATCGGCCACCCTCTAAGTCAATAAGTGTGTAGCATCTAACGGACTCCATCATCAAGATCTTGTCAAATGAGTCTCATGTAGATGCACAACATACATAACTCCATACACAAGTCTAACACTTTGCTCATTCAAGTCACATCTTGCCTCCCGATCATCAGAACTATAGGATCAATCACCGCATCCAACATAATCGATATGCAGGCTCTCCCACAATCGATAGCCATAAAATCATGTACACATCCTTCAGTGTGATAGTCATCTCACCGATGGTATGGTGGAAGGTATTGGTCATTGTATCCCATCTATTGATGAGAGAAACCATAAGACTATGATATCGCCTGATACGTATGTATCACCTAATGTCAATTAGTCCAACATCTCACATATGAGTTCACTCATCCTCCATGATGCTTGGTCTCATCCACATTAATAATGGTTTTACCCTATCTCACATTGTTAGCGGTGACATGCATGCATCCCTACCACTCAACAATGTCATGTAGTTACCTACTTTACTCATTTCATCACCCCTACGTACTCCCTATCCCACACCCACATCACTCTACCGACCTATTCATTTCATCAATATTTCATTAAACTATCATCCATTTTATCTAGCCTAAACAAGTCCCCATATTCTATTTCATCACCATCATTCATTTATTATTTGACCTAATTTTCACCTAACAACACACCTATCCTTTCCTACATCAACCCGCTACCTCTATACTATCTTTGTTTACCCATTACCTACTTACCTACTCTAATGTTTCATCTTCCCACCTTTCCTAAATATTTCTCATTCTAATTTTTGCCTTTTTTAGGCTTGGTCAATTTTCACGGTGAATGACACGAGTCACCCTAACCGTACCGGTCACCCATACTACATGATTGACATCCGTCATTGGGTGACGATGTCGATTCTTGGTTCATCTCCAAAGCCAAACCCCCATGCCCCAACTTTTCAAAAAAATTAAAATACACCCTATAATCTACCCAAATCCTACCCCAACACTACCTATCTTCATTCGTTAGTCTATTTACTCTACATTGCTCACTCCTAGTACCCAATTTTATCCATTTTTACCCAAAATTCAAATTTCAAATTAAAACCCCATTTCTTCATTTTTTACCTTACATTTTACACAAAAACAAAAATTTGGATTGAATACTATCTCAACATGGCACCACCTGCTTGGTGGAACCTCTAGTCTCTAAGCGGTGGCCATCTAGTCCCTTCTCTCGCCTTCACCATGATTGAATCAAACTATCGCCATTCAGCCAATCACAATGATCCAATCGATCTCATGGGTCCACTCACAAACACTCCAACTCCATGGATTATAACTCTATCAATTTCACCATGTCAAACTGCCAAACTCCTCTCTGCTTGTCATTTTCCACAAATAGCAAAAGCACAAATGGATCCGTAAAATGCAGATTTTACCTTTTTATCCCAAATATGACTTGACTGACATCAGTTTATCTTGACCGGTATCGGTCACATGCCCTAGTGCATCATGGTTGGTTACCCTCAATTTGTATCAGTTAGCCTCTTGGAACCTAATATACCCCTTATCATGACATTTGATTTCCTAAAACCCTTTTCATCTTACCCAAGTCCACACCTAGCCTTACTACTCAACCTAATGACCTTATTACCTATGAACTAGCCTCCTAATTAGTTGGGCCATGTTTTTCCTCTAATATGTCCTTACCTATAACCTCTCCTAAATAACCCAACCCAACCTCACCCATTTTGACACTCGAATTCACTTACTAGCTATACCTTGTGATGATCTTACTCGTGTTGTTCAGCCTAATGACCTTACCTTTCCTAATGTCATGTTGTTTATCCTGACCTAACCTTTAGTGCCCTGGAACAAACCTATTGCCTATTCCTACACCTTTCCTAGTTGTGTTTAAGGACTATATCATATACCTTGGATACCTGAACCACTTCAACCCTATTTGGATAAACCCATCATCTTTGACGACATAGATTTTGCATACCTTCTCGCATATATACAAGTACATTTGTTAGAATGCCACTACCTATTACACAAACCTAAATCAACCTTAACTATAACCCACCTACCCTTATTTTCATCACTTACCTATTTATCAAACCACTCACCAAATTTATTTAACACCTCATCAATTCTGGTTTGAGGGGAATCACCTCCACTCATGCTTGGAGCAACCTAACCCTCACTCATACCGGAGCACCAACTTCCTGTTTTTGTCAACATCATTTATCAATAAAATCTATGTGATAAAAAAGGGGAAAATGTAGACACCCAATTTGGGTCACATTCCCCTTGGTCCCCTTCAATTAATTAACATAACACATTTAACTAATCATGACCCCTTCATCCCATATTAATATTCATCCTTACATTATTAATTAATTTAATTATTTTAATTAAGTTAATTTCATCCTCACACCTCCACCTCATCATGACACATCATCATGGACCCATTCTAGGGAATATAACTCTCAATGACCAAGTCATCACTCTCAAAGACTTGAGTCATCACTCCCAGTACTGAGTCACCACTTGACCTAACTAACTAAGAATTCTTCTCAAACCTAATTGGACTTATTCTATGACCTTTCTAGCTTTTCTAATGAGAACTACACTTGCACGAGAAGACTTAACTTGGAAAACATGCCAAATCTGAGAAGATCTCCTATTTTTGCTAAATAGGAATATTTCACCCTAACCAACTCCATTTTATCCTCGGTCGATGTAAGTCACCTAAACCGCCATCGGTTCCTTTATATAGAATTTTACAGCCCTTTACCCCGGTTGTTGATTCAGTTATTGGAGCCTTAATACATTCAAGCTCAAATCTTAAAGCCCTTCTACATCCATACAATGAACACACACAACCACAATGCAAAACAAGCAGTTGGTTCTCCTTCCAGAGTGTTAGAATACTCATAGGAGCACATAGTTTGTATTGCCATGGCACTGGACTCAAACACCTCTTATCCGATCAACCATCAACCATCACAACTCACAGGATCTACAAAATACCAAGTAAGTAATGTTATTTTAATCATTTATTCTTATCCTAATGTAGATCTCCATTTTCTTTCAATATTTTATTTCTTGAGTTACCCGTACATTAGCTTCTTCCCACCAACCCACAATTCAACCACCCTAATAATTTTCACCATTTTGAACCTCCTTCTTAGTATTCATGAGTCTTTTCAGCCATATTACGACCCAGGACCATGTTACCTTCACTCTCTATGCAATCACAGAGCCTAAAAACCCATTTTTAATAGTTTACTACTTATTTCCCCTACGATGTCGATTCCTTGACCATCATCATTTCGGTCCTTCATGACAGGCATCGGTCACCGACCAATACCAATCTTTGTTTCATTATATATGATTATACCAAAAAGTTTCCCACTCACCCAAAACCAACCTAGATCTCAACCAATTAGCCTCATACCTCACCTACAACCTCTGCTACACCTACAAACCTAAACCAGCCCATTAATTGTCTAGATTCAATTCTAACACTTTCATGTTGAGTTAAATTAACTTGTTGTATGTTAATAGAAGATACCTAAATATTATCAACTATAATAGGAACTGTTATTTCTTACATTAAATTTTATTAAACAGAGGATTATTAACCATTCGAGGAAACATCACGCTTCCTAGATCTATCCTTCTTAGACAGTCCTCTCACTCTTGCTATTTAATACTATTTGGTGGTCTTGTTGTGTTTCATATACAAGTTATTCCTTCTATCCATGGGGAAGCTCACAAAATCACCTTGGATAAAAAGTATATAATGAGCACAATCTACCTTCCACCTTTGCCTAATAGGTATTCCTCCTTAACTATTTACCTTCTATATGTTTTATCCTAGAAAGCGTAAACCTTATTGCTAAAACACCTAGGAAACATTGACTTGCCAAAATTTCGAGTAGATTTAGAGCTTGAGAATAGAACACTTGGATGAAGAGTATCTATGATAGTGGACTTTCTCTAGCTGCTGCATTCCTACCATTAATGCAATGTCTTTAATTTGTTCTCGTAACTTCAACACATTATGATAATAACTTTTGAATGGTTAGAGATGATGACTGAATAATTTTGATAAGATTTGATGTTTATTATTTTGAGGATTTGTTTAATCTTCCGATGATGAGCAATATGCCTCAATTTATCCTATCTTCGCTCTTGACTATTGGAATAAAATTATGAGACTTTTTCCAAGGTTATTAATAAAGGATACCTATAAAAATCTAATCCTTTAGTATCTAGAGTTCTAAATACCATTCCTTTCTTAGAATTCATTCATGAAGTGAACAATATTATCACAATATTGAGTATAGTTACAAGGCTTCCATCTTCCAAATATTTCCAGGAATGGATGTATGTGTATGCGTTTCAACTATCCATAAAAATTATGATCTTATTTGATGGCTAGAACACATCAGTAATTCCATACATATTTGAATGTTATATGTCCTAACTTCGGGAAATTTCTACATGAATCTCTATCTTGTGTATGAGGATTCAACGATGAGAAACTATCCAAGTTTTTCACTCATAGAAGAAAGATATTAATCTCAGATTTATGACTTTTATCCTCAACTCACATTGAAGCAAGGATCAAAACATTTTAGCAGAGTAAGTGATTTTTTCTTCACCACCATCATATGTGTCTTTCGACAAATATCTCTACAACCGAAGGATATCAGATAGTTCTTTGAATATGGTTAGGAATTGGGGAGGAATTTTCTTGAAATTTCCAACATTCATGTATCTCAGGGTGGGAGTATTATCATGTGCTCCTTATAAACTAAAAAGGTGTCCTAAAGACAAGTGGGTTCTAATGGAATTAGTTTGGAAATTGCTACATCTCCATAAAATCCACCATGACAAGCATAAGGAAGGGGTTTGACTCTCAGTAGTTTTTGGGTGATGTACTTGTGCATCCACGTACAAGGAAAAGAATGTAGAAGGAGAAATACAAAAAAATATACTGAAAACCTATCACCCATGAGTTAGTTTTGATTATTGGGGAAAGGTTAGTGGACTCAAGAAAAGCGGGTATTCATATACCTTAGTTAGAGGACATCTAGATTAAGCTGTAGAGATGAAATCATAGTGCGGGAGAGGTACTTTCAAAGCTTAACTCTCATAGATGTGGCTAAGTATAGAATTATAGATGTTCTGAGGGCCTTCGGGATGATGAACAAGTATTAGACACCATTTATGATAAAACTAATGTGAAATACCAACCATTTCCATGGATCGATTGTTCACTCTAAGAGTTTAGTAACTAAAAGGAACACAAAATTCATATCCTCAACCAAACCCACAAATGAATGATACCATTGGGAATTACTCCAAAAGAATCAAATCAGCTTCCTATGACAACATTATAAGTATAACCACAAGTGGGAAACACCACCTATTCAAAAGGAAATAATTCCACCACTAAACCCACTCCTACACCTCATAAGATCACCATTGTTTGCACGGAGTTCAGGTTTTTCCTCCAAGGTTCCCTCTGCAAAAGTTGCTCCTTCTAAGGTTCCCTCTACAAAAATTATTGATATTAGTGCTTCACCACCACACATAACTCAAGTATTGTAGTAACGTTCTTCACCACCTCTCCCTTCCTCCCCATTTTCAGCTCCTCCATCTCCCCATCTTTCACTCTCTCTTTACCAACATCATCCATTTCTTCTCCTTCCATTTCTCCCACTCCCATCACCTTGTCCCCTCCCATGGCCTAGGTCTTTTCTTCCCTTCCCTCTCTCTCTCATCCAAGGATGTTTTGGCTCTAAGTTCCCCTCCGGGACTCCCCTTCATCAAAATTTTATCCCCAATTCTTCTTCCATTAATCTTCCCACTTAATCCATTCACCTTGTTAATCGCCACCTCATTACCACTCACAATTATTGCATCTAGTTCCCTTATATCACCTATTTAGTTTACTACTATGATTACATTACATATGCCATCCTCTAAAACAATTGTCTTCTTCTTCCCTTCTGTATGGTTAAACAAGAAAAATCCCAAACAAAAGAATAAAATTCCTATTAGAGATATCATTGATCTCGATCATCTTAAATTCACTCCTAGCAATAAACGAAGAGGCCAAGGGTTGTTCCTCACTTTTTAGACAATCGAGAAAGTGGAAAGATTTTTGAGATAACAAATTCATTTTTGACAAATCAAAATAGAATATCACTGCAGTAGACGACCATATTTTAAATTTCTCTCTAGGAAAATCCATACATGAAGGCATGAAACATGATTTCCAGGTTGTCCTCGAAATATTTAAGATAAATTCAATAAAGAAAAGATAATTAAGGATTAACTAAAAGGTAAGGTAGAATAGTTGGCAACTATTCTTCATAAGATCATGCATCCTACTCATAAGACCGCTTCTACCCGTATCTTCAAGATTTGATGAAAATTTTTTCTCCACAATTGATAAGATTGGAAAATTAGGTCGGGGAGTCAGGGATTTGATTTAAATCCATATTTAGTAAGGAGAACAAGTGATAAAATATGTTATCACTATGTACAATGAACTTGAATCAGAGAAAGATACAATTACTAAAATGTATGGTATTCTCGAAGAATAATGTAATAATTTAGAGATCATAGTGGAATCTTGAAAAGAGATTTGAAGTGCCAAATTTGATCTACTCATAGGAGAAGGTAACTTTGACAACTCATTAAAGTTTTTAGAATATAATGAATCCATGGAGTTACGTACCCATATGCTACATGAAGCAATTAATAAGTTGAACGATGTAATGATTGAGGAAATTTATGGCCTCAATGATATCAAGAATGAGTTCCATATCATTCATTATAGGTTCCTTAACAAAAATATTTATGCACACCAATCAGATCAAAGATTTTTAGGTTCAATAATTTGGTTAACGATGTTACCGATGTAAACAACTTAATTTGGTATTGATTCCATTCATAAGTTGATATCATACAAGAATTTCTTGAGCTAACTCAAGAAATTCACAAATGAGACTAGGAATTTACTTGGAAAATTAAATAGAACAAATGAATTGACCAAGGTCATAAATCATTATGCACATGGAACTGATGATAAAAATCTCCAAGAGATCATCAAATGATTTCTTTATTACAAGCAAAAGTTAGCCGGTGAATAAGAAGAATAGATCGACACAGATTGAGAAAAGGGTGGCGCCATCTCTAACTCGAGCTTGGCTGCCATTTTTGCATAGTCTCCAAGCCACAGTCACCATTCAAGTTACAAGTTTGACCTAATCAAACTTGCACAACCACTTGGCTATTTTTGTGGGAGATTGTTTCTTGAATGTAAATGCATCCTATTTTTAGTATGTAATGATTAATAAGAGTAGCTATAATTTCTCAACCTTATTAATCTATAAATAGAAGGATGAATTATGTAATAGGGAACTTTTGGATCATTTTTGTAAGGATGAGTTGTCCTTTTGAGCTCTTATATATATATTTTAGCCTCAATACTATTTACAAAACCAATATTTTTCCTTCATCTATTTAATGTGTTGTGTATTCTAGTAACTCATTTTATACTTGTGAATGTTCTTATTTCCTAGTATATAATGATCTATCTTACCTTCACACTAATTATATTTCTTTAGAAAGATTTGAAATTTTGATTAATGAGACTTATTATTTCAGTTGTGGAATAGGAAAAAATCCCTTCTGTTATTAATAAATCTTACCTTCATAAGAATTCTTTATTGGAGAAAATAAATAGAAAGTTGTGCATGTCATCTATTATTTTGTAAAAGTATTTTGTGATTGCAAGATGACCCTCTTGTTTATTAAACGATTGGTGCACCACTTGTTCCAAGTATTTTCAATTATTCCTCTCCCTTTTCTCCAAATAATTGAATAATATAATTTCTTTTATAGCACTATATATTTTGCAATCTAATCTTATATTAGATACACGTTTAAAAGGAAGTCATCCTTTTCGCAGTATCATCCCAAGGATCAAGGTCCCACACCTTGGGGATGTTCGTATGTTTCACCTGGATCAACTAATGATTCGGTGAGTGCATGATCTGATTGAAAATGGGACCTTAGGGCACATTCCTTAGGAGAAATATATAATTAGGATTTGAATTCATGACTACCTTACATAATTTGATTCCGGGAAAAGCTTCTTAAATGTTTAATTTTTCCAAGGATTGCAGGATTTTATTTTTATTTGAATTAAAAAATTAGTTTAGAGTGTTTGTATATGATTAGTGGTCCTATTTTCAAATTAACTTATTTTACAAGCTGATTTGTAATTCGTAATTTTAGTTTTTGTGGTAATAAAAACATGGCCAAAAGGAAGATACCATAGTGCTCCATTATTTGAATTTATGAAACTATTTTTTACTATTTTTATTGCAAGTATTCATATTTAATAACCAACAAGTGTAAAAATATTATTTTGAATTCCATTGGTGCATGTAGTGCATAGTTTGATCATGAAGTACATAAGTAATTACCCTAGCTTAATCACTAATTTTCCTAGGATTTGTTTAGATGATACAAAGATTATTTTTGAGTTATATGAAAGGTTGATAAACAAATCAAGTTTCTAGTTTTTTTCATTCCACAACAATTCTAACCTTTCCATAATTGGTTGAGTTGATGAGGAAAATACACACCCATTTAAAGGCCATAGAGGCTATGAAACATAGAACTTGAGTCACAGTGAATGGTTACATTGACAAAAAAGTAGATCCTACAAATTCAAGGGCACAAGACATTAGGAAATAAGAGGGAACAAAATATAAAGGTTAATAGGAAAGGATCATATGTGCTATAAGTATAATAGTGAGTAAACCTCAAATGGATACCCTAAGTTATTCTTGAAGTATGAATCCAAAATATATCATTGATTAGATAATGAAACTTGATAAATATTGTGAGTATAAAGATATAAAATATCCCATTAGATTCAAGTTATCCTATACTAAATTAAAGGGTCATAAATCTATTTGGTGGGATCCTTATACAAATGAAAAGGGTAAAAATAGGAAAATTGAAGATCAAGACTTTGGAAAATATGGTGGAAACCCAAAGTGCGAGTTATTTCTCATGAATTACCACCTCAACATGTTCAAGAGGTTATATAATCTATGATAATGGGATATTTTGAGAGGGAATACATAATAATTTCATAGACTTACCTTCCTCCTCTTATAGTGACAACCAATACAAAAACTATATAGGAACACATAAAATTTTTATAACCTCACAAAGTGCCCCTATGACAAGATAAGGAGTGCATTATGTACTAATACACCAAATTAAGAACAATCCATATATAGTTATCCAAGTCATATAGTGGAGTAGAGGTTCTAAGTGTAAATAAAGCTAAATCCCTATTTTAGACACCAACATTTGAAAATGATGATTGGATTGATTTTAATGCATAGATGTGATTTGGGGTAGACATTATATGTGTTTATATTTTAATTTATATGTTATAATATTATTTGAGGGATAAATACTTCAATGCATTTCTTAGTGACCACCTTATAGTGTGCTTGGATAAGATATACCTAGATTCATTTAATGAGATAGGGTTTAAATATTTGTATTGATGAATTATGTAAATGATTTCCCACTTATCCAACCCTAATATGATTAAAGTAACCTATACATTTGAAAATATGAAAATTACAAGTAGAAAGGACATGTTCATTGACCTTGGGATAGATTCATTGGAAAAAAATATAATGTTCCCACAAAACCATCCAAGCTTAGGATGGAACCTGATCTAAAAGATATATATATATATATATATATATATATATATATATGAGTATATACTACATTTATTCTCAAAGTGTTAAGATAAAAATTTCATGATTTAATATAATTAGAGTGAAGAATTGAGAAAGATGCTTTTAGGTAATTTAATAAATGTATAAATAGGATAATGTTGGGATTAATGTAAAAGTATTCTTAAATTTTTATTAGAATTTTTTTTTTGGGTACTACAGTTTCTCCCATTTCAATCTAGTATTAAAAAGATGGATTAAAATTAAAAGGAATAAGTGAACATAAACATATCACCAAAATCATTGCACTTTGATATGTGTAAGGTGTATAATGTTCTTCCAATTCAAAAATGAAGTCCTTGATCACATATAAAAGATGTGTATTAATTCTTAAGATATATATATATATATATATATATATATATATATATATATATGAAAAATTGAAGTGTGAAAAATTACATAAAAACATGAAATAACTACACATGCTTTCCCTTGATTTATTTTATATGAAAAGTGTGGACATATTGTGTAAGAACTTGTATTATATTTCTATATCGCCATCTAGTAGGTAGTTATGTCACTATCTAGAACTAAGTAGATATGCCACCATCAAGTTTCAGGTGGCTAATTCACAATTGTAAATCATGTCATGGGTGTAATTGAATATGTAAAATTAAATTTTGCATAACTTATGTAAATTTCATATGAATTGAGTGAGTACCATAAATTTATATGAATATATAAAATGAAAAATTCTACCAAGTCCTTGAGAATCCAATAATATTTGTAATATTCAATGATGGATTATCCCAATTCCATAAAAATATGATATAAAACTTGTAATATCTAATGATAAACCATCTCAAGCCCATAAAAATCTGATGTAAAACATATAGTTTTTCCTAAATAGATCTATAAGACTTGTGTGAATACCATCACATTGTTTACCTTGTGGAACTTTGGCAATAATCTTTGTTAAATTATGAAAGAGCCCACAATATGACTACATTTTGATATTGATGTGTGATGTTGCCATGAATCACTTATCTCAAAAGAGAAAGTGTTAATTTTAAAAATTATATAAAAAAGAATCTAATATGTGAACCATATAAAATTTAAGAATTAAACATATTGATATAAAAATGTGCATCAAATATGACTATTAGAGAACAAGTAGTATATGTGATCTCATGGGTAGGTATATAGTGAATATATTTAGTCAACTAGAGAAATAATTAACTAAGAGTATAACAATGAATGCTATAGAAACATACAAGTAGAAACATTACTCAAAACCTAATGGATCCATTAGAACCTATGAGACAACATGAAGATAAATGACGTAACAAGTTGGTTATAAAGAAAATATAATTGATGATACATGACAACTTGAACAATGTTACTAATGTATGCTAAAGAAGTATGTGTCACTCAATGTGCATTGAGAAATGTGTATATATATGAACATATGTGTCAATAAATGTGATATGAGTCATATTTCTAAATCATAACATGTATTAATTAGTGCACTAGGAGAAAAAGTGTCTAAATCAAGAAATGTTTTTATTACTGTGCTAGGAGAAAGAATGTCTAAATTAAGATATGTATTAATCACTCTTCTATGAAAATGTGTGTAATTCAATAGATGTGTAAATCAACGTGATAGGAGAAAATGTGTCTATTAATAATGTATGTCTTAAGAATTGCGTGTCAAATATAATGCATGTCTAAAAACTTTATATCAAGAAATATGTGTCTCAATCCATATGTGTTTAAAATTTTGATTTAATAAATAAGTATCCAAATCCAATTATCTCTAAATAATTTGAATAAAAAAAGATTCATCTCAAGAAATGTGTCTTAAGAATATTTCATAATTGACGTGGTTCAATCAATATATGTATCAATAATGCGTGTAGGAAGAAATTTGGGTGATAGGAACCATTTTTAGTTAACAAAGAATAAATAGGAAAATTATAACACATCCAATGGGTAGGGGAAAAAATAGAGATAAAAAGTGTATAGAGATAAAACATTCATAGAGAAAACCGTTACATAAAAAAATGTTATAGAGAAAAATGTAGACGTTAAAATCTAGAAAATATCATTATTGCAACATGTTTTTGGTAAACTTTATATATGTGGGTCTTGAATGATGAAACTAAGTCTTATTGGAACAATTTTTTGTGCATTTTACTTTTATATTTCTTGATTTTTGTTCTTATTTGAATTATTCGATGTTTTCTTATAATTTTATTCTATCACATAAATATATGACTTGTTTCACAACAAATTTTCTATTTTTCTAATGTTGGGTGAAAAATGTATAGATTGGTCAAGACCGTAATATGGTCATAACCGAGATGTACAATCTTATCTCTTTTAAGGTTTTGGGACCTTTCTTCTTGTTAGGTATTTTAGTAATTATTTTCTATTTTACAATTTATATTTATGGTCATCTTTATGCACCACTAAGATTCAAATTTTAAAGTGATAGACTCATATATATAAGTTCATTGATGAGACCATTCAATTACTATTCTAATTATCTCATCTATTGTATATTTTATATACCGTTGCACTATTTATCCTCGCTATCATGTTAGACATTTCTACTTGAACTTAAACTTATGGCACTTAGGTTAATTAATATATATATTACTAAAGTTTCTCTATTTTATGGATTTTGAATGTGCATGTTAATCTATTTGATACAATGAAATGATTAATAGTACTTTTTCTAAATTCCTACTGTTTTTAAGAAGTTGTTATATGTTACCACTAACTTGTAGCCAAATTAACTCTATCATAATGTAAAAGGGACTTATCCACAATAAAGCAC
Source organism: Taxus wallichiana var. yunnanensis (assembly GCA_018340775.1). Lineage (NCBI taxonomy): Eukaryota > Viridiplantae > Streptophyta > Pinopsida > Cupressales > Taxaceae > Taxus > Taxus wallichiana. The sequence goes on from CM031240.1 coordinate 607,679,844, forward strand.
TTGCGCAGCTAAAGGAGAACACACAGATATACAAGACCATGATTGTTGGAAGCCTAATAAATATGGATACTTTACGTATGTTTACATATATCAATAAATAAGTAGTTTTGACAAAAAGAAGTAGATATCATGCAAATACTTGATTATGCTCTACAACTACAATTTTGAAACTAGTTGATTCAACTTGATAATTGATTATTAGAATGAATAGTTATGTTGTTGTATTGGAAAACCTTTTCTCGGTTTTGATTACATGCATAAGAATCGATGATTTCTTGGTAATAATATTTTACTTAATCAAAATGTAATTGTCGGTGAAGGATTCTCTTCACATCTATGTTGAATATAAAGATAATAACAAAACAACATTATATATAGGTTCATAGTTAAGGAATTGCTGTAAGTTTCATTCTAAATATTCATGTTGATGAATAAAAATCATAGTTATATCATTTTTTTGTATAAACAAGCCTTAGGAAGGTTTAGCACCCAAGGAAGGGCCCACTTGTGGTTTGTTATACCCCTTTTCTTTTGGCTTATTGTTTTAGTTCCTTATATGCATAGATTAGAATTGAATCAGTTCATTCCTTCACTTGTGTTATGCTTTTATCTGCTTATTACTTAGTTGTAGAATTTCCTTTCATCTGCAACGTATTTTATTTCCAATTGTTGTGACAACAATCTTTTAGTTTATACCTCTTGAGCACATGTAACTATGTATACAACACTGGAAGAGTTGAAATTTTACGTCCCTAGGTCTGATGAATAAATGACTGTGGATTAGTGAACAACATATTAATTACTATGAGTTAATTTACACCACCATTCACTTTAAGAATTTATCATCTAGAAAGAACATATGTATGTATTAAATACAAAGATAAGGATTGAATAGTATAATATTTATATTACATATCACAACATGGGAGGGCATAAATATTTTTCGACATCTTTTCACAAGGGTTTTATGGGATAAAATTAACATATCCCATTATCGGTGTGGAAGAACTACGAAACACTAGGTGAAGGGTTATATATTGCATGTATATTAACACAACACAATAGGATAAAAACATTGAGTTTGAAATGTAGTATAATGTTTGGTGACTCAAAAATCGAGTGACAACTAAGGTTACTCAAACTTAAGCATTTACATATTTTTTATTTAAATCTAATAAGTGCTGAGATTATTTCATGAAGATAAGTTTTGTTTTAAAGGTATAGGTATGAAATATAGGGTTATTGTTGGATTTGAACATATAAAAGTGGGACATAGTTGACAATGAAGGAACCCAAAAAAATAGAAATTGGTGAGCTATGGTATAAGATAGTAGGAAAGGTTAATTTTTGGATATGTTCCTAAAATTTTGTACAATACTTCCCATAGGTGCATTTTTGAAGAACCATTGATTTGGGTTTTCTTAAAATCCTTCACGCATTCCATATTTATAATTGATATAGTATGAAAGCGATATGAGACTAGTTGAGTCACCTTTCGAATATCTCTTATGTTTTTAATTACTCTATAATTTTGGCATGCTTGCAAGTTTCCCTTAAAAATATATAAATGATTATATTATTATATTCCTAAAACATATATTATCTAATTATAATAAAATAAATTGATTTAATTATATTAAATTAATTTAGGGTAGATACATTTTGGAGAACTTTCCCTTTTCAAACCCTTTACCCGGGTTACGGTTTAGGTTTTCTATTCCATAGTTAAGCCTTATGGTATTAAACCCTAGAACCTTTAGGGTTTATTTTTGAAGTTATATATGGATTTTTATAATTATTTGAAAACAACAAGGTTTATTATCTATTTATTCAGAGTCCAATATGCTTGTGGGTTTAAAAATTAGGATCTATTCATACCATGACAGGTTATGTTTTCCTCTACTTGTGGTTTATTTTTAGCTTTTTCTTTAGACATAGTGGGAAATAAAAGGTGGATTATAATGTTGGGAAATATTAGTGTGGATTCCGAATGAGAAAGAATCTATTTGAAGTTTATTGAGTTTTGATAAAATGGGTGCGTGTTTAGGAGGCCCTTCGATAACTTGTTGTTGGATCTACATCATATAAACTCTAATGAAGTCTCCTTAGATAGCTCCTTACACACATTAGAGATACTACATGGGCCCATTTATTTGCATAATTCATTTCGATCTTCACAAAAAAATGCTCATACTCTCGATAACTTGTTAAAACCTATTTTTATTTATAACATTAGTTCCAAGTATGCCTCTTATGAAATTGAATGAATTAGTGGGGATAAAGCTCCAAGATTCCATATCTCTAATATGATATTTTGGTTATACCATCTCCTAATATATGATCTTCTGAGGATATTCATGTAGACACCTAAAATTGGTATCTATACCCTTTATTTCTGCATGTGCATATTTATTGAAATACATCCCTTTAATTTAATTAAATGCCCCTCTTCTTTATCCTATCAATTTTAACCCACATTATTAAACATTAATTAGTGAATATCCACTAATTAATTAATTATTTAATCAATATTTATCCATGACCCAACCAAATTCCCATTTTGGATGTTTTTATTCTAAATTTGCATCTTCATGCTTTTATATGATTTTTCTAACCTATCTTTATCCCCAACTCATCCATATCACATCCCTTCCCGCTTGTTTTCTTTAAATCAATTTTTCTACTCATCAAAACACCAAATCACGCCAAAATCACAAAAGTAACCCATTTGGGAAAACTTTCCCCACAATTAGTGGTGACCCATCACGGTCTCTGTTGACCCTATAAAACTAAGTTACACCTCTCCATAATAAAGGTTAAAATCATCGAGAATGTAATGAGAATGTATAAATAATGCAGCAAGGATGTAGAAAACACACATGTGTGAATTCCTTCCCTTCTGCAATTCCTCCTTCAAACTAGAGCTTCTTAGTAACCCTCTTTCTTCCCCTGTGAAGCTCTTCTTGATCATCTATATAACATAAAGAGGTTTACATTACTTTTTTATTATCTTATATCATTTTTATCATTATCTCATTAAATCTAACACTACAGTTCCAACAACACTCATAAATCCATTATTAGGTTGTTCTATCAGTGTTTCTATTTGCAGTTGCCTTTTTAGTCAATCTACCTTCAACCTTGCCTTATTCTTCTATAGTATTCATCACCCGGCCCAAGTTTCCATTGAATCATCTCTCTGTAACTATGTTTTCCATCTGCAGAGCCTTCCCTAGCCTCTACATATATTTGGTTTCCATTTTAAACCTTGTATCCACCATACAACTCCTTTTTTGCATCATTACGATCCTATCTACACACTAGTTTTTGTTGTTTCACCCTTGTCATCATCGACTGGGTCTTGATCCTCTATCTACCCTTTTCAATCCTTTTTTCTATCATTTTCTGGCTTCTTCTCCCGAGATTCCTTCTGCAGGTTGATTCAAGCATCTACAGACATTTATTGCTTCCCGTTTACATCCAAATATTATAAAGTTTTCATATTTCTCCTATTGCTCAGATCTACTCATCAAGGTCCCCTTCAACTTGATTTTACATAGTCTAGGTCGCCATCAACCTAGACCAAGTACATTTAATTTCATTTATTTTTATCAAATCAGTATCTATATCATATTGGTATGTTCCTTACATTTCTACATATTTCATTTTTTGTGTGCCTCAGATTGTGCATATTATTCAACTTGTTAGCATTGATTTTATCTTATCTTATCAAACGTGGGGGTTGACATCCGCCAAAGAAGCTAATAACTTCTTGGAGACAACATTTTTGGGAAACCCCACATAAATCTATCTAATCAATCATGTTTTAGTTTATCTTATTTGTAGGACATCAACTACAACAAATATCCATCACTTTAGCACCCGTATCCATCATATCACATCTAAGGTAATATAAACCCTCTAGCATTTTGAGTTGACTAGTTTCTTTAGTAGCTAGTTCATTTAATTTGATAAAAATGAGAAAATTGGTAAATAATTCATGAATCCATTTTAGATGATGATAAGTTTCCAAATAAATGGACATGTCCCACATAATTTCCTAAAGATAATATTACTACGCCCTTCCCGATACGATATAGTTGATAAAGATAATAATGGAAACTATTCTAATTATATAACTATTCATGCACACAAAGTGATGGTGATATTCCATGTGATGATTAGGTTAGTAGTTTATATTAGTTTCCTTCATTCCATAAAATTATGTGGGAGTTGGAGCGAGAGTGGGAGTGGGAGAGAAAAATTTGAATTTCAGAGATGGGTGGGAACATTTTGTGGACTATAGATCTAGAGCGGTTAGTGGTATTTGGACGAAGCACATGATCTCTCCATGTAAGGATGAAAAGAATGGGATAATGGAAGAAACCACATGGGAAAAAAAGGATGGTGGGGAAGAGATTGGACAAAAAATCCTTATAAGGGTTGGATCCATTGAAAGAGAAGGTTTTCCTCCTCTTTGGGTTCTAGAGATCCTCTTGGATAGAGTGAAAGCTTCCATTGAAAATGCACTATTTACAAAATTCTTAGGTTTATGCCCCAACATTGATCTATTCAATAGCTTAGCCAAGAGAATATGGGAATTAACAAGAGCTACCGAGGTAAGTACGTATGAAAATGGTAATTTTTGGTTACCCTACCAAGTAAGGAAAATTTCTTTAAAGTCTTGTCTAAGAGACCTTTGTTTATTAGGAAGTCTCATGTGGTTATCTAGAAATGGGAACATGCTTTGAATCCTTTTGAAAAAAAATTCTTTGAGCTCCCTATTTCAGTATTCCTTCTTGGGTTTCCCCTTGATTTCTGGAAGATGGAAGTCCTTATAGGAATTTCCAAATGTTTGGGGTCTCCTATAGTGATTGATCTGATTACCAAATCTAGGACTAGATTAACTCATGTTAGAGTTTGTGTCAATATGCATCAAGAGAAAACCCCGAGAATAGTATAAAAATTCTTTCCAATTTGCATGTTTGGAATCAAAGATTTGAATATGAACCTTCTCCATTTGCATGTAGAAAATGTAAATATGTAGGGCATGATTTCAGGGGTTGTCCCCTTTCCAAGAAAAATTAGGAATCAAATCCCAAACCTCCTCCATAGAACAACAGTAAAGAGACTCAAGAATGGAGGCAGGTTGGGAAAAATGGTAAATTTGTTAGTTCAAAAAAGGTTCCTAAGATGGAGGTCCCCAAAGAAGACAAAACCACATCCCCAAAGTCCTAAGAGACTCATGGGGAGGGGTTTCCTAGTAAGGAATATTAGAACAAGAATGTACAAGAGAAATTATAGGTGGAGGATATTTCTTCCCCAATATTGGACAAGGTTGAAACAGAGTTTGTAACTGAATATGAAGGAAAATATGCATTAAAGGTGACTCTAGGTCCCTCATTAGAGGAAGTTTCTTTGATAAAAAAATTATTTTGGTTAGAGGTAGGATTATATTTTCATAACCTCAAATTATTTCAAGATACTCGATGAGGGAAGAGGTTCCAAATACGTTGGAGGTCATTTCATCTCCGGTCACACCAATAAACAAAAAAATCAAACACAAGAAGTAACACCAGAGTAGATGTGGGAAAGGAATAATCACCTAAAGGGAGGAAGACAAACAAGGAAATAAGAGAAACATCAGCTAAGAAGGAAGTGGAAAAGGGCATACAAAAACCCCTGGGGGTGGCTTTCTCCAAAGCAAAAAAGAATAAATGATTGTGCTATCATGGAATATAAGAGGGTTTAATTACCCAAGAAAACAAAGAATAATGAATGGTCTTAAGAATAAATACAAGCCAAACATTATGCTAATACATGAAACTAAGATGAGTCTTGATATATTTAAAGAGGTTAGTAGGGTTAAGCTGGAAGGAATGACATTAGAAAATGGAGAGTTTTTTTTTAATTTAAGGGGTATTGTGACCATCCGGAACTGGAGGATGTTAAAGGTGAGTTTCTAATCTCTTTCCCTTTTCATGTGGCTATACGTTTCACGAGAGATCAAATTAAACAAATGGATTGTGTTCAACATTTATGCTCGTAAGTCTACATTGGATGAAGGAGGAAGTTGTGGTAAGATCTTTATAGTTTGAGACTTATCTTCAAATATGTGGATTGGATTATAGGAGGATATTTTAATAATCCTCTTTCTCTCGAAGACAAGAAAGGGGGTTCTATCTCTTATACCGATAGTAAGGAGGATTTTACAATTTTACAAATGAGGAATGATATTTTTGAGCTTGATCTGGGTGGTTCAAAAATTACTTGGTCTAATAGAATAACTTTGACCGATCTTATCAAAATCAAAGGGTTAGACAGGTTTTTGTTAGTCATTAGTGTATGATAAACCAACTTTACTTGTTATCCACTCTTCCTAGGATTGGTTCGGATCATAATCTAATTATTCTAAAGTTGGGAATGGACCTACCAAAGAAAGATAAACTATTCATATTTGAAAATATCTTGTTGGAGCACCGGAAATTCACAATAGGATCTAAGAATGGTAAGAGGTACAGGTGCATGGTGTCTTGATGTTATGATTGACGTTTAAATTAAAGAATTTTTAAAACAAACACAAAGTGTGGAATAAGGAGACATTTGGTAATATATTTTAGGAAAAATTAGGATTGTGGATGATTTACAAACTATTGAGGAGATGATAGAGGAATATGGTCTTAAGCCTATGCTTAAGGAATAGGAATAGAAGTTACGCATTGAGTTTCATGACATTCTGGCTAAGGAAGAAGTATATTTGAGACAAAATTATAGGGTGAACTAGTTAAAAGAGGGTGATAGAAATACTAAGTTTTTCCACTTCACAGCTACTATAAATGTCCATAATCTTAAAATTAATGAAATTAGGTAAGCTAATGGTGAACTTATGGAGGATGAGAATGAAATCAATGAAATTATAATTAATTATTTCAAGGACCTCTTTCTACCAGGACTTATTCCGGAGATTGCTACTTGGAATAAGGCTCTTGACCTATTTTAGAATGTTATCTCACAACAAGATAATAGGGATATTTCCCTTATTCCTAGTGAAGAATAAATCATGTTTTTGGCTTTGATATGGAACCATAAAAAATCTCTTGCACATGCTGGTTTTTATAATTTTAATTCCAACATTTATGGGAAGTGGTTAAGAAGGAGGTGGTGGATATGGTCCAAGATTTCTTAAAATCAAGGAACCTTCTTAAATAGATCAATAATACATTTCTGGTTCTCATTCCCAAAGTGAAGGAGCTAACAATATAAATGATTTTAGACCTATCAAATTATTCAACACCAGCAACAAATTGATTACCAAAATCATCTCATACAAGATTAGTAAGGTTTTTTGAAGTTCATCTCTCTTAATCAGGGAGCCTTTATTCCTCGTAAAAAAAAATTTATAGCATCATTTTTATTCAAGAGGCCAATCACTCAGTGTAAAATTCAAGTAGATAAGATTTTTAGTCAAGTTAGATATGCACATAGCATAGAATAGGGTGTCTTGGTCCTTCCTCCGAGTTATCATGGTCAAGATGGGTTTTTGTGACCTTTTCATCATTATTGTGATGGCTTGTATTTCCACCGATAGCTTCTACATTATTGTTAATGGTAACCATGAAGGTTTCTTCCAAGAGGCACGTGGTTTGAGGAAAGGTGAACCCCTTTCCCCTTTTCTTTATATCATCATAGCTGAAGCGTTGAGAAGGTTATTTAATCAATTTTTATCTCAAAATATCATTCAAGGGATGAAAAATTCTAATATATACCCTCTTATTTGTCTTAATCAATTTGTGGATGCTAATTTCCTTTTGGGAAATATTTTATTCAAGAGGCCTCTAATTTTCTTTTGGGGAAATATTTTATTGAAAACCCAAGCGAGGATCACGAGGGATGATGTGTACATCAATGGATGTACGAATGGCAGCGTGAAGAGATCTCGGGAGGAGTGACCATCAATCGAATGTGCATACAAAGATTCGACAAATGGGCGCGAACTGGTTAAGCCATAAAACTCTCCTCTATCTCATAGATCAAATGGGGTGTACATATAGGAGGTGTTGAGTAACCTCCGGTCTGCAATCATGAAAACTTCGAGTAGAGAGGGGAGTTACATTCCAAGAATAGAAGTGTAACTCCCAACAACGCATATGACACACTGATGCACTTACGTGTAAGAGAATCTCATAATGACCCCTAAATGACACATGGACCTACGATCTCACCTAAGTGATATCACTCACCTGATGATGTGGAAAATACACACACCAACACCCCCTTCATCATAACTTAGGATGAGGCGGCAAGTCGAAATGAGAAATGGGTCTGGTAGAAAGCATGATTAGGAACCCATGTACAAGAAGAATTCCCAAGCAGTGAAGGAAAACCCAGTGGGAAAAACACCCACCACAAGAGAACAAAACACTCTCTAATCTAAGAAAGATGCCAAATATGGGTCCCGACCATAGATGAGCCGGAAAGGGTACCCATGTACAAAGAGGAAATCTCTTGGAAAGAAGAAAAAGAGAGAAGAAGAGGGAGACGAGAGGAATGCAGAAGATGCCATGGACGGATCTGAACTCTGCAGCTCTAGGAGGTCTCCCGGAAGAATTTCGATGATGAGATCGTGTGCCTCTGGACTGAAGAAGAGCCACCCGCAACGAACTATGTGCCTGCCGTTAGGAAGGATAGAAATGATGTGCAAGAAGTCTACCAACTCCACAAAGGAAATTGAAGGCAGCAACACGAAGAACTCGAGTCGGTGCCTTTGAAGTGTGACATAGGTCTAGTGAGTGAGTGCTAAGGAGGCGAAGGTAATGCCACGTGCGTAGAACTATCAGAGTGAAGAGGAACACCCGCAAAAAATATGTCCAAGTGATGTGAAGGGAACAAAACATCCTCCACAACAGAAAAGGGATCCACAGCTGAGGGTGGATCAATGAAGGTCTCTGGAAATGTGGAAGTGACATGATTCCCGAAAGGGGAACTCCCAACAACGAGAGATAATGAACTCCTTTGAAAACACCTATAGATGGATGATGGACCTGTAGTGCATCACAAGCAGACTCTATGAAAAGACGAATAAGGTCGAGGAAGATACTCGTCCCAATGAGGGGGCTCAATAAATCAGAAAGCGATGTATGATAGGTATGAGTCATCCAATGAAGGTAGAGGAGTGAAATGGGCCTCGCACACTGGAAGTGGAAAGGAGGCTGGTGTAATGACGGTGTGAGACTGAGTATGAGACTGCTCGATATCTGATGAGATGTGGGGGGTGATAACAATGTTTGGAATAGTGAGAGAAAGAGGAGAAGAGTCCTCTGTAGTACTCTCAACATCAGAACTGGATGCACAATCCTCGTCATCAGAAGTAGAACCAAGTGAGCCTATGTCAGTGGAACTATCATCACATGAATAAATGGAGGAGACAACTAAATCAGCAGTAGCAACAATGGTGGCAGTATGTGAAGGGTCTCCATACAAGGATTGAAGAATGCTCCAAACACGGTGAGGTGGATCTGAGTTTGCCACGTGAAACCAGAGAGAACAAGAGACATGCATCATCTTGTGACCAAAGACATGGTCACAAGTGTCGAGGAAGTCCTCTAGATGATGATGATTAGAGGGTGTAGGAACTAGCCCAAGCAAGAAGGCTGAATGACCCTCATAGGAAAAGTAATGTTCCATGGAAGCACGCCCAGTGAATAGATCTCTCCCGGTTAGAAGTGGTGGAGGTGTAAGGTAATCATACAATGCTCACATCTAGAAAGAGCACTTTCCATGATGAAAAATGCAAGATGTAAGGTGCAAGACGTCGGACTCGGCCGATAATGCATCTGCGTGTGTAGGCCCAAGAGTACAAACAACCCCCAGAATGTGGCACTTTATAAAAGTAGTGCATTTACAAAATTGGCAATGCCATCACGTAGTGTGCAAAAATCATGCAACTTTGACCAAGGAAGCACTCAGAAATGAGCAGCGAGTCAAAAGTTATCGCATTAAAATGATTCCCGCAACTGATGGAAAAATACACTAGACACTGCAAATGCATTAAAAAAGTGCACGAAATGGGTGCAAAGGGTATCGTGTGGGTACTCGTTGGAAATGGCACGAAATTTTAGCAGGGTTTTTTTTTACTACGAGGGGGGGTTAGCCTCCTGCCAACCCCGGACCTCGCCCTCCGTCTTCGACACGCGAATGAAGGACATAATAAAAGCCAAAATAGAAGCCCAAAATTAATACAATGCCATGAATGTTTTTTTTTTTTTAATAATCACCCTAAAACATCAAAAAAGAAGGTGATGAGAGGGGACCCACGTTGGAAGGTGTCAAATCATGCAATGCAACGTGTCTTGTGTTGCGCAGTCGCATTGTTGTTTGGAGAGGTTTGAGCGCAAGTTGGAGTTTGAAATGGAGCTACTTTGTTGGAAGCTGTTGTGTTGTTGAATGAACTGGAGGACAATACACCAAATGGACAGCAATGAAAACCATGGAGTAGGCCCATGTGTTGAGTGCTGCGAGTGCAAGTGCTGCCAACAAAAAAATGCAGTGCGAAGAAGAAGCCACGAGGTGAATGAGTGGACAAGCAAGGAAAAATGCCACGTGAGGGTGAGCTGACCAAGCCGTTTGACCAAGCCGTGTAACTGTTGGAAGATGGATTCCAAATGCAATGCATAGAGGAGGAATAACAACAGAGTCACAAGAAAAACAACAGGTCAAAGGAGTTGGGGTTGTGTGTGGCAATCATCAGAAAAACCGAATGATGAGAAAAACACCGTGGAATGGGTCTCGAGGGCAGCAACAAACCGGTCAAGCTAGTTGAAGCACATGATCCACTGCAAAGAACGAACCAAAAGGTTAAGAAAACGGTTTTAAATGTAACTAGCCTTGTCAATGCACATTAGTAAGCGACAGAGGCATGAGCAAGAGTTTCCAGCAGGGCAGTTGATCCGAACAGTGCCAAGGTAACAATGTTCAACCCACAAACAAAGCACGAGGAGAAAAAATCATATTACCAATGTGCAGGGTGAAACACGATGGAGATCAATGCATGAACAACGTAGAGTTGAATGGAGATCAATGCATGAACAATGTAGAGTTGAATGGCGATCAATGCATGAACAATGCAGAGTATACGTGAATGAAGTGAGCAGGTCGAGCATGCACCAGTCATGGAAGCAACCATGCAACGATCAAGGAACGACAGATCTGTAACTTCTTCAAGCCTGTAATACTGAAAACAACACTGAACCAGATCTGAAACCTTGTATTCACATGCAAAGCTCTAAAAACACACATGCAACCCAGAAGGCCACGAATACCCAAAAACATGAACAAGCAACCCCAACAAGGGATCTGAAAGCCCCGAAATCAATGCAATAAACGCACAATAGGAATAACCATTATGATGCATGTAGAAAGTTACGGATATCATGCCGGAAGCCAGAAAACATGCACAGAAACACCGATGAGTGCATGGATCCACAAGATCCGATCTTATACCATGAAAGAGGGTTTGAAAACCCGCAAGCGAGGATCATGAGGGATGACATGCACATCAATGGATGTGTGAACAGCAACGTGAAGAGATCTCGGGAGGAGTGAGCATCAAATGAATGTGCATGCAAAGATTCGACAAACGGGCAGAACCTGGTTAAGCCATAAAACTCTCCTCTATCTCATAGATCAAATGGGGTGTACATATAGGAGGTGTTGAGTAAGCCCGATCTTTGTAATCATGAAAACTCGAGTAGAGAGGGGGAGTTACATTCCCAGAATAGAAGTGTAACTCCCAATGACACATATGATGCACTAATGCACTGACGTGTAAGAGAATCTCATAATGACCCCTAAATGACACATGGACCTACGATCTCACCTAAGTGAGATGACTCACCTGATGATGTGGAAAATACACACACCAACATAGGAAGGTCTTTGAAGGATTATGTGAAGGTCTCCAAGAAGGTGGTCAGCTTTCATAAAAGTGTGGTATTTTTAATAAATTTAGAGGATTAGGTTCGGATCATATTATCTCTCATTATTGGATGTAGAATCAAAACCTTTCCAGAATCCTACCTGGTAATTCCCAACATTTATAAGAAGTTGAATCCTTCTATTTGGAATAATCGATAGAGAGGGTTAATAGAAATCTTACCACATGGAAAGGGGCTCTTCTTACCCAAGTTGGTAAGATTCAAATCCTTCAAATTTCTCTTCAAGGAATCCCTATTTACATTATGTCACTCTTTAAAATTCCTGTAAAACTTATTGAGGCTTTGGAAAGGATCCAAGAAATGGTTCTTGTGGCTGGAGCAGAGGAAAAGTTTAAATATCCCCTCATAGCTTGGGATAAAGTCACTAGACCTAACATTTGTGGGGTCTTGGGTTTGAATAATATCAAATTATTCAATGAGTCCTTGATAGCTAAAGCTATTTTGAGGATTATCAAAGAGGAAGGAATTTGGGTGGAAATTATCAGAAAGAAATATGTAAGTAATATAAGTAGAATGGAAGTTTTTTTTATCTAGAATGATCTTCCTAATGGTTCCACATTCTGGAGATCCTTTGTAGCTTCCAAGGAGATTTTTAGTAAGGGAATTAAATGGAATAATGGGAAAGGAACTAGAATATACTCATGGTAGGATTTGCTAGATTGAGGATAAACCCCTCACTATGGAAGAACCTTGAAAAATTGTCTCTCGGTATTTAGTGGAAACCGATAAATTATAGGTTCGGGACTATTGAGATTGCTATTAATGAGGGGCCTAAATGGGTTGCTAGTTTTCCTCCCCCTAGATATAGTGAATTTTTAAAACCATTCACATAAATTAATACTAAACTAATGAATTTTCATATTCCTAGATTCCAATATCAAGAAGACCTTATCATTTGGAAAGAAGAGAGGAGTCTGAAAATTTCACGGTCAAATCTATATAGATTCTAAATTTTAAAGATTTTGTCCAGAAGGGGTATTTGAATATGCTTTGGGTGAAATATCTCATACCCAAGGTTAACATCTTATACTGGTTGGTGGTCCAAAATAAGATCCTCATGGTGGATAATATAAGGAAGAGAGGCATGTTTATCCCCAGTAGATGTCCTTTATGTGGCAAGTAGGAGGAAAGTGTTAACCATATTTTTTTATTGTGTCCTTTTTCTCAGGTGGTTTTTTCTTCTGTGATGGAGATGTTTCAGATCCAAAGTGGTTACAACCTAACACCATAGCTGACTTATGTTTGCAATGGGAGTTTCCTTTCATATTTTCTATCTTGGTGGCTTCCTGGAGGATGGTGCTTCCCACTTATTTTCACATTTTTAGAAGGCGAGGAATGATAATATTTTCAAAATATAGAAAGATAATATAAAAGGTTAGTGTTCATTGTTTCTCTTCCATTAAAGAAAACATTAAATTTTTCAAGGGTAAAGTTTCGTGTCCTAGGGTGGAGGAAGAAGTCCTCAAACAGTTCACCTTTAGTTCTAACAATGTTAAAATGACCAAAACAATAACTAAATTCTAAAGCTGAAGGAAAATTGGCTTAAGATGAACTTTGATGGTGCTTTGAAGGGAAACCCTGGCCATGCCAAAGGAGGAGGAATTATTAGAAACCATGAGGGTGACTATATTTTGGCATATGTTGGGCCATTGGATCTTGAAAGAAACAATGTGGTGGATGCTATATCTTTATTGTGGGGGTTAACATAGCCATGGAAAAGGGAGTTATACATATTCAAATTGAAGGGGACTTATTCCTCATTGTGAACACCCTTAAAATTAATATCATTCAGAACTAGACACTTGGCAATATTTTACAAGATGTTAGGGAACATCTTAAAGCATTTGAAAATTATAGTATCACACACGGATCGATAATGTCAATAGATGTGTGGATAATTTTTATAACATAGGAGTGTATAACAATGATTTAAAATTTTGGGTGAAGGGAGATGAAATCCCATTAGCTATTAATAATATTATTCACCATGACAGGTCATAATGTTATTGTTTCTTATCACATGAGGGATATCAAATTTTTCACTTCTCAAGGAAGGGAGATTAAGTTATGTGGAATCAATACGGGGATATTCATTCATTTCTAACCTTACAAAATTGTTTAGCGGCTAGTTTGGTGTTGGAGGGTAAACAGAGAAGCCATAGGTGGTGACATAGTTTGTGTTGAACCTTTGAGCCATGGGGCTATTGTTAAAAATCCTTCAATGTGGCATATGCTTAGAATTGGGGGCCTCATGGATTATATCTCCAATCTAATAAGGCATGACTACTCTCTCACCATGGAGTTCAGAAAGATGTGGAATAATGGAATGGTTTTTGTTCAATGGATGGAAATGGAGATTTCAGAGCAATTTATAGCCCAAGTTACGGGCATGGACACAAAGAGAGTCAAGATCTTTAAAGACTAGAATCACGAGACCATGAAATCAATTTTTTTAAGGATAAGGAAAGAGTATATTTTATTACTAATGACATTGTTAGGTCATGTATTCATGGGGTGTGGAAATAAGTCTATTATCATATCATGCGGTATATCACTCTCGAAGGAAATTTTAAGAATATATACATCTACCACCTATCTCTGCTGAATGTGTTTAGGCATCGGGTTATGTTGAGAATTCCTTTATTTTTATTCGTGTCACTCTCTGTCTCATTAAGGGAATATTAAAATGGGAAGTTGGAGGCTCATATTCATGAAGGGATTATTCTTCTTTTGTATCAGAATGGAAAAACCATATTTCGAAGGAGTTTGTTGCCCAATAGTGGAGTCGAGGATGATATCATCATAGCAGAATGTTTGGCCAAGATGCGTATGGGTAAGGGTCCCTAAAATAGGAATGAGGGGGAGTTGATACCATAGATTAGGGTTCTAAAATCTAGTGGCAATGAAGGACCTTCTAAGGGAAAATGTAAATTTTGCGAGGAAGAGGGTCAAAATTATGAGAATCTTAATAGAATGCAACATTTGGAGATGATTGTGTAGGTGATGGAAGATACCATCTCAGACATGAGGGATGGGATGATGGAATACATTGGTGCATCAAAAAATATCTTCATGTTATAGAAAAACATAAGAGGGAATTTCCTAGAGTTGGAAATATTTTTCAAATCTATGAGGAAGAGATTGAAAGTGTGGGATCGGGCCAAAAGAAAAGAAAATTCCAGCTTAGATTGAGCAGCTCCGAGGAGGATGAAGGTGGGAGGGACACTCATAAATATCTGAAGCGTAAGCATCAATAGAATAATCCCATCAATACTCTAGAAAATATCCCTAAATTTCAAAAGATAATTTAGTTTCTTGTTCTATTGGTTTGGACAATTAGTGCAATTATTTTGAACTGTTTCTACTTGTTTACTAGACTATTTTTTTTGTTCCATCTAATAATTTGTTTTTGTTGGACATTATTTCTCTTGAGTTAAATCTATTTAACTCTTTTGGTCTTGTCTCTTTTTTTCCTTGTTTCTTGGGTTCATCCAAGATGTATCTTCTCTTATAAGCCATCTTGGATCCGATTCTTGTTTATTACCTAATCTAATAAAAACAATGTTTATATTCATGATGATGAATTTTCTCACAAGTATAGTTGCTAGTCTTAATCATGTTTTTATTCATAGTAATGGTGATACTCATAATTATATTGCTCCATGGGATGATGTTCCTATTTCTACTTATGAAAATTCTAATGTTATTCCATGTGTCTCTACTCTCTCTCATGCACATACAAATGATGATATTATTAGTGATTCTTCTCTTTCTCTTGTGTACAAGTAGTTAATGCCAATACTAATATACATTTTATAGTTCTTAATAATACTCATGACCCTACCATATGTATTGCTTTTAGCGTTCTCACTTCTAACAATATTCTTACAAATGATTTTAATCTATATAGTGCTAAGGTCCCTTTATAGCATGTAGACCCAAGAAAAGCTCTTGTTATTAATGTGCCCAAACAAGATGCCATTTCTTTTGAAAAAATAGTTTTCCCATGGATACTCATGTGGTTGGTGATTTTCAATGCAAGGTGCATACTTTAACCTTAATAAGTAAGAATTACTACACTATAATTGATTCTAAAATTATATATGGAAACCCTAATCGACATAAAATATTCCAATCAGCCTTCCATTGTAATTTTACAATTCTTAAGTTCAGATTATTTTATGGGATTTCCAATCCTTATCTACATATCAAATACTATAAGTCTACATTGGATTGTTATAATAACAAAAGGCTAATTTTATTATCATTTCCATAAATTCTAACTGGAAATGCAATTTTTTGGGTTTATTCACCTTCCTATTGGATTCGTGATCACATTCTTAGAACTTGAGGAAGATTTTCTCACTCACTTTATCGATAACAATGCTCCTATAGTCACATATGAATGGGTACCCTCTTTGCATCAAGGGAAATTTTATCCCGTCTTTGATGATATCCTACTTTTCAAATATTTTACATGTATTAATCAATATACAAGAATATGTATTTTGAAATGTAATACATATTTTCTTGAGGCATCATCTTCCTACTTAAAAAAAAAATCTCTATGATAGATGTGATTCATTCATTGACATTTGTTTGCATGTTATAGACATAGAAAGTGAAATTTTTACCACACATTTTCATGATTTTATTCCTACTTCATCCACACACACCAAATCTACCCCTCTATGTGATCATCCTTATCCTTCAGATAAGGTTAAGGAGTTACACTGTAACAATAATTCCCATCATGTTACACCTAAAATTACATTTTCGCCAAATCCTATGGTACTTCCTAAATATAAACCATTATGTTTCAACAAAGCCATTGATTTCCTAAATTTTATTTGGCTTAATCTACTTGATAAAATTTTGATACTCTCATAATACACCATACTCCACATTGATTGGAATATAACAAAAGTTTTCCTTTCTATAAGTTCTGCCATATTAATGGGCACTATGATAATGATTTCATGTCCACTAGATCAAGAACTCAAGTGTCTTGAAGAAAAGGGAATTATCTCATTGGACACATGAAATGCACGTGGATCTATTTCACCTCCTCCATGAAATCCTCCTCCTGAGAATAATCTTGGATGAGGGGTATTCTATGAAATATTTTCTTTCACAACCTCTTACAAACATTTCCCATCTAAAGAAAGTTATTATTACTCAAAAATATACACAACTGATATTTTTGGATCAAATTTCATACAAATAACACAATATAAATTACATCATTTATTCATTCAGATGGATATAAATATAAAGGCTATGAACATCCTATTTTCAAGGATTCATGTCATATTAACTAGATACCAATCCCTTGAAATTATCTAACACGGGATATTTATGTGGGGTGATTACAACTCACACAACCGACTTAAAATACATTAAAACTCATTTGCACCCCTATTCTTTCTCATAGAATATCTACTCACATCTAGCTATAATTTCTTAAATACTAATATTATCACCCACAAAAAATACATGTGAAAATTAATAACTTCCTAACACCCCCTTATTAAAAACATGGTAAAAAAGTATCTCGCTCTCTAAATACAACTTGCAACCTCTAGTTGCTCATGATCTTGATATCCAACTCCAATAAAGTTATATCATTACAAATGAATTTCATAGATGGATATAATAACCACCTAGGTATGAATAAGAATCCACTCATATATTCATCGTCCACATATGAAAATGGTTTTACATGAGATTGACCTAAAACCCAAACACCTATAAGGTTTTATAGGATAACCAACAACCTAAACATTAAAATATTTTTAATAAGACAACCAAAAACCTATTAGGATTGTTTTACAAGAAAATAAAGAACCTAAACACAAATATGGTTTTAACAAGAAAACCAAAAATTAAAAAAATGGTTTTACGGGAAAATCAAAAACCTCAATACGAGTATCATAATGTTCTAGTAATTTTTGATTTCAATTCTCTACTATATTTTTACATTAGGTTATTATATTTTAATCTTCAAAAATTTCGACATTAATGTCCTTTTGTTCTTATCATCAATATCAGACCACATTGAAGACATGAAAAAAAAATGAATAATAATTCATTATCACCTCTTATAGCCTCTCCACTTGATCATTGGAACTCGATCTCACACAACATAACTAGGTAATGATTATACTAGATTCCAGTCTCGACATGGTTCATTTCTTATTATA
The DNA here is from genome assembly GCA_018340775.1 of Taxus wallichiana var. yunnanensis. NCBI lineage: Eukaryota > Viridiplantae > Streptophyta > Pinopsida > Cupressales > Taxaceae > Taxus > Taxus wallichiana. Next base: position 607,698,040 of record CM031240.1, read on the forward strand.
TTTATTTGTCACTAATACATTGTGCGGCCCCATCACTAACATCTTGCGGGATGATGTTGAATTTACTCTATCCTTAGATTGCTCAATCCTTGAAAAGACATTTCTAACTCAACCATATTTTCTTATGAGGTTTAGTTATATACTAAGCCCCCCTAATCTTAAGTTGGACATCATATTATAACAAAAATGCGTGTATGAGGGATTTTTTTATTTTTCATTTTTTTATGAAAAATCAAAAATTCAACTCGATTACCTATAGGATCAAAGACTTGATACGAAAATGTTTGACAAGAACATTAAATACAAAAACTCATGAGTGGAAATTAACAATTAAATTAACATCATTATTATTACAAAATTAACATCCCCTAAAACTTCACTAATTTGTAAATATTTTCTTGAGAATTGAACCTTTGATCTTTGTGTTTAAATTTTATTAGTAAAAATGGTATTCACCAATTTGGCTATCCATAAATTCAATAAAATCTATCCATAAATATTTATATATCTTGTAATAGTGAGGATTTTATAATAAAAAATATTTCTTTATTTATTTGTTATGGTCTACTATAATTATTTTCATACATTATAACAATGATCGTGTATCCATTTGGAATGGATTATAGATCGATGGATCAAGTGAAATATAATGATTTCAAATGAATTCAATGTAGATTTTGTGAATATATTGAATTAACTAAGCTATATCAAAGAAACTAACACCAAGTAGCTTCTAAAAAAGTTAATTTACTAAGTACATCATGATTAAAGCTTAATGGAAACTAGATAATAAATGTAAGAACATGAAGGAAATCATCTAATTGCTAACCATTCCTACTAAAATGTATGATTACTCTACAACATGAGCCTCTTTAGATCATGAGTAATCAAATTTGTGTGTTTGATTACCAAAGAGAGGGAAGGATCTCACCAAGAAATGGCTACAAGGCCAAGCTTGGATCTTCCTTTCTACTCAACAATGGTAGAATGGATGCACAAGATGAAGTAGATATTCCAAAATAATGGAGAAGGATCTTATCATATGTCTTAAATGAAATACTAGAAACAATATGATATAGGTGTGAAAGGTTGTAAGGGTCATTTATATACCTTTCATATTTGGAAGAAGCTTGAATCCCAATGAATGTGGGATAAAGGATAAAGTAGATTTAGACTTGTTAAGCTTGATTAGAGGAATTAACAAGTGATTAGCAACTCATGGGAGTTGGAAATGATTTAATTAATGAACTAGGATTAATTTATAGACTAGAATAAACTTTTTAGGTTGTTTGGAGGTGATTTAGGAGGAATTTGATATGATTTTAAGCATTTGAAAGTGGGATTTAGCCAATAAAATGGTTTATTGATTAAATGCATTATTAAAAAGGCTTAACTAACTCATAATACTTAATTAATCAATTTAGGGAGGATTATAACTAATGAAGTATTGTTAATTGGCATCCGAATGTGATAGAGGCTAGTTAATTAAAAAAGTGTCCTTAATTGACTAGAATAGAAGGAAAATTTAGTTAATTAGTGGAAAATCACTAATTATAACAAAAATTATACCACAGAGGATAATTAGTACACTTTTAGCAATAAAATTGGGTAAAATGATTTTAGGTGTCTACATTTTCCCCTCTTTGGGGTGGCGTAAGTGACAAAACTTAAAAGATAGTAGGAAAGTATAAAAAGTAAATTTTTAACATAAATTAGTAGAATTTAGGATGACCCCTCGAGTGTCGATGGGGTAATAGTAGGTGTCGATCGATGATAGAAAATACGAAGGAAACAAATAGAATAAGAATGGTGGGGGAGGGGGGATAAAAATGATCCCTATTGCCCCAAGTTTTTTGGAAGAAAAATTGATAGTGATAATACATGATAGTGAAGAATATGGAAATACATTTTACATGCATCTCGTTCAATAAAAAACTTTGTTTCATCACGTTGCAAATATGATCTACATCATCACCTCTTATTAAAATATACGCATACAAAAAAATTGTAAAATAACATGAAAGGATATAATACTAACATTTATTCATTGCTAGAACACTAACTCAATGAAACATAAACAACACAACACAATACAAGAAATTAAAAAAGCTAACCTCGACATGGAAAAAAGTACAAACACACATACTCAAGAAAACAACGTTCAAGATAGTTGTACCAAAGTTTTTATTATCAAGCTTCATTTCCCAAATGTTCGAGTTAACGAAAAGGGTTGAAAATGGAAACCTAATAAATCGGAAATGCGAGTTGAATAAATAGATTACATAGGGGTCCAATGAAAATCAATTGTGCACTATGAAACAATATCAAGAGACTCGTTTGTGTAAGGGAGTACAAACATAATAAGTAAACTTGCTTTGTTAATGGAGATAGATCAAAATGGTCTTTGAGTCATTATTGTAAGAACAGTCTAGGAACAAAGAAAAATGATTTGTAGGGAAAATTTTGATCTTTGAGGACAATGCATCTTATGCAGGCTTTAATCGCATGCATGCTTTTTACCAATTTTTGAAAAAAATTGAATTTTACGATTTTTTTAGATTTTTTGAATTTTTACCAATTTTTTGGATTTTAAAAATTTTTAGGAACAAAATGATCTAGGAGAATAAAAATGTGTGTGGACATTTCTAACAAGAATTGTGAAGTAAAAATATGCCCAGGTAGCCCTAACATAGGAAAAAATAGACGATAAATGACTATTTGATAAACATAGTCATCGCAACTAGTTGTCAAAGAATATATAAGAATCATGATGGTCATCTAGTGTCTCAAAGGAGAGAGAAAAATGTTGAACTAGGTCAAAAAGGCTATAAATAGCAAGTCGAGAGGGCAAAAATCCATCACAACTAGTTATTGTTACACGACCCTTTTAGATTTGGAGAGGTTTTGCTTTGACCTTGGAGAGAAATGGATTGTGTGCGAGAGTTTAGGATGCGTCCTACGGATCCTACACCGGTATGTAAACCAAATTTGTTAAGTTTTAAGCACATTTATGATGCATTTTAGGTAAGAAAAAACATAATTTTGTGCTAGCGTGAAGGGTGTGAGCTGGAAAAAATGGATTAATTTTATTTCTTGGATTAAGTTTTACTTTAATATCTTTGTGCAGATTCATTGGGTTCATTTTTAAGCACATAATATGAAAAGGAAAACCAAAAAAACTATGTACAAACAAAGAAATAAATTAAGTAAGCTACTACTTTGTTTTGTAGGATAGTTTGGAAATGTTTTGCACTATTTTTCATATTATCTTCAAGAAAAGGTTATATTATTTTGAGTATTTTATGAGACATATTTGATTGTTTTTATTTTTTCAAAATTTATACGAGTGTTTTTTTGATTTTCTAAAAGTTTTCCGAAGCTATGTGCAAGAAAACAAAGAAATGTGGATGCCCCTAGTGATAGATGAGATGTACAAGGGTATAATGCCATGCATATGTGCAATAAGTGATGATGCAAAGTTTCCCTAGGTGTTAGATGGGAATATACAAAGGAAAAATATTCACATATGTAGGTAGGATCGGTCGAGATCAAGGCCAAGATGGATATGCTCCAAAGTATCTCAGATGCATGAAAAAAATAGGTCGAGATAAATCCATTATAATCCTAGTTTTGAAATGATTTTGAATAATGGACCCACCAATGGCGCCAAAAATGGTTTTCACTAAAGGACTTGTCCGAAGTGCGAATTGTGTGGTTTTGCACTTGGATGTATTTCTTTATTTTTACTATTTCTTATTTGATATATTTATTATTATTGTTCTTATATTTTAGAGACCTAATACTTAAGCATATAAATGCTTAAGATGTATGGCATTCATGGGTTCCCTAAGTTCATCAAAAATAGAGTCAACAAACTTGTATACACCGAACCAAATTTAGCGACCACAACATATTGCCCTAACTAGTTAGGCTCACACTTACCTTTTGTTTCACGATCCTTGGTGGTATTACACTAATTTTTGTTTAAAACAAGGTATCCTACCTCAAATTAGTGAGCTATCATTATTTTTTTGTAACCTCGACACACTAATTTGTGATACACTTTGAGGTGATCAAGGGCATGAAGGCACTTCAAATCCAATAGCTCTAGATCTACTAACCAAGACACTATATAGTCCTCCTCTTTATCAAAGTAATCTTGTGGATTTATCTGCAAAGAGGGAAGCTCAATCTTTAGGGGTAATACGTATTCATGTGCTAAAAATTGGGGAATATAGAGTAACACCCGTAGGGGTACAAAGGGATGTTATTTAAGCCTAGAGGGTGAGATGAATCTGTAAATGCCAATTATGACCATTTTTATTCAACATCTTCTCCAAATTATGAACAAATTTTTTATTTTAGGCTTCACCTAACCATTACATTAAGGGTAATAAGGGGTTGAATACTTCAGTCATATTTGAACATGTTGGCACAACTCCTTCATAGTTTTTTTCTTCCATGACTTACCATTGGTATCTATAATGGTAGAAGGTATGTTGTCTTGGTAAATGATATGGTTCATTATGAGTTTGGATATGTTCACACCAGTAACATAGTGAGAGAAACAACCTTTACCTAATTTTTGAAGTAATCAAGTGGCGGTAATAATGAACATATGTCCATCATAGGATGTAGGGGTAACCTTACCAATGAGATTGAGTCCCCACTTTAAAAAATGCCACGGTGTCGTAATAGGTTATAATGATTGTGCTATGGCATGTATCAAGTTGTCATATTTCGACACAACAATAATTTATTTAGGTATTTGCAACAATCATTCTCCATGATAGACCAATAATAGCCTACTCTCAAGATAATTTTAGCCAAGACTATCCCACATAAATGGGCTCCACATATCCTTTCATGCACCTCCTTAACCACCAATATAGATTCACCCGAGTTAAGAAAATGCAAAATATTTTCATTATATCCTCTACGGTAGAGATTTCCCCCAAGTAAGGTGTAGCGGGATATGTGTTGGATAATGTTTATTTTTCATAATGGAAGTCAACAGGTAGGTGCGTTGTATGTGTTGGATTTGGTTTTTCTCGAGATACAAAGAAGGATCTATTACCATCCAATTCTTAATCAAAATCAACCCAATGTTGGACTTTAGTTTCAACACAAATATCCTCTTGATGCAAAAGAAAATTTTCTTTTATAGAATTAAATAGAGTTATATAGACCACAAATCAATATTAAATAATAGGTCATATGATATAGGAAAATAAACCCATAGATCTTGAGTTTCACTAAATTTTTAAGATCTACATGTGAACAAAGATTACTAAAAAGATAGATACACAAGATATCAAAGACTTTCATTTTTAACTCCTTTCGGGATGAAGAATTAGTCTACTAGAAATACAACCAATGCACAAGATGGATATTTGACTAGCGAAATGTAGAGGAAGAGCTTCACATCAATACATATGCCTCACAAATGTATTTTCGATTTGGAAATAAAACCTAAATTAATTTAATCCAAACTATATAAAAACCATCTTATAAAGGAAAACATAGTTGTGAAACCATGAATAACAATGAATATTCACAATACACTACCAAGGATCTTATTCACTCGATACTAAATGATTATTTTAGATCATATACACAATCAACACAATAAAAATTACATTATTTATTCATTCTCAAGGATACAAATATATAGGCTATAAACATCATATTTTTAAGAAGTCATGCCATATTGACTAGATAGATACAAATTCCCTTCAAAATCTCTAATAAGGTCTATATATGTGAGGTGAGTACAACTCACGCAACATACTTACAATTCCTTAAAAACCATTAAAATCCATATTTTTTCTCATATAATATCTACTCACAACTAATCATAATTTCTTACATGTTCTAATATTATTACCTACAAAAAAATAGATATGGACATTAATAAATTCCTAACCATTTAAAAATGGTGCAAAGGAACAATGATTTGTCATACAAGATTCTCAAGTAAGTCACATATCTTTTATGATCATAACACAACCACTACATGTTCAACCAATAACAACTCACATGTAATACTTGAATATGCATCTTGTAAATCTAGCTTGACCACATGCCCTTTATTCAGTTAGACTATCATTACTTATCCATTCATGATTCACCATGATTATTATGCCTATTTTCTACATATGATCCCTCTTCTTGATTACCCAAGGGAACATGAGAATTACCCTTCTTTCTTTCTTAATAACAAGTTTCCTCACCACTTACTTTTCTCTCACATACCTTCGTGACGGGAATCATATTACTAACTTTACTCGTGATACAAACATCAATGTGCATTGGAATATCTTCCCATTCTACTCAATTTGAACTCATTTTATCAATATGTTTTACTCAAAAAAACCATCATAAGTTATCACATGTTTGACATAAAATTCTATGTTACTAAACTATGGGAGTGGAACCCATAGTTTTGATACCTAAATTCACACCTAAGTAGTGATCAAATGGTGTCACATCAACACTTGAAATTTGTCACATATTTGAGTCAACATGCATTTAATATATATCTTTTGTTTCATTTTTTTAATTGAAGGTAAAATCAACTTTTGAATTGATTTAAAATAACAAAATCTAAATGTAATAAAAACATGGTTTGACTTAAACTTGTGCATGGATTATCTAAAATTTGGATAGATGATGTGTCTCCTTTTGATTGTCTACTTTACATGTTTTTTTGGGTATAATTCTTATAATAATATGTAATTTTTACAACTAGTTTTGTTTTAAAAATGTCAAGTTTTGGATAATCCCCACTCAACTATTAAATCCTGCTCAAATTGTTTGGTCCTCTCGCCCTACATCAAGAATATATATGCAACATAGTAAAGCTAATAAATATTCAATAATCTCATCGTCAATGACACCATATATATATATATATATATATATATATATATATATATATATATATATAGTAGGCTCCAAAATGACAATACAATGAAGGTTATGCACGTCTCAAAAATAAATATACATCATCATCCTCATTCAACACCTTGATGAGAGTTTGAGAAATTAATTCCTCCTCACATTGCTTTGACCATGAGAACTTGATCATGATTATACTAACATAGTTTCTCATGCAAGGTCCCTATCTATGCCTATCCTATTTATACTATGCATAAATGATGATCAGTCTAGATAGTAAATATTGTGGAGGCTCTATCCTATGTGGAGGTTGGGGCCTCCATACTATCTTGGCTTGAATCTTACTCTTATCATTTCATAGTATAATTCAAGTGGACTTGTCTATGACTACTAGATTGAACAAATATGTATGCTATCTTACTACATCATCAACTTTCCCTAATATCTTGAAAACTACTAGATTGTTAGGGATGTTCCTTATCATTGTCCTCCAAAAGAAATCCATATTTGTCTTCTAATATGCATCACCTACTTATAAATGAAAAAAATTGACATATCAATTGCTCTAAATTCAATCCTAACACATTAAATCATTACACAATATTATATATGCAATCACAATACACTTACAATGAGTAATGGTAGTGGCTACGCTATAATCTAAAAGAGAATTTATTAAAATATTTATACATATGCATATAAATTAATAAATTTGGTGGAAAACATTAAAGGGCTTAAATCCCTAAAAAAAATTACAGATGCTAAAATGTGGCAAAATTTATATAAGGTCGAATACGTAAAAGATGGTTAGGGCTGTAGCATTGTATGACCAAGATATATGTTCCCATACGTGGGGCATCCTTTGAAATATTTAACTCTCACTAATTCTATCATTTATCTACAATAATTTTATGCAAGTATAAAACATGTATGACTCATTTTAGAGCATAATGTAAAGGTAATGAGTGTACACACAAAATCATGCGATTGGGTACATTTCGAGGTCCTAAACACATACTAGCTTTACATGATTCTTAAGAGAGAAAACTAGTAATTGACAACTATTTTTGGCCTCTTTTCTGTCTTTCATATTTTATATTTGGTCTTAAACACCCTACAACAAAGTCGAACTTTACTTACTTATTGTTTATGACTTTGGACACCAACGCTCAATAAGGATGTGAACACTTAGATGTCCTTGTCCCCTCTAGGAACCCCTAGCCTCTTTCCACCTTATTCATTATTTTTGGGCATCTTATTTTCTTATGGTTAATCATTTCAATTATCAATTACTAAATTCAACCAAGGGAATCATATAAATACATAGCTATGTGATCAATGATGCTAAATATCTAGTTTTGCATAAATAAATTCAACAAAAATAAATCAAATTAACTCATGAAATCAAAAATACAGAAAAATACAAACAAAATGAAAGTAGAATGGAGTGATTTCTATTGAATATGAGAGGGAATTTTATACAATTTCTTTCTCCTAAAATCATGGAGTTAACTCTTATAATTTTATCCCCATATCTCCCCTTTATTCCCTAGTCTTACTCTCAATCCCAAGATATTCTCACACATTCATATCTCTATGAATTGTGAATGACAACTAATTATGCACACATTTTATTTAAATATTAACTAATACTAATATTCAAACCATATGTTCACACTATCAACACTAATTTCCTAACATTCACCCCCTTAGTGTGAACATGGGTCGAGTTCTGTCTAGTACACCTTTACGTTCTACATTATGATGATTTTAAAAGAGTACCATAAACTCCAACAGTTTTCTAGTGGAACCATTAACCAATTTGTATGTGATTTTCTAAGAGATTCACAAACTCTCAAATTGGTTTTCTAGTGGACCACCAACCACTCCATAGCAGCGTACACGTTTCCCCATCCACATTTTACAAAAGAGAACAAAATATAGGAAAATATGTTCCTAACTATGAACAAGAATTATCCATTTGTTCTTTATTTACTACCACACATGCTGAAATTAAACACAATGAACACAATCTGAAAAAACATGGCCACCAAAGCAATATTATGGCCTCATCGATGGTGCCTGACAAGAGGTCACTAAAATGCCTCCTTCCTCTATTGCCTCCAACCTCCATGGTGATGCTACTTAGTTAGAAAATGTAGCTTTTAGGCTCATTACACAATTTTTTTGGGTGTCGGATTCAACCGATAATGCACCCCCTAACTATGGATGTCGCGTGCAAGTGAAAATGCATCCAATTAAAAAATTACATAAATGTATTATGCACCACTTTTTTTTCAAATCCCTATTTTTATTTCCACTTTTCTCTTAAACTAGAAACTAGGTTTTTGTAAAATTTTAACAGACGTTTGTTTTAAAAACAACAAAAAATTTCACTCAACTTACACAGAATTTTACGCATAGATACAAGATGAATCTAAAGCTGATGTAAACTGCAATATTGTGTGTCTTGTTCTTATCTTTCTAGAAAAAAATGAGACATAAATCAAATGTCATATGAGTAAACTACGTTCTTTTTACTATGATGTGTCTGTTGGAAATTTTCTTACGGGATTCCTTCAACCATCTTCTTCTTCTTCTTCTTCTACACTTGTAGAAGGAAACCTTCTCTGATACTAGATGATGCTAAATATCTAGATTTGCATAAATAAATTCAACAACAATAAATCAAATTAACTCATGAAATGGAAAGTACATAAAATATAGACAAAATGAAAGTAGAATGGAGCAATTTCTATTGAATATGAGAGGGAATTTTATACAATTGCTTGCTCCTAAAATCATGGAGTCAAGTATTATCATTTTATCCCCATATCTCTCCTTTACTCCTAGTATTACTCCTAATCCCAAGATATTTTCACACATTCCTATCTCTATGAGTTGTGCATGACAACTAATTGTGCACACAATTTATTTAAATATTAAATAATACTAATATTCAAACCATATGTTCACACTATGAACACTAATTTCTTAACAATAAAAATAAGGGACGAATCTCTAAGCATACTTACTATCACCTAAGATTACATCTGAAGAATTCCAAAGCACTCAAAGGCATCCATCTACCATTCATTCAAGGGACAAGGGATTAAATTTTCTGCATACACTACATAATAAGGGGAATTCTATTCTATTTCATCCACACAAATGCATCTTATAAAAATATAGCCCATTATTTAGTGTATATTACACAAGCGCACCATGGGCCACGATTCTTTCACACACTTACAAGAGCTACATGGAGTTTGATATGTAATTCATCGCTCGGTTGTAAGTTCACTCTGTCAGTGACTAGTGTGGTCAATCTAATTTGCCATATAGCATCTTTATTTATTGAATTTGATGTGGTTTTGTGGTTTTTCCAGGACAACATCTACTTTGTGGGTTATAGGTACACTCATTGATCAAGGTGGGACATATAAGTGACCAAAAATAATATTAGTGAAACTTGCACGCGTAATAAAAAAAACTAGGTTCCCACCATTTTTCAGTCATACACACCGATTAGAAAACTTTGGCACCCATGACCTAGTCTAGGTTCCCATTTGCATCCTTTTTGTGACCTAAATAATTTTACTTGAGCATGGACGACATATATCTTATCATGTTCAATAGCTTTTCTAGTTCGTAACATCTTGGGATCAGGTTTAAATCAGCTAAGTTCTTTTCAATTTTCTTGTGCTTAGGGTTTCATGTTTACTTTCTTATTTCTTGTGTCATAGTGTATCTAGAAATTGTATATAATCATGTACATTCAGTTACTCTAAAATTAGGGTTTAAAAAAATAAATTATTTGTTAATTCATTTGTCAAAATTAAATTCAAATACACTTCCCTCCTTTTTCTTCTCTCATGGATCCTAAAATTCCTCAAATTTTTTGCACGATCTACTTCATATGCATCCCAATTGCAATATTGTTCTCAAAAACCCAAGACACTCCCTCATAATATTTCACCCACTCGAGTAAATTCCATTTTCGATCATCTTTATGGTGACTCTATCACTCCTAATCCTATATCTAATCAACCCATCTTAGATTCAATTAAAGCTTTGCATTGTTTATTTAAAGACAAAATTCAACTTATGAAAACAAATATTACATCTCTTAAATCTCAAATCCAAGATCTCAATGATATTTCTCAATCCCATGCTACTTCTCCTTCTACATCTCATTCTATTTCTATGACTACCACATGCGATCATATCGGTGAGCCCCAATTCTTACCACTTCGCACGTATCTCAAGTTTGATTTCAATGATAATAAATAAGTTATTGTTCCATATATCCTCACTCATGTTAATTAATCAACTTTCTATTTACTCATTCCTATCCCTCTTAACATCTTGTTAAATATCAAGGTCACCCATATTGCAATTTTCATCAAATTAATTTACATAATGAAAATGATTGTTATGCTCTAAAACAAAAAATTAGCCACCTTAAGAATTATGGTCTCATTTCATTTACTACACAAAATGCTACATGTTCATTTCCAATTTCTACATCCCACTGGGTTCCTAAATCTGATTCATTTATAACTAACAAGCATCATGCCATCACTTCTAATGTCCCTTCTTTGGTCACTCAAGAACTTCCTATGTAACCCACTCAGTAACTAAGAAATCACCTCTCAAGGTCCGCCCTCCATCACCTCCTTCTACTAAGTCTTCTACCATGTCACCAAATCCTAAGAAACCTCCTCTAAAAATTAGTCCAACACCTCCTCCTCTCAAGTCTTCTACAACATTATCAATCCCACATAATCTACCACCAATTCATTTTTTCAAACAAACTATTCTTTATATTGATGGCCAAGACACATTTCAAACTCTACCACCATGACATGGTCCTTCTCACATCACTGCATATATCTCCATCACTCACATAGTTGGGGGCATCATAGCTTCTCCCCTTATAATTTTTATCAAATGTTTCTATCATCTCATGCACTTGATGCTCTACAATTAAATGTCTAATATTTCCTAAGCATCATTACAAATCCTTTGATACACGTATCATATTGTCATCACCCTATGAAACACTCTTGTTCAAAGGTCTACATTTGATTATTGATGGTATATTACATCAATGAACCTCACACAGTACATGTTTCACACTCCACACTTAATTATACATCTTTCTATCACTTCATTCTCACATAACATGCTACCCTATGCCACACTCTAGTCCCATGGTTCATACTCAAATGCTAAGGGTCTAAATCTGAAATGAACCTCACATCATTCACTCTTTACACTCTACACTCCATGATCTATCTTTGTAGCGAACATTTTCAAACCATTTATCGATGATGCACTCTTGTTCTATGGTTCATTCTTGACTACTAAGGGAGAATTTATAAATGAAACTCATATCATACACATGAGTTGGGGGCATGTTTTTCCTACCATATTCACATATTACATACCATCCCATTCAAACTCATTACATCTTGCATATCTTGGTTTAACTTATTATTTCTTGCTTATACTTACATGTGCACTTTGTATCCTATGCTAGACAAATATTTAGTATGTCATTATCTTTATCATATACACATGTACGTTCACTTGGTCTTTAGTTGTGAATGTATACTTTCTATGTATCATTTCACACAACAACGATGTTTGGAACTATACCTCTTAATAGTCCGAACGAGGCTCTGGGGCATCTACATTTACTAATCTTACATGTCATAGGTGCTATTATTTCATTATTAACTAATTATTCTTACTAGCACATTAATTTCCATGGATTTATACATGATTTGATGTACTCTTTATCTTTCTAACATGCTAATGGGTGCTTCATGTGTAACATTTTCTTTGCAGAATTATATTCCACTATGGTTTTCTTTTACACTTTAACTGAAATTACTTTCTATTGTTTCGGGCTATGCCCTTTGTCTTGTTTGCATATTGTGTGATTTTGGCCACTCCGGCCTTGATTGTCTTGTGACATTGTAAGCAATGTCCCATGTCTAAAACCCATTTTTCGTGGTCTATCTTCTCTTCTTGCTTACTTGATTGTACATTATATTCTACTTGCATACAAGATTTGATTGCACTAACACATATTTCAAGCCACTTTGTTTGCATGTGTCATGGTTTCTAGCATGCACATCCATACCTCCCGTAGGGTATCCACTTGAGATCGGTTTTATGTTCTCTCCTTTGGATGACATGCTCCTATCACTCTCACATGCACCCTAAACTAGGGGGAATATATTGGGTGAATAAGTCACCCCATACAACATCTCAAAGATATTGTTCAGCTATGTATAGTACAAAATCGACATAGGCTATAGTTGCAAAAATGACCCAGTATCTAACTTAGGTCCTTAGTTCAGACAGATACTAGTGCCTAGATTCAAACACTAGTTCTTGGGTGCTCGACCTCCCCGGGAACCTATGTTCTGGGGAATACAACAACTATTTTCTCATATCAACACAGTTATCGAGAGAAGTTTTTATAGTATAGACACGATCCTCTAAAATTAGAATTCATTCTATCTCCATGTAATCGGTAGAACTTTGGACAATTTCATAACTAATTTGGTATAACTCGAACAAAATATGGACATAGTGTCTCGCATTGGTGTTTATCAGAAGAACTTTGTGAAAGGAAAGCAACACTACACCTCTTCTCTTTGGAGTGAGATTGCCCAAAAACTTGCACTTGGCATGATATTTCCCTAAAAATCACACTTAGTGTGATATCACCTAAAAAACTCACTCTTGGCATGATATTGCCCAAAAAACTCACTTTACACAATATTTCAAGACATATTTTTATCCTTTACACTCTTTCACATCAGGTTCACACTTTCCTTTTACTACTTTTTACATAATTTTGTAGAGTTTTCATCATACATGGATTTGACTACTCTTTCTCTCTTCTTTTGTAGGGTCATCCTTAATACACAACAAGAAGCGAGACCTACATCGTGCACAACAATAGGTACACCATGGTACAACAAAATATGCTTCATCCCTAGGGACATTTTCTCTTTTTAGTTTTCTCACTTCATTTTTACCACTTTACACTTTCACTTGTCTCTTCGGAATGCTATCACCATCACACTCTATGGGAAAAATAGGTACACATCTTTTAACTACTTTATGTTATCGAGTATTCACATCTATTTCAGTCCAATGTTTTTTTCAAAAATTTCATTATCAGTTTCTTCACATCTAAATTTCAGTATTTAAAAATGTTATTATTGGTTTTCCAAAATGCTATTACTAATTTTCAACATTTGAGTTATTGGTCTCCAATAATTACATTATTGGTTTCCAATTTTTAGTTAATTGAATAATGAGGTATAAAGAGGGGCCACCCATTCTCCCTATTAAGTTTCTCGACATTTGAAAAAAATCATTACAATTAGACTGATTTTAGTCTAATACTTTTTTCAATAAGTTCATTATCAATTTCTTTACATCTAATTTTTTTATTTAAATATTAATTTTTTATTTCAAATATGTTATTATTGGTTTTCAACATTTGAGTTCTTGGTCTTTAATAATTGCATTATTGGTTTCTAATTTCTAGTTAATTAAATTATGAGGGAGAATGTGAGGCCACCCATTCTTGCTATTAATTTTCACTCACATTGGAAAAATAGATAAGAAGTTTATTGTCTTTATAATTTTAATTAAAAATAATGGGAGGTAAATATATTACCTTTTATACCCATATTAGAAGGATTCCCAGTTGTTCCAATTGTTTTTACATTGCATGATAATGAGAGGCCACACATTCTACCTCTTCATGGTTATTTTGATCTCAAATGGACAATAGGATGTCATCTAGTTTAATAATTTAATTTTTCATAATATATTTGGTTTCCAATTGTTGGTTGATATTTGAGGGAAAATTGGAAGCCACCTATTCTCCCTTTTAATTTTTATTTAGATTGATATAATAGGATTCCATCTAGTTCACTTAAGGATTAGCTCATTTAAATGATGATTAGGAGGCCATCTAGTTCAACATGTGTAATTTCCATATTATTTTTACTCATACAAAAAAAATTGAGTGAAAAATACTACTAAATCAATTGTTTCCATTTTGTTAGTTGACTTATCTTTACCTTATTGCTATTCATAATATCTATGTCAACACTATTATTATAAAAACAAGAAAATCAACATATACATTTAATATATTTTACAGAAAAAAGAAGTTCACAATTTAAATTTCACTTACAATTAATAATCATCAATAGTTAATTTAAAAGTTCTCAATGAACACCTCAAGTTTTTTACAGGCCCCACATGTTTAACCCAAGTACATAATTGGGTTTTTACAATTTTATCTTTCTCATAAGATCTATCAAAATCCCAACTACGTGGTATCTTAAAGTAATTAGTATTTCCAAACTCTTCAAATATGTATTTCCCGTCATCAATGAATAATATGTTAGAATCAACATATCTCTCTCTGTACACATCAATAACATCCTTTAAAATTTTCTTATACACGGGCATCAAATTTCCACTTCGAGATCTCTTAAATGTATTTGATATTATACAATTTTCTCTTCCCCAAGTGAACACAAATTTTGTATCTTGTAACCAAGTAAAGTGTGCAAGAAAATAATGTACTTATTTTCTATCTAAAAATGTAAACCACAAAGCAAGATCAAAATGTTCTCTTGTAACCTCTAATAAATTAGGAGAATAAATCCTTTAGAAATATGTATATGAAGCATATTTAAAATCATGTTGTAATTTGTAAGGCTTAGTTCCAAAATATCCTAGAACTTTGAACAACAATCCTTCTACTCCCAATATCAACAATTTCCTTGCAACTAAAATCAAATGTATTATATACATTATTATAGAGATTAAATTAATAATTAATCCTATAAATAAACTTATCAAAAAATTGAACTCCATGCAATGCTCTAGCATAAATAACACTATGTATAACCTAATTTAAAATAACTTCCAAAAGTACATCCCTATTACTACAAAAATCAATAAATTCATTGTAATTGAAGTTAAAGATATGACAAACATTACTAGCATTTTAATAATTACACTAGTAAAACAAAAATAAAAAAATAAAGTTATGTCAATACTATAAAATAAATAATAATAATACATTATATTAACTTTGGAATGGATTTTATTGTCTTACAATACAACATTGTATCTTCAAAATGATTTCAAAATTTTCTCACAATGAAACTAGCTCAAAATTTTCATTGTAATATCATTTACAATTTTTTAACTAATGATCTTGCATCATTTACATCATTCTCAAAAGAGCTCAGGATCTGCCAAACATGATCCATTAACCAATTATCAGCTTCTATATCGTCGAGAAGGAAAACCTTCATGCAATGAAACAATTTTCTTGAGGAACCCCTACCATTTCAGAACTGATCAATATGGTATTTGTAGTGTCATATGATTTATTCTTTGACCATACTATATTCATATCTTTTACCTATTCACAATATGTATTTGTGCACATTTCAACAACATAATAAAATAAAGCTCTTTGATTACCATTTTAACATCTTATTCCCTAAATATTTATCATCTTGGCCACATAAACTTGACCAAAATGCTATCTCAAATTTAGTACATATGCATTTTAAAAATTGATATAACCTTTGTCTTAGAACATAATGACATCCTTTAGTCTAGAAAGATCTAGATATTTTATAAGTCACTTGAAAAAATAGCACACTTCTAAATCTAGTATCAATAGAGGTTTTCTACTTAGATCTGCACAAATAAATTATTGAATCATATACTCTAAAAACTACCAATTACAACATTTAAAAAAAATTAAAGTAACTAAATTTTCTTATACTATACCTGAAGATTATGGTATTTGGCCTTGAATTGTTGACTCTCCATCTATATTTTCACCAGAATTGAAAATAAATGTTTCATATAATTAATCATTTAAATTCACTAATTACTAACCAAAAATATTATATGAAATTTATAAATGAGTAGCTAATTACATGCTTTAGTTGCAAAGTACTATTCAAACCTTGCTCGGTTTCTTGATTCTCTATATTTTCTAGATATTTTACAACATTAGGTATGGTTGGATCTACTTCTTAGGAACATTTTCTAAATCTTTTTATTAGATATGCATTTACATATCTTAGAAAATATTGTTTCTGTTGCATCCAAGTCAATACCTTGTGAAACATCACAAAAATTCAATGCAATTGGTTATTTATATGTTTCAAAGACACTCAATTCTTGAATTTCCACACCTACAAACAAATATTCACTAATATTAGACCAATTATTAAAAAAAAAAAAAAATGATAGTTAAAAAAATCTTTAAAAAAAAAAAAAAAATTTCTTACATCATTAAGTATGTGACCAATTAGATATCAAAAACATTCATAAACTAAAAATAATTTGCAACAAAAAAATTCAATTTAAAATATAAATATGTGAAATCATAATTTTTGTTTAGTTCACATATTTGTAAAATTAAAAATAGACTCCAAAATTGAAATAATAAAAAAAAAAGAATGAGGTCTCATATTCTCCCTCAATGTGATAAAATCATAAATGAGAAATGATGGCTTCCTATTATTTGTTAAAGAGTAAAATAGGTGAAGATGAGTAATTATCTAACTTTTAAAATATTTTGAAGTGAAATTAACAATGAAGAGGGAGAATGATAAGCCTAACAATCTATCTCAAAGTGGAAAAATAATTAAAGGAAGAATGGGAGGCCTCCCATTATCCAATGACATCAAAATCTCATGGAAAATATGAATGACCTCACATTATCCCCTAGAGTGAAGTAGAAAAATCAAAGGGAGAACTATAGGCCACATGAAAAAACATTATAGGGATAATGAGAGGTATCACATACTTCCTCAATTCATCAATGCGCAAAAAATATTATCTTATATAAAATAAAATTCAATCAAGAGACTATATTTTGATACTATACTAATTTAATATTTTCTCTTTCTAAAATAAAAAATTATAATCATAGAAAGGTACAAAACTCACCAGGTGCAAATGAATCCTAAATGGTTGAGAGTTCCTTGTAAAATGTCTTCATAAATAAATCCTAGTCAACAATTTCAACAATTGCAACAGAACGATAACTTATTTTTACAAATGTTGGAAGTAATGTGCATCCTGTATAAATGGAGATAATGTTGTTCTCCTCTTGTGTGTATTTTTTTATCAAATTGTTCCAAAAACGCTCCATTCTCTCAAATCAGAATGGATGTCTTGACCCAATAAGATTAATATCATCTTCATTATGCTCCCAATCTAAATCAACTTGAATTTTTCTTCCTCTTCATCATGGTTATGGATGTCATAAACAACACATATTATTGAAAACCCATCAAAACCATGGGAATTATACAATCTATAGCACCCATAATCAAGCTCTGAAACATTATCCTTAACATCTCTACAAGATATTGTCATAGTTTCGCCACAACTGGTACTTTTAAAATTGGAACCAAAAACACACAAACACATCTACTTTAATTTTTCCCAAAAATGTGAGCATGTCAATAATGTCCCTTATCATTACATCAGCAACATTATTACACATATCCATAACTAGAAGATCAGATGCAAGCATATATAAACTAGAAATATTATCCAATGTAGTTCTAAGTCCAAATGGAAAAATACAACAAGAAGTAAAATAATTTGTATCTGGATCTTTGGATAGAGTATTATTGTTGAAAGCTTGAATATATAAATATAATATTTTTTTGTGGTTGTAGGTATTTTTAGTTCTTTACACTCATTTACTTTTCTTTTTCCCTTTTTAGCAATTTCTTTTCCTTTTGGAATTTTTAAATTTCCTTCCGAGAATTTTATTGACCAATAGCAGAGTGTTTTTCTTCACCAATTATGTGACATAATTGAGCTAAATGGGTTCTATGAATTCTATATTTATTTACCACATTTTCTACATCACATTGAAGTCTTGTACAATTGTCACCATCCTTCATGCAAACATATTCAAATATCTTTTCTTTTTGTTTCTTTCTTCCTTAATTATTTTGCAATAATTGGCAATGGTCTCATCTCTTTGACTAGGTTCAAATAATGTCCTCAACCAAACATGTCCTTCATATATCTCATTAGCAAGACAATCTAATTAATTTTCATCAAGCCCGCGTATGCACTTAAAAAAATTAGCACTAAATTATTTTATTAAATTTTTGTGAATTCATCTTGGTTGTCTTTTTTGGGTGAACATGTTAATCCACCCAATCTATATAGTTCAATTTTTTCCCACTTTTCCCAAATAGAATCAGGAAAGTACATAAATGTCAACTTATCACACAAACTTTCTTCTTTTTTTATTTCAAATATATCTAAGCACCTTTTAATGAATCCTTGCATTTAAATTTATTACAAGCATGAGTGTTAATTTCTATTTAACTGTAAATATTCAACAAATATAAATTTGAAATAAATTTATAATACCCACCTTCCACAACTTATCCATATCTCTCTTGTTTTTGATATCATATCAATAAACTATGTCTCAACCCACACTCTATTTTCCTAATTTTGTTGCTTGCAAATAGAAGATATTATACTCAATAGAACATTGTGGGCCATGATTCTAGCATTTCTCATTCTATAACGATTGTGCACATAAAAAAAATTGATTGTGAAGTATTTTATTTTGGGCATTAATGGTGTGTTGCCCATCTAATATATAAAAATTGATGTTCTCATCCATGAGATCCTCCTCTGTTATAATTTCAGCAAGTTGTTTTTTATCTTGTTGAAAGGAATAAGTATTGCATCTCAAGGAGTTGTAATCATATTTTGTATCATTGAGGAAACTATTTTTGAAACTTCATCTTCATCTAGCTTCCTAAATTGGATATCTTTAAGTGCAATTTCACACCTCTGAACATCAATAGAAAACACATTTTCATCAAACAAGAAATGGTTTACCTCTTCACTAAGTTTTGAAGATTATTTTAAAAAGATATTCTCTACTATCTTTTCAACTTCTTTTTTTTCATATCCTCGAAGGAGGAAAGTGATATATCTACCTCTAATGAAGGTAAATATGAATGCCTATGATATGCCATTTTTCTTAAAAGTACATGATTAGTTCCAAGGTGTGAAGACTTTCTGTTAAGAAGATGAAGAATTGAAGATGTTGTATGTTTTCCATACATCCGTTTAATACTTTTCAACATAACTCTATATATCTATATTTATGTTTGCACATCTTCCTCATTATTTCTATCAGTTGGGAATGGTAAATTACAACCAAAACTAGTAGAAGAATATTTAGCATTTTTATTGACTAATCCATTAAATATTTATGATAATTGGCCACATAGAGATCCATTTCCAAAAGATAGCATTTTCTTGTGATGTTATCAATTCTCTCAACTTGAACCTTGATCACATCTTTATTTATTGGTTTTGCATCTAGAACCATACAATTTTTGTTACATCATTAACTATCATCTAAAACATCCATAAGTCATCATGAAATTTATCTGGCTTATGTACTTCAAAAATAATTCTTCATCCAAAATACCTCTTTCAAACTCTCTATCAACTTTTTGTAGTAGTATTTCTACAAATTAAACTTCACCACATGTTGTCATATTGTTCCTACAAATGAGACATTTGAAAAAATATACCTTAATATCAATAATAATAAAAATAATCTACAAGTGTTTCTATAATGCTCATACAAATGAGACATTTGAACAAAGTTATCTCAATATCAACAATAATGAAAATAAACTATAAACAATTCTTGATTACATCTAATTATTTTTTCACTAAAAAAATAGTAGGGATAATTGTTTTAGATTATCATCAATATTAAGCATTAATAAAATATAAAGAGGCCTACCACTTTCCATAAAATTATCAAACATTTTTCATGGTATGTGAGGCCTACCATTCTCTTCCACTAATATATTTCATGGAATGGGAGGAGTACCATTCTCCTTCAAGAATATTTTTCAACATCAAAGTAAGAAACATAATCAAGAGGGAGAATGGGAGGTCTCACATTCTCACAAATATTAAACAATAATTATGAAGTAGAAAAGAAGATCTTCCTTTTTTTTTAGAGTGGAAAAAATATTTTATCTTACTCAAAAAGTAAAATTGAAATCAAGAAGGTAATTGAGAGGCCTCCGAATCTCCCTAAAATTATAAATCAATTTTTCAGGATATATTATGCCTACCATTCTCATCCAATAATACCATTCATTGGAGGAGAGACATACAATTCTTAACCAATGATAGTTTTCATTCTTAGAATAAAAATAAAAAAGGTAGACTAGGATGTCTCCCATTCTCCTTCATATTGAAAAATAATTAAGAGGTAGAAAGGGAGCTCTCCTTTCTCCCTTAAGTGATTTTTTTCCCTCAAGTAAAATTATAATAAAAATAAATGGGAAGCCTCCTAATCTCTCTAAAACTAGAAATAAATGTTTCATATAATGAGAGGCCTGCCATTCTCTTCCAATAATATTTTTTGACCTTTTATTTAAAAAACCAACAGGGAAAATGAGATGTATCCAAATCTTCTTCTTATTTAATACTAATGAAGAGGAAGAAAGGAAGCTCTCCCTTTCTCCCTCAAAGTAAAATTACAATCAAAATAAATAGAAAGCCTCCTAATATCTGTAAAACTATAAATCAATGTTTTATAGAATGAGAGGCCTACCATTCTCTTCCAATAATAGTTTTCAACCTTAGATTTAAAAATATCAAGAGGGAGAATGGGAGGTCTCCCATTCTCTTTCATATTGATAAATAGTTGTAAGGTAAAAAGGATGGTGTCTCTTTTTCCCTCAAAGTGTAAAGAATATTTTTCTCTATCAAAATAAAATTATATTGAAGAGGGAAAAAGGGATACCTCCCAATCTCCATAAAATAAAAACTATTTTTTCATGTAATGGAAGGCCTACCATTCCCTTACATAATATTTTAAATAGAATGAGAGTCTTACCATTATCTTCTAATTATAGTTTTCAACATCATAATAAACCAGTAATAGAGAGAGATAATGGAAGGTCTCACATTCTCACTCATATTGAAAAATTATTATATGGTATAAAGGAGGTCTCTCTTTCTGCCTCAAAGTGGAAAATTTAATTTTTTCCCTTGATGTAAATTTATAAATAAATTTTCTTGAGAATATCTTTCATGGAATGGGAGGCCTAACCATTAGGTATTTCTCTTTCGATAATAAAATTCAACCTCAGAGTAAAAAAATATTCCAAAGGGCGAATGGTATGTCTCACATTCTCCCTCATATTGAAAAATAATTATGAGGTAGAAAGGGAGGCCTCCCCTTCTCCCTCAAAGTAGAAAATATGTTTTTCTCTCTCAAAGTAAAATTACAATCAAGAGGGTAAATGGGAGGCCTATTGATCTCCCTAAGTTTCTAAATCAAATTTTCATGGTATGTGAAGACTACCATTATTTTATGATAATATATTTCATGTAAACTTCCAATAATAGTTTTCAACCTCAGAGTACAAAAAAATCAAGAGGGGGATGGGATGTCTCTAATTCTTACTAATATTGACAAATATTATGATGTAAAAAGGAACATCTCCTTCTCTCTCAAAATAAAATTACAATAAAGAGGGTAAAAGGGAGGCCTTACAATCTCCCTAAAAATATAAATTATTTTTTCTTAGAATGAGAGGCCTACCATTTTGTTTGAAAAATAGTTGTCAACCCGCATGTAAGTAAATGATCAAGAGGGAGAATGCGAGGTTTCCTATTCTTACACATAATGAAAAATAATTATTAGGTAATAATGGATGTCATTCTTTCTCCTTAAAAATAAAATTACATTCAAGCGGTAAAATGAGAGGAATATAAATCTCTCTAAAATTTTATATCAAATTTTCATGGAATGGAAGGCCTACCATTTTCTTATATAATATTTTTTATGAAATGAAAGGTATAACATTCTCTTCCAATAATAATTTTCAACCATTTAAGGAAAATATAATAAAGAGGGAGAATGTGAGGTCACCAATTCTAACTCATATTGAAAAATTCCTATCATTCTCTTCCAATAATAGTATTCAAGAGGGAAAAAATGATCCTCCCAATCTCCCTAAAATTATAAACAATTTTTTATAGAATGGTAGGCTTACCATTCTCTTCCAATAATAGTTTTCAATTGCATGGTAAAAAAATAAATAAGAGGGAGAATGATAGGTCTCCCATTCTCACTCATATTGAAAACTTATTATGAGGTAGAAAGGGAGATCTCCCTTTCTATCTCAACATGCAAATAATATTTTTATCCCTCAAAATAAACTTACAATCAAAAGAGAAAATGGTAGGCCTCTCAATTTCCTTAAAATTATAAAACAATTCTCCATGTTATGTGAGGCATACCATTCTCTGAATCTGATAATTTATTTCATGGAATGGTGGCCTACCATTATTTTCCAATAATAGTGTTCAATATCAAAGAAAAAATAATCAAGAGATAGAATGGGAGGTCTCCCATTCTCACTCATATCTAAAAATAATCAAGAGGGAGATGGGGAAAGAGGAAGAATGGGAGGTCTCCCATTCTCACACATATCTAAAAATAATCAAGATGGAAAATGAGATGTATCCCTTTCTCTCCAAATTTTAAAAAATAATGTTTCTCTATCAGTTTTGAAAAAAACATGTTTCTTTATCAATTTTGAAAAAAAAAAATCTCCCTCAAAGTAAACTTATAATCAAGAGGTGAAAAGAGAGTCATGTCATTCTTTCTACTATTATAGATCAATATTTTCACAAAATGGAAGCCTACCATTCTATTCTAATAATATTTTGTAACCTTAGAGTAGAAATTAATGAAGAGGGATAATGATAGGTCTCCCAATCTAACTAATATTGAAAAATAATGATAAGTTAGAAATGGAGGCCTCCTTTCTTCCTCAACATAAATACAATGATTCTCCTCAATAAAAATAGAGGAAAAATGGGAGGCCTCCTAATCTCACTCAAATTATAAATAAATTAAAAACGGATTAGAAGATATCTCATCCTCAATATCTTATTATATTTTTCTTACAAAATATTTGAATGAATATGGAGAATGAAAGGCATCCGAGTTATACCTCAACGTATAAAAATTAATATAGATAATGGGAGCTCTCCCTTCCTACCTCATACTTTTTAGAAGAATTAAATTTTAGAAAGGGAGGCCTTTGATTTTACATCAATTTCAAATAAATCAAAAGAGAATTACAAGCCTCCTTGTCTATCCTACAGAGAATAAACATTGACGACATATAATGGGAGGCCTCCCATTCTTCCTGAGTGTGAAAATTAGTCAATGTTTTTTATATAAAGTAGAACGAGAGGTCTTAATTCTTTCTTAAAAATTAGAACTTTGAGTGAGAATCAACAACCTAGCATTATCACTCAAATACTTTAATTTGATGAAGGATGGGAGTTATCCCATTCTCCCTCAACTTAAAAATAAAATATAATGACTCACACTCTCAGTCAAAGTAAAATAATGTTAATTTATAATGGAAGGCCTTTGATTCTCCTTAAATTTTAAAACTTTACTAACAGGGAGAAAGTGAGGTATCTCATTCTCCCTCATAATGATGTATTTTTACAATACTAATTAAAAATAATAATGAATATTATAATATTTAACTTATCAACATTCACCTATCAAAAACATAATATTATAATATTTAATTTAGTTTTAACATCAATAAAGTTATATTGATTAAACATTGTTAAATTATTACATTAATTTAACATTGCTAGTTAGTTTAGATCTTTATTTTACAATTTCTAGCTAGCTAGTTTCAAGGTAATTTAAAATTTCAATAACAATATATTAATTTAACATTATTGCAAAAAATATTAAAAATTTAATATAGCATGTAAAATTAAAAATATACCTAAATGACTATACATTAAATAATATTCACTAAAAATATTTAGAATGAACCACTTAAACTCAAGTATTTGTAACACCTCACTTAATCACACATAAAATAATTTTTCTCTATTATTATTTTAGAATTATTCATTCTACTTCTTATAATTATTATTTTTGACCTATTTAAATTTTTATATCAACCTATTTTTAATTTTTATTTCATCATATTTATTTTTATTTTCATTAAAATGGTGTCTAGCTATATTTAATTTATTTCCACTATTTTATTTTATGTATCAATTTTTTTAATTTTAACTTTCAAATTCAATCCCCATCATTTTAAATTTCAATTAATATTGTCAAACATAAATCATTTTTGTATTCACAAGTAAATACATAATGTGTATTGAATAATAACTATCCCGCCTATTTTTATTTTAAAAATCATAATGAGGTAAAAATGTAATTATTTTATAAAAAATAGATATCCCGCCTATTTTCATTTTCAAATTTGTCTCACCTCATTTTGAATTTGAAAGGGTTTTCTATTATAAATTTTAAACCCAACATGTTTTTATTTTCAAATTTTTACAGGAGTCAAAAATTGATTATATATTAAAAATAGTTTTCTTGCATATTCTCATTTTCAAATTCATCCCACCTATTTCGAATTTGAAAAATCCATGTAAAACATCTAAAACTCTAAAAAAGGGTTTTAAAAAAGTTAAACATTTTTTCCATTTCGTGAATTTAGTTTTTGCAAGATTACCAAATAATGAACTCCCAATGCAGTGTTATAATCATGGAAGCGACAATAGGATTTGAAAGTTATCTCAATAAAAATAGAATGTTCATCAATGGAAGAGGCTACAATATTTGAAGGTGATCTAAAGATTTAGAAAACATTCAATCATGGTAAAGCAACTACAAGATTTGAAAATGATACCAAAGAAAAACTAAATGATGATCTAGAAAAATGAAGTTCACTCAACTACACATGACATTATTTTAGATTATCTTTGAAGTGGAATATATCATAGTTATATGTATCTTAGTTTCTAGTAGGAAAGGAAATTTTTTTTTAATACAAATACAAGTTTTACAGTACCATTTCTCTACATTTTCCATATTTATTTGAATACGATTAAACATGTTTTAAAAAAGAAGAATACTGTAAATATTTTTTTCTTCTACTATCACTTCCAGTTTCAAAAATTCTTGTTATCTCTTCTCTTCGTGTTCAAAAACAAAAAAATCAGCTTCAAAATTTATTTTTATTATTAAACTTATCTATAATGTAAAAACCCATGATTAAAGATGTTTAAAGAAATGAAGAATACCTATAAATTTTTGTATGTTCCGGCATGACTTCCATTTTCAAATATTATTGTTATTTATTCTTCTTTGTTTTCAAAAAAAATCATGTATTGATTTTATTTTTATTATGAAATTTATCTTCATTGTAATGAACTATTTCCAAACTCTCACATTTTAAAATGCAATGCACGAGAAACAAATATTTAGAATTTAGAAATTGTGGGGTTTTAAGTTTAGAGTTATATGCATCTAACTATTTTCTGTTAAAGAGAATTATTTTGACTTCAATATTACAATTGTAAGATTAAATCAAAAAATAATATGAATCTATAAAAAAATTATTAAATGTATTACTTTATTTGAATAAGTTCAATGTTTTTATTCTCATTAGCCATCAACATAATTTAAACATTATTTTTCACCTTGAAGCATAATGGGTAGCTTCTCAACCTTTCAATATCACTTTTAATATGTTTTCTATTTTTTATAAGAATGGGAGGCCTCATATTATCCTTAAAATTAAAAAAATGAAAGAGAATGGGAGGTCTCCACTCTCCTTCATAATTATTTTTAATTTGAAGGAGAATGGGAGGCCTCCCATTCTCCTTCAAATTAAAAAAATATTTTTGAAAGAGAATAGGAGGCCTCCACGTTCCTTCATAATTTTTTTTGAATTTGAAGGAGAATGGGAGGCCTCCCATTCTTCTTCAAATTATGAAAACAATTATGAAGGAGAATGAGAAACCTCCCATTCTCATTTAAAGTATAAAAATTAAAAGAATAAATGGGACGCCTCCCATTCTCCTTTAAATTAAAAAATATATTTTTGAAAAAGAATGGGAGACTTCACATTCTCCTTCAAATAAAAAAATGAAGGAGAATGGGGGCTCCACTCTCCTTCATAATTATTTTTTTAATTTAAAGAAGAATGAGAGGCCTCCCATCCTCCTTCAAATTATGAAAACAATTATGAAGGAGAGTGGTATACCTCCACTCTCCTTTATTTTTTATTTTAAGGAGAATGGGAGGCCTCCCATTCATTATTTTAATTTTTATACTTTAAAAAAGAATGAGAGGTTTCTCATTTTCTAATTTTTCACATTGATGGAGAATGAGAAGCCTCTCATTCTCACTATTGATTTTTAAAAACTTTGAGAGAGAATGAGAACCTCCCATTCTTGTTTAAAGTATAAAAAGTAAAAGAATGAATGTGAGACCTCCCATTCTCCTTAAAATTTAAAAAATATTTTTGAACAATAATGGGAGGCATCCACTCTCCTTCATAATATATTTTTTTAATTTGAAGAAGAATTGTAGGTCTCTCATTCTCCTTCAAATTATGAAAGCAATTATGAAGGAGAATGGTAGACCTCCATTCTCTTTCAAAAATATATATTTTAATTTGAAGGAGAATGGGCGGCCTCGCATTCATTATTTTAATTTTAATACTTTAAACAAGAATGGGAGGTTTCTCAATCTCTCTCAAAGTTGATAAAAAAATCAATTTTGAGAATGAGAGGCTACTCATTCTCCATCAATGTGAAAAATTAGATCGATTCTATTGGGACCCTAATGTAGCTACCAAATCTTAAAGGCACGTAGGCACACACGGCCGGAGGAAGCGTGCAAGTGAAGGCACACAAGGTAGGATTCAAAAAGGGTTCTTGGAGAACTAAGGGCACGCCCGCAAATAATAATTCGGGACTTAGCCATTTTCAGCCTTTTGGGACAGAACACATGAAGAACGTATTCCATTTGGATAAGGTTCCAATATGGTGATAGGGTGTCTTGGGAGGAATATAATTTGTGATAGGAAGATCCAAAAGTTAATGATGACATGGAGAGGCATGCATCCGGGGCGACCCACAACTTGACACTTGGGGCCGCAGATCTGAGGTTACAGAGGAGTTTGTTAGAGCTCAGATGCCTATTTATATGTGATCCTTGGCAAAGAAAAGGGACAAAAGTGAGGTAGCGGAGCTCTACAGAATTACTACGAGAACTATGGGATAAAATGGGTAGATGATTCTAGGAAGGATGTAATGAGGAAATGGGGAATGAAAATTTTGTTTTGTGAGCATACATGTATGGATCCAGATATGGTGTATGACTGTGGTCTACCACTCTGTGATGTTTTGGAGTAATACTATGAATGAATATGATAAGGTTACCACTATGTTTATATTAAGATATCCTTCCTGTATTATCTGCATGTTTCCACTATGCTTTTGATCTTGTATAATCATGAACCTTACTTGAATGTTAAGTCTAATTGTGGATTTACAACTTCCTAGTTCTATTAATTTTGTTGTGCGCTTTGTTTCTATTATGACTGAAGGGGTGTAGAAATTGTCCTGAGCTCTATAGCTTCTTCATGTCTTTTAAATCACTAAGTCAAAATCATGAATTATGCCTTCCACTAAACTCACATAAAAGAGAGACTCGGCTCCCTCTCGTGCACCTCGGGTGAGCGCCCAGTGCCCGCTAGGTGATAGGCTGGCATGCATGAGGTTCCCTTGTTCTTGGTGGGGTGCAAAAATGAATACATATTGGTTTCGTTGCCACGACTCTTTTCAAAGTTGTAGTGGAACATGGCATACATCATGATTTGTGCAAAAAGTGATGGCAGATCACTTAACACTTGAAGGTGTTGAAGGTTGGTTTAAAAGTACGGAGAACGAATTTGCTTAGAGATTCAATACTAGACTTGGGTTTGACACACGAAGATGGGTGGAAGACACTCTTTATCATGAGTTGTATGAAACCTTCTTCTGTTGTTTCCTAGTAGATTTATTTGAATGGCTCTCGGCTTATACATCTATATCGGGGTAGTGTTATAAGTCACACCCTTGGACCCAAGGAACATATAAAAACTTGAAAGATGTTGATCTAACGTGGACCCATGCTATAGATCATTGGTGGAAGGGAGTATTGACTAGCTACACTCTGGAATATGCAATTTCCACATATTCTTGTCCAGAAGTTGTTGAGTTTGAGTTCTTACAGAGCCCAGAGGATCATTTATTCATGTTATCCCCCTTGCAATCAAAATCTTCATGGTAACCATGGGTTTAGATGCATTTCCTATGGCTGGATAAACTATTCTAAGTGCTTGGAGAGGAAGCTAGGTTGGGGAAAGATGGCTGATATAACGACTAAGAAGGAAAGGGAGGAGAGACGGATTAAATATAACGAAGCACATGAAAATGAGATCGATAGATAATGTGGGATTACAAATGGGTTATGGAGCCGGACATGGTGGAAAGGAGTTAAGGTTCACGCGGAGGATGTGGAACCCAAACGGTTCTATGGTACCCCATCTTGGTAAGAATGGGAGAGAAAACCTTGCGGCTTCTGATGAGAGTCTTCATATAGAGAAAGAAGATTCATTGAGTGCGCATCTCGACCCCACCTAGTGACCGAACCTTGGCGCTTGGTTTTTACGAACGAGGGAAAAGTACAGTTGATCCATTTGATATCAAGAGAAGCAACCGATCAGCACCCAGAAGATACAACTTCTTGTTTGGGACTTCTATGGATTCACACAATATTCCAAAGATTTTGTGGAATGTTTGGACAAGCCACATATACAAACTGGTTTTGGAAGCACGTTAGGAAGTGGTGGAGGAAATATGACTGGGAGTGGTACTAGTTCACAAACTATCAATGCATAATTTAGTGGGATGACAGGAGCATTTGACACAACAAACACAGGCCCTGTACATAACATAGGAGGATCTGGAGGTGGAAGTGGTGGGGTGGTGGCTCAAGATCTAGTGGATCCAGCAGAGGAGGAAACCAAGGGACTATATCAGGAGGACAAGGGCCTTAGCCACCTCCTCAAGTCTTTTTCGAGATGTCTCTACACTTACTAGAGTACAGTGGGATAGAAGATGCCATAGAGCATGTGCATAAATGTGAGCTTCTCTGGCGTGCAAAGGGGATCATAACCTAGGATCAAAAGGCCAATCAATTTGTCATAACTTTACAAGGACACGCATATAGTTGGTATAGAAAGTATGACCCTCATCAAACTGTTTTGGATTATACCGCACTGAGAAATGCAATCTTGGTGGAATTCCACATACCTGAGTTTGAACAAAAGAGCATTAGCTCTCTCAAAGAAATCTAGTAGGGAATGGCAGAGAGTGTGTGGGAATATGATGCACACTTTAAAACTCTTTTATCTAAGTTGTTTTATGATATCCACCCTTCACAACATGCTCAGTGGTTTGTCAGAGGGTTGATCACACCCTTTAGGAGGGCTTTATCTCATAAAACATTCATGGACCCACATGAAGCATTGGAAGCTGCTTTGCATGCTGAGGCAGTTGGTAGTGTTGACACTAGTGTTAGCCCATTTCTAGAGGCTTAGATTACTACCATGGCTAAGCAATTAGAGAAATTATCTGCCAACATAGTTCTAGAGACTGCAGTGGGATGTGGTGCATAGATTGTAATGTAGAAGGACACACAAAGGATAATGGTGGGATATGTACTCAGAAGGCGGTGCACGCCGTAGTGGTAAATTATGAAATATGTCACGGGGACCATGATGCAAGTAGGTGCCCCCTTTTATAGTGTGCGATCCACAAAAATGTGTCCTATTATTACAAGATATGTACCTCAACCACACATGACACCAAGGATTGTAGATTGATTGACTAGATTCATGAGGCAATTGATCTTGGTGTGTGCTAGATTGGCATTGCCAGTAGTTCCAAAGGAGATGAGTGTGGGTATGAAGAATGTAGAGATGGAGGTGCACGTGGAAGAGGGTTTTGCAAAGGATTTCGTGGTCATGGTAACCGTGGAGGAAGAAGTGAGTTCCCACGTGGAACATGCTTTAATTTTTGAGCCACAGACCATTATAAGTGCAAATGCCCAGATCTTCTACAATGCTCATGGTGTGGAAAAAAACATAAGTATGAAGAGTGCCCAGAGTTATACGAACATATGAGTTAGCGAGTACTAGAAGGATAAGGGTGTTGATATGGTGAGTATTAAGAAGGCTGACATAAAATGGCTTTCGTGAGTAATATGTGAATCAAAACTAGAGCTTGTTATGGTAGAAACAGGGGTGGAGTCCGTGCGCGCAAGGGAAGCACCAAGGAAGAGATCTCTAGTTTCAAGGGAAGAAGTAATACATGGGAAGTATCCAAACCCACTCACCAGAAAGAAGTCTACTAGGAAACCATGGACGTAATTTGGATTTTACAAGGGAGATCCAATGCTTAAAAGAACAAACTAGAAAATATGAGCAAAGAAGACTAGTAGAACCACCAAAGGATGACTTGGATGAGGTTAAGGAGGTGTGTAGATTGTTGAGGCAAGAGAATGTTATTCCCTTGCTAGGAGCATGGTTGAGAGAAAAGGTGCCACATGCAGGAAGAACACGAAAGGAAGATCATGCATGTAAACCTCCCACCTTAAAGCCTTGATTATGAGAAATAGATTACCTTGAACACGGTGGTGGATGGATGGTTGCTTAGTAACATCCTCATTAGAACAGAACGAGAGATTAATGTTCTCACTCTAGATGTCCGGCATTAAATGAGAAGACCTACATTACGACCATCTTCAAATGTGTTGTATATGGTAAATAAGACAAAGGCAATGCCCATAGGTGTCCTAAAGGATGCGACCATTACCATTTAGGGGACTAAGTTCACCGGGATTTGTAAGTCTTGGAACTTGCCTTTGAGGTGGATGATTTCCCAACGTTACATGGATGCCCATGGTGTTATAAGAATAATGTAGATCTCCGGTTTAACAAGGGGTACATAAGCTTTGAAAACAAGGAAGAGAGGGTGATTATACCACTTGCTGATGGAAATTTCACACCCTATACTGAACCCCTTAGAGAGGAGGTCCTGGATAGGATATATGTGTGCTCCATAAGAGATCCGAGACCATCCACCCTACAGAAGGAGTCATCCAGTTTGATGATGCTCAATTTATCAGTGATACTACTAGTATAACATGCAATAATTGGGTGCATGGGACCTATGAATTGATTTGGTGACATATGAAAGGATCGGTGAATAGGGTAACCATGATGCGTACAGTTCAGTTCCTAGGAAGAAAAGTAATAACCAAGTATTCTAGGGATGCATATCCTAAGGTATTTTTGAGATAAATGGAAGGTCACTTTGGAGGGAGGACGAGCGATGAGGTATGCTAGGTTATGTTTTGATAGGCACAATAGCGAGGTGGTGGGCCGCGCATAGTGAAAACTTGTTGGAATGACATGAAGTTAGAATTGCACTCACTATCTGATTCTCAAAGAGCAATATACCCACCACTATCAAGGATTACAATGGCAATGAACCCACCTCTTCCCACATCCAGGCATGTGAGAGGGTCTGGGGAGAAGGTGCGGAAGCTTTACCACCCTCCCTTTGGGTGCACAAGTTGTATTCAACACTACAAGGTTGCACGCACACTTGGTACATCCATTCTGAAACTTGCCACCAAACGAGAAATTGGCAAGAATTAGCGGCTGACCTGGTTCACACATTCGAGTACCAAAGTACCATGTAACTAGTTGATGAGGCATTACAGAATATCAAGTGCCTCACTGTGGGATTGTGCCATGACATAAGATAGATCAATAGACTTACTTGGTGGACATAGCTTGGAAGTGTATTTCGAAGAGGAGGAGCCAGAAGACATGTAATTCGAGCACGCGTGTGCTGAAAAGGAGAAAGGAAAGACGGTATACGCATCGATGGAGAGGAGATGGAGAGCCCGAATGTTGACCATTCACTTGAATGTGTGAAGTAGTTGATAGTGCAGATGCATGTGTGCATACATATCATGAACCACTCAAAACCAAGAAAGTTGACATCGGCTCAAAGAAGG
Source organism: Taxus wallichiana var. yunnanensis (assembly GCA_018340775.1). NCBI lineage: Eukaryota > Viridiplantae > Streptophyta > Pinopsida > Cupressales > Taxaceae > Taxus > Taxus wallichiana. The sequence goes on from CM031240.1 coordinate 607,731,041, forward strand.
AGCTTAAGAAAGCTATCAATGGGGACTCTGGTCTAACAAAGAAGTATCAAAGATCATCAATCTCTTGCATGAATTTGAGGATTTATTCCCATTCGATACCATGAGTTCAAAGGCGTCCACCATTCATTAGGGGAGATGTGGATAAATTTGAAAGATGGTGCATGCCTTGTTAGGAAGAGGCCTTAAATGATAAATCCCAACATGCGCGTAAGGGTTAAAGAAGAGTTAGACAAGATGATAACATCTAGTATCATTAAGGATATGGAGGAATCAGAATGGATAATTACAATGGTGATCAACATAAAGAAGGATAGGTAGATTAGGATATGTGTGGATTACAAGGAGTTAAATGTTGTTTGTATAATAGATCCCTTTCCCCCCCCTTCATCGAAGAGATTTTGAAAGGAGTTCTTTGGGTGCGAGGTCTATTCCTTCACAAATGGATTCTCGGGATATCACCAAGTAAGGATTGCCAAGGAAGACCAAGAAAAGACAAATTTCTCCACCGAGTGGTGAAGTTTTGCATACACAGTCATACCCTTTGGATTGAGGAATGCACCCACTGTATTTTCATGCATAGTGGTACAAGCATTTCAGGACTTCATCCACAAGTTCCTTCAAGTATATTTGGATGATTGGATAGTGTATGGGTTGGTCAGGGACCATTGTGATAACTTGAGATTGATGTTTGAAAGATGTCGGTAGTTGAGGATTTCCCTCAACATCAAGAAATGTGTCTTTACAACCCCTTTTGGAACGTTGTTGGGGCATATCATATACAAAGAGAGCTTACTGGTGGATCCCATGAAAGTTGAAGTTATTGTGGGGTTAGGGAGCCTACTAGCCAAATCCTCATATATAGATTTCTTGGACACACTAAGTACTACAATAAGTTCATTAAGGGATATGCCAAGATCATCGTGCCTTTGAAAATATTTCTCAGACATAAAAGTGCCTTTTAGTGGGGAGAGGCGCATCAGACGAAATTTGACACTCTAAAAGAAAGGCTTATCACCACACCTATTCTATGATTCCCGTCATGGGATAAACCTTTTCTTGTCCACATGGATGCCTCTGGTACAGCAATGGAATCCATTCTTGCTCAACCAGAGAGGGGATTGTTGATCATCCCTTGTGTTTTGCAAGTAGAAAGTTGACACCAACAGAACAAAATTATACAATGACCGAGTGCGAGGAATTTTCAATGATCTACGTGCTCCACAAATTTAGACAATATCTACTGGTGACTCCCTTCATATTCTACACTGACCATATGGCCTTAAAATATCTAGTAAACAAAGCAAAGGTCTTTGCAAGGGCGCATATGCCATTGGGTACTTTTATTTCAGGAATTTGAATTCAAAGTGGTGGTAAAACTAGGAAAGAACAATTATGGGCCGGATCATTTATCAAGGATTTATTTGCGAGAGGACATGTAAAGTATCGATGAAACCATGTCAGACGCACAACTATTTAGGTTGCGCGCATGCCCCAGAAATTAGAAGACATTTTTTTTTTCTCAAGGAAGGTGTGGCACTAGAAGGGTTTAATGCACTGGAAATAAAAATGTTATCCATACACATTGCGCCGTCATGTTGATCAATGGGGATTTTTATAAAATGGGTCGTGATGAGGTTTTACACCGATGTGTGTTAGAACATGAACGCGTGGCCATAATAGAAGAAGCCCATGGTGAGATTGTTGGAGGACACTATGCGGGGAATGCAACCGCATGCAAGATCCTAGTTTCCGGACTATGGTGGGAGACAATTCACCAGGATTGCATTGAGTTTTGCAAGGCCTGTGACCACTACCAACACCTTAGAAAACCTGGGAAAAGGGATGAGATGCCCTTGCACCCCATCGCCAGAGCGGAACCTTTTGAGAAATGGGCAATAGATTTTTTTGGACCAATCTCACCATCTACGCGTAGGAATAACTCGTGGTATATTATTACCTATCGATTATTTGAAAAAGTGGGGAGAGGCCATGCTCACTAAGGATTGCACCACGACCCACTCTTGCTAGATTTTTGTGGGAGAACATTATAAGCAGGTATGGTTGCCCAGTAATTTTAACAAGTGATAGGGACACTCACTTCTTAAATGAAACCATCAGGATTCTATTGGTAGAATTCATGGTAGCCCATCACAAGACTACCCCGTATCACCCTTAGGAAAATGGGACTGCAGAGGCATTTAAAAAATCCTTAGTCACACATTGACTAAGATATGCAATGTGGGTAGGCAGGATTGGGATGACAAGGTATCAATAGTTCTTTGGGCATACAAAACAATGTATAAAATATTAAACAAGGCCACACCATTTCAACTAGTGTTCGGCATAGAGGCTATTTTTGGTTGAATTTATGCTACCATCGTTGTGTATAGCATGCACAGGAGGGTTGGACGATGAACAAGTCGCTGGAAGAAAGAATAGATGAATTGATAAAGTTGGATGAAAGGAACTCACTAGCAAGATGGAGCCAAACAACTGAGAAGGCAAAGCAAAAGGCATGGCATGACCGCCATATTAAGAACAAAAAGTTTGAGGTTGGCCAGATGGTATTACTATATGATTCTAAATTTCTATGCCATCCTAGAAAGTTGAAGGTGCATTGGTTGGGTCCTTATGTAATTTCATACATCCTTGATTGACGCGTGCGATTACAAGTCTTTGGATGGAACAAAATTACCTAGATAGTTTAATGGGAGTAGGTGAAGCCCTACTATAAATAATGCTTCTTGGTGTTTGTAAATAAGGTAGTTTTGCCAGTTAGTTTAGAATTTCCTTTTATGCTTTTCCTTTCTTGTATTTCCCTTTCGTGTTGTTGTTTTGTTTTGCACCTTGGAGTCATTGGTAACCTTATTACTTTTTGACTTATGAATGCGTAGAGGACTGCACATCGTTTTAGTGTGGGGTGGGGTGATAAAGAGAAAGTTGGAGTTATTCGCCATGAGGATTGGGTTGGTAGACCATCCGAACTAGCCACGTTGAAGAGTTACATTAGAAGAAAAGAAGGAAGATGGGTGGCAAAATAAGGTTACATTGGAAATCCACGTACAAGAATAAAAAGAACAAAAACATGAGGTACATGAAAGCAAGAATAATGAGGATGGAAGAGGTGCCTTTGGTGCTAGTAACACGCGCGCAAGAGTCTTCTTTCAAGATGATTTTTTTGCACGCCTTAAGGTTGGAAAATTTTTTTGTGCAAGGAGTGGGCGTGGGTGAAAAAAGTTCACACAAGGATTGGGAACTTAAGGAGAAGTGCTGAAGTTAGGTTTTGTTTGGAAATGTCACATTAAACATGGTCATACGGTGGTAGGTATCCTAGCCTTAAATGCATAAAAGTGGGAAAAGCTATAAATACAAGAATGGGCAGTTCATTATTTTACTTTTACGAAAACAATAAGAGTAATTTTCTTTCAAGAGCTAGGGTTTTGAGAACTGACTCGTGCGAAGGAAAATCCCTAAAACTTAAGCACGATGTTACATTACACCTACAAACTAGAGCAGAAGTGATTCACAAGTGTGAGGAACATTGTGAAGAAGCGCCGTGATCAAAGGAGAAAAATCAGAGATTAGGGTTTGTGTTCTAGGGCACGGGGTGCACGAGGAAAAGTTTTAGACAACTTGTAAGTTAACCAGAGAGGGAAAGAAAAGGGTGCAATGATGGCCACAAAACCAGTAGGAAAACCTGTAGAACAATCCAAGAAGGGAAAGGGTAAAGGAAAAGGAAAGAAGAAACAAGAAGAAATACCCTTGGATACCAATGAAGAATGGTATTCAGAGATGCAATACCCGGATGGGGTTTTTCTAGGGCAAGATTGGGAGTCCCACATAAGGAAGATGGCCATGATCAACTACAATCACCGGTCAAGCACAATCGCAAAGGAAATGGTGCTAGAGCTGGTGCACCCCACAAACAAACAAACACCTGACGGGTTGCCAATCTACAATGACGTGGTCAAGGTGAAAATGGAGAAGGCAGGACTTCTCCAACTCTTCGAGTTTTCATATTTCAGGAATCCCGAGTGCTTGTACCAGTGGTCAATGACATGCATACACGAAGATTTCTTCTACCTCGTAGGGTAAAAAATGTGCATAACTCCCCAACTAATTTCACACTTCATAGGCCTAAACTGTAAAGGGGACGCACTCATAGATGACCTCCTAGATGAGGAGGTAATCAGAGAAACCATAACATCCCAAGAATTGAAGAAGGGATCAAGGTACTACGACGTCTCAAATATCAGTGATCCGATGATGAAGATGGTTGCACACCTTATCTCCAAGCTGAATGGACAAGAGAGGTGGACCCAGGTGAGCAAGCCCTAGCTGAATGTCTATAGGAAGGTCGCGGAAGGCACCATATACAACATCTCCCAATACATAGTAGATGAAATCATAAGCAGTGTGGAGAAGGGAGGAAAGATCTTTTTGGAAACATTCTGTTAACAATTGTGTTCTCAAAAATTGGGGTGTCGGATGCATCTGATAAATTCGTGTGGGAGTACCCTGCTGAAGACCCTTCACTCACTGCGGACAGATTCTAGAAATACACATGTGAATCAATGACAAGGGTACACAAGGCACACTTAGACAAATGGTATACGCGCCTTAGGAATGCATTCGGGCCTCGAATGGCGAATCCCAGAGAAACTCCCCGCGGTGACCAAAGGAGAAGCGAGTTCGTGGTTTACCAAACACTTATGCATTGGTCGGGTTCATTTTGGTGGATGGTAGTTGGAGTCTATGGTGTAAACTCCCATTCTCGCATTGTCCAATTTCTCCAGCGAGGGTAAACAAATATAAGGAATCAAAGAAATTAAACCTGGAGTTGTCCACCCTTGACAAAGAGCATAGGGAGATGAGAAATAAGTTGGTCTACCCAGAGAAGCACATGTACGTTGAAAGGTACATGTCACATGATGTGCACATTGTAAGGCCTCTGACCTTACCTATTGTTGAGAGCGATGTTGCTAGGATCTACCTGCACATAAGGCTGAAATTCGAAAAGGGCACATACGTGGAGAATGAGATATCCATCCCGGATGACCCTATGGGAAGAAAGAATCCCACACCAAAGTGCAAGGAGAGGGAAGAGGAAGAAGAAAAATGGCGGTGGAGAAGCAGAATGTAGATACCATAGGGCCGAGTACCTATGTCTAGAAGAAAAGGAGAATAGTGGTCAGGGAGAAGACCCCGAAGCCTGCAAAGCCACCATCCCCTGCAAAACCCTCAGATGAAGAGAAAACAACATCCCTGACTTTGGAGTTTTCTACAAAGGAAGAAGAGAAAGGGATGGAGGAAAAAGAGTCTAAATATACAAATGACACGAATTCCTATATAGGTGAAAAGGATGATGATGCGGGGAAGAGTTGGAGGTGAATCAGAACCGGTTGATGTCCATGATTCAGAGGAAGAAGGAACAAAGGATGAAAATTATGCTTTCATCTTTGTAAGGAGGAAGGGTGACCAAGGGGAGGAAGGCGTGCGGAGTGAAGAAAGGAGTGAAGGGGCAAGTACTAAGGGGTCAGATATGCCCAAGCTCACTCAGGAGGAGGTAGATGAGAAAGTAAAAAGGGAGGTGGAGAGGATAATTAATACCTTGGTCGATAAGGAGTTTGAGCGCAGCATGGAGCTTGTTCTCGGTGAATTTAAGGAAGAGAAAAGGGAGAAAAGTGTGGGTAGCACAAAAGGCCCAACTCTTTTAGTAACTGTTCCCAAGGGCATGCGCATGGGAAGTAAACATGTGGAAGGGGGAAGAACAATGATGGGATACATTAATGACCCCAACAAAGTTTTGTGCATGTGTTTCTAGAGTACTGTGCCCACCAAGGAGCTCACTACCATGGAATCCTTTGACCCTGAGGGTGGGTACCCATGCATAAGGAAGATGCTATCATGGGCATTCGACTCCCACCTCGATGAGCCCGAGTTTGAGGTTAACCAAGGAGTGGTATTAGTGTTGTCTCGAAGGAAAGGGGGACAACCCCATTGTAAACATGCAACAACTATCAGATGAGAAAGTGTGTAACACACTCAACAAAGTCTCCGTGGAAATTGAGGCTAGGATCTTCTACAGAAATGACAGGGTTAAAGTCTTGGAGGACCTGTTGGAAAAGAGGAAGGAAGAAGTAGTTAAGCTTACAAAGGACCTCAGCCTTGAGAAACTAATCAGTGCTCAACTACAGAGGGAGCTTCAGGAGGAGAAAGCTAAAGTGTGTGAAGTTTCCAAGAAGGTGGAGCTGATCTCCCAGGCCATCATCATGAAGCACCCAAACCTCAACCCTCCTGCGCAAAAATATGGTTCCTCCCTGGAATGTATTGAGGACCGATTCAGATCCTCACTATGGAAATGCAACCTTTGGCCTTAGATTCGGCAGAGGATATAGCTGCACGCTTGAGCAAGAGAGGACAACCTAAAATTTGTTGCGCTTAATGCTGAATACAACAAGGTGCTTTCTGACATAAAAATAGCTTCACAAACTACTGGGGTTGCCTACAAACATTGCATGGACCAAGACAAGGTGACAAACATGCTACTTTCCAGCGACGAGGCTGAGCTAAAGGGCTTCAGGGAGAAGAATAAGGGTAATAGAGCCAAGTGAGAAAAGATCCTAGCCAAAGTGGAAAAGAAGTCTAAAGCTATTGAGATCCTGTGAGTCTCAATTAAAATCCAGCTAAAATATCTCTACAAGGCCATTATAAAGAAGATGGATGCCCTGGAAGATCACACAAAGAATCTAGAGATTGTGGTGGAGACCATTAATACAAAAGGGGAAGGTTTAACCTTTGACAAGGTGAGCACCTTGGTTGGTGACATTTGCACTAGAGCGTAGGATGAAGTCGGTGCTTGGAATATACTGGAGGCCGAAATCGTGGCAAAATTTTCCCCTTCATCTTCTTTACGCATTTTCCTCTATTCTTTCTCTCCCCCATTCTTTATTCTTTCCCTCCATTCTTTTCCAAGGAAAGGCCTTGCATTTTTGTACTACATTCTTTGAAAAGGTTCACGAGGGAAAAGAATAGGTGAAGTGTGGGGTAATGTTGGGACCCTAATGTAGCTACCAAATCTTAAAGGCAAGTAGGCGCACATGGAAAAAATAAGTGTGCAAGTGAATGCATACAAGAAAGGATTCAAAGAGGGTTCTTGGAGAACCAAGGATGCACACCCATGAAGAACAATTCGGGACTTAGATGTTTTCGGCCTTTTGAGATAAAACACATGAAGAATGTGTTCCATTTGGATAAGGTTCTATCTGGTGATAGGGTGTCCCGGGAGGAATATACCTTGTGATAGGAAGGTCAAAAATTTAATCATGACATGGAGAGGCATGTGCCCGGGGCGACCCACACCTTGATACTTGGGGCCGATCCGAGGTTGCAGAGGAGTTTGTTAGAGCTCGGATGCTTATTTATACACACGCCCTTGGAAAAGAAAAGTGATAGAAGTGAGGTAGCAGAGCTCTGTAGAATTACTGTCAGAACTATGGGATAAAATCGGTAGATGATTCTAGGAAGGATGTAATGGGGAAATGGGGAATGCAAATTTTGTTTTGTGAGCATACATGTATGGATCCAGATATGGTGTATGACTGTGGTCTACCACTCTGTGATGTTTTAGAGTAATAATATGAATGAATATGATAAGGTTACCACTATGTTTATATTAAGATCTCCTTCCTATATTATCTACATGTTTCCACTATGCTTTTGATCTTGTATAATCATGAACCTTACTTGAATGTTAAGTCTAATTATGGATTTACAACTTCTTAGTTCTATTAATTCTATTGCGCACTTTGTTTTGTTATGACTGAAGGGGTGTGGAATCCATCCTGAGCTCTATAGCTTCTTCATGTTTGTTAAATCACTAAGTCAGAATCATGAATTATGCCTTCCACTAAACTCACATAAAAATAGATTAAGCTCCTCTCGCGTGCCTCGGGTGAGTTCCCAAAGGTTACTGTTGGGTGATAGGTGGCGCACATGAGGTTCTCTTGTTCTTGGTGGGGTGAAAAAATGACTACTGATTCTCCTTTATATTATATTTTTCACAATGAGGGACAAAGTGGGAGGCATTTTATTTTCTTTAATTATTATTTTTATTTTAAGGGAGAATCGGCATCACATTATCTCATAATGTGAAATATTAAATCTAAGTGAGATTGATAAGCTCGTCATTTTATTTTAGATCGATTTATCACTTGAGGGATAATGGGAGGCCTCCCATTCTCATTATTTATTGTTTTTGTTTCTCCGAAGAAAGAAAATATTTTCACTATGAGGGAGATTTGGATGCACTATAGTTTACCAAAAATTATAAACCTTTCTATTCTAAGAGTAAATTAAATAATAATTGTCAATGATATTGGGAGGCATTCCATTCTCCCTCAATCTCAACAAGTAAATGTTGAGAGAGAATGAAAAATTTCTCATTCTCTTTTCACCCTTTTGTTTTTAAATGTTATTCCCACTTAAAAATTATATTTCATGGCCTCTCATTCCAACTTAGAGTGAAATATTAGTTCAAACAATAATTGAAAAGAGATAAAAAGACACAATTCTCACAAAGTAAAAAAACTCTACAAAGAGAATAAGACATAAACCTCAAATTAAAAAATAAGAATGAAAATAAGGAATCGAGAGGCCTCCCATTCTACTAAACCGATCAATTATTAAAAGGTGATATTAGGGGTGTCTCATTGAAATACATCTCATTATCCCTCAAAGTAAATAAATAAATCAAGATGGAGATTGGGATGCCTATGGTTCTCCCCAAAAGTGAACTATTATAAAAAAATATTGAGAACAATATCCCTCAAATTATAAAAAATAATCAACACAAAGAATGGGAAGCCTCCATTCTCCTCAAAAGTGAATAAAAATGTAAGGTCTCTCATTATCCCTCAAAGTATAAAAATAATCAAAATGAAGAATGGGAAAGCTCCTATTCTATTCAAAAGTGAATAATTCTTAAAAGGGATATTGGTGGCCTCTCATTTGAAGGCCTCTTATCATTCCTCAAAGTAAACAAAATAATCAATATGGAGAATGGAAGACTCCCATTCTCCCTAGAAGTAATAAATTATTCAAAAGTATAATTTTGGGCCTCTCATTCCCACTTAGATTAAAATAATAGTTCAAAAAATCAATCAAAAGATATATAAAAATACATTATTCTCTCAAAGTAAAAAAAAATTGTACAAGGATAATGAGACATAATCCTTCAAAGTAAAAAAATAAAGAATTACAAAGGGAGGCCTCCCATTCTCCTAAAAAGTGAGCAATAATTAAAATCAATAATGGGGGCCTCTCATTGGAAGACCTCTAATTACACCTCAAAGTAAGAAAATAATTAAGATGGAGATTGGGATGCCTTTGATTCTCCCTAAAAGTGAACCATTCTTAAAAATGATATTGAGAAAAATGTAAGGTCTCTCATTATCCCTCAAAGTATAAAAAATAATCAACACGAAGAATGGGATGCCTCCCATTCTCCTCAAAAGTGAATATCAATGTAAGGTATCTCATTATCCCTTAAAGTATAAAAATAATCAATATGGAGAATGGGAAGCCTCCCATTCTCCTAAAAATTTAATAATTCTTAAAACGGATAATGGTGGCCTCTCATTTTATGACTGTTATCATCTCACAAAGTGAAAAAAATAATCAATATGGAGAATGGGAGGCATCCCATTCTCCTGGAAGTAATAATTTCTTAAAAATTATATTTTGAAGCATCTCATTCGCTTGTAGATTGAAAAAATAGTTCAAACATTAATTCACGAGATATAAAAAGGACAACATTCTCTCAAAGTAAAAAAATCTACAAAGAGAATGAGACATAATCACTCAAAGGAAAAACAATAAATATGGCGAATGGGATGCCTCACATTCTCCTTGAAATTGAGCAATTATTAAAAAAATAGTGGGGGCCTCTCATTATCCCTCAAAGTAAACAAAATATTCAAGATGGAGATTAAGATTCCTCTTATTCTCTCTAAAAGTGAACCATTATTAAAAAGGATATTAAGAATAACGTGAGGTTTCTCATCATCCCTCAAAGTATAAAAATAATCAACATGGAGAATGGGAAGCCTCCCATTTTCCTCAAAAGTGAATAATTCTTAAAAGGGATATTGGTGACCTCTCATTTGAAGGCCTCTTATCATCCGTCAAAGTAAAAAAATAATCAAGATGGAGAATAATAGGCCTCCCATTCTCCCTAGAAGTAATAAATTCTTAAAAATTATATTTTAGGGCCTTTCATTCCCACTTAGAGTGAAAAAATAGTTCAAATAATCATTCACAAGAGATATAAAAAGACATCATTCTCTCAATGGAAACAAAAATCTACAAGGAGAATGAGACATAATCCCTCAAAGTAAAAAATAATGAAGATGTAGAATGGGATGCCTCCCATTCTCTATAAAAGTGATAAATTATTAAAAGGGATAGTGGGGGCTCTCATTCGAATACCTCTCATTATCCCTCAAAATAAAAAATAATCAAAATGGAGATTGTGATGCCTCTTATTCTCCCTAAAAGTGAACCATTATTAAAAAGGATATTCAGAACAATTTAAGGTCTCTCATTATCCCTCAAAGTATAAAAATAATCAACATGTTGAATGGGAAGCCTCCCATTCTCTTCAAAAGTGAATAACAATGTAAGTTCTCTCGTTATCTCATAGAGTATAAAGTATAAAAATAATCAAAATAGAGAATGGTAAGCCTCTCATTCTCCTTAAATATGAATAATTTATAAAAGGAATATTGGTGGCCTCTCATTTTAAGGCCTCTTCTTATCCATAAAATTAAATAAAATCCATCAAAATGGATAATGGCAGGCCTCCCATTCTTCCTAGAAGTAATAAATACTTCAAAAGTACATTTCAGGGCCTCTCATTCCAACTTAGAGATAAAAATAATTCAAACAATAATTCACAAGGGATATAAAAATACATCATTCTCTCTAATCGAACAAAAATATTCAAGGAGAAAGAGACATAATCCCTCAAAGTAAAAAAATTACAAAGATTTAGAATGGCAGGCCTCCCATTCTCCTTGAAAGTGAGAAATTATTAAATGAAATAATGGGTTCCTCTCATCTGCAAGACTTCTAGTTATCCCTCAAAGTAAAACAAATAATAAATATGGATATTGGGATACCTCATATTCTTTCTAATAGTGAACCATTCTTTAAAATGATATTGAGAACAATGTAAGGTCTCTCATTATCCCTCAAAGTATAAAAATAATCAACAAATAAAATGGAAAGCCTCTCATTCTCTTCAAAAGTGAATAATAATATAATGTCTATTGTTATCCCTAAAAGTATAAAAATAATCAACATAGAGAATGGAAAGCCTCTCATTCTCCTTAAAAGTGAATAATTCTTAAAAGGGATATTGGTGGTATCGATTTGAAGGCCTCTTATTATCCCTCAAAGTAAAAAAATAATCAAGATGGAGAATGGGAGGACTCCCATTCTCCCTATAAGTAATAAATACTTATAAATTATATTTTGGGGCCTCTCATTCCAACATAGAGTGATTTATTTTTTCAAACAATCATTCAAAAGAGATATAAAAAGACATCATTCTCTCAAATTACACAAAATCTTCAAGAGAAATAGACATAATCCCTCAAAGTAAAAAAAATAATGAAGATTGAGAATGGGAGGCCTCCCATTCTCCTTGAAAGTGAGAAATTATTAAATGGGATAGTGGGGGCCTCTCATTGAAAGACCTCTCGTTATCCCTCAAAATAAACAAAATAATCAAGATGGAGATTGGGATGCCTTTGATTCTCCCTAAAAGTTAACCATTCTTAAAATTATATTGATAACAATGTAAGGTCTCTCATTATCCCTCAAAATATAAAAAATAATCAACATGGAGAATGGGAAGCCTCCCATTCTCCTCAAAAGTAAATAACAATGTAAGGTCTCTTGTTATCCCTCAAAGTATAAAAATAATCAACACAGAGAATGGGAAGCATACCATTCTCCTCAAAAGTGAATATTTCTTAAAAGGGATATTGGTGGCCTCTCATTTGAAGGCCTCTTATCATCCCTCAAAGTAAAAAAATAATCAATATGGAGAATGATAGGCCTATCCTTCTCCCTAGAAGTAATAAATTCTTTAAAACTATAGTTTGGGGCCTGTCATTCTCACTTAGAGTGAAAAAATAGTTCAAAAAATCATTCACAAGAGATATAAAAATACATAATTCTCTCAAAGTAAAAAAATCTATAAGGATAATGAGACATAATCCATAAAAGTAAATAAATAATCAAGATGGAGATTATTAAAATGGATAGTGGGGACTCTCATTTAAGGACATCTCATTATCCCTTAAAGTAAACAAAATAATCAAGATGGAGATTGGGATGCCTCTGAATTCTCCCTAAAAGTGATCCATTCTTAAAAAGGATATTGAGAATAGTGTAAGGTCTCTCATTATCCCTTAGAGTATAAAAATAATCAACACGGAGAATGGGAAGCCTCCCATTCTCCTCAAAGTGAATAACAATGTAAGGCCTCTCGTTATCCCTCAAAGTATAAAAATAATAAACAAGGAGAATGGGAAGCCTCCCATTCTCCTCAAAAGTGAATAATTCTTAAAAGAGATATTGGTGGCCTCTTATCATCCATCTAAATAAAAATAATAATCAAGATGGAGAACAAGAGGCCTCCCATTCTCCCTAGAATTAATAAATTCTTAAAAAGTATATTTTGGGGCCTCTCATTCCCACTTAGAGTGAAAATATAGTTCAAACAATCATTCACAAGAGATATAAAAGACATAATTCTCTCAAAGTAAACAAGAATCTATAAGGAGAATGAGATACCTTATATTCTCGTTCACATTGAAAAAAATTAATAGTTAGAATAGGATGCCTCCCATTCTAAATTCAAATGAAAAAATATTCAAAAATAAAAATGGAAGCTCTTCCATTTTACATCGAAGTGAAGAAAAAATGAAGATGTAGAAATAACCACGAGTTAGAATGATATTCCTCCCATTCTACCTTCAAAGGAAAAATAGTTAAGAAGGAAAATGAGAGCTCTTCCATTCTACATCAAAGTGAAGAAACACTTAGGATGTAGAATGGGAGGCCTCTTAAAGTGAAAATCAATAAAGATAGAGAATGTGAGGTCCCCATTTCCCTATTGTATTTTTGAATTAAAATTATGCTACATTAAAAAACATGTAAGAACCATAAAACATGTTTAAATAAGAAACATATAGATCTAATTTAGAATGTGTACTCAATATTTTGGTTTTTATTAGCTATACATGGGAAATTTCATGTTGATGGGAATTATAATTTATACTAACAAATATGTCTACTTTCTCACTTTGAATTTAATTTGTTTTATAGTTGCCTCTTTTTTATCTATATATTATGTTTATATGTATTAATCTATTCTTTTTTAAATTTATATATTTCCCATAATACCTCATATATTTGAAGAAGCACAACATGTTGATTTATTTTTGAAGGATTGAAATTTCTGAGGGAAGAGTTTATCCAAGTAGAAAAACTCTACATTATAGAGTA